>JAFIRS010000116.1:0-1222500 GCA_018342105.1 Gonioctena quinquepunctata | reverse complement strand
TAGGTGACTGCAATCAGTATTTCTCCAAATGAAATAAGCAATAAAAAATAAAACTTTTATGCCGTACTTCCACATCCACAATATACATATTTTTAAAAATTCGAAAATTCAATTTGATTTCAACAACATTTTCATTTTATCATACGTTGCTAGGGAAATGTTGTATTTACTCGGTGGACAAAACAAATTTTGCTAGCTGTCAAACTTAAAAATTCAAATAGCAGAAAAGTTTTGAAATACCTGACAAAATTGGAAAAAAAGCGAAAATGCAACACAAAACTTGGTACCAAATGAATTGAGAGACACCTACGACAGATAATATGACATTAATAAGTGCACTTTATGGCCCGCGCGGGCATAAAGTACAGTGTTATGGTGTGAGTGTGCAAGAGTGAATCAAAAACGCATCAAATATATTTCAAACCACAATGAATTAACCTCTCATTATTTTGTAAAAAAATCGTCTTTTTTGCTTGACTGCCTATATTTTTTTTTTTTAAATTAAAATTAAAAAGTCATCATTTGAAACATTTAATCTGATATCAAAGCTACCCCTTTTGAAACCAAACCCTTTGCGACAAATTTTCTTATGGTTCTCTTGAGCTTTGCAAACAATTCAGCAAAAAGAAGGCTTGAATCTGATTTTATTGTTTAACCACCCCTTCTAAATACATCCTCTCCATGATACGTTTTTTATATTTTTCCCTGATCCTCGTCATCCTTAGAAGCAATTCCGTGAAAAAAGGCTCGAATCTGATTTTTTTTCGAACCACACCTTCTAAAAACCACCCCTTTGTGACAAGATTTTTTAAATATTTTTCCCATGTATCTCGTCAGTCCTAGAAGCAATTCCGCGAAGAAAGGCGCGAATCTGATTTTATCTCCGAACTACCCCTTCTAAAAACCACCCCTTTTTGACAAGATTTAAAAAAAAATCCCATGATTATCGTCAGCCTTAAAAGCAATTCGGCGAAAAACAGGCTTGAATTGTTTTTTTGTCCCACCACCCCTTTTCATAACTACCGCTTTGAGACATTTTTTTTTTATATTTTTTCATGATTTTTGACAGCCAAAGAGGAGATGAGCAAAAAAAAATTAATTAGTTCCGTTTTTATTTGTTTTAGGGACCACTGTGCGCTGCCATCAAAATTAGCTCAGTTATCATTAACCCATTAACGGCTGAATTGTTTAATTTTACTTTGAAACGATATTAGTTGTTTTTAGTGATTTTCTTCACCTCAATGGGTACCAAAATAAGGTTTTTCAAAAAAAAATAAACGAATTTTTCAAAAAATTGGATGGGTCCAGATGGTCCCGCTAGGTGCTTTCCTGGTTGAATTACTCCACGATAAAAAAAAAATTCCTTGTTTTGAAAGTTTTTATTCCATTATACATTGCAGAGTCAAGTATTAACTACAGTAAAAATCACCATGTATCTATTAGCATGCAATGTCGAACTTGGTATTCATTACACATTGTTCTAACTTTTTCTGAACAATTTGAGGCAGCACATCGCTTTCTTTTGCCCTCTGGGACTGGAATTAGGCAATAATCAAGCATATCCTGTCTCATGTTAGCAGACACACGTAGCTTTTCACCCACAGGAGAAGATGGTCCACCACTCTGACTCGGAGGATTCTTGCTCCTTGTCAGATATTATTGAAATTGTAATAAATAAATTAAGTGAATCAAGATCTGGGCTCCATATGGATTCTGTCAGTTCGCCTTCATTTTCTGAAGCTTATGGTATATCTCGTGCACCTTGAAGTGTAATTCTCCTAAAATATCAAAAATCTAAATTCATTTCAGCTTGGCGCCAAGCGGTTCCATATGGGACCACTAACATTTACACACCGATATAAAAAAAAGTAAAATGTTTATAGTAATTTTTAAAAGTAATATAAAAAATATATACTTTTTAGCAAGTTTTAACTACAATTATAATTGGGTGATAATTCCTAGAATATACTAAAATCTACTTACCGTAATTGGAACCCGCAATTTTTATCCATTGCACAATTGCACTAAAAACAACCTCCGGTCACAACCAGCTAAATCTCAAAATACGCATAAACACTGCTTGAGTGTACTCTTTAGTACCTTATCTAACATAATAATGCAATCTGTATTGATTCAGATTGTTCTTGTCAATGCCTGTACCTAATAATTGGGAAGGGGTTAGGTGGGTCCATATGGGCCCGGTAGGCGCTAATGGGTTAAGACTAAAAAGGTTTATTTTTTGCTTTTCAGTTTCTTTTTACGTCGGTTGAATTTTTTATTAAAAAGATTTGCTAAAGTCGGTGTAAATGGAATCTACCCGAGCACGTCCATCCATCTGATGATGACGAATGTTAATTATAATATTTTGTATCGGTATTTCTTTGGACGAATTGGCTGGCCAAAAAAAACAAAATGTCAGGGACGTTACCGCCCTGCCTGTTCGATTTGTTCGAGTAATATTGCAACAGATAACCCTGGAGTGCTGGCAATTCAGCGAATATTTACTAAAGATCTGACACATGTTCTACAAAGGTTTGAGAGATGGTAGCCAAGAAAATAATATTCTAGTATATTCCATCTTTTGTCTAAAAGGTTACCGCTAAGAGGTTCAAGCAGTTTGGAAATACGAAAAAAGAGTTCAGAAGGAGAAACATTTGAGTTGAGGAGTAAATTTGGCTGACAAATTGAATGGGATATAGTTATTTAGAGGTGTATCAATGTTCTACTCGACTATATCCAATAAATCGTGTCATCCAAAATACATGATCTTTCTTCTGTATCACATTTTACAATGTTTTTTGAAGGCAAAGCATGGATAAATCAAGGTTTCTGGAGCCGGAGAATTTCACTTTCAGTCATGTACTATATTGTCACTCTGGGTTGCTCCCTCGATAATACCAAATGACAATATCAAATTACAATACTAAACTATCGAACAGGAGGTGTTATTGCTCGATGAATATTTATAGGGTAGGTACACATGTGCCAACGAGGTTAAATTAATAATGAATATTCAATTAAAATTTATATGACGACGTAAATCACGGCACGTATCGATAGTGCAAATGTGCTAGAGCCGCTGTAAATTGAGTTGATGCTGGTAGGTGGTAGGTATTACAAGCTCTGAACAAGCATGAGTAATGGAATCATTTTAATTTCATAATCTATTTCATATACCTGTGTTCTGTAGTAGAGGAAATATGGCTAATTTGGCATGATAAAAGTTCTATTCAAAATTGGTAAGTCGGGGTTTTTGGTGTCGGAGATTATGAATTCAGTCGAAGATTATTGATATTTTGTCAAAATTCATAAATTGAAGATGGCAGCTCCAAGATGGCAGACGAGTTGATCTTTAGATGGTCTCCTCATTGGAGAACTAGATAGCTCAAACTGGAAAAAGTCCTCATAATAACGATGCTTTAACAAAAATGCATACATAAAGGCGTTCTAACTAAAAAGCTCAAAATAAAATAATTAATATTTCATTTTTAAAGACAAGCCTTTATTCAAATGTTTTAAAAAGTTAAAAATAATTGCTTTGGATGTGTGACGTAGGTTATTTCGTGAGTTACAGATTCAAAAGCTTGTCGCTTTTGTATTCGAACTGAAAATTTTGCGCGACAAGCTCTTGAATCTGTAACACTCGGAATAACCTACGTCACACATCCAAGCAATTATTTTTTACTTTATAGCGCATCTGTCTTTAAAAACGTTTTTTATTAATTATTTTATTTATTTAGAATGTCCAATATAAGTTTTGTTGTGAGATATTTTGGGCAAATCATTTTCAAGCGGTACATTACTGACAAATTTGAAATTTTCCTAGTTTATGTTTATCCAGAATACCAAAAACTTCGTAACGTATCGGGGAAAATTTAGAATTTTCCCTTCTTAGACCAGTTAATTAACATTTTTTAGTTCCAGGGAAAGAAAAAATCTCAAAATATAGAAAACAATATTCCGACACTTCCCCAAAAAAACATTCGATATTCATATTATATAATTATATATATATATATATATATATATATATATATATATATACACGTACCCGACGGATGATTCCAAGCCCAATACACACTATAGGGGTTTGGAAGCCCAAGTTGATTTTCACTTTATCGGTGTGTATTTCCATGGAAAATATAATACTTGAGTAATTATAGGAGGAACCAGTAAGAGGGGTAACATTTTTAAACATACAATCTGACAACACATTTCAAAGGTTTTACTGGTCCCGTAATATGCAACGGTAATTAGGAAGCCCATCTTAATAAAAGTATAGATCTTGTTACCTATATGAAGCCCGGCAATGTTGCCATATTGTTTAAGCAGTAATAATTAAGTAGCCGATTTTTGAGACGGTCTCGATATGTAATTAATTACCTGCTGGTGCTTTCAAGCCAGATTTACTTGAAATATAATTTAGTAAATATGTGATGTGCCATTTGAAAAGACATACGGTGACATGAGGAAAAAATTCATAGGTCGTCAAACGATGACGTCATATGAATACTTCAACTTTTCAAAATGTCTAGTCAAAAGCAGTATGATGGTAATCAACTTGCTGCAATAATTCAGCTTCACCTTCACCTATGTTTATATGGTTTGATATACAGAATACAGTGAATTCATGATGGAATTTGATTGAAAAAATATTTTTTGAATAGTCGCGGCCGACACTTGATGAAAATCCATAATTAAAGTAAACTAAAAACACTTCACTACGATTTACGCACTTTTTTTTTGTGGAAATCGTAGTGAAGGAAAATTATAACATTTATTAGATAAAAAAGTCGACTGGAGTATATATAACTTTGTAATTCAAATTCATGCAATTGTAATAATACAAATATTTTGTTGAAAAGGGGAACATACGCAATTGAAAATTGAATAGAAATATTTTTCTGAAAATTGAAAAAACGACGAAAATAATAAGGTAATTTTTTGTCTTATCTAACAGAGAACAACTACTTTCCCGGCCACAGCCACATCTGATTTAATGAACATCATCTTCATAAAATCAGGATTAATTATTTTTTGATGAATTATTTGGTTTCAAAGAGCTTGTCGCGCGAAGTGTTCATAATAGTAGGTACCAATTAATTTGATTGGGCAGTGATCAGTTGGTAAGTAAGAACTTGTCGAAGTATTTGATTTTTACAAAGTATTCATGAAAGAAGATACCAATTAATTTCATTGGACAATGAATGGTTGCTAAGTAACAACTTGTCGAAGTATTAATTTTATTACAATTCGCGCGACAAGCTTTTTGAAACCAAATAATTAAACCATTGTCAGCAATGACTTAAATGTATTTTATACGTTTCAGTACACGGCTCAAATAAAAGTTGGTCTTTAAAAAGTTTTTTAATTAGTTATTTTATTTTTTGCTTTTTAGTTAGTTCGCCTTGATTTGTTTATTTCTAAAAGAGCATCGTTATTACAAGTTCTCTTCCCTGTAAGTTTTGAGCTGAAAGAAATAATGATCTCCAACCCCAAAAACTCCCACATACCAATTTTGAATAGAATCTGACCATAATAAAAAAAATCGTCGGTTATCCTAAAGTCGCCATTTTGAATTGAATAGATTTGACAAAAAAATCATTATCTCTGAACCTGAAAACCCCCACATACCAATTTTGAATGAAATATAATCATAATCAGAAATCTCGTTCCCCATCTTGGGGCCGCCATCTTGAATTTATATATTTTGACAAAAAATTCATGATCTCCTACCCCGAAAACCCCCGCATTCCAATTTCGAATCGAATTGGACCATTATTACAAAATTCGTTCTCCATCTTGGGGCCGCCATCTTGAATTTAAGAATTTTGACAAAAATTTCATAATCTCTGACCCCGAAAACTCCTACATACCAATTTTGAATCGAATCGGACCATAATCACAAAACTCGTACGCCATCTTGGAGCCGCCATCTTAAATTTATGAATTTTGACAAAAAATTCATAATTTTCGACCCCAAAGACCCGTCCGCCATCTTGGAGCCGCCATCTTAAATTTATGAATTTTTTGTCAAAAACCCGAACATTCCAATTTTGAATCCAATCGGACCATAGTTACAAATCTCCTATGCCATCTTGGACCCGTCATTTTGTTGTTTTTCTTCGACAAAAACTCTATAATGTATTGTTACCGGAGTTATGAACATCTGCCAAATTTCAAATACATCGACGACTGGAAATTTGTCAAAATTTACTTAGGAGAATGAACTAACAAGTGAAACTAAATAAAAGCTTGTAGAAATATCCGGAAGCAAGAACTCCACGACTGTCTTCATTCCAAAGATCCGTTTGAACTCACTGGTAGTGTGTCCTATACCAAAAAGAAAATTTTTGGTGGTCATATCAAGGGGAAAAATTAGTTGCAAGTTTTATTGATGAATGATGCTACAGAAAAATTCCCACTTAAGCACTAGGGAAATAGCAGCGAAAACGGATATTTCAAAAAGTGATGGTCGCTTAATGTTTGGGAAGGATTTATTGGAAATAATACAACAAAAAAAGGTTCTACGTTGTCTAGAAGCAGAGATAATGTAAAATTTTGATACGCGCTTCAATTTGAAGATTCTATTATGTATCAGAAACTCGCCGCGTCAAAAGGGAGCTCGGGCTGCACTCCCCACCACCTAACAACGGCGCTCTTACGGTAGAACTTTCACTTCAAGGGGCTAGGACTTCTTACAATTGTACACTTATCAATTAAATCATAAAATTAAGGTCTCCATTGAAAATCTGTCAAAAATTCAACTCTTAAAGTTTATAAATAACAGAGATAACATAATAAAACTGGCTCGGCTTCTAGAAAGATTAATTTTTTGTTTGAGAGCGTGTTTTTCAACCATCTTTTCGATGAGCCTAATTATGAGCGTTTATCGTGAAAAATATTAAAGTTTATAAGCAAAAAACACCCATCATTTAAATAGGCTTTTCAATATTTTTTTCTAAACAAATAACAAATTTTTTCAATTTACCTTAAAGTTCAACCTTTCGAAAAGCCATTACACTTTGTTAAACAGCTCTAGATCCATTATCTTGCCTATGACGATTGTTTGAATAAAGGGTATATTAGATTAAAAAAATGCAATCATTCGTAAACTATTGAAGCGATCTAGCTGAAATTGGATACAACTATTGCCCTCCTAACCAAAAATTATAAACACTTCTAAAATAGTCCAGAAAATATGGTTTTTCAGCGTTTCTCGAGAATTTATTCATCGATTTTAACGCATAAATGATCAAATTGAAGATCTTTCTAAAACCTACAACTTTCATGGATACAGCTTTCCTCTCAGACGTAGTAGAAAAATTCAGTCAATTCATATAATTTCTCTTAACTACGTTTCGACATGGTATTTGTCATCATCAGGTTAACACACTAAAATTAATTAAAATTGTTTTAATTTTAATGTTTTAACCTGATAATGACAAATACCATGTCGAAACGTAGTTAAGAGAAATCATATGAATTGACTGAATCAGACCTTTATGCCGAGAAATTGAAGAATATATATAAATATATATATATATATATATATATATATTTATTCAGGGTGTAATCTAACCTCTTGCACACCATTGAATGACGAGTGTATAAGGTTTTATAGAGAATTACAGTGGTTAAAAATTCGGAAAAAAAAAATGTAAAACATATTTTGTAAAAATTCGACAAAATTTTGGGAAGCGCCGCTCGCCTAACCTCAGCTGTCTTGATCAGAGCTGTAAGTTAACGCAAATGCCGATGCAATAAACATTTGAATAATGTAGAATGTTGAATTGATTGTGAGGTAAATGTACAAAAGGAGTACATTGCTTGCGATAGATATTCATTAGATATTCAATTTCAAAATGATGGAAACAAACGAACCTCGTTATAACCAAACTGATAAAGTCAGAACTAGTAGATGAGGTCAATACAGCTTTGTGGCACTTATCAAATCGCAATTATCACAAAAACACACACAAAAGATATAGTATTGAATTGTTTTCAGAATAGTATCGGCCATCATTGTGACCTAGTGTAATTGAGAATAATATGTGAACACTGTTGCCAACTAGTGTTTCCAGATTCTCTGGTTCTTACAACTAAACACCGAACTGTTCCGTGCGTATTTTGAAGAATGGAAGACAAGAGAAATCACTCGTCGCCTTTATGAATGAAACAGTAAATCTCAATTCTGGTTGGTTTTTGGCGTCGCTAATCACGAGTCAGGAAAATACTGTGCATATCTAAAATGAGTAAACGCTTCGGGCGTTTCTGTACTAGAGATATTAACATAATATAATAATTTTTTTCACAAAATCACAAACTTTTTAAATTATAACGCGATATTGGGGCTCCAAATTGACATGAAGAGATCTACAATTTCTTTTTTTAGAATTACATGATCCATTAGTGATAAGCTTTGGCTCGAAGGATTTTACCTGTTACAGGTTAGTGTTCTGTGATTTGTTCATATCATTGAATTTGTAATGAGAAACATTATCCATATACAATTATATCATCGGCGACGAGTTAGATAACTTCTTCAATCCTGATAAACTAATCAGAAGTTATAATCCTTTTATTAGTGGCACATAGTTATCTAATTAATCGCCGATGATATAATGGATCCTTGTTCCCTCGATTCTCATTTCAGATTCAATAATATGAGCAAATCATAAAACATAAACCTGTAGCAGCTATATAAAACTCTTCGACTGCATTTTAAAGCCAAAGCTTATCACCAGTGAATCATGAAGTTCAGTAGAAACTCAAATGTCCCACAGTATATATTCAAAACCCCAGAGTAGAAGTAGGTTGTTGTCAAGGCAGCTTTTTTGCTATCACTTGTCAAAAAAATGCATCAAAACATAAATCAACAACATGCTTTCGAGCATAGTAATGCTCATCTTCAGTTGAAATGAACAGGAGGTTAGACTAAAACAATAAAACCATAATCAACATTTTTTTGAAAAATGTAAAGATAAAAATTAATATATAAAATAGGTGAACTTGAAATTCAAAATGTATACTCACATGGCATGGGAAACATTGAAAAATAACTCAATTAAGAGGCAATTGGGTAAAAAAGCATGGCGCAAACTCTCATTAAGGGAAAATGGTGGGTCAATTTGGAGACTCAATATCGCGATATAATTCTGAAAATTATCCATTCAATAAAAAAAATATTTATATGATTTTAATTTCTCTTGTCTTCCACTCTTCAAAGTCCGCACGAAACACTTCGATGTTTAGTTGTAAGAACCAGAGAACCTTGGGAACAGTAGTTGGCAACAGTGGTCACATGCTATTCCGATTAACACTAGGTCACAATGATGGCCGATACTATTTTGGAAACAATTCAATACTGTGTCTATTGTGTGTGTTTATGTGATAATTGCAATTCGATAAGTGCGCCAAGCTGTATTGACCTCATCAACTGGTTCTGACTTTATCCACCAGTTTGGATATAACGAGGTTCGTGTGTTTTCATCACTTTGAAATCGAATATCTATCTATTGAATATTGTTGGATAGAATTTAGCAACGTTACATTTTCAGTTTATTATACATATTTTATGAACACATTGTATTATATGTAGATGTATAAATGTTGACAATTGTTAATGTCAGAATGATAATATATATTCTGAAGTTCTGTAAGAAGTAATTTCTTTGCTGCCAAATAACTAAAATAGCCAACAAATATCTATCGCAAGCAATTTACTCTTTTTGTACAGTTACCGCACAATCAATTCGACATTCCACATTATTCAAATGTTTATTGCATCGGCGATTGCGTTAACTTACAGCTATGAACAAGACAGCTGAAAAGGGGGATGGCGCAGTGGTTTAGCGCCCGACTCAGGAGCGAAAGGTCCTGGGTTCGATCTTTAGCAAGAGCAGACATTTTCCATTTAATAGTGGCAATTAAATTATGAATTTCGTAGACGGGCTGAGGATGTCCTTCGACGATTCGCTGTTGCATTCAAATTAACAGTGCTGCTCCTAGGTGGCGTATGGAGTTAGTAACAAGGCCTACCCAGAACACTGTGTGAATGATACATTCTATGTTTGTGATTGTCCCGCCGTCAGAGACGTGCATTGTAATAATCGGGGATTGCATTATTGCTTAGAGCAAGACACGCTGCATCCTCACCACGACATCCTCTCAGTTTACGCCGGTTAAAGGCCGGATGGGAACGGATTTGCCGCTAGGAGGAATGTCCTGAATGCGCCGAAAGGAAGCAAGAGGTCAGTCATATATATATATATATATATATATATATATATAGAGAGAGAGAGAGAAAGAAGGCAGCTGAGGTTAGTTCAAAATTTTGTCGAATTTTACAAAGAACAAAACCCTTTTTTTCTTCTGATTTTAAACCACTGTAATTCCTCATAAAATGGCATTATACACTCGTCATTCACGGGTGTGCAAGAGGTTAGATTACACCCTGTATATATATATATATATATATATATATATATATATCATAATACCAAAAAATATTGGGGGAATCAGTGTTTAGGTTGGGTAGAAGAGTAAATAATTCATTTTCAACTTTAATTGCCAATAAAATCGTTTTATTTTCAGATTATCAAGTTACACATGAATAACTATTCTATTTCAGATTCGCGTGCCTAACCATTTTTTCAATTGTCTAAAATAAATCAATCATTCCATTGGAACACCCATTATATATTCCTAAAATCCTAGGCTACTGCGCCAAGTCGTAAAGTGGAGAACGAATTCCGCGAATCGACTCACACCGACTCCTAAATATTTATTTTATTCCTTCTAGTCTCCACGAACGACCATTAATATTCCTTCGAGAGGCTGCAGCATCCGCAACCTGTTTTCTTTTTCAATCTAGCCATCTGCAAACCCGTTTGTGAAAAATCTAAGCGGTCGAATCAATTTAAGTATTGCTTAAATCCGTCCGTTGCGCGCCATGTTTAGACGGTTTTACCAATACACAAACATAAATAGTCGGGAAACATTATCCCAAGAAACGTCACGGCAAATCATAATTGCCACAGCACGCTATTTTATTGGAATTTTGAAGCGAAACTGAAGTGCGATAAATAGAGTTCGCAGTGCGGGAGAAACGGTTCGGTCGAATGGTCGAAGAAGTTCAATATATTCGACTACAAGAATCATTTTCAAAGAAAATCAAACAATGACTAAATAAATGAAACTAAAAAAATCGGAACTCTTGCTATATCAGAGATATGAGTGGCTCACAGATCTAGCATAAACTACTACTTTCCTGGCTAATATCTTGAAGAACATTTTATTACACCTGATGGATGATCAAGTGTGTTCTGAAAGGTACACTTTGCAACAGGTGTGAAGTTATCCACATCCATAAATGTACACTGAGAAAAATATATCAAAATCATAGAAGGCACAAATGGCTTTGTACACGTTTCTGCTCGAGAGATGTTATGGAAAATGCTCTTTCCTTCATCCCTGATACCAGATAGGAGTTTGCCAAGCCGTCCAAAAAGGTGCAATGGGGGTGATTTTCCGAAAAAAAAACATAGAAGGCACAAATGGCTTTGTACGTGGTTTCTGCTCAGGATATGTTATGCAAAATGTTCTTTCCTTCATCCATGATCCCACGTAGGAGTGCCTTCTATGAGTTTTTTGGAAACTCACCCCCATTGCATTCCCTATGACGGCTTGGCAAACTCCTAGAATTTTGAGAATTCCTCAGATGCTAATTGAATGCTGATCCTAAAGGGTGATAATCCTTGGATGATTTTAAGAAAGATTCTTCATATGAACATAGGTCCGCAACCGCTTTATTTCTGAGATACAGGATGTTGAAATTTAACAAAATATCTTTGAAACCGCTTTGGCTTTTTTTTTCAATTCTGGTACATGCAATAAAAATTATTTTTTTCCATGTTAAAGGTTTTCCTAATTTTTATCAGTGGCGTCCTTGTTAACATGCCCTGCCATATTTTTGATCAAAATAATGATACGCCACTGTCTTTTTTCCCAAATAATCATTATTTTTGTAATTTTCCTCTATCATCTCATAAAAATGGTCTCTTGCATTTTTTTCGTCCGGCGAACGGTTTTTGAGTTAGAAAATAAAATGCATACATTTGCTTGTCCCTATGCGAAATCAGCCGTTGAAGAGTAGTAGGATTATCTTGTGGGCTAGAAACATCTAGTATGCTAAGAACACATTTCGTTGTTTTCAACATAAACAATTTTGACACTTCTTTAGCTGGATACCCGATATTATTAACGTTATAAAAACTTGTTTATTGAAAAAAACATGGTAAATTTTACAAATACCGAATTAGCAGACATGCATTACTTGTATGGGCTTGCTGACGGGAACGCATATGAAGCCAGGCGACTGTGTCAAGAGCGCTCCCCAAATAGAATGGTTCCTGATGCTCGAACGATTTCAAGCACCCACAGAAGGTTATATGAAACAGGACGTTTTGAGCCAAATCATCAGTTGAAAGGAGCACATCGGACTGCAAGAACTCCAGCAATTGAGGTAGCTGTTTTAAATTCAGTTGATGAAAATCCTGAAATAAGTACGAGGCAAGTTGCCAAAAATTTGAATATCGCCTATATTCTAGTATGGAGGATTCTTCATGATTATTTATTATATCCCTATCACATTCAACGGGTTCAGGCTCTACTTCCTCGGACTTTCCATTACGAGTGAATTTCTGCCAATGGTTTCTCCAAAAAGTTACCGAAAATCCTTTATTTGACAGGGAAATTTTATTCACGGACGAAGCTAGTTTTACTAAAAACAGGATCAGAAATTTTCATAATAATCATTTTTGGGCCGAGGAAAATCCGCATGCAATCGTGGAATCTCATCACCAGGAGCAGTTCTCATTAGATGTCTGGGCTGGATTTATTGGAGATTACCTAATTGGACCTTTTTTTTATCACGCAAATTAAATGGACATAATTATCGCCGATTTCTTGAAGATAATTTGCCAATTCTGTTGGGAGATGTTCCTATTTTAATGCGAAATCGCATGTGGTTTATGCACGATGGTGCACCTGCTCATTTTAGTGCTCTGGCACACGAATATTTAAACCAAAACTTTCATAATCGCTGGATAGGTCGTGGGGGAACAGAGTCAAGGCCAGCTAGATCCCCAGACTTAAACATTCTTGATTATTTTCTTTGGGTACATCTTAAGACTTTGGTGTACAGTCAACCAATTCTAACTGAGGAAGAATTGCGAAACCGCGTAATAGTTTCCTATGAAGCAATAAGGAATACTCCAGGAATTTTCCAAAGAGTACGCGAGTCAATGACAAGGAGGGCTGAAGCGTGCATACTTGCAGGAGGCGGACATGTATGTATTTTTATGCGTATTCATTACAAAAACTGAATAATAGTTACCATAAAATTATAAAAATCTTGCCTAGATCCTTTGGTTACCACAATTGTGAAATTAAGAGAAAAAATCGAATAGGGGCAAGCAAATGAATGTATTTTATTTTCTAAATCGAAAACCGTACGCCGGCCAAAAAAAAGGCATGAGACCATTTTTATGAGAAGATAGAGGACAATTGAAAAAATATATCAATTTGGAAAAAAGACAGTGGCGTATCATTATTTTGATAAAAAATATGACAGGGCATGTTAACAGGGACGCCATTGATGAAAATTAAGAAATCGTTTATCATGGAAAAAAACTATTTTTATGCGTACTTTGCATGTACCAAAATTGATAGAAAAAGCCAAAGCGTTTTCAGAGATATTGAGGAAGAACTGATTTTTTTTGTTAAATTTCAACATCCTGTATCTTAGAAATAAAGCGGTTGCGGACCTATGTACATATGATAATTTTTCTCAAAATCCTCCAAGGATTAACGCCCTTTAGGATCAGCATTCAATTATGAAACACCCTGTATTTGAAAGATAAACGCCATGTGAAATGGAATAAATAGAAAAATCGAATTAAACGGTTTTCTTCACATAAAAGATTCAATATAAATTGAACCAGACTACTCCGTACTGATGAGGACCAAAAAAGCCTGAAACCGGTATGCGGATTGTTAGGTGAACACGACATAAATTAAACATAATCGAGCTTATCAGAAAGAAACATTTGCATTCAATGTCCATTTATATGGAGGTATGCATGGATTTCAGGTGAATATCATTCAACGTTCTGCGTGGTATTTGCCAGGAAAGTAGTTGTTTTTCACCTGAGATCTACCATTTTCTGGTTCAATTTATATTGAATCTTTTATGTGAAGAAAACCGTTTAATTCGATTTTTCTACCCTCTATTTATATGGGAGTACAAAAAAGTAAATTTTCAAGGTATTTCAAAGGAATCTGAAGAATTGATCACAACATGCAGTAGAAATTTTCGAATCCGTCGTACCCCGCCAATGTCAATGAATATGCATGCAGCAAGTTGATGGTACTTCAAGAGCGATACTCAAGAATGTGTGTATACAAATACATTAACCCGAGAGAGCAAGGCTTCAAATAAAATTATGAGGCATAAAAATATGGAACGTGATTCGACGTACAGCCGCCTATCCGAGATACAGGCAATACTCCAAAGGCCACAACAAGAGTCGTGTGTTTAGCGCAAACTTCCTGTTTTCTGCCGGGGTTACGAAGTCAACCGTAATCTGCACAAACTCGGTTTTCTGTCGTTAGAGATTCAAGTAGTATATTGTACGATATGATATATGGATTGTCGTGCAGACTTTCTATGTTTCCTGTGAAAAAGTGGAATTTCTTAGAATGTGAATGAAATATTCAGTATTGACAATTTTGAGTACCGCCCCATAGGAACATTCTGCTTGGAATATGTTTGGCTGAAATCGGTGATTTTTCAAATTGTTAGCTCAAGAATATGTTGGAAATATATTTTTATGCGACTGCTATGAAAAGTCGTATTTCTCATAGCTTGATTAATTTCAAAACCATTTATGGCTCAGACTGTGAGAAATATTTTTTCTCACGGCACTTTGCCCACACCACATACATTTATATGGAGAATCAACAAAATCCGACAAAATCTTAGTTGGCTGCTGTTCAGCTTTACATAGTTATCACAACTGTCAGATTATAGAAGTTTTTTAAATTCTTAAGGTAGTTTTCATTCGTGCTTTGATAAAAATCGCAATTTCTATTGAATTTTATTTTAATAAGACATATACCTATTTATAATAAATAATACAATAGAATACTTTATTTAACTATGTTATATACAGATGCATATTTATAGCAGGTCAGGGGTTTAGACTGTAGTTAACAAAACTGAACGAAATAGAACATGTGAAGAAACACAAACAACACAAATCCCTGTCACATTTTAAATCGAAATTCAAAATTCAAATATGGATACTGACAGTACTGTCGATTTTGATAATACTCCGCCAGAGATATTGGAAAAAGCTGCAAAAGTAACGTTAGATTTGTTGCCGGAAATTTCAAGAAAAAAGTATGAATTGACATACAAAAAATTTATAGAATGGAGAAGAAATATAAAAATAAAATCTTTTTCGGAAAGTGTACTTTCGGTATACTTTGAAGAGATATCGAAAACTTTGAAGGAGTGTACACTTTGGTCACAGTATTCAATGTTGCGAAGTACTATCAGTATAAAAAATAACATTGATATATTCACGTATCAAAAATTACGTTCATTTTTTAAAAGAAAGTCCGACAATTACGTCCCCAAAAAATCAAACACACTGACAGCAGACCAATAGGCTTTTTCATTTAGATGACAAATGACTGAATTTGTTTACCTGTCCGACCCAACGGCATTGACGGCGATTTTTTTTTTAAAGAAATAAAATATTTCCGAGTTTTCCTATGGATAGTTGACTTGAATTTACATGGAGAAAACTCACCATTAGAAAATATTCGTGTACAATATTTTATCTAACAATGAAAAGTTTTTGGCAGTATAAAATAGGTAATGAGTACTTAACTTACACAGAAAGTTACGAACGCCAATGTATGCAGGTGCATTTGTCATGAAGTTGACTGTTGACATAATGTGAAAATACCGCCAATTTTGAATTAAGCCAATCTCAAATTGTTATTCAAAACTAACCAATGGCTATTCACTTCCCCAATAGTCAATCAGACTCTGGGTCTCAAAACGAGCGCATGCGCCTTAAAAAATCATCTAAATGAAAAGGCCTATTGCAGAGATTTTTAAACGAAGCTCCAGGCAAATGGTTAATCTACTAATAAAGGTGAGTTTCTTTAAAAGGAACTATTTTTAGAATTTTTTCGCTTTTTTCCTAGAATTAACATAGCTTTTTGTAATTAGTGAGTTTTTTTGTTGATAAAAAGAATTAGATAATTATTAAAATTTCTGTTTCGAATTATGATAGATAGACGTATGTACTTTTAAACAAGTCTCTCAAAATAAGGCTCAGTGGTGCAGTGGATAGTGTATCCGCTTGGCACACAGACGCCCCTGGTTCAAAACCCGGGCTGGACTGTTTTTTTTTTAATAAAATTTTATATCCTGATATTTTTATCTGTAGGTTGCAGTGGCTATTGGAGTAGCAGGAGTATGTCGTAGAGAAGAGTTGTGGAAATTAAAAACCGATAATTTAGAGGATTAAAATTCGGCTTTACTGGTGAAATTAGATAACATCAAAACAAAGATGCCAAGAACGTTTACCGTAATAGGAGAATTTTATAATATACTAGCGGACCGACAGACGTTGTCCTGTCCAAATTTCTATGTTCCCTAAAATGTTTTTCCCGAAAATTTTCCCGTTATCCCGTTATCCCATTTTCCTGTTACCCCCTTTTCCCGTTTTTCCGTTATCCCCTTATCCTGTCATCCAGTTTTGTCGTTATCCCGTTATTCCCGTTATCCCATTTTTCCTTTACACCGTTATCCCGTTTTCCCCTTATCCTGTCATCCCATTATCCCGTTTTCCCATTTTTTCGTTATCCCGTTTCCTGTTATCCCGTTATTCCGTTTTCTTGTTATTCCTTTCTCCTGTCATCTCGTTATCCCGTTTTTTCGTTATCCCGTTTTCCTGAAAAAAATAGAACATAGGGGTTGATCGTAGAAGGGTGAATTAAGAGTAATATGATTTTTTTTATTCTAAGTAAAAATAAAAATCTTGCCAAAAAAATAAGGGTTGATCGTAGGAGGGTGAAAATTAAGGGTTGTATGTATTTTTGAATGCAGTATCATAAAAAAATAAAAACAAAATTTTTTGTCTAAAAATAAAAATAAAAAATTGAGGGGTGGACCACCCTTAACATTTAGGGGGATGATTTGTGAATCTAAACCATCCAGGGCGCCACCTAACCTCATACAAAAAAATTCATTTAAATCGGTCCAGCCGTTTAGGAGGAGTGCAGTGACAACACATGTACAGTAGAATTATATATATATAAATTATATGATTGTATTTCATGCATCACATTAACCCCCATCATCTTCGTCACTAACACGGAACTGAATTTGAAGGTGTGAATCGCCGGTTTCAAACAAGGACTGGTAGCTCACTCAGTAGAGTGTTCGACTAGAAATCGAAAGGTCCCAGGTTCTATTCCTAGCCGATCCACATTTTTATTTTTCAGTTCTATTTTCTCATTTTCTCGTCTGAATGCCACAAACATTTTCTACGATATTCAATTACAGACGCTATCCACTATATATATATATAAAGATAAAAAATATGCTGCTCTTCGAACGATTGATTTGCCAGAAAAACATTTCTTTTTAAATTACCAGCAAGGAAAAAGTACTAGACAGGTAGTCGGCATTAAAAAATTTGGTAATATGGCTAAGACAATTGTAATTTTTTTAAAATTGGAAATCCCCATCTATATGCAGGTCACTGCTTCAGACGTTCTTCGGCAACAATTTTAGTAAACGCAGGAGGGAACATATTAACCTTAAAGCGCCATGGAGGATGGCAATCCAATACCATGGCAGAAGGATACATCGGGAAGTCTATTAAAAATAAAATTAACGTTGCTAATAAAATCGTCAACTCTATTGAACAACCACTCGAACTCTTTACTGAAATGGAGACAGAAAATGCACCGTATATGAATTATCAACCAATTCATATAACAGAAAATTTACTAAAAAGAAATGACATTCCGGGTTTGACCATACAAAATTGTACAAATTTTACTATTAACTATAATTTTCAATAAATTATTTAACTGTCAAGAGGTACGACACTTTAATGTTAATTTAGTTTTGCTAACCATGAAAATAAATATTAAGGTACATTACTTGTATTCTTCAAATTTGTGCAGTTATAGGAAAAGTATAGTGTGCAACATATCGGGAAAGTACTTTTTCTCACTCGTGTGTTTGCGGCACAATATACTATTTTATACGAATGCCTCAGAAAATGTGGTTTTGCGCACGGAAAACTCGCTCCGAATGCGGTAGGTTGCACACGCCATGTGCAAAACACGGATATGTCTACTTTGCGCACGCATCTCTCGTTCACTGTGATTTTTTTTTGGTTCTCTCCTAACAACGTCAAAATTTTGCAATGTTTCAAATTGGCTGAGTTCCATAGCAACCGTCACGGCTCTATTGTTTTGTTGATTGCATAAAAAAATCCAAAGTTTGTTGAAGAAAATGTCGGATTCGGCGGATATTTTGCAAAGAGCAAGCCTCGTAAGTTCCGAACTGCTGCGAACAAAATCAAAAAGCAGGTATGAAGCTGAGTTGAAACTATTTATGAGATGGAGACTGGCCAATAATGTCGAAACCTTCTCGGAAAATGCAATGATGGTATATTTTGAAGAACTTTCCAAAAAATATTAATCCTCGACATTGTGGACGACTTATTCGATGCTCAAATCAACGTTAAGTGCAAATCACAACATAGATCTTAAAAGCCATAGAAAGATGCAAGCGTTAATCAAACGAAAATCCGAAAACTAGGTCCCACAGAAATCTCGAATCCTCACAGAAGACGATTTTCGACGACAGCATCAGACGACAAATATTTACCTATCAAGGCGGTGGTGGCAGTTGGACTCTCTGGAGCATGTCGCAGAGAGGAATTATGTTATTTCAAAATAGAAGACACGAAAGATTTCGGCAGTGCTATGCTGATCAAACGAAGATACCGAGGTCTTTTACAGTTTCAGGAAACCTTTACACCGTCCTGAAGAAGTACTGTGTTCTTCGCCTTCCCAATCTGAAGACATGTAGGTTTTTTTTGAACTATCAAAACTGAAAATGTAGACGCCAAAACATTGGCATCAACAAAATTGGCAACATGGCTAGATAAATTGCCAAGTTTTTGATGTTAGAGAATCCAGAATCTTACACGGGAATTCTGGGTCAGATCTGCTAGCCCTCAAACGACATAGAGGGTGGAAATCCAGTACAGTTGCAGACGTCTATGTTGATGACTCTTTGAGAAATAAAATGAAAATTTCAAAAACGATAGAATCGGTAGTGTCTTCTGCTCTCATGGTACCAGAACAAGGATTGTCTGCTGATATGCAACAGGAAAACGACGACTAGGCTTTGGAGAACTGCACTGATAACGTGCCACCTAAAATATTCTCTATTACAGAAAAGAAGGTGCAGAATAATACTGCTTTTCCTGGCGTAATTTTGAAGGAATGCTCCAATGTTACCATATATATTGAATACTAGTATTTTTCAATTAGTTTTAGCAGTTTTCTTAATAAAAACGACTTTTACAGAAAATATTTGCAGCCATAAAAAAAGTATCGTAAAAAACTCGTTTGAAAACCTCTTTACACACTCGCTCGACTTGTGGAGTCGTTTTCAAACCTTGTTGTTTAATGAACTATTTATTAATAAATCATTAGCGTTTCAGGTGGTGATTCGATCCTCGTTTACCAAAATTCAATGGCAAATGAACAAACTGAACAAAGTGAAACTGAATGCTCATGATCAATTATTCAATCAATCAGTCTGAATTTGCCTATAAAAATAGCTAAACATGATTATAATATTATATTATAATTGACATTTCCGGCACTATAACCCCCCGTTTTCCAATCCTTCTCATAATATAGCAATTTGGAAGAGTCTCCGATGACCTCTTGACGGATTTCAAATGATATCTGCCAAAAATCATTCAACTTGATACGTAGGGTGGTATTCTGATATCGGTTTATTACAATTGAAGACACGAGTGGATGGAGGTGTTGTTATAAAATTTTTGAGTAAACAAAGTTTTTGGAACTAAGTTTCTTTACCCGGCTTGCGGTAGGTGTTGACTGAAAAAAGCGTGAGACTTTCTCTCTCTTTCTATTAAATATGAGTCTGTGTGACAAGCATCCAGCTCTTGCTCATACGATTCCGAAAGTGTACGAAACCATCCGAACTGCTGCTCTGCTTGCAAGAAATTTAAAATGATACATGAGCGGAAGGATATCTATGCGAATACAAGTCGAATATTATCGTGGAGTGGTAATACGTGGAAGATATTCTTAACTACATTTGACATTATTCATACACAAAATCTCAGCTTTTCGAAAATGACGTAGGTTTGCCGGCTCTGGGATCTTACTCTAATACTAATGACAATTACATGTGATGGATTAGAAAACGTCCACTTTCAAAGGGAGAAATATTGAGAAACTATACAGGGTGTTATGTAATAAGTGTCCGATATTTTACAGGACGATTCCTCAGTTATTTATGAGGTGAAAAGTTCATATAAGCATGGGTCCGCAAGCCTTCATTTTTATATACAAGTGTTAAAATTTATTTTTATTTTGGTTTTTCGTAAATAATTTTTAAAATAATGTCGATATTTGGAGAAAATTGGTATTTGGATTTTTTATATGATAAATTCAAATTTGTCTTATTTTGGCCTTAATTGTAGGGGCGCCGCTAGAGGTCTTTGTCTCTTTTGGGGAGTCACAACTTTGTCGTGCATGTATGTACCATATTTTCTAGAAGAAAAATCGATTCCGTTTTCGAGAAATTTTGATTTAAATTCATCGATACATCCAATCTTCTCATTGATTCGCGAACTCTTTGGAAATAAAAGTATCAAGTAGGCTAGTGAGTTTATTACAATGTTTTTTTGTGTTGTCATGTCAAAAATAATATCTTGACGCATAGTTAAATAGTTTTATTTATTATTATTGTGATTATTTGTTGAAAAATGGTAACCTTTACCAATGCAGAGTATGCTGACATACATTTTACATACGGACTTGCTAACGAAAATGCATATGAGGCTTTGTTTGTATCCGGAGCGTTATCCGAACCGCACAACTCCTACTTCAATAACGTTTTCAAGAATTGACGCTCGGTTAAGAGAAATAGGAAGTTTTGAGGAAGCTAGTCATCTGTCGGGTGCACATCGGACGGTAAGAACCCCAGAATCCGAGAAAGCAGTTCTTAATCTGGTAGGAGAACACCCGGAAACAAGCTCCAGAAAAATAGCGCTGACCTTAAACATTTCTCATGTTCTGGTATGGAAAATTTTAAATAATAATTTGTTATATCCCTACCATATTCAAAGAGTTCATTCAGGCCCTACTCCCTCGTGACTTTCCGTTACGTATCAACTTCTGTCGTTGATTTCTCCAATGCCTTATTCAAAATCCTCTATTTGAAAATCAAATCCTGTTTACCGACGAAGCGAATTTCTCACGCAACGCAATACGCAATTTCCACAACAATCATTTGTGGTCAGAGGAAAACCCCCATGCGATACAGGAATCACATTTCCAAGATCAGTTCTCTCTAAACGTGTGGGCAGGAATCCTTGGAGATTATTTTATAGGTCCATTCTTTATTCCGGGAAGATTAAACGGTGAGAGATATCGTCATTTTCCTGAAGAAGATTTGCCTATTTTACTGGAAGATGTGCCGCTTAGACTACGAAATGAAATGTGGTTTATGCATGACGGTGCCCCTGCACATTTTACCATCTGGCCTCAACCATGACCCCCGAGATCACCAGACCTTAACAGTTTGGATTTTTTCCTGTGGGGACATCTAAATTCCTTAATTTACCAGACACCTATCCAAAATGAAGAAGAATTAAGTAATCGAATGATGAACTCTTGTAGAACGATTCAAAATACTCCAGGAATTTTCCAAAGAGTGCGCGAATTGATGAGAAAAAGATTGGATGCGTGCATACAGGCAAGAGGAGGACATTTCGAACATTCATTTTGAATTTGGTTTAGATTTATATCTAGTGTTCCGCCGTTGTTTATTGTTGTTTAAAAATTATCATTTGAAATGTTTCTTTGTTGAATAAGAAAAAAATAATTCAAAATTGTTTCACTTTTTGACAAACACATGCATCGATTGATTTAAATCAAAATATCTCAAAAACGGCTGCTTGTAGCGACTTTTGAAAATCATACCTTTTCACGTAAAAATTATAGAGGAATCGATTTTTCTTCTAGAAAATGTGATATATACATGCACGAGAAAGTTGTGACTCCCCAAAAGAGACAAAGACCTGTAGGCGGCGCCCTCTACAATTAAGGGCCAAACCAAGATCAAATTTGAATTTCTCGTATTGAAAAATCCCCAAATACCAATTTTCGTCCAAATATCGACATTATTTTAAAAATTATTCACGAAAAAACAAAATAAAAATAAATTTTCAACAGCTTGTATATCAAAAATGAAGGCCTTGCGGACCCATGCTTATATGAAATATTCACCTTATAAAAAACTGAGGGATCGTCCTGTTGAATATCGGTCACTTATTACATAACACCCTGTATAACGTGTGTTCAGATGATAATATCCTTTTTTGGAAAGAATTTCTTATGTTTTTTGTACGCCGAAGTTGGATTAATGGTTTACATTGAACATGTGGTACATCAATTAGATATAATATAATAGAATAGAAAACGTCAACTACAAAGTGAAACATATTGAGAAAAATTAAATACAAACTGGTGGATACATGAGACTGATGGCAACATATTCTGCTACCTCGATATTAAATAATAATTCATATTTTATATTTAATTTTCAATAAATAAAATATTAAATGAAACTTTTTGATTTGATTCCTTACTTTACATTATTTGTATTGGAAAAATGATAGAAAATAAAACTATACAGATTTTAGAGAGAGAGAGAGAGAGAGAGAGAAAGTCGCATGTGGAGAAAATAACCAAATCATATCAAATATTTATTAGTACCAATACATAAGAGAATGTTTATACAAGTCAGATATCCCAAGTTAACACTTCAACAAAAGACGATATTAACAATTCACTATAGTTGTATTATTATCAATTTATTCATTTCCGCCATTAGCTAAAATTTGCAATAAAATAATATTAGATTAAAATCCATATATTTCTAAAATATTGGGCTTTACCCATTTAAATTTAAATAATGACGAACACACTTCTGGAAACACATTCCACATAGTAATAACGCTTTTTCCTTACGTGATGATGAAAATCTCTATATCGAATTACATTCGGAGTTGAAGAAAAAGCGTTAGGAACTTCGTTCCTGACGGGGGTCCCCCAACCGCACACGATTTTTTTATGTAATTATTTCCATTCAGGACTAGTTGAGCAACGATGTGTTGAAGTGGTTATTAAATATCATACAATTTCACTCGCTTAAGATTCATTAATGTGAAAGATGGGCACAACCTTTATTCGTCCACTCGCGTCTATTATGACATTTCACACTTCTAGGAGTAACATTCTACTTCATCATCTAGTTATTTAATAATATTTAATATTAATTTTATTCTATTTTATTTTAGTTTATATAATTTATTTTATTTTATTTACTTCATCCTATATTAGTTATACTACTCATTCATTAGTATTCAAATGATTAGTGTTAAATTATGCAGAACCCAAGCACAGGTATATACAACTGTGGGATTTCTATATTTATTCTAAAATTGCCTCGTATAAATTGTGAAATTGAACTATGTGTAAGTTGTGAATAATTATTATTATAATGATTATAATTATCACAATTTACACATAGTTCAATAATAATAATAATAATTATTATTATTATTATTTTCGTTTTGACCAATTCCAGTCAGGCCCTTACTTCCGAAGCTCCGACCCAATCGGAATGGCGTGCTGGTTACATTAACCAATGACCTCTCCCCACATCCGTGAGGTGAGAGATCATTGGGTCCGAGAATCATGTGTCCTGAGCAGACGTTACGATCCGAGAATGACTGCCTTCTGCATGCGGCCGGCTAGAGATTCTGCCGATTTACGGCATGCCGGTATAATTTCCAGGTTTGAGAGTACCGTTGGCATCATTCCACCAAGGGCCCCTATAATCAGAACCACTATCTTTACAGAATGGTCTGGATAGAGTCTGCGGAGCTCGAAGAGTAAATCTCGATACTTCGTCCGTTTCTCGTCCTCTTTTCGCACGATATTCGTCTCGCCCGGAGCCGAAAACTCTATAACGTATATCGTTGTCTGCTCGCGGTCGAAGAGGACTACATCAGGCTTGTTGGCTTGTATTTGCCTGAGGGTGGGAAATGAGTAGTTCCAATAAATTCGGCACTTCTCATTCTCCACAACGGACTCAATATCCCCGGAGCGTATGGCAGCACTGGTGTCTCATCAATACCGTACGAGTGTCGTAAATGGTAATACAGCACTCGTAACGCCGCGTTATGACGATGGATATAGGCTGAGACCGCGTATTTTGTACATGCTGACAGCAAGTGCATGATGGTCTCAGGCGCTCCACGGCAGGCCCTGCATCTCGTGTCAGGGACCTCTATACCCATCACGCGGCTTCGGTAGACGAGAGTGTTGAAAACACCGTCCTGGCAAGCCATGATGAATCCCTCAGTCTCCGACTTGAGTCCACCTGACCTAAGGAATGCAAAGGTCAGCCTTTTGGATAAGCCGTGGTCTTCAATATGTTTGTAGAAGATTCCATGCATCGGCTTATCCTTGTGGAGCAGCAGATGTACAGTATTCTCTGCAGCTTTTATGTGGACTCTCCTTCGAGCGGGCTCCCACTCGGTGA
Source organism: Gonioctena quinquepunctata (assembly GCA_018342105.1). Classification (NCBI taxonomy): domain Eukaryota; kingdom Metazoa; phylum Arthropoda; class Insecta; order Coleoptera; family Chrysomelidae; genus Gonioctena; species Gonioctena quinquepunctata. The sequence continues at coordinate 1,197,515 of JAFIRS010000116.1, read as the reverse complement.
TAGAGTCTTGGACATCCCGCTCGGTGTCGAATACAAGACCGAGTTCATCGGCTGCACGGATTGCTGCCTTGAAAAGAAACGCTCCTTTCCCTGTGATCTCATGGTCTTTGACCATGCAGAGAAGGGGATCCAAGCTCCTGATGACTTTACAGGCTCCATCCAGCACCATCCTGTTTTGTAGACACTCCAAACTCAGAAGTCCATGGCCTCCTTGTTTTCGGGGAAGGTACAACCGTGGAACGGACGATTTTTTATGCAAACTACGATGTATGTGCATCATTTTGCGAGTCTCCACGTCAATTCCACCCAGCTTTTCCAGGGTCCACTTCACTACCCCAAAGGAGTAGATTAGTATCGGAACGGCAAGCGTGTTGGTGGCAGAAACTTTGTTCATGCCCGACAGTTCTGATGATGATGATGATTATTATTATTATTATTTATAGATTCCTTATGTATTTTCCATATTCATTCTGACGCTCTGTGCCCGAATTGATCTCAATGCGTTGGTTGTCCTGAATGTTGTTCTCGTATCATATCTACGACCAAACCAGATAATCCGGGGATCAAGATATTATGTTGCTTGTGAGATGTGTTTGTAGTTGTGGTACATGTGTCGGTTGTGTGAATTGCCGTTTTCAATTCATATAGGATTTCTCTATGAAATGATCCGGATATGCATTATCCCCAATAATAGATTTTACAAGATTAATTTCTCCATCTCAATCCTGAACTGAATCGCAATCTACTCGAGCTCGATAGAAGTGTCATGCCTTTCTTCATGCTGTGTGTTTTCATTCGATTTACAGTCGTATTAACACTTAAGAGAGAGAGAGAGGGAGAGAGAGAGGGAGATAGTTGCCCTGTTCTTATTCTAATTTGAAATCATTCGATCTTATGCATAAAATCTACACGAAAATTATAGATGCGAAGACACCATCAACGTATCTCCACCACACTTCATTTTGGTAAAATGATGTCCAATCCAAAGTCGAATTTTGTGAATACCTCAGGTTGACATCAAATTGAGAATTTCCACTTTGAAACATTCCCACGTAAATACGTGATTTAACCCTTCACGTACATTCGGAATGACTTCTGGTCCAATAGCCAATAGCACGGAATGGCCTTAATGAAGAATGTTTCGAATTGCACTGCAACTTGTTAATCCAGGCGTAAGACGTAATAGCGCCTGAATCAATAACTTTCTATCCCTGATTAATGAAGTTTGTTCCATTGAGGCCCGGGTAAGCAATCTCAGCAATATACTGGATTACATGGAATTAATTTATATTAAATGAAATGAAGGGTATTATGTTTTCCCATCGATTTTGGAAGAAACATTTGAAATTGAAAAGCACGATATAGTATAGATAAATAACAGAGATTGTTCATTTTAAGAAATTAAAATTATCAGTAACACCTGCATTTATAAATCAATATGTTCCTAGATGAAACTTCAAGTTTGTCTTTCAGTTATTGGTATTTTTTATTGTGAGTGTAGATACTCCAAAAACTCAATCACTCTCTGAAATTTTCAATTTATTATTTTTTAATTCTTATGTGTTGAAAACACAGAAAATTTTAGCAGTTATAAGAGAACGTTGTCAATCACTATTTATTTATCTCATTCAGATTTGCTTCCAAGCATATGTCCCAAATGAAAGCTTTAGATTTTGGAAATTTTCCAATAAATTCGAGAAATAAACATGAAATTTATGAATAATTCTACTGAAAAATACTGTACACACGAAATGACGACATAAAGAACTAGAAAATCACAAGAGCTCGTAAAAAGCAATTTCCAAGAATTTGTTCCCATTTATTTTTTGTATTTCCATATTTCTGCAAAATAAGATTTGATTTTCAAATATCATCTAAAATCCAACGGTTATCCTACCTGTATCAAATTATCCTGTCATGAAATAACCAACAAATTTCTTTAAATATTACTACACCAGTACCTGCGTTATACTTTTTTGGAAAAAAATATCTGCATTTGCCTTACCATGTACAATAAAATACATTCGACTTCCATCAAAATGTACTGAACTGATTTTACCCCAACTAATTGAAAACAGGCTAGCTTTATTGGATTGCCACCAAATTCAATAATATTCGATAAAAAGGCAATCTCGTATGCTTCCTCTTTCCATATATCGCGAAACCATCCCGGAAATACGAATACAGCGTAGTAAATGCACTAAAATATGGCAATTTCGACATGAAAAGCGTTAAAATTCGATATACCTAAAAGGTCGTCGGAACAAATAAATATTATGAAAATCGGTAATTTTACTATATCTACGGTAAAAACGAAATATAAACTAAGTAAACAGCTAATAAGACACATGAGCGTAACAAATTAAAAACGTACAACCGAATATTGCGTTGCTGGGATTTTGTTTAAATTCGAAATTTTTCATGAATTAACTCAATAAAAAATGAAATGGATATATCATAATGATAATGGGTCATCCCCATATCCTCAGTGATTTTATTATAAAATCAAGTGAGCAGATGTCAGTTTGATAGATCTTTTATCGTTGGAAATGAGCTCCATAAAAAAGTAAAACCCATTTAATAGTTATTTATGCAACAAGTGCAAAAAGTAAGTGCAATAAACACTTTTTGCAGAAGTTTCTACGTTCATGCAAAAATCAAAAAATGTTTTATTTAGGTGGTACTAAGAGTGGGAAAATAAAAATAGTAATTTAATAGCAAAATATTTATTAATTAATTAGCACTATCGATTTCCATTGAGACAGTTAGGAACTAATACCGATAGTCTAAGAGCCGGTGGGAGGTCGACCTTCACCGATCTGATAACTCGATGAGACATATTTTTTATCAAATATAATTTATGAACAAATATGCTTATGATAACTTGCATATCGAAAAGTGTTCATAGCTATTTTTAATTGAATTAATTTTAATCAATTTTCTTTCATCACCTTCACTCTTTTGATAACCGAATGAGTTTCATCTCAACTGATAGTTTTTAACACACAGAATATGCCTAGGTAGGCTTTGCCTACTTATTTCTGTGCATGGCTACCTGGCAAGCAGATGTGAACAGGTAAGTCAATATAGGTAACTACACCGATCTGTTAACCGATCGAAATTGATTGATATCATAGGTAAGATAATTTAATTATAAAACCAATCGTATAGGCTTGCCTGCAAAAAATCGTACATAAAATATTATTGCCAAGCTATAAAGATTTAGAATTTTAGCTGTTTGATAGGTGCGAGAGAGAAAGTAGAGCGTCCGAGGTCCGTGTGATAGAACAGGACACAACATAGCAGCTGCACGCTACCTGACCGTTGAATGTATCCGAGTGCGCATGCTCGTGTACATGTGAGTGACAGTGACAGCATTTATTTACACTCGACAGTAATTTTGAACTCTAATTTATTATAACTCTAATTTCGATCACAATTTTTGTATTATTTCACACTATATAATCAAAAATAAATAATTTAATATATTAATAAATACATTTTAAAAAGCATTCAACATTTTTTTTTTAATTTCAAAGATAAATTATAAAATTTAAAAATGATAAAAAAATCTATATTTTTTATTTAAAATTAAATAAAGAATAATTTATTTATTATTTAAAATCAAATGAATGCCGTAAAGCGGGAAAGAATCAGTGTTATTTTAAAATTTTAGTATCGCTCTACTTTCTCTCTCGCACCTATCAAATAGCTAAAATTCTAAAACTATATAGCTTGGCAAGGCAAGGTTGACCTCCCACGGTCTCCTCTACTACTATGTTAGGAACAATTTAACTCAAACTTTATTTTTGATAAATTGCATTTTCTAGTAATTTCGTAATTCAGTATGCAATAAATATGATTGAAAATAATATAAAATATGCAATTGTTTAATATGTAATACAATATCACAGAAAATGGACTAAAAATGGCGTCGATTTGAACGTTTATGTTTGTCATTATCACAAAACGCTGTAGTAGAATGACATATGAGTGCAATGAACATTTTATTACACTAGTGCAATAAAGATCCAGTTTTTTCACTAAATATAGTTCAATAAAGTTTTGTTTTTTGCATGAACGTAGAAAAAAATTCATTTTTTATTGAAAACTACATCCAGGGAATTAGAAATTGCTGATATATCGTGTTCTTTTCCTGAAATAACAGATATAGCTAAACAACCTATTACCCGAAAAGTAACGGAAAGTATATAATCTGTTGCATTTACAAATTGAGGATTGGAGGCTTGAAAGTAATATGAAAAACTTTTCTAAAACGTTGTAGTAGGTCATTTCAAAGAGTTTTCTGAAACAATGAAAATATGTTAACCATGAGACTTAATTCTATTTTAAGATCAACAGGAAACATCAATAATTGTCTGCCATATTTAAAAGAAAATCAGACGGTTTCAATGCACCTGAAATAGCCAAGGAATCGATAGTGAAAAGAATAATTGAACTATTGGGAACACCGAGTTTTATTAGCTTGGCAACAAATACGATAATATTCGATGAAATTTCAATCTTGTATTCTTTCTCTTTGCATATACCGCGAAACTTAAAAAAAGTTGAAAAATTTTACGTGAAAATAGTCAAAATTCGATATAAGGGCTTTGAGACAAGTAGACTATGAAATATAATTTTATGAAAAGAAAAACGCACCTGAAACAACCATTATCAATGATGGTATGTAAATACTTTAGAAAAGACCTAAACTAAATGCCAATTGATTTAAAATATTTCTAAATTTATATCCTAGTGATTGTTAACTATACTCCTTTTTCTTGTGAAGGTTATTATGGGGCTTTTATCGTAGTTCAAAAACAAACAGGAATTTTTGAAAATTTCGACTGGATCATCTTGTAGTTTTTTTACAGTCACTGGGATGTTTTAAAGTACGATGTACTTTCAGATCGTCGTCGTTCAATAGAAAGTTTGAATTCTTGAAGCTTTCTCCAATATAGTTAATATAAATTATAAAGAGTAAGGGTCCCAAATGACTCCCTTGGGGAACCTCAGAGATTACCACAAAGGGATCAGATTTATAACCATTGAACTCTATGATTTGAGATATTTGAGTAATATAGGACCATAACCATTTGCGACGATATGAACCTACACCGACTTCAGCAAGTCTTTTAATGAGCAATGTATAACTGATTTTATCGAAGACCTTACTGAAATCGGTGTATACAACGTCCACTTACGTTTGATCATCCATCTGTTCTGAGATGTGATCTGTGAATTCAATTAAATTTGTGTGTATGGTTCCACCGGGAAAAAAGCCATGTTGTTGAGAAATGATCTTATTCCTCGTGATATTTAGAACTATTTTCTCGAACATTTTCCCAAAGATACAGAGTTTACTGATGGGTCTATAATTGTTTATGTTGCTCCTGTTGCCCCCTTTGAGGATTTTTTTTTTATTGTACACCACCCAACAGAAATCCATTTACAGGGTGGGGAAATCACAGGTACAAAAAAAACATAAATAATTTGAGAATCAGTAAAGATACAACAATAGTGTAGAAATGAGACATGATACAAAAACTAGAGAGAAGGAAAATTAATATCAAAAACTGATTTTTTTCAATGAAGCAATGCTGCAAGAGAAAATGTCACAACTATTATTGATAGCATTGAAGTTGTTGCAAATTCTGAATAAGGGTGAGTTTTCCAGTACATTTGTTCTAGAGAATTCGGGGTAAAATAGAGTGTTATGTCTTGAATTTACTCTTGGAACATGAAAATTCAGCATACTCAAAATAGCACTACAGTTGATTTGGCCATGGATCACCTTATAAAGAAAAATCAGAGCAGATATATTCCTTCTACTTGCAAGAGAGGTAAAGTTATGTCTCTCTAGAGAAGCGGCATTACATATTCCTGTAGTAGGGTACGCACCATCTTCTTTGGAAGAGAGATATTTCATAAAGCGTCTATGGATTCGTTCAAGATTATTTGAATGGACATTATAATATGGACACCAAATGATAGATCAATCATTGCATACGCTGTTTTAGAACGGACATAGGAATTATATAACAGTAGCAGTGTGTTCTTATTCGAGAAATCACGAGTATTTCTGACAATGAAACCTAAAGCCCTTGAACATTCATTGGTAATTTTATTTATGTGTGTTGAAAAATAAAATTTTTGGTCGAAGGTGACACCAAGGTCACGAACGGAATTGGATCTAGGGAGCACATCATTGCTAATTGAGTAGTTATAGGTGATGTTGTTCTGTTTCCGAGTGAATGTTACAATTGAGCACTTATTAGCATTTAATAGAAGGCGATTATTTTTGCACCAAGTATTTACTCTATCTAGGGCGTTTTGTGAAATGGCACAGTCATTCGGGCAGTTTATTTTTATATATAATTTCAAATCATCCGCATATAATAAACAATTGACTCCGACATCCTCAATAATGTCATTTATGAATAGATTGAAGAAAAGTGGACCCAAAACAGAACCTTGTGGAACGCCTGATGTTGGTGTAAATAAAATGGAATTCTGGCCATGGCACTCAACGTAGAGGGAGCGGTTTTGTAGATAGGAGGTGAAAAAGGTATTCAAGTTCCCTGAGAAGCCAAATGCATTCAGTTTACTGAGTATAATGGTGGAAGATTTCCATTTTGTCGGAAAAACCCCTTTGTGAAGTGACAAATTGAAAATGTGGAGAAGGGGTGTTGTTAAATTAGGCTTACAGTTTTTAATGCATGTACTAGGAATGTTATCAGGACCGGGACCTTTGTGAATATTTAAATTATCGATCGCATCTAAAACTTGTTGCTCTGAAATATTTACAATGTTGTCTTCAACAAACAGTGGATGATCATTCGCTAGTGGATCCAGGGTGTATACACTATTGAAATATGTGGAAAAAAAGATCGCAAATATCTTGACCATTGTCACCTGACTTATCTTCGAAAAAACCGAATTGGGTATAGTGGTGTGGTTATGTTTTTTTGTTATGATGTATCTCCGAAAGCTCCTGGAGTCGGCATGAATTTTGCTTTCGATGTTATTTATGTAGTTTGTGTAATCTCTTTGAATCAAATGTTTGGAGTTATTGCGTGATTGATAGAAACATTGATAAAGATGAAGCCTTCCGTATACTTTGTACTTTTTATGCACTCTATTTTTTTATTTAAAAAATTGGATGGTATTCGGTTTGGAATAAATTGGATATATCTTGTTTATTACAAAAGTTGGTACATTTTTGTTAAAACATTAATGAGTTTATCATAAAAGATTTAAACTGTTTCATTAGCGTTTTTTTCAGCAAAGCAATCAGACCAGTTTATCTCAGCTAGCTCAGATTTTTCTTAATGCTTTATTTAACGTCGGCATATTTCTACGACCAGGGCTAAACACCGAAGCCGGTGTGCACACTCCCCCAACCGGAAATTTTGCCGAATCCTCTAACGAGCTCAACATCTATGAACTCGGGACCGCCATCTTGACGTCTCCTCCGAAGAACGGCATATCTATCGTCTTATCTCGTGTTCATTGATAGGACGCCTGTAGCTGCGAATATGCTACTACGCTACAGTTGTTAGGGCATTTCAACGCGCACCCATCCAAGTACTAAACGCGCCCGATGTTGCTTGGCTCAGATATCGATAACACTCTCGTCAACCTGACCAGCCACCGTGCCCATTAGTTGAGAATTAATGTTTACATAATTTGCTTTGTTGAAATTGAATTGATTATTTGGCTTAACTTTAGGTATTTGAATTTCAATAGTACAAAGTTAATGCAAAGTGGGGGATGGTGGAAATCTTCTCCAACCAATGTGTCTAGACAGCGAGAGATACTTTTGATACCAATATCGTTGCAAAATATGAGATCCTGTAAACAGCGGCGTGAATGTTAGTTTGAATTGTGCTCTGGTACGATAAACTGATAATGGCAAATAAATCGAAATAACATACACGCCTATGGTCATAACAACGAACCAATAGAATATCGGGTCTAATGACAGTTTGCGCCATGATAAATGAATATTACTGTAGATACAGCAAATATATAGATTTTGGTGATAAAAGCGTGGATGCTAATTTAACGCATTCACTTTTACTTTTCCCAAATAGTGAGAGTTCAGAAAAAAACAATAATTTCACAATTTTTAGTGCATTTCAATGGGAGACATGTTCTCTATATTTCCGAGATATATATTTATTTGAAGTATTATTCTATTCCAGTTGGAGTTATATGGAAGATAAATTTAAATGGTGGGAACGGAACCCCCGTTTCTATCTGAAATATACAAATGGCATTGTAACAGTTCCTTTATTCCTTGAAATAATTCAGACATGCAACCTGATTAAACAAGCCCGAAATCGATTGTTCAACACTTTTTGTTTGAATCACCCCTCCTAAATTTTTAGGTTTAGTTCAAAAATAATTTTTATACCTATATTTCAACGATCAGAAAATCATTTCAACGATCAGAAAATCATTTCAACGAAACGATCGCCAGCTCCTGGACTAATACCGAGAATAAAACTGATTTCTAGCTCCTCCGAACTTCAAGTCATAATTCTTACTCCAATCAGAATTACAGTCCAATAACTTTTCGCAATCGAGTAAACACATCTTCCGTTTCTAATGACATTCATGCAATCAATACCGAAATACCTTTTGCAACTTTGTGAGTTTTGTAATTGAGTACTCTACGGAATTAATGGTGTATCTTCTTAATGAAAGAGTTCGGAAAAAAACTTAAGTGCTCGCCGAGATTTATTTTCTTGGATTTTCTCCTCGAGTATCTTCTGCTTACCAAGCAGGCTGTGATTGAAAGTTCATCAAGAGGTCCGAGCAGTAGCGTAGTCGAAGCTTTCAATTTGTATACAAATTCAATTTGTTTTCAGTGGTATATTCAATAAATTCAAATGGCTGAGAAACAATATTGCCTCAACCGGAGGCATAACAATATTATTATTAAACATTCATATGTATAGAATTCAATAATAGATACTATAGTTCATTCTAGAAATATACGAGCTGGTTATGAGACCACCCGAATTCTGCGATCGCAATTTGTTGATCTGAAAAAACGGTCTCACTAAAACAAAATTCTCATGACGAATTATCTTGCGATTCGACAATGTAGATTACACCATAAATGAGGAGAACTCAAATATCTCTCACAGTTCTTATGTTTCACTGTCTTACGGGTCCAAATTTCAACCACCAACTATATAATTGTATGTTTTTTCTTCAGTCTCATTTAATTTTCAATTGTTAGAGTACTCATCGGAAAAACTAGCATGTATGCTAACTGACGATTGTACTCTTGATTCATAAGAAATATTTGACTAACGACACGACAAAATACCATATAGCTAAAAGAAAAACATTCTTTACACGATTCAAAATCCAAAATGCCAACTCTGAAAACTGGAGTCCGCAATATGGCATTTTAGCGGACTAGTAAAAATCATCATGGTAACACACACACTAGCGGACTCTTTTTGTTCATTACTTGTAACAATTTCAATTAATCTACAGTTTATCATGTATCCTGAAAATGTTTCAGGATACATGATGAACTATAGATTCATTGAAATTGTGTAGCACACGTTTTCTTCAATATAGTCTTTTGGAATACTTATTTCAGAATCAATAAACACTAACATTTCAAGGATTTGACAAACGCGTCAGTGGACTACGATTCTGGAAGAGACCAAAAATCGTAAAAAAGGAATTGAAATTTGGTATATAGGTAGTTTTTTTTCCAAGAATTTCAAAGATCTTCTGTTCCATTTTTCTGACTTAAAATTAAAATTGAGTATATTTCATTAAAAAAAAGTTGATACATATATGTGCTATTATATTTTTCTAAAAATGTTTATAGAAGTAGGATTCAATAATATTCAAAAAAATATGCTATTACTCATTTTCCAGGAAAAAAGGGTGGAAAAACATCAGAAAATTTTTTTCTAAAATAAAAGCATTTCTCAAAAATGTAGGTAATATAGAAGTTATTTATATGATGAACAATATATGTGGTATTTCCGTTTTGTTTATTAGAAAAAATCTCTAATCATAACGAGAAAATATATGTGGTATTTCCGTTTTATTTGTAAAAAGTTAGGTTTATTAAGATGAGACATTTATCAAATTAAGTATTGAAAATGGTAGACTTGAAAACATGATGCAAAACTCGTCGATGAAATTGGTCCTATTACGATCCTGGGATATTTGTTCGGGAACAATAATTGCATTACTCAATAAAAGCTTCCAAGATGGCTGCTGTACTAGGTACAAAAACAATCAACAGCTGATTAACCTACTTGTGTTTGAGAAAAATGGATGGAATCAAACAATAGACAGGATTTAACCGAAACCAAATTAAAATATGCTTGAGTTTGTAGCATTATTTTATTGGTGAGTAGGTTCACAAATAGTAAAATAATAAAATCTATTTTGATAGGAGAGAACCTAATAACACAGCTATAACATTCCATAGAAGTAAGGGCAGAACATCGAGATGAAGTTAGAAATGTAGTACTACTACCAATGGTGGTTATAAAGGTTTTTTCCTCAGCATATGACAAAAGTGTATTTTACTTCTAGGATTTTAATAGTGAGATAGCTGTAGAAGCATGTATGACTGAGCAAGATCATAGAAACACTGTTGAACCTGAAAATGATAAATACTGCCAGACAGGCATCGCAGAAAGAGTTGAATACTTATAATTTATTGTTTGAGACACTCAGGGCTCAGAATAACAAAGTGAAGCACCTCACAGGCTAGGACGTATTCGAGAAGTTTTATTACAATACATCGAAAAGTATATTACAACCCAATTCAAACAGATTATACATTAACAAATTTATATTGGCTACTGTCTATATAACTTTCCAAATATATTAATTTTTGTTTTGTTTCAATAAATGTTGCTGAGAAATTATGAATTTTTGTAGGATTCCATGATGTATGTAATAAAAATAATCGTGCTAGGTTCAAGATAACTTATTTCACAAACGCATTCTTCCACTTTTTTCATTCCTGTTTTCGTCGTAAAACATAAGGGATTTCTACTACCCAAAGAAGTGCGTTATGAAATCTTCCACTGTTCATTCTTTTCGTAAAATTTCGGTTTGAAGAACTGATAGTTTTACAGAACATTTCGCACACGCTATGTTTTATGATTGGCTGCTGATTGAACTTATCATTCTATGATTCAGTGGCCTATCAGAGAAAACAGAATGCTCTAAGCTTAAACGCGGATAGTGTTCTTTCCAGGACCGATCTTAAATTTTCTGATATCTGTTCTATATTTGAGAAATACGTGATGGGAAATGTGTTTTCCAATCTGAAGATTTATTAAATTATATTCTGCATTTGATGCCGAACAAGCATATCCCATCTCCGAAGTGTAACAGCTTCCTCCCCACCACTGCCCTGCCTTTATCTATCAACACTCTCTGTCTTTTAAAGCGATTCGGTTTTATTTACGCACGTAACAAATGCATCTTTCACATAAATTATCGCACATAAGTGCTGATACGGTATATACACAGGACTGAGGGAACTGATTGATTGAAAACCATTACCATATATGCATCTCGCGTCGACATCATTTGTTTATCATCTTTGAATATTTATCATAGGCAATGGAATCTGCACCTGACTTCTCGATGTGCTGATGATGGCGCGATTCGATGCATTTTTAGCGTGTCGACACAATGAGCGATTGTTTTGTTTCGCGAAGGCCCGTTTGTTTGTTCAAAGGCACACGGCGATGAATAAATGCATTTTGACCAACACAAACGTGCGGGTGTCACGGCAAATAAATGGAATCGAATGCAAAGTAAACAGCTGTCTATCGCAGATATATTTCTCATTTGATCGGCTTGTCAAAATCGAACACATTTGGGTTTTTCGCTGCAACGATGCCAAAACGTTGCGTGTTTCTTATATTATTGAATTATTATCTTTAGTTTGTTAGGAACCACCATTTTAAATAGACTACCGCGCGCAAACAACAAACAAAGCTATTCATTGAATTGAACTCCTGACTCCTGGTATGATCCCAATATGTTACCTTCCAATCCCTCTTGAAAAAACAAACCGCAAATTTCATCCAATATGTTACCTTCCAATCCCTTCATCCAAATCATTTTAGTGGTTTGAGCGCTAGAGACTGCGACAGACATGTTTTATTATCGTGTTTTCCTCATGAATTCAATCCCACTAATAAATAAGAATTACGTATTGGCAACAAAATAATATTACTCTAAGAGTGCACTATAGTGAAATCGAACAATATTCCATTTCAATACTTTTTTAAGCCAGTATATTGGAGAAAAACGAGAAATGAAAAGGGGAAATTATTTGGGATTACCTAAATCAGGAACGGGAGGAATTAGTGAGTATTAGTCAGGAATTAGTGGCCAATAGTCAGGAATTAGTGAGTATCACTCGGAAATTAGAGGTACTAGTCGGGAATCAAAAGTAATATTCGGGAAACTGTGGCATTACTTTGCTACTAGAGGAATTCGTTAGCCTTCTTAGGAATTAGTGTAAAAAAAAATCTCCAGGGGTTTCTTGGAGCCAACAATCCGATCAACTGTCATTAAATTGGTGAAATTATAACTCCCAAAATTCCAGTTTAGTTAAATGCAAACAATAATACAGATTTTCGATATTGGAATATATTAAAGTTCCCAAAAATCAGTGGACTTAAAATTGAAATCATTGCTATAGTTTTCATGTAAAATAACATTGAGAAAGGTATTTTTGGATTCCAACTGTTGCAGATCAGTAAACGTCATTATAGTTTTCCCAATATCAATTGCAGAAGCATAAAAAAGTCTTGCGGCGAAATCCTGTGAGCAGCAGTGGCGGAGATAACTAATTTTATTTAGATATTTTAAGATTTTAAAAATACTTCATAAACAATGAAAAATGAAAAAAAATTAAAGACAAGCTTTTATTTATACAAATACATTAAGAAAGAAAAATAATTTCTTTCATTGTTTGATGTAGGTTATTATTATATCCTAAAACGTATTTCGATCGGCACACACCAACACCACAGACGCTACTGGTTTTTAATCTTTCAGAGCTATTAAAACACAAATATAACGCGTGGTTTATGACCTCCCATCGTATAGACACACCCCCAAGCATTGATGTCCGACTTGAGTGGCCCAGACGAATCGGTTGTAGAACAGACAGCGGTCACTCAAGTCCACGTTGACTATCGGCTCTTTTGATCTTCCCTTCGCCGACGGAGAATGTTTACGAGTAGTACAGATTATTTTTCGTTCCGTTTCTTCGCATATACGCTCGTGTTAGCGAAGTGAGTTTTCATTTGCTCCCTATAGAAACAGCTTCTGCAATTGATATTGGATGGACTATACTAACTAGTTGACCCGATGGACGTTGTCTTGTCCAAATGTTCATATTCCCTCTTTTATTTCCCTGAAAACGCCGTCCGCGTAGAATTTCTTTTTGTCAATGTTGTTCCATCTAAATTATGCCTTTGAGTCTGCCCGCTTCCCGTTATCCCGTTTTCACTTCATCCCGTTGTTCCGTTATCCCGTTACTGAGTAATCCCGTTTTCCCATTATCCTGTTTTTGCGTGTTCCCGTTATCGCTTTCATCCGTTATTCCGTTTTCTCATTATCCCGTTTTTGCGTTATCCCGTTATCGCTTTCTCCCGTTATTTCGTCTTCCCGTTATCCCATTATCCTGAATCCTGAAAACTTTTCCAGGACAAAGAAATTTCCAATAACTTTTCTAAATATCCTTTCTTTCCCTAAAAACCTCATTCGGAGTATTACGAACATTCAAAAAACCAATTAGCCAAATCGGTCCAGCCATTGTTTTTATAAAATGAAAAAATGTTACCCTGACCGAGATTAGTTCCTGTGAACTTTTGCTTGGTAGTCTTTTTCTTCGCCAAATTTCTCAAATTGCAGAATTTTCCAATTTCCGAGCAACTTTCCTAATTTTTTTCCGTATCAACCATCCTCGGGCTATTGGGGAACATTAAAAAAAATTGACAAATTGCTACAGCCGTTCTCACGTTCTGCGCTTACAAAGAATCGAGATGGCACTTTTACATGTCTGAAAAAAAAAACGACTGCGATAGACACCCAGATGTACACGTGAGTGATCTCATAAGAGTTCATTTTATCTATTAGCATGAAATCAAAAAAATATTTGGAATTTGATGTGTGGATTTCGGGAACTAATTAGAATTAACCCATACAAATCAATCAAAATGCAATTTCGCACAGACTGAAGTCGAAGCGTTTTTCAAGATAGCGCTGGTAGTCTAATCAACAAGTTCAAAAACTTGTTAAATAGATATGAAGCTCCTAAAAATATCAGCGATAGCTCATTCGATTCGGAATGGCGTCTAGAAAAATGTTTTTTAAAGGTTTATTAGCACGTAAAAAATTGCGATTGTTATTAACAGAATAAGATTAAAAAAAGAAGGTATTTCGTTTTTCGTTAATAATTTCTAAAATAATGATATTTAAGGAATTATGAAGAAAGATCCTTAAAGAGGAGGAAATAAAATTCAAAACGTATTATAAGTTCATTTATATTACATTATCATTAAGTTAACTATTTAGTGAAATGTATGGAGTCATACAAATTAGGGACAGTTGAAATTATACTTCATGCTTAATAATTTAGAAAATATACTAGAAAAAAATATAAAATTTTGAAAATAAATTCAATTATTATTTTGGTATATATTATTTTAGTAAATAAATAATTAAACTTTAGCAGAATATTAATAATTCTAGTGATGAATGAATGAAAATGATCAATAGCAGAATGTTAATTAGGTAAGTATAAATTTAAACCAGTATATTATTTAAACAAAAATCTATATTGCTATAATTTATACGTAATTAGAAAGATATTTTATCATAGAACAAAAAATGTCGTCCGTAGTTATCTATATTATTTAACAAGTTATAAGCTATGAAATTTTAAAAAATATAAAAAAATCTAAATTTTTTATAAACAAATGCTTATAACAACTGATAAACAATGGTTACAAAGTCGATTTTGAATTCATTTTAAAGATAAATAATTCTTTCATAAAATGACTTGAATGTCTTTTACCTTGACAAATTATGGAACGGCTGTAATTTCATTATCATATAATATGTAACAGTGCTGTAAAAAATACAAAAAATGTTTTTTCTATAGTTATTGTTATTTTTGAAGTTTTCTTAATTATTTTTTATAACAAATTTTAAGTTTATAAACAATAAAATTATTTATAAAAAAAAAATATTTCTCTGTTAATTCATTGAAAAAGGTCAATGATGATTTTTAAGAATAAAATAATTTCTTAACTAATTATTCAAACAATTAAAATATAAAAAAAAACTATTATAAACAATAAAAAAAATTATTCTGGATTTTTTTTTAAATCATAATTTTACCTATGCAATAAGATGGTAAACATTTTTTTTTAAATCCCTAAATAGTCTGTTTATAAACAATTTCTTAACAAATGACGTAAAATGTTTTTTTCCAATGTTAATTAATACCTATATTAGATGCAAAAACAGCAATAACAAGATATTTTTTATTACATTTTTTAGAAATTTCATTTTTTAATTTAAAAAAATTATAATTAACAAAATAATAAACTTTAACAAAAAAAATTTGCATTGCTTTATTAAGTACCTAAATGAAAAGAGCTCCACGGAGCGAAACTTTTATAGACCAATTATTTAAACTTTTATGTCGTTATTTATGAAAACAGAGATTGGAAAAAAATTAGTTAATTAACAATGGTGTAACTTTTTGAAAAATCGACATGAAATTTTTTTTTCACCGAGGTTTTTTTTGTTCAAGTGTCTAGATTATACCATAATTTATTCAAATTTTTTAATTGTTATTTAATACTATAAAAAAATTATTTTAGGTGATATAACGGCTTTTTAGACGGTGCGCCTATGCCGTAACGACCTCGCGTAGCCCTATTTTCAGCGTTAAAAAAAAAATATAGATAATAGAGATAGAGTTCCGGGAGGTAGGACTTTTCAATTGGAAATTTCCTCCTCTTTCAGGATCTTTTTTCATAAATATCATTATTTTAGAAATTATTAACGAAAAACGAAATACCTTCTTTTTTTAATCTTATTTTGTTAATAACAATCGCAATTTTTTACGTGTTAATGAACCCTTAAAAAACATTTTTCTAGGCGTCATTCCGAATCGAATGAGCTATCGCTCATATTTTTAGGAGCTTTATATCTATTTAATACGTTTTTGAACTTGTTGATTAGACTATGGGGCCGACAACTAAGTTTCCCAATTAGGGTCAACAATCAAAACTACCCCATATCTTGTACAAAATCATCCTTTTTCAGGCAGATTGACTGGATTATATTATCCACTGATAAATCTCTTTATCAAATCGGAATTTCCCAAGACGGCACTGCGTGAATTTTCAAGAAAGCAATTTGTCGTGGAATATGTTTGTGCAAAGTGCTCGCCAAGTAACGTATGAGTAGCAGTTGAGTACATTATTAGCTGTTATTAGCCGAAGAAGGGTTGTGACTCCCCCTGAAATCGAGTGAACGCCCAGGATGCGAAGATTTTTTTCTACCCTGAAGGTACACAGCCGCTAGTATGCTGAAGCAGTTGAATGGCGTGTCATCGACAATATGTTGAAGGGCGGTATGGAAAATATATCCCGAATACATGAAGTTTGAAGAGTAGGTAGGGAGGATGGAACAGTGAAAAACATAGGATAAGTGGGATTCTTGAGTTCATCCTTTGACTAATCGAAAACAGGGAGTTATGCACAAAGAATGTAATTCTACAATGATACCCATTGTATAGGAAAAACTGTTATTACACGATTTTTTATAGCTTTCACACGAAAAAAAATAATAGTTTAAAAAAACTAAAAAACGCGCTTTTATAGAAAACCAGACTAAAAAAATAGAAAATAAGAAAACAAATTATTTTATTTTAAAAGAAGCGTGGGGTGCATGGTATCGCCTCGGTGTGTAATGTACTATATAATTATTGATACCATGCACCCCACGCTTTTTTTTGAATAAAATAATTGTTTTTCTTATTTTATATTTTTTTGGTCTGGTTTTCTATAAAAGCGTGTTTTTTAGTTTTTTAAAACTATTATTTATTTCCTACTTTTCAGTGTGGTTTATTTATAAAAGCGTGTTTTTTTAGTTTTTTTTAAACTGTTATTTTTATTAGTTTTTGCAAATAAAAAAATGGAATGATCTTATTAAATTAGGTAATCATAATCTCCGACCCCAAAAATCCCCCATACCAATTTTGAATAGAATCAGACCATAATCACAAAACTAGGTCGCCATTTTAAAGCCGCCATCTTGAATTTTCCAATTTTTACAATAGTAATCATAATCTTCGACCCCAAAAACCCCACATACCAATTTTGAATAGAATCAGACCATAATCACAATACTCGGCCGCCATTTTGAAGCCGTCATCTTGAATTTTCCAATTTTTACAAAAGAATCATAATATTCGACCCCAAAAACCCACATACCAATTTTGAATAGAATCAGAACATAATCACAAAACTCGGCCGCCATTTTAAAGCTGCCATCTTGAATTTTCCAATTTTTTCAAAATAATCATAATACTTGACTTCAAAAACCCCCACATACCAATTTTGAATAGAATCAGACCATAATCACAAAACTCGGCCGCCATCTTGAATTTTTCAATTTTTACAAAAGAATCATAATATTCGACCCCAAAAACCCCCCACATACCAATTTCGAATAGAATCAGACCATAATCACAAAACTCGTCCACCATTTTGGAGCCGCCATTTCGAATTTTTCAATTTTGACAAAAGAATCACAATCTCCGACCACAAAAACCCTCGGATACCAATTTTGAAGCGAATCGGACCATAATCACAAAACTCGTACGCCATATTGGAGCCGCCATTTTTTTTTTCACACACAATGTTTTTAATGCATTGTCACCGTAATTATGTACACCTGCCAAATTTCAAATCATTCGGACGTCTGGAAGTGGGTCAAAATCGCGCCCAAAGGAGTCGGTTACAAACAAACATACAAGTGAAGCTAATATAAAGCGTGTATAAAAAATCAAAATGAATTATTTTCCAGAATTTCCTGTTCTAGTCGAAAAAAACTATGGTATTTCACTGTGAAAATCATGAATTCTTTTAGACATCAGTTAATGGAATTAATCTTTTTTCTGAGAAGATTTGATGAAAATTTGGGTTCACAATTGGGATATTTTATGATTTTGGGGATAGGTAGTTTGACAATAATTATGATTGATACAATGAAAACTATATATAAATGGCAATAAAAATTTATATAGTTTTTTCCGAATTGGATAGGTACTAAATGTTTTAGTCGGAAATTGTAACTAAAATTGTAAAAGGTCGTTCATCTCTATATTGAAATATATGATTTAAAGGAATTATATCAAATCAAATTTACCGAGAAAAAACAATATATAAATTATGACAAATCCAATTACAAGAAATATAGGTTCAAAATATAATGACCAAATCAATCTTTTCCTATGCTTTGAACATCAATATTTTATTTCCATTTAGTTAGGAGACTGTCATATTTCGAAATGACAGTTTGTTTTTACTTATAACAAGTCCTCAATTTTTTTCCTCACCACAGGAGTAAGACATTAGTGATTCTAGGTCTTATGATCGCGGAGTATAGCCAATGCATTACTTTCGGCTTTAGTCCTCATGGCTTGCCAAAAACTCTTCTGCAGGTCATCAAGGAGAATTCGCTTTTGGTTAACACATGTTGCAGATGAGGGTTGGGTTGGTTTTTTGTTTCTTTCACACCAAACATCTATGTAAAAAAATGAATCTCGATTCTTTGTAAAAGCGCAAAACGTGAGAACGGCTCGACCGATTTGGTATTTTTTTTAAATGTTCGTAATGGAGGATGGTTGATGCTGAAATATTAGGGAAGATGACCGGAAATTGAGAAATAGTGGTATACAAGAAATTTGGCGAAGAAAAAGACTCAGCAGTTACACTGTCGCCTACCAAGCAGAAGGTCACAGAAACAAATCCCGGTCAGGGTGTATTTTTTTATTTTATAATAAAACAACGGCTGGACCGATTTGACTAATTGTTTTTTTGAATGTTCGTAATACACCGAATAAGGTTTTAAGGAAAAGAAAGGATTTTTAGAAAAGCTCATATCTTGAGAACGGCTGGACCGATTGGGTTAATTTTTGGGATAACGAACGGAAAAACGGGATAACAGGAAAACGGGATAAATGGAAAATAGGATAACGGGATAACAGGAAGCGGGCAGATTCAAAAGCATAATCCAGATGGAACACAAAAAAAACTCTGGAAAAAAGAAATTCTACGCGGACGAGAGTTTTCAGATTTTTTTTTAGGGAATATACAAATTTGGACAGTACAATGTCTGTCAGTTCAGCTAGTTATAAATATAATTAAAGAACAAACTTGACCTTTCGAATATAGTTATTACTGGAATGAACATTGCGAAGAAGGCAGATTATAGCTTAGAAGCCTATTTTGAAATATATCTCGGATTTTGTATTTGGCTCAAATAAAAAACAGAAAAAAATTATCATTTATCAGTAGATAAAATCATATTACGTCCCATATCGGTCCATATACACTCAATATTTTGAATGCCTCAAGCTAAACTTCAACGGAATCTTAATTCTCAGTATTACCAGCACATACTAGTTTTTAGAATCAGTTTTATGTTTATTAACCATTGTGGAATTATTGTCCGGATAATAGTGCTGCTTTATCCACGTTTCAATCTCTTCGTTAAAATGCAGATGAAATTCATACCTTATGTAAATAGATATATCTTTGAAATTGAATTCTCAGAGAGTGCACCTATATACATTCGGCTCTGAGTTGACTACTTCCTAAAAAGAAAAAGAAAAGTATGTTTTCCACAGAGTAATTGTGTCGACCATATTTTCTACGAAAAACTGAGATTTCTATCTACCAACATTAGTGTCTCTTATAATCATAATTATGAAAAGGGAAGCAAGCTTAACGGACTGAAGAAATAAAGCTCTTTGGGTTTTCTGTCCATTGTCAGCTTTAGGCCAATGGTCACAATCTGACCTCCAAAATAGAAAAATTGAGTGTCAGTCGCATCCATTGGTGATCCTTTTCCATAAAAAAAGTAATAAAATTGGATAATATGATATTCAAGGCTTTGCATTTGTGTTTCGAGGCATTCAAATACAATAGACCAATAAATAGAGCAGAAAATGGCTGATTCTGTAACGGAAATAGTAGTAGGAAAGCGACTGTGCTATCATACGAAAGACAACCCGTAGTTATATCCCCTACTTGCAACGATCATTGCTTAATTTGTTATAAAACATTTTAGACAAAACTAATGAAGCAATATCGATGCTATCGGATTATAAGTAACGGAGAAAAGCCGGAAAAACCGTAAAACTCAGCGTTTCTTTAAAAATTCATAACACCGCCATTTTTCAAGTAGTATCGCAGGCCCTCCGCGACATAGTAGTGATTGATACGTACTTCATGTGAAAAAATATCTGTCAGATCATTAGTTTTTGCAAAATTAGGTTGGTACATGCTGTGGAAAATCAGTAAAAAACACTTTTATGACAGAGATTGATCACTGAAAACAATAATACCGTTGAAAAAAAAACTATTTCCGGAGTCGCATTTCGGTAGCGTGACGTCACGATACTGTTGGGACTCGAACCGGCTGCATGCATCGTGTGGAAATTACAGTCGATTTTTTGAGTTGCAGCCCTTTTTTTTGTTTTTTGGGTCTGTAAACTTGCGATAGCTTTTTTAATGTGATTATATCGTCAGGACGAAGAACCTGCTATTACGGAAGTACTGTGCTATTAAAAAAAAACGTTTTGTCTACAGTGGGAACAACTAAAAAAATTATAAAGTATCTGAATTCGATAATTCTGCTGTTGTTTCTGCGCCATACACAAACGATGCGAAAAAAACTACTTACGTGCAGTTTACTCGATATTATTATAATATTAAAGAGCGTGAAATCATGCGTTTGTCTTTTCATCAAATCGTAATAGAATTAAAAAAATCTAATCAAATTTCCGCTGATGAATTGTGTGAATTAGCAGAACTTTCGAGTAGGTCTCAAAACGACTTCATTGTGGCATGAGTTGCGATATGGTCGAGTTATAGCCTCATTGTAATGCTCATTGAAAATGTGAAGCAGAACGTCTTTTTCAATGAATAATGTATGTAGTTTTCCGAAGCATCCTTCAAAGTGACATTTTCCTCGCAGCAAAAAAAAAAAATTTACGGTGTTTTTCTTGTTGAATTATCACAACTAGGTACATAACACGGTAACTCATTTTGAGTGGGCATTTTGAAAATTACAGAATGAATATTGATAACGACACGAACAATAAATTCAAAATTAGGAAACACGACGATCAACGTTCCCAACAGTATTGTGACGTCATGCTCTGTCTCCAAGGTCAAGGAGGCGTTTCGAAACACGGCGTTTTCAAAAATGTATATCGTTGTTTACATTTATTTTGGCATATGAGTTGATTGTTTATTATTAATATACAATACACGGGAAAATCCATTCAATAAGTGATGATATCGGAATAGATAAATATGTATATGCTAGTAATTTCTACAAATAAAATATTTTGAGAAATTTGACATACATGATGGATCCACAATTACAAAGGATGTTTGCTCATGATAAAAATCTTCATGAAGGAGCCGATACTGCTTTTATGAAGTGCTGTAAATACATACAATTACTCAATTCAGCTTTCAAACCAATAAAAGTACGGGAGATGCAATCTTTCGCTTTCTGAAAGATCTATAATCTAGTCTGAAGGAAGTGAGCGCTGCAGGATTTCCGACATATCTAAAGCTTTCAACTGTTACGCAAGCTTCATCTCTACAGCTTCAGAGGACGAAGCTTCAATTGGTTCGAGTTTATCTGAGTGAAGAACCTCTCAGCTCTTGGGAAAAATAAGAGGTGTTCACTATTTTAGCAGACAACATGACTATCTTATCGCAAGAACTCAAATTACTTGTATATGTATGAATTAATTTGACCAGTGTGAAGTTAGCAGCCACCATCCAGCAGCCATTTTCTCCCCAGCAGCCAAACGACCAGTGGCAGCGGTTATAAATAAAATACATTGAATATAGTATTGAACAATTGGAAATGAGTTTCTCACCGCTACCGCATATCGTCTTATATGTGATGTTCATATAATTTGCCTTAAAAGATATTTGAACCATTAATTAGCTTATACTCTAAAATATTAAGAGTTAAAAAAAGTTTTTTTTCTACGAAGGAAAGAAATAACCGCGTTCATAATTGGCAGATAGTGTTTAATATACCAGAAGAGTAACTGTATGAACGACTTCGATTTGGGAGGCGTCCAAGGGGTGGTCCACCCTCATGAAAACTTAAAAAAATCGATTTTCTATGAAGGAAACAAATAGCCGCGTTTATATTTCTAAGAGAGTGTTTTATATACCAGAAGAGTGTACTGTATGAACGACTTCGATTTGGGGGCGTCCAAGGGGTGGTTCCACCCCATGAAAACTTAAAAAAATCGATTTTTCTATGAAGGAAACAAATAGCCGCGTTTATATTTCTAAGAGGTTTATATACCAGAAGAGTGTACTGTATGAACGACTTCGATTTGGGAGGCGTCCAAGGGGTGTTCACCCTCATGAAAACTTAAAAAATCGATTTTTCTATGAAGGAAAAAAAAGCCGCGTTTACATTTCTAAGAGAATTTGATATACGAACTTCGATTTGGAGGCGTCAAGGGTGGTTCCACCGTCTGAAACTAAAAATCGATTTTTCTATGAAGGAAAATAGCCGCGTTTATTTTCTAAGAGAGGTTTCATATACCAGAAAGTGCACTGCATGAACGACTTCGATTTGGAGGTCAAGGGTTCCACCTCTGAAAACTTAAAAAATCGTTTTTTCTATGAAGGAAAAATAGCCGCGTTTATATTTAAGAGAGTGTTCTATACCAGAAGAGGACTGTATGAACGACTTCGATTGGGGTCAGGGTTCCACCCTCATGAAAACTTAAAAAAATCGATTTTTCCATGAAGGAAACAAATAGCCGCGTATATTTCTAAGAGAGTGTTTTATATACCCCTAGGACGCCTCCCAAATCGAAGTCGTTCATACAGTGCACTCTTCTGGTATATAAAACACTCTCTTAGAAATATAAATGCGGCTATTTTGTTCCTTTATAGAAAAATCGATTTTTTTAAGTTTTCTTGGGGGTGGAACCACCCCTTGGACGCCTGCCAAATCGAAGTCGTTCATACAGTACACTCTTCTGGTATATAAAACACTCTCTCAGAAATATAAACGCGGTTATTTTTTTCCATCATAGAAAAATCGATTTTTTTAAGTTTTTATGATGGTGGAACCACCCCTTGGACGCCTCCCAAATCGAAGTCATACAGTACACTCTTCTGGTATATAAAAAACTCTCTTAGATATATAAACGCGGCTATTTTTTTCCTTCATAGAAAAATCGATTTTTTAAAGTTTTCATGAGGGTGGAACCACCCCTTGGACGCCTCCCAAATCGAAGTCGTTCATACAGTGTACTCTTCTGGTATATAAAACACTATCTGCCAATTATGAACGCGGCTATTTCTTTCCTTCGCAGAAAAAAAACTTTTTTCAACTTTCAATATTTTAGAGTATAAGCTCATCAAAGGTTCAAATATCTTTTAAGGCAAATTATATGAACATCACATATAAGACGATATGCGGTAGCGGTGATAAACTCATTCCCAATTGTTCAATACTATATTCAATGTATTTTATTTATAACCGCTGCCACTGGTCGTTTGGCTGCTGGGGAGAAAATGGCTGCTGGAAAGTGGCTGCTAACTTCACACTGGTATTAATTTGTATCTTCTCTGAACTACCTTTGCCCATTGTCATAGATGTTCCAATTTCAATTTTTCAAAAACATATTGCGTTAAAATGCTGCGAAATATGTGAGAAAAACTCGCAAACATGACTGAAAACGGGCAAGCGTGAAAGCGGCTGAATAGTGGGGTAGGGCAGCAGACGCGGAGAAGCGTTTATATAGTAATACAAGCGCGCTGCGTGCAAGTTATGAATCTGCTGCTCCAGTCAACCCCTTTCACGAGTTTTCGGCAATTTAACGCTAAATGAGTATAGAAGTTTTGTAATACTATACTTCTACTCGTAATATGTTTTTGAAAAATTAAAATCAGACCACCTATGACGCATCCAGGCGTGCTCCAATGAAGTGCATTAAAAAAATTCAATCCGCAATTTTGCAAAAACTAATGATTCGACAGCGCCCGAATTTTTTACACATGAAGTAAATGTCAATCACTGCTATGTCGAGAAGAGCCTACGCTAAAACTTGAGAAAAACACGATATAACTACGGTCTCTTCCTATGATGGCACAGTCGGTTTCCTGGTACTATTTTTGTCATGAAAAAATCTCAAATGATTGGCCTACAATTCCATATCAAACCTCCACCAAATAACATGACCAAAACCCCAGCTTCACTCACCTTTGCTCTTGTTCAGACTGATGTTACTCGGAAAAGCTGCCAGCTTTTTCCACGCCTTTTTCCCCCAGAACCCCTTATTCGGCCCCTCGACAGCGTGAGCCGGCGTCGAAGTCCTACCGACACCACCACCACCTCCTTTCGCCCTTTCGGGCCCCCTCCTCAAACTCCCCGCGGCACTCCTGTAACTCGCGCCACTAGAACTACCACTGAAACCACTGTCGAGGTCCACCAAGGGCACCGGGCTGAGCAAATCGTCCGTGGGACCGACTGTCAGCAAGTCGGCCAATTGATCGTCCATCTCGTTTTCGCGATCCGTATCGTCACTGCCCTCCCGCGAGTTGGAGGGCATCAACATGGCTTCGACGGAAAGGTTCAGTTCGCCGAGAACGCGCCGATGGCCGCTCTGGACGCGTCGGACCTCTTCTTCGACGAGACTCTGGTTCAAGGACATGATGGAGTCCTGGTGGTGGTGGGATTGCTTGCGGCGGCGGGCTTTCGCCAGGTCGCTTATCTCTTCGTAGATGTTTTCTTCGGTTCCGTATCTACAATAAATAAAATTGGAAAAACTTGAATTCGGTATCATTTGTATCAGGTTTGTTTTGATCTACTTAACGTTGTGAAGATATGGACTCCATTAAAAGGAATGAGATATATTATCAATCAATCAATCCATCAATCAATACTTTATTGTCCAAGAATAGCTTCTTATCGACAAAGTGTCATAAATAAACATTAACAAAATAAATGTACAAGTATACAAGTGAAGTATAAATGTGGAAGTAAAACATTAGTCGAAAGAATGAGATGAGATAGGATTAATCTGTATTTACAAATACTAAAAAAAAACATTAGTTTAAAGCGCACGCCTGCCTACTATCCAGTACTAAGGTACACTTAAAACTACAAAATCATCGCTTGAGTTTTACACTTAAGGCGTATCGTAAAAAAACTCATCCAACAGTAACTCTTTGACACTTTTCCTGATTTTTCTTTCTGAATTTAGAATTTTGATATTCTGAGGTAAATGATTAAAAACTTTTTTTGAGTTATAAATCAGTGAATTCTTAACTTGTGTAGTGTTGGGCTTAGGAAGATCAATATTATCCATCTGTCTAGTCTGAGAGCGAGGATTCCTTATGGAGTTTTTATTTAGCTTATGTTTTTTGAATATGCAGGTAAGGGTCAATATTCTATGTGATTTGAATAAGGGCCGACATGAATCTCTGAAGCCAGCCCTACACATATACCGGACAGCTCTTTTTTGGAGCATAAATACATTATTAATTGATGATTTGTCTGAGTTCCCCCAGTAGCAGATCCCATATCTCAGCTGGGACTCTATAACTGCAAAATATGTTGTTCTTGCCGTGGTCTGGTCGAGTTCCTTCGATATGACTCTAAGTGCATAACAGCCTTTAGCTAGTTTGGTACATAAGATTGAGATATGTTCCTTAAACGTCAACTTATTATCAATATATACCCCTAGGAATTTAGTCGAAGAGGATTCGTGTAGACTTTTGTCACCTATTGAAATAGGATTTAGCAAACATTTAAAGGTGAGAATGTGGGTTTTATTTACATAGATTGGCGTCGCACAATAGATTGGCGTCGCACCACTTCTTGACTTTGAGGATGTCATTTTCTATTAGTGCATTCAAATGATGAGTGTCTTTATCATGCCAAAGAATGGTGGTATCATCTGCAAAAAAGGTGAATCTACCCGCAATATCCAGTAGTGCGAGATCATTCACGTAAAGCAGGAATAATAAGGGGCCTAAGACAGAGCCCTGTGGTACCCCACAATCCACCAAAGACTCCTGAGAGGTTAGACCATTAGAGTAGACCACCTGTCTATGTTTAGAGAGATAAGACTCGAACCACTTCAGGGGCACATCGCGGAAGCCATATCTTTCTAACTTTCTCAGCAGTATTCTGTGATCCACACAGTCAAAAGCCTATTTTATCAATCTAAGCCATATTCACTAGATGTTTTCGGAAAATTCGACGATTTGACCTAGTTGATAATTATCACTGATAATCGTGTAATTGCTGACATATTAAAAAGGCACCCCCACAAGACTTCCTTTTATTTCCTCATAGAGTTCAAAATGAATCGGTTGTAGAAATGCAATACGTAATACTCATAATCCATTACTATCGCCAATGACACTTCTTGGGAAGATATATTTCTAAGATTATAAAGATCTAAAATAATCACATATTGAAAATAGAGTATACCTCTTTACTTGGAAACTTTAGACAAACAAACGCAATATTATGATACAGCACTTGGCTGGCTTGGATATGGAAAAAGTAACTAAATGAATAATGGAAGAGAAACCAGAAGAGAGAAGGAGCAAAATATATTGGGTTCCTTTGGAACATTTTAAGCGGGAATTATGCATAAGATCTCCTATACAAGTGATAGGAAGAGTAGATATAATTGAAATCCTAAAAATACAAAGGCTTCCAAGGCTAAAAATGTGGCCATAATGGAAAGATACATGGAGGGGAAAGGCTGAAAACCTTTGGGAAGTAAAACTACCCGATAGAGAGTGCAAATATTGTTCAAAGTTCTGATTGGAAATTCGCCTCCATAGCGGAGATAACTGACCTGAGGTGAGGTTAGAAAACGAATCGAAAGATACGATGGATTGGTATTAAGAAGGGAATTTTGTAAACGATATCCGATTTGGCCTATAGGTAGCGCAGATATAGTTGGAATTATGAAAGTCCTCTGTGATTTCGACATGCGGCTCAACGAGTGGAGAACTATATTGAATGGAATCCAGAAGCAGATTGAAGATCACTGAAATGACTACCCTGCATATGATCTTTGAAAGTGTGTATACTAAGGGTATACAGGCTGTGTACTAACTTTGACCATTAAACGATCCTAAGGTGTGATATTACTAAACAGTTTTAATGACTCATGTGTTATCATCGAGTGCGGTTTAGTTGCAGTTATGTTGATTTTTCTTTGGGTATTTTCATTTGTGAATAGTGCTGGAATTGTTTTTTATTTCATGCAAATAGCTTGGATAACGACCTATAAGAGTTGTAAATATACCAAGAGTTTGTTCCATTTATTAGTATCCGCCAGTCAGTCATAAATACATTTCAGATTAGGTAGATCTAAGAGACTCATTATAAATGCTAAACCCATAATCTAATAATGGCCATTGTAGGGGGTGCTATATTCGATAGGAAAAGGTTTTATTAAATTTTCTTCTGAAAGCGTAATATTAATTAATCTATGTATCATATTGTTATATGCGGCTGATTTATGTTGGTAACGCTGCGTTGATGTTCAATACACAGTACATCAACGCATCCATACCAACTTATATCAGCCGCATATAACAGTATGATATATAGATTGATTAATATTCCGCTTTCAGAAAAAAATTTCAATAAAAAATTAAATATAATTAAATAAATTGCTATTAATAACGATTATAGTCCAAACCTTATGGATAATATTCTTTCAAGAAAACTTTAGGAAAAAAGCTATAATAGAAGGTTTCCTACTCAAATCGATAAACATAATTTCGAAGTTATCACATATTAGGCCATCTACCGAAAAAATGTCTACCTTTTAGCGTAAAAATAACATAAATATCGCAAAAAACAGATAATAATCAAGTAAATTATAAGAACAATAAAGATGAAACTGGAAATAATCAAATCATTTTTAATAAAAAACAATATTATTGTGACATATTGGCAGAAGAAATGCAGATGGTGGTAAGACTTCCTCCTTACCAGTGGATATCCAATCGAATTGAAACACATTTCGCGTGAGCTGAAAGCATCGGTAAGGAGGAATAATGTTTGGCCAACTTTAAATTCATCTGTGGTAGCTTTGATTCAGTCAGAAAAGCAAAAATTTCAAATAAAAACTGGGAAAATTGTGTAGCGCGTGTACAAAAAATTTAAAAATCATATTGAAATATACATCAAGTTGCCAGAGAAAAAATTGTTGTGAACTTGGATGACGATAGTGACAGTGAAACGAGGATAAAATTTGATAATTATTTTCGTATTGTATGTGCACCTGTTGAACTCAATTTAATAAATTTAATTCATTTTTCCACGATTTTTTACATCAAATACAATTCAGTAATATCTTTATCCGAAATTTATGAAGTTGAGTATTTTATATTCTACAAGCAAGTATATTTCGTAGAAACATGCATATTAAAGATAAATTAGTGTCTTATATTGATTGTACGCCCTACTTTTCCGTACTGTTTATGTATTACTTGTTATTGAATCAGGCGTTATCGTCTTGTTTACGTTTATATTATTTTTTTACTTTTTTCCGATACATCAAGAATAAGTACCTATTTTTTACTGTTATTTGGAAAACTGTACTTTGTTGCCTACTAGAAGATAAAAAAGATATTTCAGTTTGAAAAAATGTAGTTTAGAACGAATTTACTATAAAGTACCACTTACCATTAGTAAATATAATATTTTATGTAAAAGTGGGAAATTATTGTCCGAGAGAAATTATGAAAAAGGAATTTGTGGCATAATGGACAGATTATTAAATTAAAGAAAAAATGCATCCTCAAGCGGGACTCGAACCCTCAACTTTATGCTTTCCGGACATACGCTCCTACCATTGAGCTATCGAGGCTATGAGAATCGACACACACTCGCGAACACTTTACTTCCTTAATTCAATGTGAATGTTGGAATTAATCGAAAATCGACGTACTATCAATGGCCGTCGAGACCCGGTACCTATTCACCCAACATCATCGTCGAATTGACGATTTCAGTAGAAGATCTAGGAAGATGATCTCCAATAGGTACCGAGTCTCGACGGCCATTGATAAGTACGTTCAATTTTCGATTAATTCCAACATTCACATTAAATTAAGGAAGTAAAGTGTTCGCGAGTGTGTGTCGATTCTCATAGCCTCGATAGCTCAATGGTAAGAGCGTATGTCGGAAAGCATAAGGTTGAGGGTTCGAGTCCCGCTTGAGGATGCTTTTTTTCTTTAATTTAATAATATGTCCATTATACCACAAATTCCTTTTTCATAATATTTTATACCATCGAAATAATTTGTTAAACCGAGTACGTCCCTCCTTGTGGTTGGCACCCTGTTGAGCTTAATCGGCAATGAATAATAATGAGTCTCTTAGACGTATTGCAGAACTATAGTTTATTTGTTGTTTCAAAAAGACACGATATTGAGGAAAAAAACATGTTGAAAAATAAAACGACTCTCGTCGATAATTATCTCAACTAAATGTATAAATACGTATCGGCGATTGCCTGTCAATTCAAAAAATTTGTTCTATGTTCCACTTTTATTTTACATTAGAATTCCTCAGACTCTCTTTTGCATTTCTCAATTTTAGAACAATAGTAGATCACCGGAAATATCACAGCTTAGCACAATTACTGCTCAGGTTTCTAAAAATATAATTAAATTTGACATATTTTTTTTTTCAAATTTATAACCACCACACTTTCAGAAGGGAAACATTCCAGATCTGATTTTATGAACATCCTGTTCATATTTTCAACAAATCACCACACTTCGTTATAAAAATGCATTATACAAGCGTCACTCACGGGAGTAAAATAAGTTAGATTACTTCAATTCCTGGAAGCACAGGGATTTGGCTTGCACATGTTGGCGGAATGCATAAAAGCACAAACACCAAAGAAGGAAATGAAATGAGCTTTCCAATTTTTTCCACAAATTTGGAGAATCACGAAAAATGGAACGAAACTTGAAAAAAGAAAATATATAAAAAAGAAAAATGAAAAATATAAGCAAAAGTTGTGCTACTCTTCTATGAATATAGACTGAATAAAAAACTTATGATATAATGAATGGCAATAATACAGAAAGCAGCAGAATGAAAGGAGGAAAGAAATGGGACACACTTCAGTATAATCACAATTGAAAACAAAAAAAAGGTTGCCTGGAAGAATTTATAAATTATATTACCAAAAATATAGTGCTGAAATCATAATCCAGTTATACCCAAATAATGCAATTCTGAGTCTAACAAACCAAGATGAGGATATAACATCAATACTTTGATATTTTAGATGGAAGCTGCCAGGGTATTCCTCTTATTTTTTGGAATCGAAAACAGAAGCTTAGTCAGCCCCTTCTCTTCTATTTTTTGAATGCCACAGTAGAGCCCTGGCATGGATTCACTCAAATTAGGATATTTTAATGGAATTATGAAATAACAAAGCATCTGGGTCTTCAAAATCAAAAATAGTTGGGAGATTGTTTATTAAGTAAAGAGTCGATGAATGTCGAATATACCGAAAACATAATCACATTTTTTAAGCTTGAAAATACCATTGGAAAAACTGAATTCTCACCTGGTCAGATAAGTATGCCTTGTTCGATAGGTCCCCTCCCGATACGACCCAAGGTACTTGCTTGGCACATTGGTGTGCCTGAGGGGCGGGCCGGGCTCGTAATAAGCGTACGAATAGTCCATGCTGGGCCAAGGCGGATCCGGCTGGCTAGAGGTACCAGGCACGGCCATAAACTGCTCCTCCGCCATCTTGGAAGTGGACGGCGGATAATCAGGTGGGGGCGGGAAGTGCAAATGGGGGTGCGAGTGCGGCGACGTTTGCGGAGAGCACCGCCTCTGAGCTCCTAGGGGTAGCTTGCGATGAGCACCGCCGACGCCACTGCGATGGTCTGGGCAGAGCTGGGGGTGATCCGTCGGGCCGCCGATGCATTGTTGTTGGTGGTGTGGTCGTTGCCACATTTACCTGGAACCAAAGAAAAAAAGTCACATACATTTTTTTCATAGAGGATTTTCTTCAAATATCCTTTACTTCATAATTCGTTGCACGCCACCGAAATATATCTTGTTCAATATTGAACTCAAATCTGGAAAGTCAGACATGAGAACACCCAAATTTTGTATTGAAAAATCGATGGTAATATATTTCCGTTAAGCACGGTACTATGGATTTCGTAGTTCCAATCGAAGTTTCAAATCAAAACTTGGCAGATTATCATACGAATGATGAACTTATTATCAGTAGTGATATCCCTAGGACATTGATAATAGACGAGATAATTTTATGACAATTGGAAGCTCGTTCCTGTTACCAAGCAACGAGCTTGAGAAATTTGTCGGCGGAAAATTTTTTGACAAAAATTTTTTATAACTCAACATAATGAAACATTTATTTATTTATTAAAAGTACAGTTAGTGAAAGTACAATTATTAAAATTTAACTTAACAATAGATTCGTTGCTGTTCTCTACTATAGAAGATCTATTAGCACGCATAATATTTATGATCTTGTTGTGGTGATCTTGTTGTGGTGTTCTTGATCGAGATTTGAGTATGGTTTTATAGAATTTTGATTGCTATGACCAGTAATTTTCAGCAATTGTTGTTCTTCTACACCACTTTTTGCCAATTCCTAACGCAGTTGATCTATTCGAGTGATTTGTTATCTTTTGCCCTTCACATTCAAGCCAATTGCCTCAGCAGCAGATTTAGTCCATCCATTTATTGTATTTCTTCCAACAGGTACATTATCGTACCATTTGTCAGTTTCATTTTTCCAGTGTCGATTTGGTTTTAAGAACAGTCGTGGTGAGGTAATATTGTCGCCTCGTTTTGATATCAGTTTATGAAAAAGACGTACATGGCAGCTTTGTCTTTCACTATTGGAAACCAACCATTTACTACTTGTACAGCTTTAGAACCACATTGGCAATGTTTTACTGAACACCGGATTGTATTCAATGCGATTTGTTGGAGAGTCATCGTTATTTTTCTCGATTTGAAAAAAATCCACCAGACAAGCAACTCTCTCTCCTCCTCGCCACGCTAATTCTTCAGCAGCAATATGGTAAAATTTACGCATAAGACCTTCAGGAGTATTTTCATCCCATAGCGATATTATTTTGTTCACTTTAGACAAATTTAACGAAACTGATCTGGACTTACGTTTACATGGATCTGCTTGTAGTTTCATCCTGATTGCATCGCCGTCATCTCGGGCTAGTTTAAATACTGTCTTGTTAAACGGGTCAATCATGATATTATAGTCATTATAGTACTTTTTTTGCAAAAGTTTGCACGAAACGTACCACATTGTCTTCACCGTTGCTTCTTTAAATTCGGTCCCGTCTTTATTTCTCATATTGACCGCCCAATCTTTTAGTATCAACGCCAATTCTTCTAAGCTTTTATGTTCATTTATTTCATATTCTCGTTCGCAGCAAATTCCATTAATATTCTCCAAATATATTTGTGATTGAAGGTTGTATTTCTGGGAATTTTTTCTTTGATTAGCGCATTTATACTTTGAACATTCGCATTGCCAAAACGTGACATTTTGAAATTTATTTGGAATGAAGTTGTCAAACTCAATCGTGTTGTCATAGTGATTGATAATTGCACTGAATGCAATTATCAGTGTAATGTTGACATGGATTGGGTAAAATTCTTTCATACGACACAAAATGACAAAATTTGAATGGTTGTTAGAACTGTCAAAAAAATTTAATAGGAATGATGAGTTTATTATCAGAATCACATAATCAAGCACTATACTTGAAAAATGAATGCATCCATTAGGAGGATCACAAAGTTCTTAGTAAATTCTGTTTGTGATCATTGTCTACCCATCAAGTTATTTTCGTATTATTCGCTCATTTCAATAATAATGTTTCTGGATGATATAAGTTAAATCTTAGATTTCCTCAATCTAAGGTAAAAACCCAGGAAAAACTATACCATCTCTACCAATCTTTTTGGAATCAAGTAAGTAGCCCTCTACAGAATTTTAATGTTATAAATTTTTGTTCATATTGTTCCGAATTCGGTTTCAGATTCTTGCGCCAGACGTTTAGATTTGGAGTTACCTCCATACCGAATCGCATTACCATTTTTCTTTTTTGAAATAATTTCTTCTCTTGCCACTTGAGGTTTTTGTATTACTCATTGAAAAATTAGTTCATTAATAATGGAAACGTTACGAAATTTCAGGAAGAGTAGATAATTTATTACAGAATATATTTCAATAAGTTCGGAGCCTCATCATTATCTGCATCCCGAACAAATTGAATGGGGTCTTGAAGAAAATTCGACCCTTGTTGCCGACTCAGCACACAAAAAGTCGGTCATTTCCGGCAGTTAACCAATGAGTACCCCATTAATCAATCCATCACGATTCGTCACATTTGGGGGTGTATAAGAGAGTCGTTCGAGAGTCGAAAACTTCATGATAAGAGAAAGCTATGGTACATGAATTTGATAAAAATGTACAGAATAATAAAAAATCACATGAACCATTAGTTTATTTCGCAGCAAATAGCTCTAATTTGTTGAACGAAAGTATCGTGCGTAAATCTCAATTATTTTATAATGATCAAATCACAGATCTTTCAGATAAGCGAATAGCAGGAAGAGATATATATATATATATATATATATATATATATATATATATATATATATATATATATATAATATGAATAGGAAGAATATCGGGGGGACTGTAAACAAAACGGAAGAAATTTAATGGACATAGCCCTCAAGGAGAAGTATTAACCGTAGACACGTGTTTCGGGCTCTCGGCCCTCATCAGTGAAGAAGTGCAAGGATGAAAAACACTTGAGGGCTATGTCCATTAAATTTATTCCGTTTTATATATATATGTATATATTGTTATGTATTGATGGATATAGCAAATTATTTTGTTATTATTTCGCCCTGTATAATATGTTTTGATGTAATAATAATTGCTAGCTAACGTCACTGTTCTCTAGTCACGTTGCTGCCAATTGTTATCATTTTTCTTACCCCGACTAAACTCAGTTGGTACGCCCCTCGTCTCAGATACCCGGTTCAGGCAATTGAGCCACTAACCACTGCTTGATGTCAAGTCTGTGTTTATGAATATGATTGCTGATAATTGTGGAAAACAAAACGACAAACTATCAAAACGCAATTATTTCCTTTATTCAGGAAAACTTAATTTTACCTGGCCTACCGATAGATAACTTATTCTAAGGTGAATTTACAAATATTCATGGATAATCATGAGAAACAGGTCATGGATAAATAGACACAACCTCACTTTTACCTGGACAGTGAAAATTTCTTTAATAGTTCAAAATCAAGTGAAATAAAGTTCTTCTGATGGGATATGAGATATTAGTGAAGTTGTTCAGTTCGATAATGCACTAGGAAAGTTTATACCTGACGCTGGAACTGTCGCTGTTCAATATACACCCGGATTTGGATTCTCTTCCTCCAATGCTCTCAGGCTCAATACCAAATAGAAGGAACCATACCAATCCAAATATCAGCTTTCGAATACTTGTATATGGTATACAAATAAGGTAATGTTGGTTTTCTGTTTATAATGTTGAAATTTATGAATTTTTCTTTCTCTCCCAACAAAACGTGGCATTCATTTTCAATTTATTTTCGATCTCCTTGTGGCTTTGTTTTCTGTTACTTGGATACCATCTTTTCCTCATTCCTTTTGATTTGAATTTTTGAATTTGCGCACTAATTCTCACATTTTCACTGTTTGGGGTTATTTGTCAAACTTATAAATGAATCTATTTTTCCTTTCTTACAGACTATTTACAATATTCAATCATAATTGTCTCTGACACTTTTCCGTTCTTATTTTCTCACAATTTCAAATCTTACATTTGACCATACTGTTCCCTGATTGGCTATTGTCATCAAGAAGTTTGTTGTTCTCCCATTGGCTATTTTTAGTTACATACAATTTCATATACTGTATGTTTCAAGCTGATAATTTTGTTTATCACATTTTATTCAGGATGATTTTGTAAATCTAGACCTTTCTTGTTGTCTTTTGAATAATTATGGGTTGTAATCATTATGACAGTGTATGAAATTGATTGTATTATAGTATTTGAATATTTTTATCTATTCATATTATACAGAGGCTTGATAAAGGAAATAGAATTTCAAAAATTATGTAAAAACAATCTCTTGAAACTAATAGCTATTAAGTAATTATTCTTTTTGTGGGTTTTTTCCTTTTAATATATATAACTGGTTTTTCATAACATAACAATATATATATATATATATATATATATATATATATAAATATTGCTATATAGCTCTAATTGACTATTTTCTGCCTGCAGAACTATATGCTTGTCAGCTAGTAATGAAGGTTTCCTAGTATAGTACTGCAATACCTCTAAGAGACTCATTATTATTCATTGGCGATAAAGTTCAACCGGAAACGACGAACTCGATATAATGAAATTTTCACAAGATGATGTTTTACTGATGGCTCGGTTTAACAAATTATTTGGCTGGTATAAAATATTATATTTACTAACGAGTGTGGTACTTTATAGTAAATTCGAGACAATGAGTTTTCCTAAACTACTATTTTTTCAAACTGAAATATCCTTTTTATCTTATAGTAGGCAACAAAATACTGTTTTCCTAAATAACAGTAAAAAATAAAATACTTATTCTTGAAGTATCGAAAAAAAAGTCACCGGAAAAGTCTTCCAAATCCGAAGCTATACCGCGGTTTCTCGTCAATTCAACATGAAAACAATAAAAAAATATTATACTGCAATGTATAGTATGAAACTAGATATATACGGCGATTATTCGACAATAACGTAAGGATCCATCGTTTGGTGGACCAGCACCACGAAGGGCAAGTCCAAAAACGAACTTGATAAAGTACAACGGCTGGCTTGTCTTGGAATAACAGGTGCCATGAAGACGAAGCCCACTAGAGCTCTAGAAGATCTACTAGGACTACCACCTCTGCACCTTGTCATTGAGCATGAAGCCAAGCGTACTGCATACAGACTCAAAGGCGCAAGCCAATGGATCGGTACTGAGGCAGACCATGGACACTCAGCTATTTGGAACAGGGCAAAGGAAAGATGTCCAGACCTATCAATGGAAAACGACAGTACCTCGCCTGTTTTGGATTTCAGAAAAGTGCCGAATATAGTTATCCCCACAGGGGAGGAACGGAAAGACAATGCGCCAGGCAGACCCCAAACTATGGATCAACCTGGTACACAGATGGATCAAGATTTGGGGGAATGTCCGGCGCAGGGGTTTACGAAGAAGGATCAAGATTTGGGGGAATGTCCGGCGCAGGGGTTTACGAAGAAGTAACAAAGAGATAAATCTCAGTTCCCATAGGCAAATATGCCTCAGTGTTCCAGGCTGAAGTACATGCTGTACTCACCTGTATCTAGGAAAACCTTGACAATAAAAGTCGAGGATCTACTGCTATCTATTCGGACAGCAAAACTGCTATTATGGCGTTAGGCGCAAATAGGATTGTATCCAAACTGGTGTCCAAGTGTAGAAACTCCAGAGAAAGTTTATCGAAAAAAAGCAGAGTCTGCCTCATATGGGTCCCATGACACTCTGGTGTCCCCTGGAACAAAGAGGCAGACAGATTAGCCAAGATAAGATCGGGAAAGATCCCTGTCGGACCGAAACCTATCTTGGGAATACCCAGCAGCATGGCAATCTCAAACATGGAGCAACTGCTACGAAAGCAGTTCATCAAAACATGGCAAAAGGCAATCAGAGCTCCACATAAAGGGGCCATCGAAAAAAATGTCTAAAGAGATCCTATCACTCAACTGACGGGACATCAAGACTGTGACTGGGCTCCTAACGGGACACAATCACCTGAACAGGCACATCCCCTATGCAGATGGTGCCTGGAAGATGACGAGACATCATCACTGAGTGCCCCGCTTTGGTGCATCAGAGAGAGATCAACCTTGGGAGCATAATTCTGAACCCAGAGGACGTCAAGGAGATTCAGCTGAGTAAATTTCGTCAAAGAAATCGGCATGCCCAACTGATCCACAGAGCAAATGGGCGCCTACGTGCACAGGGTTCTTCGGAAGAAGAAGATCTAGTATGAAAGTAATAATAATAAATTCCATCCAATTATGATGAAACATTTATATTTCTCTTCGCGCCTATTTCCATTAGATATGGAATGAATGTCGAATAATCACGACAGGGAAGTTGTAGGCATCGAGAATCGACTATATCAAACATCAAGTAGCTTGAAATAATTAGAAAGCCAATGGAACTGTTTTTAGCCATAACGATTTACTACGGATGATGAATTTCATGGGAGGAATGAGTTATGTATTTCAATATCTTACGAATTAATTGACTCAAAACAGCTGGCAAATAAGCTATTATCTTCAAGCTCAAGCCAGAATAGAACCAATAAAGATATTTATTTATTTTATTTATTTATTTGGTATATACATCCAGCAGGCCGAAGCCCAATTACAGGAGTACTTAATAAATATTACATGTGATTGTGCAATGAAAAGTAGTAACAACTTATAAGTTTGGTTGACTTACAGGTTATAGGTTAGTCAGGAACCAAACTGGAAACGGTTTGTCTGAATTGTGTCCGAGTAAGAAAAAAATGTCAACTGAGCCTAGCTTATTATAATTTCTGCTCATTGAGTTTATTGGTGAATGAAAGTGATTGTGTATTAGGTACATTGAAGTGGAATGTATTGTGATACCGAGAAGATTGTGGGGTATATTGAAGTTGATTAACGAAAGTAATGTCGAAGAATCTATGGTGTTGTGTATAATTCTGTACAAAAAAAGTAGATCATTGATTTCTCTTCTTTTTCTTAATGACTGTGTCTTAAACTCGCTCAACAGGAGATCATAATTGTAATTTCTTCCAGGGTAACGTTTATATTTTTTATAAAATAAATATTTTAAGAACTTTCGTCGAACCATTTCAATTGCCGAAATTGTTTGTTGGTGGTACGGGTTCCATATTTGACTGCAGTATTCCAGTTTGGTTCTAACTAAGGTATAGTACAATTGACAGAGTGCATCCAAAGATTCAAATTCACTACGAATTAAAAAACCTAATGATTTCATGGCTTTGGAAATTATTGTTTCATAATGATTTGTAAAGGTTAGTTTACAGTCGTATGTGACACCCAGATCCTTATGTTGTGTGACTCGTGACAGTAACTCCTCGTTAATGGTATAATTGTACATTAAAGGGATGTTTTCTCGTGAATAGGTCATAATTTTACATTTACTGACATTAAGTGATAGTTTATTTACTGTACACCAGTCTTCCAACGACTTCAGGTCATTTTGTAGTGAAATAGAGTCTGTTAGGCCCTCAATCCGTCTGAATAGTTTCATATCATCAGCAAATACAAGGGTATCGGATTCAATTTTAGTGCAGATATCATTTACAAATAGCAGAAAAAGTAGGGGTCCCAGGTTTGAGCCCTGTGGATATGTTATTTGATCCCTCTCATAAGTGGATTTTTGATTAAATTATGAATAGAAAAAAATCTTGCAGAAAGCTCATCAATAATCTAAATTTGTCCTTGCGCAGATACAAATGGTCCCGCTGTATAGAAACTGTACAATTTCCTACAATTCAGCAAATAAACTGCTGAATTCTTGGCGCAAAGTATTTTTAACTAATACACTAACACCTTGAAAATATTTCCTG
Source organism: Gonioctena quinquepunctata (assembly GCA_018342105.1). NCBI lineage: Eukaryota > Metazoa > Arthropoda > Insecta > Coleoptera > Chrysomelidae > Gonioctena > Gonioctena quinquepunctata. Next base: position 1,158,382 of record JAFIRS010000116.1, on the reverse strand, counting down.
ATAATATCTTGCCAATAACAATATTACAATTCCATAATTTTATTATATTGATAAGGAAATTAGTTTTCGAAACTTAGTAAAAATGTATGAGTCCATCTCAGCAGGCGGAAGAATTGGCCTTCAATTCCCTCATTTCGACAGAAAACACCAACGTAGACGTTGGGGTGATTACAGACAATTCAATTTCATGAACAAATTTCAAAATATATTTTGCGATATAACTTCGAATCAATGAGTTTGAAACTGTTTGGTATCTATCTCTTTCTATTAAAAATATATTTAAAAGGATACTTAGTAGCCAGGGTGTCATTGATGGCTAATAGCTAACAACATGATTTACTAATTTGCAAAGCAACAAAACTAGTGGAGCAGAACTATAGGCTTCTGCTCAAGATTTTCGATAATCATGGACTGCTGAAAATCAGTTTTTTGACTAATCAGTGATAAAATTAAATTTTTACACGGTCAGCATATCAAACCATGAAAAGCAATAAGTTGCTAGTGAGATAATCAAAATAAATGGGCTTAATCGAATCTTTTATATTGACATTTAAATTCAATCCTCACTAGTGTCACGTTTGCTTCTCTTTGGACAAGATTTTGTGGACAAAGAATATTTTGATACCACGGCGGTTTCCCTGTAATATATATTTATTCGGAAGCTTGTTCATGACAATAAAACAGTTTGAGCTATCACCTAGACCAAAAAGGTAATCCTTCGCTACAAAAGTAAGATATGGGTGATTTTCGTGAATTGACAATATCAACAGAACCCTTATATAGGTTTGTTGCTCATTAGTCGTATTTATCGTTAACGCTTCCTGCATTATTTTACAATTATAATGAAGAAACAAGGATTCGGAACAAATGACTGTGTGTAACAATAAAATGATATTTCAATTCATTATTTCCTCCAATAATGTACATGCCTCGAAATATAAATTGGATTGATTTATAATAATTCCACCACTTCTGCGGATGACAAACTAGCATAAACCATATTTATTGATTATTACAGTGAGATATTTCAAGCTATATCGTAAATGAATTATGTATGTATGCATTACTGAATACAAATGTATTCTCTCCCACCGAAAAAATATCGGAACTCTATTTTGATTTATATTGTCCACAAAGTCCATTACCATTTGTGTGGAATTTGAATATAATAGAAGCACCAGTTATTCATTCACAGTATTGTGCTTGCTGAGTTACAGGGTGTAACAAGTCAATGTTATGAAATACAATGAACGAAAAAAGTATTGTGATCTTAAAAAATTAATCGAGATTTTGATGGAACCAAAACAACACTATAATGAAAAGATGAGTGTGTATAAAATTTATATCAACGAGACTTGGAACATTAGAAACATCATCTAGAGGAATGCTTTTTACAAGCATTTATCTATCTTCACATTTGTATGTATGTATGTTTAGTTCAAATCTTGAAAGATAATTTTGACCCCCTTCTAGTTGTCCGATTAACATGAAATTTGGCAGATGTTCATAATTCTGGTGACAATGCATTATGGAATTTTTGCTATAGAAAAAACAAAATGTCTGCTTCAATATGTCGGACGAGTTTTATGATTATGGTTCGATTCTAGTCAAAACTGGTATGTGGGGGTTTTCGAGGACAGAGATCATGATTTTTTGTCAAAGTACACGAATTCAAGATGGCGGCTCCAAGATGGCGACGAGTTTTGTGATTACAGCACAATCCCATTCAAAATTGGTGTGTGGGGGTTTTTGGGGTCGGATATCATGGTGATTTTGTCAAAATTCGTGAATTCAAGATGGCGACGTGTTTTAGTTATTATGACCTGATTCCATTCAAAATTGGTATGTGGGTTTTTTGAGGTCAGATATTATCAATTTTTGTCAGACTTCAATAAGATGATAGAAGACGACTAAAAATAATTGAATAAAAATGATTTAAATAGCTTGCCGCGAATATAAAATAGGTATTCTTGCGCGGCAAAATTTTGAATCTGTTAACCTAGGTCAAACAATTGAAGAAATTATTTTTCTTTTCAGTTAAACTTATCTTGAAATTTTTTCAATAACTAAAAGTAGTTTATATGAATATTCATATTTTTTCGATAACATCTCTCTGTATATTGACATGAGGATCGGGAAGGTTTTCTCATATGATCAGTTGTCACCATTTCAATAATCAAACAGACTCTTGGTAGAGTTCAAATTCGATATATAGTGATGAATGTGAATGATGATCTTGAATATCAATCAAAATGAAAACTAATTCAAAATACAAAGAAGAAAGAAATGTATCTGCTTCACAACAAGCATTTGCAAAGTAACCTCTCAATAGAGAGGCTTTGCACGATTATTCATAATATGTTATCCAATGTCCGTCGAGACATTTACCAGGGAAGTAGTTTGGGGTTGGTTCACAGTGAGATTCCCTGATTCAATCAGGACATCTCTGGGCACACACACACACAAAACATATATATATATATATATATATATATATATATATATATATATATATTTATATATATAATATATAAGAATTGCTCGTTTGAAGTAATGAGAAATTCACAAAACAGGTAGGCAAAAATACGAGATATATGTTAAACGGTTAATGTCTTTTAATTGCCTTCGTTCATATATATTTTGTGCATGTTTTTTTAATTATTGATTATTGTGATAACTACTACATAATTTGGATTCATTGCTCGGCACTTCTTGGAGTAAACGCCCCGGCAAAACTTCGTCTATGGAAATAAAATTTTTTTCTTATATATTCGACATCTTTTTCTGTGGCTGTTTCAGGAAATTTGTTATCGAATAATTTTTTATTGCCGTTCACCGACTTCCTTCATGGCATTTTTATTGCAGGAATTAATAATTATTTGCCGATTCAGGATAACTGTTATTATTTACAGATAATATATTCCGTCCAAGGTTGCTTTTTATTTCAATATTGCCATCACTTTGGAAAATATACGAGAATAACAGCATCACAAAGTAACTGAATACAAATAATAAATGATTTGACACCGGCGGCTGCACTCGTATATAACTGTACCTACACGTACATACACCCACCTTTCATTAGGGTGAAACCAACCCTCTACCTGTTAGGACTCTGTGTGCAATTTACCTCTAGGATGACACTCACTTAAATATGTTTCAGTCATTAAAGGATTGTTGGTGTAGAAATTACTCTGAAGTTCATGGAGATTGACTGCGGACAGTATTGCCAAACTTAATCTCACTAGTGTTTCGGTAGAATGTACCGGAATTTTTTGTCTACATTTTTTCAGTTAGCACAGAATAATAAGGATTCTCATAATCTAAGTGAACTGATTATTAGCCTAGCTTCAAAATGTTTATAGGCGCCTCCATCTGAGCCCTCTCAATGAATTCTCGTCAGCCGATTACAGAATGAGCGACAAGAAATATCTTTCAGAAAACCGCAGGAAGAAGAAATTGATGGTAATTGAATTTATGCTCGTATATTATACAATAATAGCCTATCAATGCATAACGCTGACTAAATATCTTGCTTCTACTAGCTTTCCAACTTATTCGGGCGTGGCTAAACGACTCCATACATTACCGTGAAAGCATTACATATGTAACACTCTGTAGGATATACAAGCCTGTAAACAATGCCTCGGTGATTTTTATTTCTTCATTTTTAGAAACGCCAAAGTGCCTTAAATGGAATAATGTCGTTTGTCACGTGAATAATTTATCTAGTAAATTTTTGAAACTTGGTAGAGGTTCATATATCAGAGGTGTGCGATAAATTTGAATGCAGCTTGACATGTGTCACAGGTAATTTGAATATATTAGGAATGAAATGACCTGGATATATTATTAGGTTCCTTCATCTCGTTTGAGTTGAGGAATCACGAGCTCTTTTGAATTATCCGTGTTGGGAAACAGATTTGTCACGAAGGTTTCCATAATTTTCAATACTACAGTGCAATAATACGTGCCAAGAAGTGTAAATAACAGATTACGTCCAAGCAAGAAATGTACATCTGAGAAGGCGTAATTTGATTTACAATGGTATGTACTATATTTTTATACAACCACGTCTAATTGCTCGAAACGAATGAAACGTTTTTTCCATTTATTACTTAACATAAACCGTTCTATTTGCTAGTTTAGCCTTAGCAAACTTATACAAATACATCGACCCTACCTTTAATACCAATATTAGGGTCCTCCAAAGAAAAATTGAAAAAGTTTTTATCTGTATTTGAATTATGTTTTTTTAGAACTCGGTTCCAAAGACATTATAAACAGAAATAATATATTGAATTATTGGGGATCCAACCTGAAAATTTAATTTTGTAAGATATATTATGTTTTATAGATCAGTTGTTATATATGTTATATTATCAATGGAATTCTCGTTATCTTTTTCTATTCCACTGCAATTTATTAACTTCATTTGGCCATAAACTTTCCGAAGAAGAAAAAAGTTCACATTCTAAAGAAAAAGTCCTACAAAAAAAAATACAAATGATATAGAGATGAAAACACCCAAATGCAAAGTATTAGAGAAAGAATTCTGTCTTGACATAATTTTGTGTAATGAGATAAGAAGACGTTCCGGGTATAAATGAACCAAGATCTATCATCTCAAATGTATTCGGAATTTTCTAAAATTATTTTTACCGATGCTGTTATCTATGAAATATATGGTTCAGTTGTTATATACAGGGTATTCCAGAGGTATTTTTTTAAAAAATGTAGAATTTATTAAATAGGTTGTTGAAAAATTAAAAAAGTTGCAAAATAACGAAATTAATTATAGAAAAATTTGGCAAATTCAACCGCTTCTTCCTTTAATTTTTTTTTCTGGTTATGTTTTTGATTCTGGCATCTTCAAGCAATAGTATAATTTACGAAAACAATGGTCTTGTAGAAATGCTTTTTATTCACGGATAGTGCCACAGTATCTCAAAGCAGCGCCGAAATATTTTTGTTGAAAAATCATCCAACATGTGTTGTAATATCGGGTATTTGGAAAAGCGTAGAGAAGACATGTACCAATTACATTTTCATAATACCATGTTTGGGTAGTAGAAAATCCGTATGCTGTACGACAGCACATTTTCGGTAAAACATAGGACCAATTTTATCGATTAGTTTTATATCTATTATTATTATTCTTTGTAAACTCGCCTATTTATAGCATTTTTACTCTCTTTAAAATACTTACTAGGAAATAATAATAAAATAATCGTGACCCCCGAGCAGAGTTGATACACGATGTAAATCACATGATTTTTCAATTTAAATCATGATTAAAATAGAAATTCCTATAAAATGTATGCAGATAGGGTCTTTTTTCCTTCCAGTTCTATGAAGAGTCTGACATTGTTACACTATTTGTAGATTTTCAGGTAACCTTTAGAAATTTAAAGCAGAAATCACACGTAACGCTGCCAATTATCAAATAATGTGAGTTGAGCGGACGCATCTTTATATAAAAAGGGTTTTCTGACTTGTTCTGACAGGAATTTGCAGGTCTGAGCGTTTTTCGACAGGAACTATCTTCATTAAAATTTTAAGAAGGTGGGAAAACATCAAAAACGTGTTGAAAATAGCAACTTGTCTTATTTATAGGAAAAAATCAATAAGAATAGAAAAAAATGAAAAATAAATAAAAAACTGATTTTTAATGTTTTTTTAAAAATCATGATTTTTTTCAATTCAGGCCCTTTCCGAATATGTTCATATAAATGATGTTACTCGATAAGCGTTTTAACGCTAATTTAGAGAAAAAAAAACTTTGTTACGTCTCACTCGAATGAAATAACCCATTATGAGGTTCATGCACACTAATTATTGCACACGAATTATTTGGGTTCAGAATCTCTGATTTTCTTTGTTACTGAGAAATTTATTGAATTTATTTCAAAATATTTTAACCTTAGTTATCAAAGTAATAAACCCGCATTTAATTGATAGTCAAACTCTTGTATGCAAATAATCATTTTTGTCCCACCTCAATTATGCAGATGGTAGACGTTCAGCTGATTCCCAAACGAGTTCGGAAATTACAGACTACGAAAGCTGCAAAATCTGACATGTGGATTCAACAGGCGTGTCTGTCTATCTCAAAATATAAGGAGATGGGTTGGCTGTGGTCAAACAAAGGAGAGCTTTGCATTCAAGATGCCTCCTTCATGAGTTAATTGCATGCGAAATTCTGTATAATAATATTTTATTCACGACCGGTAATCATAATATAAACATTAGGCGCAGCACTTACGTCGGGCTTCTTAGCGTTCTCAATCATCCTTTGTAATTTTGCCTTACACTATAACATAATACACATCTTAATAGAAGCGGCTTATAATGTCATTAATTGGGGAGGCTCAAGAATGTATGGAGGCTTGAAAGAAAGTGGAAGGACATAGTGGATGCATCAGGTTAACACCTTCCCAAAACATACATTTTACTTCACATGTTTCAATAGAGTAGTAGAAATTATTGTTATATAGATATGAAAAGTCACATCAGTATAGTTTTCCCAATATCAATTGCAGAAGCATAAAAAAGTCTTGCGGCGCAATCCTGTGAGCAGCAGTGGCGAAGATAACTAATTTTATTTAGATATTTTAAGATTTTAAAAATACTTCATAAATAATGAAAAATGAAAAAAAATTAAAGACAAGCTTTTATTTATACAAATACATTAAGAAAAAAAAACGAAAATATCCTACAAAACTAGAATATCCTAAAACGTATTTCGATCGGCATACACCAAGACCACAGACGCTACTGGTTTTTAATCTTTCAGAGCTATTAAAACACAAATATAACTCGTGATTTATGACCTCCCATCGTATAGCCACACCTGCAAGCATTGATGTCCGACTTGATTGGCCCAGACGAATCGGTTGTAGAACAGTCAGCAGTCACTCAAGTCCACGTTGACTATCGGCTCTTTTGATCTACCGTTTGCCGACGGAGAATGTTTGCGAGTAGTACAGATTATTTTTCGTTCCGTTTCTTCGCATATACGCTCGTGTTAGCGAAGTGAGTTTTTATTTGCTCCCTATAGAAACAGCTTCTGCAATTGATATTGGATGGACTATACTCGTAACCTGCCCATCGAAATAACTATTTATAGTAGATTGTTTCTCAGAACTTTGAAGGCTTTGTTCACAGGTATGTCACATCTGGGTTCATACTGGTCGTAAAATAAGTAGATATTACTTCACTTCTGAACCCTGCACGGTACAAAGTAATTTTGTTATAAATCACAAAAATATGGATGGAGCGACTTCAACAACCATGATCAGCTGGATGAGAAATCCTCAATCATACTGACAGCAATACATACATTCCTGGTCCAAGGGCTCTTACATTGCGAAAAAACCTTGCATAAAACGATCTGGTGTTTCATTTTAGTCCCATTCATTGTTTATTTCCTTCAGAATCAACGATTAACATTCAATAAAAATGTTTGTTTATGAGAATTGCATGTTGCTTTAATTATCAATGTCAATAACTATATTACTCATGATTGTTTTTGTTTCACATGCCTGAATGTTTGAATGGTATGCAACCATTGTTGCATTGCTGTAATAATGAAAATTAAACCATTAGCATTTGATCACCCAATTATTACAGTAGTCGTAAAATTCCATGTATAGTTTTGGTATGCATCGAATCAGAAAAAACTACATAATGTTACATGCTAATGATATAGATTGTAGATCAAGGCAATATCTTCAAACATGTTTTGATCTATATTAAATTGTTTAGTCAGCTAAATTACGCATGTTTTATAGATTACAAAAATAACCGTTAATAATTTTATTCCTCGAGACAGCTGACTACAAATACATATACAATATGTGTATGTTAGTCGCATATCCATAAAAAAGCAACTACTTACCTGGCTAATGCCTCGAAGTACGTTGAATTAAATCCAATGGATAAACGTGCAAAGTCCTACAAGGTACTTTGCAAATGTTTATTGCGAAAAAATTCCACTTCATCAAACTGACCACCAATAGAACGGTTTCGGAGTATTTGCCCCTCATCAATACAGGATAGGTTGAGCAGACAAATGACTTATGTCTGCGATTCTGATTGAAACAATCAATATCAATCCAATTCATAGTATTCAGCTGGGATGGAATTAGCAGAATGAAATACACCATTAGCTAACGTCATCCTGAGTCTTTGTCTAGGGGTACCATAGATAAATTAAAAATAAAGAGACTGTTCGAAACATTGGCGAACTTGACCACCAAGTTTTTGATACGGCCAGTCGCGCATGGAGGCGCTGCCCGCAATCGACAGACGAATGATAACATGATAATTTTCCAATATCGACATTTGCCAGAAAATTACAAACCATGTAATTATTTCAGAATAATTCTAGTGTTATTGTCATCGAAAAATTAATGATAGAAATTATACTATCGGAACCCAACGTCGAAAATAGAATGTTTTGTTGACGCTGAAATTCCTGGAAATATTCTTTTACAAGGTAAAATATAAGCTGCTTTTCACAAACTGATTCTTATTTACATCCATCAGTTGCAGATTTTTTTTTACAAATTGGAACTTATTTCCATCCAAAAGTTTCCATTTCCTATCACCATTTGAGGAAGTACGAAGTAGATGGTCTACTTAATATGATTATCATCAAACTGGAGTGTTTGTGATACCTACTCGTTCTCCTTTGTGCTAATAAATTAACAAAATTATTGAAGGTAGGTTGTTTTTATTTTGGTTGATTTCATGATAAGACTGAAGAATATTTTTAATTTTGTTGTTTTTCAGAATTTTATTATTGTTTCGTCTGTAGTTGTACCTTGTCCTAGATAAAATAAAATGTATTTTTGATGGTGTTTAACTTATTATTCTCATTTTATAAGAACTTTAATTTTGTTCTTGATATCATGAATCACGAATCGATTACTGTATATATTTTATTAGTGATCGATTTGCCATTCCTGTATTTCATATGATACAGCCATTCATATGAAATACAGGAATAGCAAATCGATCTCTTATAAAATATACACCATATAAAAGTAATACATTTGAAAAACCCGCCTTATCTCGATCGGTAACTAAAGATAAATCTGTTGTACCAACTGTATTAACTTAGTTCGGCCAGTTGCGAGATATGTCGCCACTGTCTAAACGTGGTGCCAACTTTTTCTGCAGGTTTGACAACTCTCTTTATTTTTAGTTTCTCTATGCGGGGTACTTTCTTCAACTTTTGATTTTTCATTGATCATAGGGTTTCATACGATACACATACACTCTTGGGAGTATTTGTACATGACACCTTCAATTGGTGAAAACATTGAGAGGCCTGAAAAACAAATAACAATTGGGTTTCGCTAATTCGCACACGGAAATTAGATTTCTGTTCTCTTAGCGTTGGTGGAAGGTGGCCTCAAGGTAAGAAATGCTTCAAGTGATTTCTGAGATTATTCACTTAACAAGACTCGTAATTTGTGGTTCTTTACAGATCCATCCAAGATGATGTAACCACAAATATTCAAATTTCTTGTAATGATCTCAAAATGCCAATAGCAATCGACACTTCGAATGTTCGAGCAGAAATGACCATCCAGCCAATATATTTCACATTTTTGCAGCGGTGGCAGCACCTTACGGGGCAGCAGCAAATTCAAATATTTGCAATAGGTTTATTGAAATATTTACACAGAGTGGAATAGCTGGATTATTTTGATAAGAACGTGAATCTAAATAAATTCGAAATTTATTTCTGTGGCGATTTGAACGCTACAATATACGATCAACGCCCAGATCAAAAGCAATTTTTTTATTGAAAAGCTGGGTGAGAAGGGGGTGAAAGTACAGTACAATTAGAATAAGGGAAATTAGTATTTGGGCTCTTCTTCACAAATAAAGCTAAATGTGGTTCGGGGTTTTTGAAAATTCAACCCTGAAGGGGTAAAATGGGGGTTGAAAGTCTGTATAGTTAGTTTTGAAGTTAGCATCATGAAAATTGGTATTTGGGGGTCTTTGGAAATTCAACCTAAAGCGGCGAAAATGGGTTAAATTGGGATTGGAAGTTTGTATAGGAATTCCGTTTGTTTTCTAGTTGAGGTCATAAAAATTCATATTGTTGTTGTTACAAATAGAAGAAATATGTATTTCAGTGTTTTGAGAAATTCAACCCCTGAAGGGGTGAAATGGAGGGTGAAAGTTTTGTATGGGGGTTCCGTTAGTTCTCAAGTTAGGGCCATAAAAATTGGTATTTGAGGTCTTTGTGAGGGATAAAGAAATACATGTTTCGGTGTTTTTATAAATGCGACTCCTTGGGGGGTGAGAGTTTGTGTGAGGGTTCCGTTAGTTTTGAAGTAAGAGGCATAAAAATTGGTATTTGGGGTCTTTGTTACAAATAAAGAAATACGTGTTTCTGTATTTTTTGAAATTCCGTTCCCAAAGGGGTGAGTTAATTTGTAATAGTCGTCACAAACAATACAAAGTTCAACGCGGACGAAGTCACTGGTACCAGCTAGTTAGAGTATATAACAGTTAATGGTTGAAGTAAGGTGGGTAAGTGAGTATTTTGAAAGTAATCCAAATAAAGTAGGTAGGTAGTAATTAGTAGATTTTAGCCACAAAAAAATTAAAAAATAAAAAAAAAACAAAATAAGATAAAAATGCAACGTGAAATCTCCAGCGATAAACAATAAAATTCCAAAAATCTCGCTGATATTGACTTCGAGAACGCTCGGCAATTTCCGGCGAAGGGACGCGCCGCTGCCGCGCACCTCTCTGCCATCATTTTACGCTTCACGTAATCAATTTGCCTGTTTGATTGGCGGCTACTCAAATTTAGTTACTTACATTCGTTTAGGATCCCAGTTATTAAGACTAAAAAGGTGCATTTAATTTTTTGCTTTTTAGTTTCTTTTTCCGTCGGTTACATTTTCTGTTAAAAAGTTTTTTTTTATTAGGACTTTTCATCAAAATGTAAAAAAAATGGAAAAAACAGCAATAGGTACCTCGCTTGGTACTCTGCGTTCATTAAAAAGCTTGGCGGCCCAAAGATTAATTAAAAAAAGTCTCCAAACTAGTTTTTCCTCGATTTGAATAATAAATGTCATAACTTTTTCCATAACGTCTGTATTGACCTGATTTCCCAAATTTAAAAAATGGTCGTGTAATTACTACAAATAAACGTACTATCCCCTTATAATATTGGTACAAAGTTACCCATATCGAAATCCATTATTTCTAGCCATCAAATTTTCACGACTTTCCCAATCCACCAAAAGTGCATATTAAGGAAAGAAAGATAACAGCCATAATATCCTATCCGTAGTCTACCAAAACATTAGGAAAGAAAATTGCGAAAAGCTCGCAAGCTCAACGACTTTCAATATACCCGTATCGATTTTATATTATTAATAATGACGTCGTGTTGTCCCATTTCCATAAATTAAAAGCGGAAACATTCAAATTCTTCTGCCGCGCCGCCGAGTCCCTGAAATTAACCAGATGCGGCCAACAATTTTATCATCACGCACGTTAACTTGTCAACGTGTGAATGTACATATAAAATGGCTGTTTATAATAAAAGTGTCCTAATAAATGTCATTTAAAACGTTTTGTAGGTATATTTTTTTGGTTGGAGTAGAATAAAAATAAACAAATTTGGTGTTACCGTAAATTGTTAGGGTTGAGGTTTATATTGTGCTTTGGTTTCTCTATTTGGGTGAGGAAGTTATTGCCGCAGTGGCGTATCTTCAACCTTTCTGCGAGGGCTAAATCTACAACACCACGAACTATTTTTTGTACAACTGTTACTGATAGTAAAAAAAGGAAAAAAACACATGTTTAATGAAATTCTGTAGGATTCGAACCTACGATCTCTGGACCATGAGGCAGACGATCCAGCTACATGAGCTAACAAAGCACTTGGTAATAAGTCCGGTATCTATAATATTACTAGAAATTGAAAAATAAACACAAAAAAAGGTTTCTGGAGGGTTTGAAGAATTCTCAATTGGAATTATATCTAATAATCGCGATGGTATGGCAAGTAAAATTAATTGAAAATTGTTTATTAGTGACCACAAATTAATAATAGTGCCTAAGCTTCTTTGTTATCTCACCTATAATTGCTTCAAATGCCTATAATGGATTCATCGAATGGAGTCAAATGAAGAAAGTTCAAGGCAAGTTCACTGAACGCTGTGATCTAAATTCTCTATGATAAAAGCTGGATTGAAAATCATGAAAAACGTGGATATAAGCATTTACCATAAATTGATAGCATTTTTGAAACGAACGAGTGTCGGATGCACAAAGAGTGTCTTGGTCACAAAGAGTAGCTGAACCAATATATTCATCATCATCCAGTGGAGAATTTGAGGAGTTTACTTTATTCAATAATTGCTTTGGAAGTTACGGAGATAAAGAAGGAAATATTGTTTTCTTTTGGCGCACATTTTCTTTGGAAAAAAAACATCTGGAAAATGTTTTTGAATCCTTATAACTCTTTATGACTCACATGACTGACTACAACGGAAAAATTGTGTACCAACTTTCTTCTCTTAAAATTATCACATTTTTCTAAATGTAGGGAAATATGAAGCTGAGAAACTTTCATTACAATCCATACTTCATCGTCCTACATGAAGACTAATCGAATATTCTGATAAAACACTGAAGTTTAGGAAAAACATACACAGTGTTTCCCTTGAGGTTACAGACAAAGCAGGTAATGGCCAATAAAAAAGAGGTACTCTTATGGACAGTAAAAAATCACAAAAAAATTAATTCATCAACCATTAGCGTTTGTACAAGAAGTCAGATTACACCTTATCAAAATTGAATACAAAAATTATTGATATCTGAATGCATATCCCTATATGAATTTTCCCAAATCACTACATTTAATAAATAGACGTACCATCTCGAAATTATATTGATCTTATTTCTGATATTGTGAACAAATTCTGTAGAATACCCTGTCCAAAGTCGTATATTTCAGAATATTATGAACCGTCATGAAAATCAGAAATTGATATCTGACTTTCTTCATGGGTATCTCATAACCAACAAAAATGTTAAGTTTTCAGTTACATCCAAATCAGTTTTTTTCATTTCAAATTTTGAGTTTTAGAATTTCATCTAGGTTGATTAGTCTCGAACCTCGATCTACTGTGTCAAGGTTTCAATAACATCGTGGAAATAAAAATAGAAATTATCGAAGAAATATATGTTGAGATTGAAACATATTCACAACTTTTATGAGCGAATTGTGAAGGATATTTCGACGAAGACTAACCAGAACTGGGCATTCCGAAACAATATATTCAAACAAAAATTTGTAAGTAGGTATAACAACTGATTTAATCAAGCCCACAATTGTAAAAAGGCTCATGTGAGCCAACCTTGTTGGGCCGCCACTGCAGCCTGGCAATAAAAGAAGTATGTGAGCAGACCGTTCTGAGGAAATAAAGACGCAATATGGTAGAAGTAGCACATTGTTGACTATAGTTCAGTTTAGTACCCAACATTAAAATTCAAACATTACTCTTCCTACACTGAGACAATCTTCCGAGAGATTGCTGTAACACCTTCCTCAAGATATATGAAGTTAAAAGGGCCTGACTCCTCAACCACCAATAAATTATACACAAAGCGCGCGCTTTTAAATAACACACATAAACTCAACAGTGTAACCATGTTTACCTAAGCATGAAATTAGATTTTGTGTGGTATTGCCATCTGAGCAAAAATTCATTTAAAATACTGTTATCAACAGCAGCTGAGATTACATATCCTGATTCATTGTTATTTGGCTGAGAAACATAGAGTGGACTGTGGGAAAGGTGTAAATTGAATAGTTGTTTTTCGGAGAATTGATTGAGGAGTGTTTCTTTTTCAAATAGTTCTGATCTACGTCAATAGCAAAACAAGCCAATATTTGAAATACTTGATAACATAGGTTCCTACCGAACGTTCCTTGTGATAGACAAATTATAGTAAACTACACTTTACAATATTAGATCAATTTATATCTGAGAATTTTGAAACTACACAATTTTTTATTCACATTACAGCAGTTTTATTTTGGAGATCCTTAGTATTAAGGAACAGTTTATATCCCATGAACTGATTACTCAATGAAGATCAAGCAGCCTCTGTCATTGAAATATTCACAAATGCCTGTGAATAACATAACATTATTGATTGATTGATCTGTCGTAGGGCATATGAAATATACTGTCTGTGGAAGTCGTTAGAAGAAGAATGTCCATAACTATAATTTCTTCCAAGACTTTTCTCTCGATCATTTAGAATTTTCCTTGCCGTCCCCAGTCATCAAGATACTATCATCGCCTTTTTTATCATATTATAAACTGCCTCTCATCCAATAAAGTTCATTTATGAACTAGTTACATATAAAGTTACATTATGTTCGTCGGCTAAGATTGTCTCATTTTTCCTAGCAAAAAAGATATTGTATATTTTTCTGTAAATTCAATGCCTTGAAAAACAAAGCGGCAGCAACGCTTGGGCCATACACGTCTCCAAGAGCGAATGTTGGGTGTTCGCTAGTTGCTAGGCGACGACCGTAATTGTCTAAAAACAATAAAAATGCCATTTTAAGCTATATATGTCGGAAAATGTGAAACAACAGGACGATTTACTTTTGCCGAGTAAATTGCGAATATCGTATATGGGGTAACAAAAATAAAATCCAAAGAACTACATAGTGCAGTATTTTAGCATATTTTAATACCGATTTGGCATTATATAAATCATGATTTATTTATTTATTTATTGGACCCCACTGCTGTTGCTGATATTGACAGAGGACAATGACAAATGAATACGTTTCATCGGAGTAGTACTTTAAAGGACTTTAAACATGTCTTATGGATTATTGGAGAATTAGATGTTTTTAAGAAAGTTGTACAGAAGGAAATTTGTATATTATGCTGCTCAACCATTGTAATTTTGAAACTGGAAAAGTATTTTAAAACCAGTCATTTGATTTGTTTGAAACCGGAAAGTGTGTACTTACACTGCCAACATGCAGATTCCCAGGAATGGTACGAATTAATAAATATTTTTCCATATCTCTAAGAGTTTCCAGCTGAAAACTTTGAGAATATATGATGAATTATATTACTCAAATAGTTTTCGAGTAAAATTATATACTAGTAATATTTTTATAAGCGTTGATATATATATATATATATAATATATATATATAATATATATATATATATATAAATATATATATATATATATATATAATATATATAATATATATATATAATAAGATGAAAGTTCCAAGATGTCTATTAAATGTGTCATTGAGGTCCAATATGACTCAAAATATATATCGAAAGGATTTTCAGGGTTGAATAATTACGGGTTTCAGTTCGAAATTTCGGAATTCAAAATGGCTGGGCTAATATACCCAACAAATTTTGTAATTAAGTTCGGATTTAAACTCCTAATATAGATCCAGAGGTTTTCGGAGTTTTTTTTATGTAATTCAACAACTGGTTTCGTCCATATCGACACATTCTTTTTTATTTATTATAAAAATGAGGATGGTAACCCCTTTTCAGAAAAGCTAAGTAAGTTTCTATAAACTCTCATAGAGTATTTTTTTACCGGTTTTATTTAGCTTGCCTTGTTTGTGTGGGTCAAATCTAGTAATTGAAATTTTACCCCCTTCCTGTTGACCGATTGATCTGAAATTTGGTACACACCTCAAGTTTTGATGACAATACAATTATGTGTATTCAGTATCATTGTAAATCCAAGATGGCCGCCGCCACAAAATGGCAGCTTACATATTTTTTACAACTCCTCAATATGGATATCAAATGAAAGGGCTTGACTAGTAGAATACAGTACACCATGAAAAAATTCCAAATCCAAGATGGCGTCCGAAACAAAATGGCGGATCATAGAGTTTAGACAGTCAATACAACCCCCTCAATATGGATATCAAATGAAAGGGCTTGACTAGTAGAATACAGTACACCATGAAAAAATTCCAATCCAAGATGGCGTCCGAAACAAAATGGCGGATCATAGAGTTTAGACAGTCAATACAATCTCAAATTGGAATCAAATAAAGGGCTTGACTAGTAGAATACAGTACACCATGAAAAAATCAAAAGAGGAAAAAAATTCCCCCGCCAAGTCAATATTTCCTATCGTGTCAAGGACTGTATGGCTAAAAATGATACGTCGTTAGCGATACACCACCCATGTTAAGGTAAAAGGTTAAATCGCGCCTAGGACTTTATGGCATTAGGGTGGATAAAAAATAAGTAAAAAAAAGTTTTAAGTCAAACGGTTTTATTGTAAAGAAACAAAATAATAATGCACATAATGTACTAAAAGCTAAAAAATAATTAGGTAGGTAGCAGGTACGAGACATCATACCTCTCTCCTCATCAATATAGGGCATTGATCAGACTAAAAAAGCGCGTCGAATTTCTATATCTACTGTCAACCGCTCATATCATTGAATGCTTTGGATGCATCTTCTCAACTAATGCAAAATGTGTGCGAAAGTGAATCCGTCACTATCATCGTGCGACATCACATGATGATGATTTACATATTTACTCAGGTTCCGCTTACGCGGAGAGTGGTGTGATGACTGGTACCTACCTAATTATTTTTTAGCTTTAAGTACATTATCTGCATCATTATTGTGTTTCAATACGATAAAACAGTTCAACTTACATTTTTTTTACTTATTTTTTTTCAGTATATACTTATTACAATGATAATAAACAATGAATCCTACGGAACTTTCATATTTTTTATGGTTGATTCCGATCACACCATGAGATATATCCTGTAGAATAAGCTAATTTCAACACATCCTGTATATCGGTTACACAACTAATTTGCCAGCGACACCAATAAAAATTTCTTGACGAATATTTTCGTCGGACGGAACAATGGAGATGTCAATCTCTTTTTCGAAAACAATTTGTATGCTATCAATTGAAGTACATCAAACTTTTTCCTCGTTGACCCCATTGCGGAAGAATGAGACAATATCATGAGACAGGAGAATTGGCTTTCAATGACATGCCACAGTTGGAATTCTATCAATTTCGTGTGTGGCTCCGTTCCAAAATGTCCATGAATTATGAATATTAAGTGAAGAAGTTGGCGAATGGAATAATCTTGTCGGGAATATTCGAAATTTCTGACGCTGTACCGATAAAATCACAACTCTGAGTGTATATTGATATGTGAATTCAATTTAAGTGGAAGGAACTGAAGGAAATGGGAAAAGCTAGTGAAATGTCTGGATTGAATGACAACTGTGTCGTCGTCTTTTTAACCTTATCGCATTGCCAGTTATATACAACTTCAATGTGTTCATGAATAAAACAATTTGAAGAAATTTAAGAGGGTAAATAGAAGACCATGTCTTTGATTTCTCCTCGGTAAAAAATTATATTAATAATAATAATTATGGTAGTTTTTTTCACGAGCAGTCGGACAATTTGAGAAAAACAACACTCTAAATCTACTCTCAAATTGTCCCACTGCTCGTGAAAAAAACTACGATAATAAATCCTTTGGACGTGAGAACCTAACATAAATAATGATAATGTTTATTCCCAAATCATAGTACAATAGTAATAATTAAAAATAACAATATATATGTATATATGCTAGAATAATCTACAAAAATTGCGATTCTCGAATAAACAAATGAACCACTAAGGCTAGGAAGCCAGTGCGTGGTTATGAAATTCATTAGACACAACAATTTAGTAATTGTTCGAAATACTTTCTACTGCTTAAACAGAACAACAAAATAAAGGGTTATATAATTTATAATTTCAGATAATAATGATAATGGTAATAATAATAATACTAATATTAATATTTAATGAACAATATATTAAAAGTTAGACATTAATTATTGGGACATAAGGCAATTAGTGTACTGTTTCCCTATCTCTCAATGAATCATTAGCATAGGAATTTTGTTAGGGTCTATCAGGTTGTGTATTATTTTTTCTCTGTTTCGTGAAAGTGCTGTTTTGTATTTTTTTTAATGATACTATGGAGGTTGAATATTTGATATTCTTGGGAATATTGTTGAATATCCTCGTGCTTAGATGAGTATATCCTCTCTGACCAATAGTTTTGCATGAAAATTCAGTGAGCATCATGTTTTCTTTTTTTGCCATGGTATTATAATTGTGGTCAATATTTCTCAAACAACTTTTGTTTTTATACTGATCTATCGCTACACGTAGAAAGTAGATTTGTCTGAGGTCTAGTATTGGATACGATTGACATTTATTGAAGCAAATCTTTAGGAATGTTTTCTGTAAATTATCTAGAAAAGTTAAGTAACTGCTGGAACACCTCCCCAACACAAGATTCCATAGGACAATCTAAACTGTGTTAATGCCTGGTAGAGGATTTTCATTTGGTGGGTATTCAATATATTTTTGAAGTATAGCAATTTGGAAATAATACTCCTCAAAGTACCTACGGTTTTTTTTATGTCGGATGTGCTTGTCAATGTAGACACCCAAATACTCAACAAATTCTGAAGACTTCAACTGACTAATATCATCAGCGTTTTTTATTTCTAGGTGATTGAAATCGGGGAGGTGAGATGAGTAACAAGCAAAGTTCATTGTTAAATTGTTTTCATTAAAACAATCTATAATATATTTTCTTGGGTTGTCTTCGTAGAATATTGCCGTGTCATCTGCAAAACTAATGATTTCTCCGTTGGTTTGTGAGGTGAGTATGTTATTCATGTAAATAATAAAAAACCAGCCCCAGTACTGCCCCTTTGCGGAACCCCATATTGTATAGTTCTTTCGTCACTCTGTGCATTTTCGATTATTACACGTTGCTTCCTGTTACCCAGGTAGTTTTCAAATAACTTATATGCATTTCCCCTGAATCCTTGATCTTGCAAATCCCTCAAAAGCTGCTTATGGTCAACAGTATCGAAGGCTTCTGCGAGATCCAGAAAAACCGCTAGAGAGTGTTTCTTCCTGTCCAGGCTATTATAGATTTTTTATGTGAGTGCGCGAATCGCGTTATTTGTAGATTTTCCTTCGGTGAATCCGAATTGTTTTTCAGATAAAAGGTTTATTTTTATCAAGGTAACTTACTATTCTGATTTTCAAGAGTTTTTCGAATATTTTTGCGTGTGCTGGTTAGGGTAATAGGTCGGTAGTTGAGGATTTCATAATTTTTTCCACCTTTGAATAGTGGTTTTATTATTCCAAATTTGAGTGCTTCAGGCCATTCTCCATATTTCATTATTTTATTTATTGAAAACGTGAGGGGTTGTGATATTTTGTTTCTGATTTCTTTCGGTTGCTCTGCCTTATTCCATCAGATCCGGGAGCTTTTTTGTCCTTCAAGTTTTTATAGTTGCAATTAATTCATTTTGTGTTACGGGTGAAGAAATTCGATGATTGTGTCCGAGCACCTTTCAGTGGTGGAATTGCGGGACCTTAATCTTATCAGCGAATTTTTTTCCCAGTAATTTATAGTGTTCATTGAATAGGTTTGCTATTTCAACTCTATCCGCAATAGTTTTATTTTCTTGTTGTATTTGGTTTATATCATTTTGTTTTTTGGCACCTAATAGTTCCATATAATTTTTCTGTCATCTTTACTATGGTTGTTTTTTTTATAATATGCGGTCCAATCATGATTTTTTAGTTTATTTTTTAATTTGTCATATTCGTCAGTGGTCATTGTATTAATTGAAATTATTGAAGTATTCAGATGTTTGAGAGGCAACTCCATCAGTGTAGTAGAGTGGTCTGACACATCTATTTCTAGTACTGCAGATGACACAGCAATTTTTTTTTTGAGATTTTATAAAATATATGACTTCGTTGTTTGTTCAACTTTTCTTTGGTTGTTTGTTCAACTTTTCTGCACACAATCATCTGGAAATATTTTGCTTTTCTGAAACTCTACTTGAAAAGGGTGCAAATGTATTTTATATTTTCTGCATCCCCAATCTTTTGTATATGTTTGTAGAACATTGTTTCGCATATTCCACGCTTGCAAAAATAAAAAGCTTTAAGTTAATTAAATATTTCGGCCAACCCACGTAGAAAACTTTATATCAAAATGATATCATAATTGAAGACAAATCTGATAATAATTTAGATACATTTATTGTGAACGATAAAGATCAAGAAATCCGAAAAAAACGGAATGTATGGATTTACTAGGATAATTGTGCAAGTTTCCCATGGGTCAAACAGGAGAAAATGGTAAAAACGAAAATCCGAACATAGAAACTATTTTATCAATAACAAATTCTACTTTTGCTACTTTTGAGTGAAAAACATTGTTTGAAACAATAAAAAATCATAAAGGGGTATGACCCCCCCCCCATATCTCCTTTAATCGCCTATTGGATTATTCTCAATTACATTTTATACCCACTCTTAACTGCTCTGCGAATTTAAAATGAAATATCATGATTCAGATTTAGTATTACCTCCAACTGAAGAAACAATTGAAATTCATTTAGTGAAGTGTCTGTAAATTTTTATATTGATTTTCATGAAGTATAGGCCAAGTCAATTGAAAGAAGAACAATACATGTGAAATTTGGTGTTTAACAAATGCAAAGTTTCAAACTTATACAACATATTCATGTGCTCTACGGCGAAAGTTTAAAATGATATTTTTCCATTGTATTTTCCAATAATTCAATAGATATCCTACACAAATAACAAAAAAATAACTTTCACAATGTGCCCTCTTTTGCAATTGAGTAGGGTAAGTTTAGAAGCTTATGGAATAATATCATAAACTTTTAAACTTTTTTTAGAAAAACATTCAATACACCTCGAGCTTTTGAATAGGTGCAGAAAAAACTTTTAATAAAACATGCGGTTATCAGATCTGAACCAGTTGCTCGGAATTCTGGTGCATTAAAAAAGATGGTATATTACTTTAGCATAGTTACTTTATAGAAAAGGAAATACAATATGATAAACTGCAACATTTTCACAAAACATAACTGATAAAGCACCTCACTCATTTCAGTTAGTGTATACGATAACAATAACAAATGGAGGTAACATCAAAGGAAAAATTCGTGAGAAACGTGGCACGTCGTATATACGAAGGCGAATGATAAAAATCTAGAAGGTATCTCGGGGACATTCTTCAGACAAATTTGACGTCCTGTTTCACGCTCACTTGTTATATACCTGCAATTTTACGACTCAGCTCGTTTATCATTTTCATAATGGTCTAGCACAATGCGGCCATATAGAAGAGATTCGATTAATTAAAAGATAATTACATCATGGAAAAAGTTTTCGGTACATGTACATTGTTCGATTCTATTCAGACATGATTGGATATAGTTCTGTGAGACGAGATGCCTTCAAAGTGATAACATGCGGATTTTTTTCATTAACATCTCATTCAATAATGTATTCAATAACCGAGAAACGAACGAACATTACTTGAATGAAAAATCAGGGAAGTTTTCCTATATTTCACTGCAAAAATGCAAATCCATAGAGGTGGAATAAAAAAACTTTTTAACAAAAAATTAAACCGACGAAATACGGAACTGAAAAGTAAAAAATAAAATAAACCTTCTTAGTCTCAGTAACTAAGCTCCTAAACTAATGTAATAACTAATTTTGAGTCGGCGCCAAACCAACAAGCAAATGAATTAGGTAAGGCGTAAAATGATGGCATCGAGTTGCGCGGTGACATTCTGATAATTTTTTTGAAGTAATTTAATGATGTTCGTTGATTGTTTGTTTGGCGCCGACTCAAAATTAGTTACTTAGCTTAGGAGCTTAGTTACTGAGACTAAGAAGGTTTTTTTTTTTTTTTTTTTCCTTTGGTTAATTTTTTTAAAAAGTTTTTATTTTTCAATTTTTTATGGCTAAAATATACTAATTACTACCTACTTGTTTTTTGATTACTTATCTATTCTATTATTAATTTTAATACTTAATAATTTGTTTACTTAAATTATTTTTGTTGTTCTGGTTAGTTTATTTCATTACTTTGTATATCATTCCATCCTCTCATAGAATATAATGGTTTTGACGGATGTGGAACAGAAATAATGTCAGTAGCGATCTGTCATTGTCAATTACGTATGTGTGTGCCAATGTTCAAAAGTGAAAAATCAATTATCCCCTATTTTTCTACCCGTAAGGGTATATAATTCCATTCGAAATCTAAATATAAGGTATACCCTATCTATTAAAAAAAGAATCATCCAAATCGAAGAACCCAGTACAAAGTTATGCCTGATAGAATCGGTTAACGGACCAGAATTCAGAGGGTGAGTGATAATATCCTTCATGTTGCTACCCTTAGGGGTGGATTTCATCTTTTAAATTCAAATGGGACCACCTTCGAAGTACACCCTATCCACTGAAAAAATAATTATCGGAATCGGACGCCTCAGTAAAAAGTTATGCGTGATCATACATAAAAAAATGATGGAAAAAAAAATATATGGGTCGACTAGAGAACCTCCTCCTTTTTGGTTTCGTCGGTTAAAAAACAAACAATTCATCGAAATTAAACATACCATGAACTCGTTCAGGGGGAAATAAATACAGATTAAAAATAAAAATGGCTTACTTTGAAGGGGTTCTAACCTTATTTAATTTTGATAAAAATGGCATATAAAAATGGCATATTTAAATGAGGTCATTCTGGTTAATCTGACGTGAATATACAGAGTGGGCCATTGAAAACGAAACGGCGGCTCTGTAGGTTGGCAGAACCGAATTATATAAAAACGCTCGGACACGTCAACTACATTTTCGAGGGGGACATCGTTCGCGATGAAATTCATCCGAAATACATTCCATCCCTCGGAGCTGTGACCGCCACCCCTAAAGTTTCAAATGGCAACATATGGCAAGTGATACCTCATTTGAAAGGTATTTTCCTTCTTTATATCAAACAACAAAAATAAATTAATTCTATCGATTCGTTTTCGAGATATAGGAACTTGAAGTTGGGAAATAACTTTTTAATAATTCGGTTCTGCCGACCTACAGAGCCCACTCTGTATAATGTTCGTTGGACAGTGGGTCGAGTTTCTATGAAATAGCAAATATTTCAAAACCACCCAGAAAAATTATTGCCGGTTAGTGAATAATTGAATGGAATATGGACAGTGAAGGGTTCAAAAATCAATGATACTTTTCCTTTTTTTCAGAACTACGATTAAAATAACAATGACGTAAAGTACCTCGAAAAAAAAATTTTCCATTCGGATCTCCGGGCGAAAGGTACTGAGAGGGGATCATCTTTATCAGAAGATGGACTTTTGCAACATCCATGGTCTGAATGCAAACATGAACGCTACCCACCATCAGCTCTTAACAAATTAGCATCTGGCTCAGATTCGGCGCAACTCATCAACCGACTCAAACAATATTTTCTGGTGGAGGTCATACCACTCCTCTTTTAGGTCCAAGGAAGTCATTTGTCTTTTCTGCAGGATCTCATGTCATTGGAGAAGATAAGTTGGAGCCAAGGAAATGCCATGCAATGCATGTTACAAAGAAAAAATCCTCTGCTGCGTTTACTTGTCCCCAAATGACCCATTCTACAGCGCTTCATTGGAGTATGTCTCAGTTAAACTTGACTCAGCAGTCCCATCGGTCTGCCGAAAAAATCATCTTGAGAGACCTCAATGTTCATAATAAGGCTTGACTCACGTTTTCGAACAGTACGTCTGATGAAGCATTCCAGATGATTTTTCCCCTCCTTACAACTTTAAAAATAGCTCTTGAAGTTATGTCAGCATCAATGTCTATACAATGGATGTAGATTAGGCTGCAATGAGCTCATCAACTACATGATTGTACCATATGTGTTCTTCAGAAATAACACATTCCTTTCAATTATAAGAAGATTTAAGGTTCCGGGGTAAGTATAGTGATTTTCGACTCCTTTAGTAAAATAATTTCAAGAAACAACGAAATAGGTGATTATAAAATTGAATTTTATTCGAGTTGTATTGAATCTCACCTCGGTAAACATGGTGGAAATGTGCTATTCTAGCCACCACGAGGTACAGTACGAGAGGGTTTCCAATCATTCCGCATTTCTTCATATAGAGAACACTTTGCATAAAGCGAACTTAAATGATATATAATAGAGAGAGAGAGAGAGAGAGAGATAGAGAAAGATTGTCCAAGAAAAACCTTCTTATTGACAAAGCTTCTTAAAATCTGAATTGTATAACACTTTAAAAAATACAGACACAAGTGACAGAAAGCATAAAAAACAAGAAAAATATACAAGGATACATAATTTAAAAGTAGGATCACATGTCGTTACGATACAATATAAAAATAAAATTACAGTTTAGATAATACATATATGGGAGGGTATATTATAAAAGTATATTAAAATATTAATCACAACAGAGCTTCATTGTAGTATTCCTCAAGATTGTAATGAGCTTTTGTTACAAGGGCTTCTTTGACAAGTTATCTGAACTTTCGTAGGGTATGTGGTTGTATAGCTTTTTACTTTCATTAATTGAAGAATCCTTTTTTCAGACTTGATTTTGGAATGGGGAGCGGTACTTTATTCAGCTGCTTGTCTGGTTGAGTAATTTGCTTGTATCGGTGTTTTTAATGAAATGTATTTTTTGTGAATCAGACAAACAGTTTCCAAAATGAAAATACAAGTAACTGTGACAATTTTTTCTCTCACGAATAATGGTTTACATGACTCACGTACACCAACCTTACATAGAAGTCTAATTGCTCGCTTTTGTAAAACAAAAACTGAGTGAAAGAGTTGTTGACTGCAATATCCCCAGAATGCAACACCATATCTCAAGTAAGACTCTATCAGCGAATGATAAACAATTTTTGATAAAGATGAGCTTAGTTCATTCGATATAATTCGTAGTGCATAGCAACCTGATGCAAATTTTTTTGTTAATACTGAAATGTGATGGCCAAATTTTAGTTTATTATCAATATAGATTCCTAGGAATTTCGTTTGGTTTTTATTTTCCAGGATATCTCCGTTCAAATGTAAATTTTCAATTTCAGAAGCGAAGGTGAGTAAATTTGCTTTTTTGATATTGAAGTACAAGAAGTTTGCGTCACAACTTCCAGATCATTAGTAATAGTTTCTTTCATATCTAAAGGGTTTTTTCCATGCCAATGGTCTCGTCAGCAAAGATTGTAAAATTCCCTTTAATCGAGAGAGTAACTAAGTCATTTAAGTATATCAAAAAAAGGATTGGGCCCAGGACTGATCCTTGTGGCACACCGCATATGATATCTTTGGTGTGTGACAGTTTTCCATTTGAACTTACTAATTGTTTCTATCGCTCAAGTAAGACCTAGACCAGTCATTACACACTCCTTTAAAACCGTAGCAGTGCAATTTTTGCAAGAGAAGTTCATGATTGACACAATAATATAATTAAAACTAAAACTAAAATTTGACCAGCATATTTCAGCATTAACAAAAAAATTGGCTTCAGGATGTTATGCACTCCGAATCATTTCAAATGAACTGAGTTCATCCACAACAAAAATTGTACACATTCCCTGATAGAATCTCACTTGAGATATGGTATTGCTTTCTGGGGATTCTGCAGTCAACAACTCTTTCATTCAGTGTTTGTTTTGCAAAAGCGAGCAGTTAGATACTTATGCAAGGTGGGAGTACGTGAGTCATGTAGACCATTATTTATAAGAGAAAACATTCTCACTGCTACTTGTATTTTCATTCTAGAAACTGTCTGTCTGATTTACAAAAAACATAATATGGTAGAAATTCCGAAACATACAAATTACGTAACCAGGCAAGTAACAGAAAATAAAATACCTCTTCCTGTTCCAAAAACAAGTCTGACAAAAGATTCTTTATTCTATGAAAGTAAAAAGTTGTATAACCATTTACTATACGAAATCAGAAAGGAAAAAAGCTAAAAAAAGTTCAGAAACATTGTTAAAGAAGCCCTTGAAACAAAAGCGTACTACAATCTTGAGGAATATTACAATGAAACCTTGCTGTGATTAATTATTGTTAACAGTTACACACCAGTAATATCTTATATTTTTATTCTATGACATGGGAACTCATGTTCAAATTATGTGATTCTTGTACTTTTCTTTTTCTTTTGTTTAAATTATACAACTATATTTTTTTAACAAGCTTGGTCAATAAGAAAGTTTTGCTTAGACAATAAAGTATATTTCTCTCTCTCTCTCTCTCTCTCTATATATATATATATATATATATATATATATATATATATATATATAATATATATATATATATACATCTACCTCTCTCACAGCCGACGGAAATAAGCGATATTGAACAAATGGGATGAAATCGATAATGACAGTCATTTGTAGTTTCAAATAAAGCCTTCAAACAGTTAGAGTGATATATTTGCATAAGATTGTTGCTTGACAATCACAATCGATCAATTTTCCATGATAAATGAAATGAAAGATTGCCAGTAATAAGTCATTTTTTTCCAGCAACAAAGTTAACTGTAACAGTTTTTTCTGAGCACTAAAAATTTTCTTGGTTGCACATATCGAGCAATAAGAAGTATTCATTATAAATCCCGATAAAGTAATATTAGTCATAGTATATAACTAGTATCGTAAGGGAACGACTCCCTCTTACTGCTATTAATATCCATAATGGCCGCAATGCACATTCTTAAGAGTAATTGTTATTTATACATGTAACTGCGGGTCAGATGACAAATGGATCGTCGTTTGTTTTTATCAGAAAATAATGAACATAATGTTCGTTAAAGGCAATATAACAGATATAGCGACCGATTGGATACGATTATAACCATTTTCAAATTATTTATAAAAGTAATTGGAAACATTTGGTAAATGTGGAAATGGTGAAAATGTCATATTTCAATCTATGTTGAATTAACCAAAATAATGGGACATTCTCGGAAAAAATTATAAATGGAAATCGAGATTTAATTCAATATATACAAATCAAAACAGGAAGGAATATTTATATTACAATTATATCAGTAATTATAACTGAACTTTAAAAAAT
This sequence comes from Gonioctena quinquepunctata, assembly GCA_018342105.1. Lineage (NCBI taxonomy): Eukaryota > Metazoa > Arthropoda > Insecta > Coleoptera > Chrysomelidae > Gonioctena > Gonioctena quinquepunctata. Next base: position 1,131,295 of record JAFIRS010000116.1, on the reverse strand, counting down.
GTTAAACACCTGTTTGAAAATCACCTCTGTTACCACTTCGCCCAAAATTTTTATAAAACTCTCAAGATGTGATATTATCTTGTTTCAAAGCATAAATTTTTTGAAACAACGAAAAAAATAACCGAGTGCAGTTTTTCAGAATTATTTGGTTAATTTTTAAAGCACGAATGGTATTCGGTAGAAAATTTCAAGAATACAAAAGATTCATATTATTTATTGTTATAGTTGAAACTACAATTATTGTAAGTAATATTGTCCCTGCAGTTGAATTGTCACCTAGCGCGCCGAATTACAGCGATAATCCACATAGTAGGTGGATTACCGCTGTATTTCAGCGATAATTCCACACCTCTCATGGCCATTTTAACACATGAATGAAATTTTCTACGTAATCGTTTACGTCTCTCTAGAATGAATCTATGGATAATATTATACGTGGGAATATCAAGCTGTTAATTGCGTTCAAGTTACTAGAATCAGTTGAAGCTGCGCGCAAATTCAACGACTAGAAAAAGATAATGGAAATTTCGTCAAAAATACATTATTCATGTACGACATATGTCACTTATAATCTCCCTAGAGCATGAATTATTATTGCCGGAAATTTTTTGAGTACTCGTTGAGTACTTCGCGACTCGTAATAATTTTCTTTAAAAATTCATGTACGAGACAAATTTCCCGCAACTAATTCAAGCACGTTGGGGATTCGGTAAGAAAATTTTATACCGGAATTATATTTAAATAGAAAACATTGAGTAAATATTTATTTTGACGTTATTCACAAATAAATATAAGGCTGTGTGTAATGGGAGTTTTGGGGGAGATTTTTTTCTGATTTACTCCGTTCCCTTGTAAAATAAAATATATAATATCAGATAAACTATTATGTGAAATTAATTGATATCATACAATTTTTTTACTAGGTTGCAGGGAAATGTTAATATCGACTAAAAATGAAAGTGGATACGTTCGTATTGCGGGAGATATTTTTTTATTTTCCCCGTTCCCTAGTAAAATAAAATATATAATATCAGATAAATTTTTATATGAAATTGATTGTTTTCATACAATTTTCTTACTGGGTTTCAGGGAAATGTCAATATTGATTAAAAATGAAAGTGGATGTTCGTATTGCGGGATATTTTTTTTATTTTTCCCGTGCCCTAGTGAAGTGAAATTTATAATATCAGATACATTATTATATAAAAATAATTGATTTCATATAATTTTCTTACCAGGTTTCAGAGAAATGTCAATATTGACTACAAACAAAGGTGATATACAGCAAAAAATATGTAACTTTACCTATACATATATACTTAAATATTTTTCATATTCTTTTAGGTTCAATTCCAAGAAAAATTAATGTTAGCGGTAATAATTTGTTTTTCAAATAATTCAGGAAATCGGGATATTTTATTCTTTATTCTAAATAGAATGTTGTTGGCGTATGTTGCCGGTAAAAAAAATATTTTGTAAAGTTAGCCATGGATTTGACATTCACTACTCCTGCCAATCAATATTTTATTTGTGGCATTGTAAGTTCCTCATAACATTGTATACAATCATAAGTTAGTAAAAAAGTGATAATAAAAGTAACTTTCAATCGTATGAATTGTGTTCCTCTTGCAAATAATCACAGCACATTGAAATGTACCATACAAATGTAAAATATCTAGCATACCTAGTGGAAGAATCTGGATTAAATCCTGAGCAAGAAAACTTATTTAAAGAGATTGGCAATATTCTGCGTGATATTGTTTGTGCCTTCTTTTGGACACAAATCTAATACTCAAAGAAATAAACTGGTGTCTCAGTATTATTTTTATTCCATGAAAAACAGGCATATTGTTGAAAATAACACCGGTTCTGTGTTTTATTCACCACTTAGGAAAGATGAGGTAGAAGTGGAATTTTGAAGAATTGAAAAAAAATTATTAATGATATTATAGAGTGTACACCTTAATAAATTGTAATATTTCCAACTTATAAAGTAAGTAAATAAAAAATATTGTCAATATTATTTCAATATTATTTTTGTCAATTATATGATAGCTGTCATGTGCCGGGAAATTTGCACTTATTAATTTTACGTCTACATGCTAATGTGGATGAAAAATTTTCAGAAAATTTGCTGGTTACCATAGTAACAATGTCGAAATGAAGCATCTGATTGGTTGAAAATGACTGGTATAAAATTTTCATTATAGGCCAACCAATAGAGAAAAAATAGAGGCTATTTTCATACTTAAATAAAGACACAAATAACCTGTATAACCTTCTGGAAGATAGTTCGTAGATGAAAACCCCGTTGTCGTCCCCAGCAAAATCGCTTTGTGGAATTTTTTTAACAAGAAATATTGTCAAAAATATCCACTTTTTTGGTTTTTTACAAATATCTTAAAAAGTATTGAAAAAATCGTTTCACACTCCATGGAACTTTTGTAGAGAATTCAAAAACCTACAAAATGATTTATTGTGCGACTTGATCGGTGCATTTTCCACTGAGAAAAGCCGGAAAACCTCTAAATAGAAACCATTTTTCAAAAATTTATAATCTTATAAATTTGAAAGCTGGACAGACAATCTTGCGGGAAATGATAGATAATAACATGTAGTTCAACTGTGCGCAAGAAGGTTTCTGTCCGATGTGTAGTTTTTGCACAATCACGTTATAAACTATTTAAGGGCTTATCTTGCAAAATGCGCCGATTTAAGGAAAATCGTTGTATTCAAAATTCTGTAAACGTCATCTGGAAGTAGAGATCAATATCTACAATTTGTATATTTTGGATTTTCACCTGAGAGGTGGGAAATGTGTTGAAAATATCACTGAAAGTAGCTCCAAACGCTTGAAAGTGCGCTCGAGGCACAGTCGAGTAGGGGTAGTAGGGGAATGATTTTGTAAACCCAGTTTAGTGAAAATAATTCAGTGAAGTGACTGGATTTTCATCAAGTATCGGCCGCATCATTTCATATGGAAATACTGTAGAAAATGATATTCATAAAGGTAACGAAATCGCGAGAAAATCGAATAAACATTAGTTTTCTGTTCCCTGCACATTATGTATCTACCCAGTTGAATTATGCATATAGAATTTTCCATATAAAACTTATAGGACGAATATATTCAGAATCTTTTTTCAAGGTAGAAATCAGATTCATCGGTTAGGACTAGCAAAACAAAACACAAAAACCTTTTTTTTCATATTTGTTTCTGACTTATCGTAAAAATTTCAAGGGATTTATTTTTTATTTTTTGATGGATTATCAACTGTTAGTGGTTATGCAAGAGGTTCGATTACACCCTGTATTGAATTACGATAATCCAGAAATATTTATTGGAGCTCAACTCCCTTGTCCTCAGCCTGGAGAGATCTTTGAATTCTGTTTTATTTTGGGATGTTAAAATGGAGAGTCAAACTCCTAGTGCTCTTCCTTGGATACTGATTCTTCTCATCATATGTATTTGTTATGGCAATATAGTCACGATTGTTTGTTAAAGTGTCAACATGGAGAATAAACCGATATTATTTATTCTCCGTATTAATTTAATAGGTTGAATGATCGATAACTATCCATTTCCCCAAGCAATAAAAAAGTTAGTGTGTTACATCGTTCAATAATTCAGCATTCGATACAGAACCTGACGAATGAAGATTTGTGATGAGTAGTCATTTTGATCCAGAATTCATTCGTATATAAGGAATATTGCTAAAACTACACACATGACCAGATTGTTTTCGTATTTACTTTAATCATATTCCCATAACATTCATTACGAGTCCGGGAATAAGGATTTTTTCCGTGCGCGCGTGACAAATCCATTTCTGGACGTGTAATGAACGATATTTTTTATTATACTTCTTTGAAAACGATATCTCAAGAATAAAATATGACATAAAATAATACATACAAAATAAACTTGGAACATTTTTATTTTCATTACAATTATAGGCAACATAAAAAATGTAACTACAGTAAAAATAACTAACAAAACATAAGTTGTGACTATGGAAATAATCGTGGATCGGGAAAAAAAATCCGTGCGTTCACCCCTTTTATATTATTGCGAGACAGACAAAAATAAGATGTTTTCAAAGGAGTATAATGAAAATTATTTACTCTTATATGTTTTTCACTAGAAGATCGCATGCTCCATTATGAGTTCTCAAATATCCCCTCGCAATATTTTCTGTGCTCGACTAAAACAAATAAAATCTTCATCAACTAGATCGGCATTCATAACTTAACGTTCAGTGAACCCTGTTTATCCAGTATAGTGATTGTAGTGATATGTCGCTGTTGAGTTAATTGGATGTCTAATTTTTTATAAATGCTTATCTTATAGTTCGGGAGATAAAGCTGCTGAAAGTTATGTCGGTTATCGTGCATTGATTGACGGGTGTACAATATAAAAATGAACAAAGAGTAATATTGTTTATACTGAACTGACTTACACCCGTGGTCAAACAACCATAATTTTTCAGATAGTTTTTCCATTCGATGCCAACAAATTAGGATATCTCAAAGTACAATTTTATTCCTTATATTTTATATTTATATATTTATTAACTTGAATTAAATTTCATGCCTATTTTTTTGTATACACTTCATCATGAAAACTGATATGAACACTCCGAAGATATAGATGTCTACCACGCGGAAATATTCAAATCTTTTTGAGATATGGTCTGATATTCAAGTCAGCGTTTGTCAGTCAGGAAAGTGTTAAATAATATCGCAGTTCCTAAATAATCTATGACACCGCCTTTTCGACTGCACTTGACCTCGATTCGCTGTGGTAACAAATTTGGAAGTAGTTTTCATTCTCCAGGATTACTACATACCACCGCTTATTTCAATAGGCATAACTCCATATTGAATTTGAAGAGTCAAATCAAAAAAGAACTGTGGAATAGTATCGTTTAAACTACGCCATATTTCTGGAATAACGAAAAACTGAAAAAAGTACTTCTAGATAATATTTGAAAACTTATACATATCACTATTGAGCAAAATCGGCCAAACAGTTTATGTCGATAGACAGACACAGATCCACATGGTATAAAATCAATTCCTATCAAAATCTCGAATTATTTTTGAATGATTACATTACTTTTTCTTATGGTCGTTCGAAATCGAGAGAGCGTGAGTAAATAATGTTTGTAGTCAACCTGATTGAACTCCATCAAAGTTGCTTTGTATAATAGTATTGTTCCAAAAACTATTGGTTGGTTGCATTGACTAGAGCCAATGCGATATCATTTGAAATATAATACTGCAGTAATTGAAAATTATTGTCAATATATTGTACCAAAGAAAGTATAATGGAGGATACAGATTAACATAGAGCATATTTAAATTGTTTATAATATCGTTGTAGGTTGAAACTACTGAGTTCCATATAAGTGGGTTTCTGTACTTGTTTAGAATAATTTTGAATACAATAGTACAATTTGACCTCCACAGAGAACTAAGTATTTCTTTCAGCTTGATTATATTAAGGTAGTTGTCGGGCTACAAACACTATCAAAAATTAGTCTCGATTGTAGCGCGATGCAATACATGTTCAAACGCCGAATTAGAGGGATCTTTTTCAAGGTAACTGTACGCTGAGAAACGCAATTAGCATGCGTGATACAGCAAATAAGCCATGACTGGACTGTTAGCAACGTCGCTATCCAACGATCGCTCGCATTTAGTTGTTCAAGATACTCTTATGAACAAGCAGTCAAAGCTATGGATCGATTTCGCGCAAAAACTGGTAGGTTTGCTGAAGCAAAAGTTGAAAAAAGGAAACATAAATTGTCTGAATTGTGTAAGGCTCGAAATACGAACAAAAAACAGTCTAATGAAAATGATGTGTGTGAAGGAAATCGCATTGTTAATCTCAAAGAACTAAGGATTGAGTACGGGATTGAGTACAATTTCTGGTTAATTATATTTGAATGATATACAAGTCGATTCGTAAAATTTAGTATATTGTTTGGTAGCTTTTAAAGAATTTTTAAATTTATGTACAACTCCAAATTTACTCGTTGCGCATAATGCGAGATTCGATGTACCTAGATTACTAAAAGCAGTCATTAATAATAATTTAATAGAAGATTTTATCATGATAGCAGGATTTGTGGATAGCTTAATTATTATAAAAAAAAAACGTTTCCAGATCGAAAAGGGCCAGGAATGTTCCAGCTATCAAAATTAGCCAAAGATTTAATACCAAACGAAACATCAGATAATTTCTACGAAGCTATGTATGATGTACAAATTTTACAGAAATTAGTTCGTTTTATTGGTAAAGAGTCAGACTTATCAACATAATTGAAATCATATAAAGAATGTATTTCAGAGCGACTTGAGAACGAAAGAATATATCGTAATTTACCCAATTTAAGTGCCTTAAAAAATGTTATATCACGGGATTTATTTAAAAAATTGCGCAACAAAATATAACATACCATTTTCTGAAACAAATGTATCACGATGAAGGAGAAGAAGCTGTGATTAATCACATGACTGAAAAATTGGAGAATGGAAAACCTAGAGTTACTAAAAATAGGAAAGCATTAACTAAAATCATTAATGAATTGAAAATAAATGTTTAGTCAATCAAGTGATTACTTAGTATAATAGTCAAGAATAAATAATATAACATTCATTGTTGTTTATATTTTTTGTAGATTTATACGTTATATTTTATTAGCCTGTTAGAAATCTGAAAAAATTTTGTTTATGTTTGAAAATATTCGAATTATGTTATACGTACATGTGTTGTACAAATGTATTAATACAATAAAGTTTATGCACTGTTTTTTGCCGTTACTCGTTAAAACTACATTTTATTTTATATCTATTCCCATTGTAATATGTTTAAAATGCATCAGTATAAATTAACGCAACCATTCACAATTATTATTCATAAATATGTGCGTTCCAAAACACAGTTCAATTCAAAACAGCAAGACCCTCGCGCTCTCGTTTATTTGAATCACCAGCGATCGCTTGAGGCGTTGCCTTCACCATCTTGCACTTCTCATACGCAATAATTTAGAAACTTCTTATAACAATAAATAAATAACTGTATGGCTACGCGTCTTAAAATTTTTTTTATAAAATTTGTTACGCACCTTTCAATAATATACTAGTTTTTCAAAAAGATCTGAATGGAGGGTTTTTAGTTATGCCTTAAAATGTGGTGTCCGCGGTAGCTCACTATAGGGATTACGTGTTAAACGTTGCAACTTTGAAGCCTTATATCTCGCTTTCGGTGTGGTAAATGATTCCAAAAATTTAATATGATACAGGTAATAATGTTAACTGAAAGTGGTATGAATATAAACGAAATCTGATTGGAAGTGGATTTCACGACAACTACCTTAAATATCTAGTCCACGCCTATCCTTATATTGTTCAAAAATCAGAATGAAGTCATGATATGACATTTATTTCCCATTTTTTTCTGCATTGTAAATCCGACCAATAATAAACGATGTCCTATTCAATCATGTAATCAATATTTTTTAAGCGTCTTCGAGAAAATACATAACTTATCATTGATATATGCATCTCGTGACAACTTTTATTAATAGTGTACATTGTACGTGTAATAAATTCTTCTATTATAGTTTGTGATGATTTATTTGCTAACGAATTATTTATTTATGGTACTTTATTTCAACACCAGTGGCACCGTGATTGATCGTTGATTGTACGTGATGTGCACCCCTGAACTATAAACGACGATTTTTTAGACGAGGAACTATTTTAAGAAGTAATTCAAAATAATTTCGGAAAATGCATTTTTCTGTTCTTCTTTATTACAATTGATAAACGTTAAAGGAATCGAAGAAAATTAGAATACATCGAAACCCACTTCTGAGATGTTGATAATATCAACTTTCGAAAATTGATTCAAATAACTTTCTCTAATTAATAATAATAAGTTTATTATTTCTTTGTATAGCAATATCATACATATGGGAATATCCAATTCACTTCTAAATCTTGAGGGTTTTCAAGTGCGTAGGGATTTAAGATATCTTTTTTGTGATATAGTATTTTTTATATAAATAATTATGCAGATCAGACAGATTTGAAAGAAAAATTAAAAAAAAGACAAAGGAAAAGAAAGAATAAATAAATTATTATTGTACCTATATATAAAAACAGTGTACATTTTTTTTTTATAGAGCTAGATATTTATATTAATAATTCTCTGTATATTTACCCCCGATAGGCCTCTCAGCCAGTTCTTAACTCTCTTTTTATAAAGTGAGTCATTTGAAGGGTCCACTGCAATAATGATGAATGTTCATTTTTCATTGTTTTAAAATAATTGGGTATTAATTTTATAAATGGCGATAGATATTTATCATTATTGCCGTATTTATCGCGGGACTGTGAGCGACACTGCCGAGTTTGTAAACGAGATTATTAACTGCATATATCAAGGGTCCGAATGACGTACTTACTTAGAATGAAAATAATTTTGGACATTCATCATTGTTGCAGTAGACCCTTGATTCATAGTTCTTGTGCTTTGTGGTACTTGGGTATATATTCGATGAGCTGTGAAAAAGTACGATCTCTGCCCTATTTACTTAGCTACTTAAAAAAAAAAAGTTTTCAGCGGATGTCTGATATCTGGTGTTGTGTTTATGAGAGATAGCAATTAATCCGTGTTTATTTTTATGTTGGAGACACAATATTATAGAGAGGTGTAATTTTGTGATGTTGAAAATTGGGATTTCACTGAAGAGGTTTTTGGTTGAATAGGCCTTTTTTGTTATAAAATATTTCTGTAGAATGATTTCTTCGAATATTTCAGGTGGCACTCATACAATCTCCCCTATCCTGATATGCCATATTGGATTCTACTAGAGAGTGGTAGATTATTTTGAGCTCTTCAGTATCAAGGATATTTCTCAACTGTTTGAAGTGTATAGAATTGATCTTAGCTTTTCACGACTTTATTTACGTGTCTATCCAATTTCGAATGCTTTTCTAGTTCTATTCCAAGGTAGGTTATGTGATCTACAATTTTCACCAATTGGCCATCATTAGGTATTGTTAGACTCTGTATATTGGGAGAATTATTTTTATTACAAGAAAATGTTCTGGACTTGGTTTTTTCCGAATTCAGAGAAAAGTCAATTTCACTTAACCAATTTTTTTTCCAGATCATCTTCTGCTTGAGATTTTGTATCTTCCCAAGTTTCGGCAGAACAGCCATCAACGGTGTCATCGGCAAAAGACGATATATTACCATTCAAGTTGAGTTTCAATAGGCCATTGATGTATATGAGGAATATTACCGGACCAAATACTATTCCTTGGGGGACGTCAGTCATTACTTCCAGGGTATCGCTCTTTGCTTCATTAATTTTTATGAATTGGTATCTTTTAGTGAGGTAATAATTATTACGATCAATAAGAACTGTGTTTATTTCACATCGCATATAATTTTACATGTGAGAAATTGTCTTTTGGGTGATCATAAATTTACAAAACCAATAAACACAAATAACTTTTTTTTCAATTCGCAATCTAACAAGCAAAAATGACGACTGGGACGTTCAAATCAATGAATGCAACTACCCAATTTAGAATATAACAACAATAGACCTTTTCATGATTCGTTACGTTGTTGAAAAAGCGGGTAAATATGAAAATTTCGGGCTTTTTTAGTAAATATGGCTGGATAACACGGGTTACTACCTTTATTATCAGTGCAATTGAATGAAACATTAATTGATGATGCATACAACAGTGCAAGCACATAATTGTATTAAACTTCGACGATGGTTAAAATGACCATGGCTGCATACAAGGTGGAAAAAAATTAGAACTATTAAGAATGTTAGGATAACAATGGCATTCATATAAGATTTAAATTAATAAATACATCAATAATTTGAACAAATACAGATACATAATCGGAAAATAAAAATTATTATTTATAGTAAAAAACATTCATTATCTCCTGATGGAATGCTTCTTTTTTTACACAACTAATGGGATAAGGATGTTCTGCTGTTAGACCACTTTCTCCTATGAAGAGAAGTGAACAAATCTTAATCGAATATGTTGGAATTTTGACAGCCCCAATTATACACATAATAAATAAATCAATTCACTCAGGTACCTTTCCAGATAATCTTAAATAAACTATCATAAAGCCAATATACAAAACAGGTGATAAAATGCAAGTCATAAACTATCGACCTATATCTCTAATTAGTCATGTAGCGAAAATATTTGAAAAACTACTTAAAACAGAGATAGACAAATAATTGGAAAAATACAAAATAATTTCAGACAAACAGTATGGATTTCGCGACGGCAAATCAACTCAAGATGCAATGATCAGTCTAACCAGTAAACTATACGGAGCAATTGACAAAGCTGATGCAACCTTGTATTTTCATTGATTTAGCCAAAACGTTCGATACGGTTTCGCACGAAAAACTCCTGAAAGTAATGGGAAATATTGGATGTAGAGGTACATCTCTAAACCTCATCACCAGCTATCTAACTAAAATAAACCAATGTGTTCAGATCGAAGACTCATACCGCTCAAGTCGAACCATAGAATAGGAGGGGGTCCCACAAGGTACTGTCCTTGGACCCTTACTATTCAACATATATATCAACGACCTTTACAAATCCAATGTTAATGGAAGTATAGTGAGTTTCGCGGACGACACGGCTTTACTGTTTCGCGATAAAAGCTGCTCGGATCTGAAGAGGAAAGTAGAACAAGACTTTATCCATATAAGCCAGTGGTTTCAAAGCAGACTTCTAACATTAAATCTCACGAACACTTTTTTGTCCCATTCACGAACTACAATAGTGAATTACCAGACTTCAACAAAATTATACTGAACAATGCCGGCACCATCATGGAAATAACAATGAAACCGCATATAAAATATTTAGGCCTTATCATAGATGAACACCTCAGATGGAACAAACACGCCGAATATGTCCCAAAAATAAAATTCAAGTTTTTAAAAAAATATTCTGCCTGACCCAGCTAAAGACGTTGCACTTCAGTTTAGTCAAACACACATTAATTATGCAATAAACTTATGGGGCGGAATAACAAGTAACCACCTTAATATCATAGAAGTTGCTCAAAAATGGATACTAAAAGTAATTTACAATAAGCAATATACATATACGTCTGAGAAACTTCCTGAGGAGTCGCGGGTCTTAACCTGCCGCCAATTATACATTCTCAAGCTGGCCATCCACCACCACAGACATAAAGCATAGCTAACTCCTATCAACCATACACACTACACAAGATTCAAGCAAAAAACAACAAAAATACCAAACGTCGAAACGACAAAAAACCAAAAGTTCCTGACGTACCCGAGTCCAATAGCATCTAAACAATTTATACAACCCAAACATTTACGAAAAAATCCAAATTTGGCTCCAAACAATTTCTACTAAGAATAATAATGAAATCATTGAGAGAAAAGTGTACTAATTGATCTTTAAAATTATTCAATATGCACGACTAATTTTCTACTACTCTCTCCCAATAAAAAAATAAACACACTAAACTACTATGCGTTAATAAGTATACAAATATGTCTTTGATTTATGTTATATGTATAAGAATCTAAGTGCGTATTCATCTATTTATTTATGTAAAACTATGAATATAACCAGATGTAAATATGTACATATGTGTATGCGTGTGTGTATGTGCGCATATATACAATTAGCCGAACCGATGCACAAGGTTCAATCTTTTATGGGATCCCTAGTTATTTGTTTGTCTCTCTACTTAATAATATTGTCTTATATTTACTGCACATATTCGATACTAATGATGGAAAATAAATTCAACATTATTATTATTATTATTATATTATTATTATTATTTTCAGTTGGAATCGACCATCACCTCTTTTTAACCCACATTTAGCACATTTTTTAGATGTTTTCGTTTCGTTGATTTAATTAGTTTTCGACGATATTCGAGACAAGGCTGGAATAATTCATTGAAACCTTCATATTCACGGGTTATACAAGTATAAAGTGACCGGAAAACATAACACATGCGCACAAAAATTATCTAGAATGAGAAGATATTCAGTGATAATATTATGAAAAGATTTTGCCTTCATTTTTACCTATTTGTATGTTACTTTTCTAGCCTCTAGTATTTGGTCGGAGTTAGCACATACATATATGAAGAAAACGGATAATTCCCCGCCTTTCCCCGACTAACTTTAATCCATTCTGTGCGAAGGAAGTCATAAAGAGATTTGAAATTAAATGCTTTTGTGTCCCGAGACATCGAGTTTCTCGAAGGCAGCAAGTGCTCCGACAACTTTTTTTTGTTGATCAACTTGATACGGGTTTTGTTGAGGTGTGATGGATTATAATTAAATTATGATGCGATAAGTTTTTGTTTTCTTTAAAGTCAACGTCGAAGCGTGAAATGAGCAAGGTTGGAAAAACGAAATGTCAAAATGAGAATTTATTGATTCATTAGTTCAATTTCATTCAATTCCATAACAGATCGACTTGTTTCTTACCCACCTTTGCCATTTTATAATGATATACCAACTGTTATATTCATCTTTTTTTGTAACTGATTACTTCAATACTTATGGACCATATCTTGAAACTAAAATTAATTTGTATTCCAAGATCTGACTTTTAGATATAAATGAATACTCTATATAGGCGTGATTAACATATATGGACAACTTATCGAAATATAAATATGAATAGTGGCAACAATAGGATAATGAAAAATAATTCATTACTTACAGTTTGGTCCAATGATAATTCGTAAAAATATTAACTGTAATACAACTCTAATTTTTGGAATATTTGAGTACCATTGTATTCTCTCTAAAATCAGAATTCGAAAAATGTATGACAAGTCAATATTCATTATCAAGATGAGTATAGACGTGGTAATTGATCAGAGAAAAAAAGTATATTCAAGAGAAAGTAACGCATAAAAATCTTGCATATTCGAGCATATTGTTGTCATTCGTTCTTTTCTTCACTTGTGAATTGAAATATTAAACAGTTGCTCTTTGGTATTATATCCAACTCATCGTTTGAAATATCTTTAATAATATATATATATATATATATATATATATATATATATATATATATATATATATATATAAATATATATATATATATATATATATTATATATATATATACGTTTCTTTTTTTAAAAAAAAAAATTAAAACATCATTTAAACAAAATAACACGTTATCGTTACTTAACAGAATATCAAAATATCTATGATACGTATGATAATGAGTCACTTACAAAATATTATATGTATATTTCTGCTTTTGTATTGTACGAATATGGATGGTGTGTGATTTCGTTGTTATCGGGAATGGTTTATCTTTCATATTTGGTACCCCTCCTAAATATACTGGATTATTTGGAAGATTAAGTTATAGTATATGAACCTTGCTGTATTTGTATGGCAGCATGTAAAGATCAGTTTTCATTATTACTACTATAAATAAAGTAAAAAAAAGGTTGTTATATATCTGGCTTGCATTTTTAATATAATTTCTAGTGTTAATACTGTTGTTTTTTTTTTATATGTATCATTTTAAGGAATGTTCTCAGTTTTGGATTTCTCTCTTTAGTAAAATTTCAACGTTATAGTGTAGAAAATATGTTGATTTTTGAGTACTTATGGGCTTGTATTCGCTTTTGCAAATATTATTCTGTTTGATCAATCTAGGTGCTTGGACAGTCTTCACATAGTATTCTATATACTGTATGAGTTTGTTTGTTTTTTGGTACTTTTGCTTTTGATTTCGAATAACTGGTGTTATTAGTTTTTTGTAGTCGATGTGATATAGTTATGTTGTGTTTTTCCTTTGTTTTATTAATTTTATTTGATAGTTTGTCTATATATGGTAATGAATAGGATAGAATAGAATTCATTGATGCAGTAAATACATAAATAATGTTTGCATACGTCAAGTCAAAATGGTAACACATAGTCGTAAATATTAAAAAACAATATATGATAACAATATGGTGAATAACATATAACATAAATACAGAACATAGTAATACAACAATATATAATTATTAGTCAGACGACGAATTAGATAAAGAGTGGAAATAATTAAAATATTCTTCAAATGTGTAGAAGGTATTTTGTAAAAGTATATTTTTAATTTGTACTTTAAAAGTGTTTATACTCATGTCAAGAATTTGAAACTCATTAGGTAATAAATTAAAAAATCTTAAAGATAGATATAAATAAGAGTTCTGCGATTTACTTAGTCTATATTTGGGTAGATGATATGTATGTTGTTGTTTTCTTTTCTTTGTTACTATTATTATTGTAAATCGCATGTATTCGTCTTTTGTTTTCACTGCAAAGTGGCTGGGGTAACTATTTTCTTTCAAAATATTTTTTGATTTTTCCAAGTTACTCTTTCAAAATTTTGGGTGAGCAAGCTTTATAGCTCTGCCAGTTAAATTTTGAATAACATTAATTTTGTAAGTAAGGGGTGTGTTTGACAAATAGTTTGTGTAACGATTTGACAAATTTGGTCTGATAAACCAGTTTGTGAAAATGTTTCCCGAATTATCGTACATTATTGTTGTAAAAAGGAGGTTTATTTGTTTTTCTATTTCTTTTTCTATTGTGAATATTTTATCAGTTCAAATATTCAGTAAGGCCAATTTGATAATTGGAATGAGGCAGCGCAAATCTACGATTGAAAAAAAAAATATCTGAAGGCATTGTTCCCAGAGTATTTCAATAATCGGTCCATTTGTGGCAACCTTCATTATTATCTACGTCTGGCGTATTACAATAGTACATTTTGTAATCTTCATTCATTCTGTTACATTAAATTGAACGGTATAGAAAAATACACGATTATCGTCACGAACTACGTATTGCTCAACATTCGTAAATAATCTCAGAGACACATTAATCATTAGTAAATGTTTCTTTGAATCGACTAGAATAATTAATCGTCAGAATTTACGAATATAATAGAATATAAATTCCAAGAGATAAGAATGAATATACATACATACATCCGGTATTCACGACAATCTTTATTCGACACCTTTGAAAATCTATCACCACCAAGTTTCGGATTTATTAAACTCAGCCCTAAGCAGCAGCATGAAATATTTTTTAGTTCTTCAGATTTGAAAAGTACGAGTTATGAAAACGTCAGAATTTCCGATTTATTCCAACTATATAATGGAAAAAAAATAACAACCCATGGAATGAGTTCATAGGTGGAGATTATCTCGTTATAAAAATATTATTGCAAAAATCATCTACAGGAATGGATATCACTGATTGCACCCATCTATATACGTGAATTTTTTTCAATCACGATGATTCTGAAAAAAAAAATAGTTATGATTTACTTCCGTCCTCATTGGAAATATTCCCATCGCATTCCCCGAACGACCGTGTACAGCACAGTGACCCTTCAATGATTATTGTCTCAAACAAAGCCATATATATTAATTCATGTAAATAAGACATTAATTCAGATTGTTTACAAACGCAGCGACTGTCACATACACATAACCCATAATATAAACTAGTGTCAATTGTTCTCAACCTTACAGCCGGCCAGCTAGATTGGTGCATGCGAGTATTTTATGGCCCAGATGGTCAGCATTCTCAAGGGACCGATTGCCTCTTTTTTTTTCTTTTATTTCGCTGTTTCCACGTGTGGTCTGATGACATTACAGGGAACTGTCGACTAGTGGACATTGGAATGAGTATGGCGTTCGGGATATTATCCTATATTAGGTACCTGCTTCAGATGTTATTTCCTTCAAGTGTCGTTTATAAAATGATATCAGTTCTTTCATCCAAGGAATTCAACGAATTTATGCACGAGTTACGCAAAATGTGATGTTGAAAGCCTATACGACCGGTTCAAATTCGGAATGTTCTTTGACAAGTTACAACGCTATGTTTCAACAAATATATCTGGATTATTGAAAATTATCGCTGGTCAAGGGAACTTCCAAAAAATCAAGTAATCTCCAGTAGTTAACGTTCAAAATTAGAATAGATTGGTAAAGAGTCGCTGCGATCCCTATAGCCTCTCGTCACTTGAACCAGTATGTTCCATATCTTTGCGAACTCCTTCCAGATGGTTCAGTCTTTTGCTCCCAATTTATTGGAGTGAAATTCAGAGAGGAATGCTTTTGAGCAGCTTCAGTTATTTTTTTAAACGTGAAGCATTTTGTATTCTTTGAGGAATTTGCTATTTTTAGCCTCCCGTTGATCAAAAATCGGATTCCCTTCAATGAGACTTTTTGGTAAGCTACGAAGGCTCTGGTCATAGCGCCTTCTACAACAAGGGCGCCGGCGGTTCCATTTTTTTCAAACCCTCATGCCCTGACATTCAAATCAGCCACTAATATCCCGCTTCTGATACCATCTATTACGAAACTGGGTCCGCGACTATTGAAAATACTGAACTAGTAGATGTCTGTATACTTGCACTTCGAAACAAAAAACCATAATGTACTCTGTCAATTAATTAAATCAATCACATCTCACAACTAAAATATTGGGCTTACACTGTATCTCAATCGCGTACTGTGTTCCAACTGATCAAACAAATACTGTCCCAGGTCATTAATGCTAGAATATTCTTGTCGAGTGCACACTGGAGAATTGTTGCTTATTGCCAACTGATTTAGGAATTGTTTGCAGTCCAGAAACAAGGAGATAAATCTCAGTTCTTCATAACTAATATGCATTAATATTCAAACACAATTGCATCCAAACTGGGGTCTGATTATGGAAACACGAAAAAAAGCCTGGCATAAACAAGCAAGATAGCCTCAGGTGTGCCTCAGAATGAGAATACAGGCATACTAGCCAAGATATAATTGGGAAGGACTTTAATCGGACAGCAGCCATTCTTGGGAATATCCAGCAGCGTGTCTGTCTCCAGTATGCGGGGACTGATACAAAAGCGTTTCGTTGAAACATGGTAAGATGCGCCATGCATGAGTAAATCAAAGCTCCATAGTGCTTTCGAAAAAACAAGCTAAATAGATCATATGATCCAACAGACGAGGACTTAGGATGTTGACTTAGTTATAGTATTTCTAATCCCAATTGGACCGACATAAAAAGTTTCGAGGAAGAATTCTCTTCCACACGACTGAACTTTTTTATGATTGTACCAGGAACGCTTTGAAAGTAAAAACACTGGTAGTATATGAATTTCCCATTTGCCGGGCAGTGCATCCTCGTAGTGTTCTTATTTTTATTGCCGTTCCAATTGGGATTAGAATAACTATACTAACAGGACACAATCACTTGAAAAGGCTCACTGATGCCCCAGAGGAGGACCCGAAGCCATTATTTTATAATCGAAGTTTTCAAACTACGAGCCTTTGTTGTTAACGAATGAGTAATTGCAATGGTGTTAAATGACGGAATTCTTTCAGTGTTCTGTGAATACTTTTCTTTTTCTTTTTCTCTTTCATCCTGGAAAGTTTTTTCCTTTTTACACGCTTTATATTAGCTTCACTTTTATGTTTGTAACCGTATGTTCGTAACCGACTCCTTTGGGCGCGATTATGACCCACTTCCAGACGTACGAATGATTTGAAATTTGGCGGACGTACATAATTCCGGTGACAATGCATTAAGAAATTTTTGTTTGAAAAAAAAATGGCGGCTCCAATATGGCGTACGAGTTTTGTGATTATGGTCCGATTCGCTTCAAAATTGGTATCTGCGGGGTTTTCGTGGTCACATATTATGATTCTTTTGTCAAAACTGAAAAATTCAAGATGGCGGATCCAAAATGGTAGACGAGTTTTGTGATTATGGTCCGATTCTATTCAAAATTGGTGTGTGGGGGTTTTTGTGGTCCAATATTATGATTCCTTTGTGAAAATTGAAAAATTCTAGATGGCGGCTCCAAAATGGCGGACGAGTTTTGTGATGATGGTCCAATTCTATTCAAAATTGGTATGTGAGGGTTTTTGGGGTCGGAGATTATGATTATTTTGTCAAAATTGAAGGATTCAAGATGGCGGCGCCAAAATTGCGGACGAGTTTTTTTATTATGGTCCGATTCTATTCAAAATCGGAGAATAATAGTTAAAAAAATTAAATAACAATAATAATAGTTTGAAAAACTAAAAAACACGTTTTAATAGAAAACAAAACTAAAAAGTTGAAAACAAATAATAGTTTAAAAACTAAAAAACACGCTTCAATAGAAAACGAAACTAAAAAGTTGAAAATAATTTTAAATTAGTTTGAAATCAGAATACAGTGATTAACAACAAATTTATTTCATCGTAAAAAGCGTGGGGTGCTTTTTAAGATATTTTCATAATGATTCTACTTTTACCAATCTGTCCATGAAATATTAACAATTGACATCAAGCACCCCATGCTTTTTACGCTGAAATAAATTTGTTGTTAATCACTGTATTCTTATTTCAAACTCATTTAAAATTATTTTCAACTTTTTAGTTTAGTTTTCTATTAAAGCGTGTTCTTTAGTTTTTAAACTATTATTCATTTTCAACTTTTAGTTTTGTTTTCTATTAAAGCGTGTCTTTTGTTTTTTTTAAATATTATTATTTTATGTTACAGTCAGACCAAATTACTTGTTATGATATATATATATATATCTTGGGAAACAATAAAGAATTGAATTGATGATGTGAACGAGATTTAGCTCAAGAAGCTGCTGAGTTCCGATAGGGCATTTGGCATACGCTGCAAAATCCCGGGAGGAATGAATTGTAATCTACTGAAAATTTCATGAGAAGTGAAATATGGTCATACTTCCATGACTATCAATCGTCATCATACCGAAAGCAAATTATTCGAATTTGATTTTACTAGTAGTTATTTGAACGAGTTTTTTGCCCTATTAGAGTGGTTCCAGAAATAATCTAATGATTTCGACATGTATGTATGTCGGCTCTATAGACTCAATCACCAAGTGTCTTAGTTGGAGAGGAATCGAGGAACCTTGCGAGACCTGGATAGACTCTATGCTAAGAAACAGGATGATACATAGGAGGAAGAGACTGTAGTGACCGGAGCGTCCAGAAGATGCCCACAGATTTCTCCAGTCCTGTGGAATCTGGTCATGGACGGACTACTGGGGTCCCTGAAAGGAAAAGGTCACAAAACCCTTGGATACGCTGACGACATTGTTGTCTTAGAACAGGGAAAATTCAACACCACGGTTAGGGATCGCATGCAAGAGACCTAAACTTGGTAACCAGATGGACGAACTTCGAGGGATTGAACATCAAACTCAAAAGGCCACCATAGTAACATTTACTTGGATAGCAAATTAGAGGGGCTAGGACCTATAAAACTTCGAGGAGAAACAATACAGTGTAAAGGAGAGGTCAAATATCTCGGGGTGATACTGGACTCGAAATTGACCTCGAACCAACATCTGACAAAAGTGATCAGAAAAGCGGAGACCACATTAATTGTGGCAATACGCTCTTTTAGCAAGAAAAGGAGGCTAAAACCACATATGGTACACTGGTTGTACAACCGGTCATAATGTATGCCTCCTCGGGGTGGTGGATAAAGACAAAGCAAAGAAGTGCCAACGCTAAACTGGGCAAGGTACAAAGACTTGCCTGTGTAGGCATACAGGGGCAATTAAATCAACACCCACTGCAGCCATGGTGGCACTTGGTAAAACAGGGGAAGGCAGGGCTAGGTGCCTTCAGACTAAGAAACTCACTGGGCAACATGAATGTTGGGACACATGATTATCGTCAGCATCGTAAACAGAGACCCTAGACATGAGATCAGACCACATCGTGAAACGATACTCATTTGACAAGTCGTACAGGGTATCTATACCAGACAGAACTGTATGGAATCACACAGAACTCAACATCATTCTACAAGGCAAGATCTGGTACACAGATGGATCGAAGATGGAGAATGGTGCGGGAGCAGGAGTGTACTCCAGAAACCCAAGGACTGAGCTTAGCTACTCTCTGGGTATTCACACTTCTGTATTTCAAGCAGAGGTCTACGCAATCCTTCAATGAGTGAGGGAAAACATCAGAAGAGCAATAGTAGAGGAACAATCCACATTCTCTCAGACAGCCAGGCGTCACTGAAGGCTCTAGTAGCCAGGAAGTGACGTCTCAACTGGTATGGAACTGCAAAGAGGAACTGACAATTCTGGCAGAACAAAACCGCGTCAAGCTGATTTGGGTGACAGGACATCAGGGATTTGCAGGAACGAAAAAGCGACGAACTCGCCAGAAGAGATCGGAAAACGAACCAGGGCCAGGACAGACCCTTGGGGTAACGAAGCGTACGGTACGAGCGTCAGTAGAAGTCTGGATCCAGGAAATACACAAACAATACTGGAAAGACATTCCAGGAAACAGACACGGGCAAGATTACATCTGAGGCCCGTGTAACAGGGAACAGCTGAAAATTGTTACGGGGCTAATGACAGGACATGTGCCAGTAAAAGAGCACCTTAATAAAATGGGACTGTTCAATGGTGACCTAACATGCAGACTGTGCGGCAAGGAACCAGAAACAGTATCTCACGTACTGTGCAACTGCGGGGCTCTGGACGCAGAAGACAGTCAGTCATCGGGCAACCAATTGGTGAACCGAGACTGTACAGCACACTTTCAGCAAAGGACCTGTACAAACTTGTGCAGGGTACACAATTTTTGGAATAGGTGCTGCCCAAGTGTCGTTCGGAGGTACTGGGTGAGTTGTTTTAGTGGGTAACCCGGAGGAAAGGGACATAGGAACCCGATAACTCAGAGAGCAAGTCTCACACTGTCCATAAAGGATTTTTTACAGCCCCCCAAAAAAATCTCTGTTCGTAACCTTCAAACCATTAGACTGTTTTCACCAAACTAGGTCAACGTGGCCTATACATTTCTTGACAAAAATCGAAAATATTGGCTGTCACATGTTGTTTTTTTATTATAAAATATCAAAGTCCATCATGATCGTTATCTCAACGGAGGACTTCAAAAGATAATAAAATATGTGGGTAATTACTCCATAAAATTCTAAACTAGAACTTGTCTTATATTTCAGCTAAGTTTCTTTCAAATTTGTTCTTTTAATATTTTATCCGACTGATATCTTCACATATTCTATATTCTCGAAAAGATATCCTCATAACGATAACAAATATAAGCGACGTGGCAATGCTTTTGTTTCTCCCCCGTAAGGTTTTATTTTATTGTCTCCCTATCAGAAACCTATACTTCCGTCCGATCAATTCGAGTTCAATTGTTTTATTGACGTCCGTGATCAAATTAACTGGAAGTACCCAACAAGGAGACACTTGATGTGATTGTGGAGGCACAAAAGGAAAATTTTTCCAAGAATATCGGCGGGAAAGAAATAGTCAATTACTTTCTAAGTTTGGAATATATTTGGGTAGACTCCCAGTTCCTACAACGCCAACTCGATATTTGAGAAAATATACTATTTCTGGACAAAAAAGTATATTTACCAAACAATGTTTTTCGCTATACTGGCGTCAAACCCAAGCATTCAATTGTCAAAATACAATTATCATCTTGACCAACTAGCATTCTATTCTCAACTGGAACACCCTCTCTCGTAACCACCCACACGAACGCCGACGTATGCCACAATTCTACCTCAAAATATTTTCCCAAACAATATCAACATTGTGCGGCCACCCCCTGCCGACACAAGACCCCGAAAAATATGCACCACTACCGTCTAATATGATCCTCCACTTCCTTGGAAACAAGCAACAATACCGCCTTGTTAAATAATATATGGGGTGGTCCATTGTGCGCCTAAATGCAAGCCGGTCGCTTCTTTCGCTGAAATGGGACAGATTGTATGGGGAGATATTTACACAAATCTAGGGCGGCTTTGACTCGTGGAACGTGGAATTGAGATGCGAGATATTCGGATGTTATGACGTGCATGAGGGGTTTTGTAGGGAGGAGGTGAACTCGGTGCGGATATCCGTTCGGCATAATTGGAAGATTTGGTAATGAAACTTATGGGAAGTGTATAACTTGGCAATGAAACAATCACGAAAAGACGTAATGCTTCGGTACACACACAAATTACGAAATGTACCCATTAATTTTACCTGAAATGACAGTTTAAGAGGTAACGCCACGTTTGTCACGTGACTTTTACTATAAGAATAGCCGATTTATCCTTGCATGTTCTATCGACCTTCACTGGCATCAATAGTCGTGTCTTCTTGCTATTTTATAATGATGAATCTCACTTACTTTTGAGCCAGAACAAAGCAGAGAAAGACAAAAACAATGTTGTGAAAATCCAGAGGCTTTTGAAACTACTGAACACCGATTTGGCCAATCTTCGAACTTATCCGAGGCATTGATGAAAAGTATTTTTTGTACCAAATTTTGTTACATTCGGTTGAAAAATGTGGCCTCCATTTTGTTATCACATTTCGTAACTTCAATTTTGAACGAATTACTATCAGGAGAGCAGAGACTAGAGGAGGTGATACTCTGAGAGATCTCCTCGCGTTTCTATGATCCTAATACAAATCTGAAAATTTTCTATATCTATTTGTACAAACAAAACATGGATTTCCAACTAATAATTTCCTGCGGAAACTTCAATTTCGAACGAATTACTATCAGGAGAGCAGAGACTAGAGGAGGTGTATACTCTGAGAGATCTCCTCGCGTTTCTATGATTCTAATACAAATCTGACCATACAGGAATGAATTTGAAACACCTAGTAAAAAGGCTATTATACCTTGTAAAAGACATAGGCCTAAACAATTAGGAACTCGTTGAATGATATCCCAAGGGAATAGAATATAATAGTTTATTTATCCTGTATGATCACAATTCATGATATAGGACATGTCATATATACCTAACCTAACACATATATACATACACAGTAATAAAATCCCAGAATAAAAGTAGAGAAAAAACATGTTTAAAAATTTCCAGTAGTCTAGATAGATAGAAAGATTTATTTGACAAAAATTACAAGTATGTTATCAGAAAGTCATTACAATACTAAAGTATGACATATTCAAAAATATTTTAAAATGAAAGTAAAATATTATAGCTAGTATAAACAATACAAATACTCAAAAATGACATATAAAAAATATTTAAAATGAAGTAGAATATTATAGGTAGTATAATACAAACAATTAAAAACATCAGAATATATATAAAAAAATCACAGGTAATCCAAATATTACTGAGAAATACAGGCGTACTCAGATATTCGTTGATGGAATACAAACAATGATGGAGTTTCAATTTGAAAGAGTTCAAATTCAGAATTCTGTACTCTTGAGGTAATTTGTTCAGCCTGAGACGAGTAGTCCAGTCATCTTAGTAAGTTCACCTCGGAATTTGAGATACCCAGCTGAATATTTGTATAAACTTGTATTTTGGCATTCTAAAAGTTGTCTCAAAACCTACAAATGGTAGGGTGTACGCGTCTGTTAAAATTTGAGGTCAAAGGTCACAAAAATAGTTTTTTTGCATATTTTTTGCAAATATCTCATTTCCTAAGGGTTTTTCTCTATTTGTATTCATTATCAATATTGTAGAGAATTAAATTCCCTACAACTTTTGTTTCAAAAATTTTTTTACACGTTGAATCTTTTTCGAGATAGAGGGCGGAGAGCGCGCGGTTAGAGCATAATGTAAGGTCAACCGGTATAGTCCTGGTCAAAACACGCTATATAAAGTTTATTAATTATTGATAAATAAATAATTAATAATAATTTTCATTTGTTATCAAATATTACATTATATTTAATCATTTTTTTACTTTCGTATCTATTTTCAATTAGGTAATAATTCATTTAATAACACTTACCTGCCCGTGTAGTTATAGAATTGTTAAGGAAAATACTTGAATTATATTTTAATTCTAATGTAATTTATATTGATAACTCCTTAAATGATTGAAAAAAAAGAAAGAAAGAAATTCTTAATTTATGATTTTATGAACTACAACTTATTATAATTTCAATTATCTTCTTCTTCTTCATCGTCGTCTCCCAACCGCTGTGGTGTTTCGAAGTCTTCTTCTATATCATCTTCGGCGACATTTATCTCCAGGTCTTCCATGATTTCGGGGTCAAAGATTTTGTCTTCATTTACATCGCTCTGACATGGTGAAGAATTGAGACAAGCTTGCCCATTACACTGCTGGCCACAAGCTAAAGAGCACTGCAACCCCGATTTCCTGCATCCACAACGCGAACCACAACCACTCTTGCAGTTGCAGAAGATTGTGTTGAGCAATTCCTCTGGAACAGGTGCTAAAATGGTCGTGAATGGTTCCAGGAATCCGTTACGCATTGTCCAACCCCACTCCTGGGGTTCCAAATCATGCCCTAACCAAGTTTGAACCTGATAATGAACACGATTGAAATGTTGGTGAGCTGCTGCACTTGTTGGTGGAATATTTGATAACTGCACAGGTTTATTCAGTTTCGTAGACTTGACGTATTGTGCATAACAAAGATGATCAATACTGTCCACAGATTTTGGAGCATTATAGAGTGCCAACAAGATTTGAATTTCAGTCTCAAATAATCTTTGAACCGAACAGACAGAGTTGTGGAAGAGTATAAGTTTGTTGTTACATTTCCTTTGCCGACTTTTTTAAAGAAAATTTATTGTTGATGACCAGTAAATCAATATCTTCTATTATAACTGCAATTTTTTCAGGTTTCGATTTTTCGATTGCTGTTTCTATAATTAGTACATCCGCATCATCTTTTGCCTGTTTGGTAGTAATATTGACAGCTTGTAATTTTAGTTTAAAGAATATGTACTCCATTATTGTCTACTTAAATTATAATTAGTGGAAATGAAAATATAATTAAAATGTAATTAAAGTTTGTCCCTTGATTATTTTTTAATTTTAGGAATCGGTTGTAAGTATTATTGAATAGATAGATTCAATTGATGAAAAAAATGATTAAATATAATGTAATAGTTGATTGATAACAAATAAAAATTATTATTAATTATTTATTTATCAATAATTAATAAACTTTATATAGCGTGTTTTGACCGGGACTATACCGGTTGACCTTATAACCCTCCCAACCTCCATATGTAGGTTTTGAGACAACTTTTAGAATGCCAAAATACAAGTTTATACAAATATTCAGCTGGGTATCTCAAATTCCGAAATTCTTACCTAATTTTGACTAAGATGACTGGGGCAGAGAGGGCCTCAAATGGAATTTGATATTCAAAACTCACATATAATATGCAAAAAACGTTTTTATGTTGTTAGAATTAGAATGAAACGTATTTCTTTAATATTCTATAACAATGTTTAATTTTGTCTCCAAACTGGCTACTTAGAAAATAAAGATTTCAGTTATGTAAAATAAATAATTTCGAGAAACTTTTAATTTTTATTTTTTATGTACACTGTCTCGAAAAATTAGACATAGAAAAAATCGGGTTAATTTTTTTTTGCAATAACTTAAATGGGGTGTTCCAAACACCCTCGCGATCAATATCGCCATTTAAATAGGCGCTAGTAACGTAGGGTTAAAGACACAGGCCTATACAATTAGGAACTACTGACGATAGAGCAATACAAGTGTTGAGAGATATCCCAAGGGGGTCTCTTATTCGTTAGCTTTTAACCAATCAACAAACCATGCTATGACGACAATAAGAAATTGTATCGAAAAACCCATTGTATTTCGAATATTGTCAAATAGGTAATATTGTTGTTGATCTCAATGATTATTAATATCTAGTACAGTATCGATAAATAAAATTATTTGATAATTTAACTACTGCGGTAGTTACTATTTCACCGATAAGTTGAATCTGTCGATACGGAACCATTGATTCACTGAACTAGTAGAATAGTGCGTTCGAAAATGTATTTTTTAAATTATACACCATAATTCAATTAAAATCATTTGAACCAATAATTCGCTTACACGTTTCTATATCATATATTAGTTGAAAGCTTATTGAACTCACTACCACAATTGGGACAAAAAATATGTACTAACACCACCTCACAAAGGGAGTAACTCCAAAAGCACTTCTAGCATGTTTTGTAGAACTCAAAACTTTCATGTAATCATATTCCAACTAATGAAGTTAGTAGTAGTATCCTCTAACCTAACTCCAACTTTGCTTTGATAAAACAGACAATCCCAAAGTTCCACACCGGAACGAAAATTGCATTCCCTAAAGCAAATATCTCGGAATGAACACATCACGTAGTTATCGCATTCAACTCATCACAAATCAGAATGTTTTCGTCACTTCAGCCAATTTAAACGACAGCTGGCAGTTTCGCAAGACGCAATAAAATAAAAAAATAACTCTTCTCTGGCCAGGACACGTGCTAGTAGAGGTGCGGATGCGTAAGAGATGCACGAAAAAAGAGTCCCGGATTTCAACAGGCATCATTAATTTTAACAAATGAATGTTTTCCTGGGAGAATAAATATCATGAGGGATTTGTACATCATCGCTCCCTCCTAATCTTAACAAATGATTCGAGTGATGAGTGGATGTATTTTTAAATCCTTGTTTTGTGTGAGGGAGATTTGGATATTCTCTATCTAACATGAAAGAGATAAACCCGGATCACTGCGACGCTCATTGCCAAGCATTTTTCGTTTGATCTCGGGAGATAAACGGAAAATATTTTCAAAATATCTATGGCTAGACAATTCCTTGAAGGCTCGTAATCTAGCTCGCGGCCATTTTTATTCCATTAAAAACTCGCGAGAACATGCAGAAGTGTATATTAATTTATCATGTGAATTTGGAAGCCTGCCCAAGTAGTTTCTGGAAAATGTGTGATGCCGTTTCCGCTACATTTGCTCTTTCTTATAATGTTATGAATAAATACACCTTCAACTGCCAGGAGTATCAAAACGAAATAAACTGCAGAGAGAAATACAGAGTATAGATGACTACATGAAGCTTTATCGTGACAACTATTAAAGCTGGAGTTCACTAAATATTCAACACGTCTTAGTCGATAAAAAAAATGTGATGATGGAGAGGCTTTTGTTTCTAATTGACGCCTAAATCATCAATCACGATTATTTCCAGTAGTCTGACGAAAAAAACAGATAATAAACGCATTACAATTTCAATAAAATTGATCCTACGCTTTTGATGAGGCTGTGAATGATTGATAAATCGAGCACATAATAATAGAGTTGATTGAATCGACCCAGAATTAAATGTCGGTTTCCATTATTGATCTTCGGATTGACTTTCATATGTTCCATCATTTAAATTTACCCAGTTTTTCATGATCGAAACGTTGGAAGTATACCAATAGATACTGAACTGGTTGTTAATCAACGATAAGTGAATTTGAATTTTTGTGATGGCAAACCCCGCAATGATAGATAAGAACATGATGGATTGGGGATTATTCAGGGGGGATTTTTTATCAGGTTCCGCACAATGCCTTTGGAGACTAAGTCGGTTAGTTATGGATAGTTGCTAATACGCGATATGATAATATTGTTTCATATTGTTAAAAAATGCGCGATCTAGTTCTTCAATGAGGGTAGTCTTTTAGTCTAAACTAAAACAACACGCTTAGATGCAATAAGATAAATTAAAATAATAAGAATAAAGTAATTGAGCAAAATTTTGTATTTTATGTAAAAAAGCGTGAGGTGCTCTTTACTCACTTTCCATACTATCTTTACCATCTTTCCAAACTAACTGAAAAAGGTATTACATATAGGTTATACAATTTTCTCGAAAAATACAATATTCTAACCCCTTCTCAATTTCGATATCCAACAGCAAAATCAACTTAACTAGCCACCATAGAATTTACTCAGACTATCTATAAACATCTAGATACAGGAAGGTAAGTAGCTGGTGTTTTCTTTGACCTAACTGCAGCCGTTGACTGCGTAAATCATCAATATCTTCTTAACAAACTATCAACCTACTGAAGTGGATAGAATCATATATATCCAACAGAAAAATTAGTGTGTCTATAAGAGAGGTATTGTCAACCGAAAAATGTGTCGATATTGGTGTGCCCAAGGCTCTGTATTGGGGCCACTTCTATTCTTAATTTTTGTGAACGACCTTCCAGATTATATTACAGAAGGGCAGATTTTTATGTACGCTGATGACACTTCTGTGATAATCGAGGCATCAACCATAAGAGAATTAGATCTAAAAATGGAAAAAATCACAAAACAGTTTGAATCTTGGTGTCAACAAAATTCACTCATGGTAAATAAATCAAAATCGGTATGTGTATATTTTTCCAATATGAACAGCGACATAACCCCCAAAATAAACAGTATAGAATTCAAAGGCCGCACAAAATTTCTAGGATCTGTGATAGATAGCAAACTACACTCCACACTGGAAATAGACAGTATATGTTCCAAACTTGCAAGAGCAACCTTCGCGATCTTGAACCTGAAGAAGAAATAGATATGAAAAATCTAATAACAGCTTACTACTCCTTAGTATACTCGGTAATGAGTTTCAACATAGTCGTTTGGGGCCAATCAACGGATGTTTCTAGAGTCTTCACTATGCAAATACGAATAAAAAAGAATAATTTTCAACATTCATGCAGAACAGTCCTGAAAAAAAAAATTCCCTAACAAGCATCTACCTATTCAAAATATCATGTTATATGTACACAAATGAAAATAACTTCCTTAAGAACAGCAACGTGCATAATTATAAAACTAGAAATGCTGAAAAGCTACATCTCACTGAATGCAACCTCAGTAAATTAAAAAAATCACCAAACTATGCAGGTCCCGAAGTTTTCAATAAACTCCCGGAAAATATAAGGAGCTTAAAATCAAATCAAGCATTCAGAAAAACATTAAAAGAATACTTAGTAGAGAAATGTTTTTATAATCTTGCAGAATTCATGCAATAAATTAGCTACTAAGGGTACTGTCATTTCCAACCTAGGATTAGATAACAAATAACAAATGATTGGCAGTTAATCAAGATACTTCACACCACTTATTCGATCCAAGTGTATATCCATAGCTTTAATCAACTCTCTATCTTAACAAGTATATATGCAATATTATATGAAAAAGCAAACATACTCATTTATACATGAACGTGTCAGTTTGTACTAACTGTATTTGACGACACCTACTTCAAGTGTTCTTGGTAAATGAATATTTTTTATTATTATTATTATGATATTGAGATAACTCATATCAAGTACCTCGCGTTTTTTTACATAAGAGCAAAATATATCGTCAATGACTTTATTCTTATTATATTTTTAGCTTTTTAGTCGTTATTGCTATATAAGCGTGTTTTTCTAGTATTTTTAAACTATAATTGTATAGTATAAACACGGTCCTTCCTGTTTTTATTCGTTACGTACTAAATGATCGAATTAAAACAATTTCAAGACCATTTCGAGCACCAGTTGAAAAGTTAAATCCAAATGCATTGTCTCAATTACGTATTTCATTATATTAGAGAATTCCATTCATCTGTCAAAACTGACATTCCAACAATACACTGACATATTTTAATTGTTATTGATCACGTGATAATCATGCGATTGTCAGATAATTGCACAGTACGAAAGTATCAACTTACTGTTATTATAGGTACCTATCAGAATATTCTGTTTTTCAGCAAGGAAG
This sequence comes from Gonioctena quinquepunctata, assembly GCA_018342105.1. NCBI lineage: Eukaryota > Metazoa > Arthropoda > Insecta > Coleoptera > Chrysomelidae > Gonioctena > Gonioctena quinquepunctata. Next base: position 1,101,596 of record JAFIRS010000116.1, on the reverse strand, counting down.
TCTTGAAATTGCTCCAAATCGAAGCTTTAGACTTTTTGGTGTTTTTTGTGTTAAGAATTTCAATGTTTTGATCAATCTTTCTAGCGTTGTGTTTGTATTGCTGTATCTATTTTTCATGGGGACGTCCAGGACAACGCCAGAAACGCTCCAGGACGTTTTTCGTCATATCCTTCTTGTTTTTTCATCTTGACCTTTTGATAACCATTTATCCATTTTTGTACAAAATCATTATTATTTCGCCAGATAATAAAACAAAACGCAAGCAGTCGTACGTACTAATGTGCTCATTACTGTCATCCGTCATTGTTATCATTTCCCTGAATTATTATTTGAAGTTAATGTAGTGTTGCAGTTTGAAAATTGACGTCACTTTTGGTCACGTGAGGATTATATATATATATATATATATATATATATATTGTTATGTAATAATAATTGTAAAAACAATAGTTGTTATGATATTAGCTTTTTGTTATGAAATATTGATAGATAATTCATTTTCTACCCTGTATGTAATAATAATTGCTAGCTAACGTCACTGTTCTCTCGTCACGTTGCTGCCAATTGTTATCACTTTTCTTACCACAGCTAATACTCAGTTGGTACGCCTCTTGTCTCAGATAGCCGGTTCAGGCAATTTTGCCACTAACCACTGCTTGATGTCAAATCTCAATCTTTTCAATGTATATAAGTATGATTGCTGATAATTGTAGAAAACAAACGACAAAGTATCAAAAAGCAATTATTTCCTTTATTCAGGAAAACTTAAATTAACCTGGCCTACGATAAATAACTCATTCTATTGTCAATCTACAGATTTTCATAGATAATCATGAGAAACAGGTCATGGATAAATAGACACAACCTCACTTTTACCTTGAAAGTGAAAATTTCTTTAATAGTTCAAAATCAAATGAAATAAAGTTCTTCTGGTGGAATATGAGTTATTAGTGAAGTTGTTCAGTTCGTGATGTGCACTAGGAAAGTTTATACCTGACGCTGCAACTGTCGCTGTTCAATACACATCCAGAATTTGGATCCCCTTTCAATCCAATGCTCTCAGGAACTCCAATACCAAAAGAAGGAACCATACAAATCCAGAAATCTGCTTTGCAATACTTGTATATGGAGTACATACAAGGTAATGTAGTTTGCTGCTTATAATTATTGAAATTATTGAATTTTTCTCATCCTCCTAAAGAAACGTGGCATTCTTTTTCAAATTATTTTCGATCTCCTTTTGGCTTTGTTTTTTCCGTTACTTGGATACCATTTTTCCTCATTTCTTTTGATTTGAATTTTTGAATTCGCGCACTATGTTCTCACATTTTCACTGCTTGGGGTTATTTGTCAAAACTTATAAATAAAACTATTTTTCCTTTCTTACAGACTATTTACAATATTCAATCATAATTGTCTCTGACACTTTTCCGTTCTTATTTTCTCACAATTTCAAATCTTACATTTGACCATACTGTTCCCTGATTGGCTATTGTCATCAAGAAGTTTGTTGTTCTCCCATTGGCTATTTTTAGTTACTTACAATTTCATATACTGTATGTTTCAAGCTTATAATTTTGTTTATCACATTTTATTCAGGATGATTTTGTAAATCTAGACCTTTCTTGTTGTCTTTTGAATAATTATGGGTTGTGATCATTATGACAGTGTATGAAATTGATTGTATTATAGTATTTGAATATTTTTATCTATTAATATTATACAGAGGCTCATAAAGGAAATAGAATTTCAAAATATGTAAAAACAATATCTCTTGAAACTAATAGCTATTAAATAATTATTCTTTTTGTGGGTTTTTTCCTTTTAATATATATAACTGGTTTTTCATAACATAACAATATATATATTTGGGTGACCCATTTTGACCGACCTTTTTTTTCCCCTGTCTCCAATGGAAATATGTTAATTTTTGGTAATTGAGGAGCCCTCTTGAATTTTAGATAGATTAAATATTTTTAAGGGGTCGCTCAAGAATTTTGAAAATTTAAAATGTTCAAAATTGTTTTTTTTCTTTTGTTTCTATGGCGCAATTGTTCGTACATATAAAAGAAATGACATCCTGAAAATTTTAGCTCAAAGTATACATTTTTAAGGTCGCTCAAGAATTTTGAATCTTTGAGAGAGCTATAGATTAGGCATTTTGGAGCAATATCTAAATATTAATTTTAGGGCTCAATTTTTTCTCTACAATCTATTAATATAATTATGAACCAATATAAACCACGAGACACATAAAAATACCAATGATATATTGTTACCAGCATACTTGATGGAGCCGTTTTTAGTAAAAATATACTCGATAAATTAATATCAAATTATTACACTTATCATAAGTATATATTCTGATTCAACTCCTGCGGGACTTCTTGAGGTTGTGATACATTCGATGTTATTATTTGTCATATAGCCTTGATACCGGGTGATTCAAAAGTACTTTGACAAATTTCAGGAGGTGATTCCTCACAATATTCTAATATGAATTGTCTAAATGAATATATGTCCGGAAACGCTTCGTTTCCAAGATACAAGGTATTAAGTTTTTTTTTTTTTCGTTTTTATTTAAATAACTTTCGAAACACTGACCTTAATTAAACGAAAATTGGTATTGAGCGGTTTTCTGAGGTGTCGAATTCGAACCTGATGATATTATTGCTCTTACTCGTAGGGGGCGCCACCTACACGTCTTTTTCTTTTTTGAAGATTTATAACTTTTTTGACTTCTAGCACTTTTTAAAAAAATCAATTCCTCTATCATATCTACGTGAAAAAGCTACCCTTGTTACAGTCGCTATAAGCAACCGTTTTCTAGATATTTGGGCTTGAAAATTTCAAGTCGATTATTTGATAATCGATTCAAGTTGAAGTTATTACCATTATTTTGCATATTTCACAAGAATGCTTAGGAAATGAATTTGACGTTTGAGTAAGTTGTTTTGGTAATTACATATTATGTGCCAGTTAAACGTTTTATTGTTTTGTTGAAGTTTCTGTAAGTTTTAAAACACTAATTTTGAAAAAATGGATTATTTAAACAATAATGCTCATTTAGCCGATACGCATTTCGTTTATGGCCTTGCGGATGGCAATGCGCGCGAAGCAAGACGTATTTACCAGGAGCGATTTCCTAATCGAGTACTGCCTTCAGATCCAACATTTATCAGTCTCCACCGTCGTTTGGCAGAAACAGAAAGCTTTAAGAGGGTAGCTGATATTATTGGAAGACCACGAGCAGTCCGACCATTGAAAGAAGCTGTTTTGAACGCTCTCGACGAGAATCCAGAAACAAGTACAAGAATAATTGCTGAAGCTCTCAATTCTACTCAGTCCACAGTTTGGAGAATTATTCACGATCAACAATTTTATCCATACCATATTCAAAGGGTACAAGCTCTTTTGCCACGAGACTTTCCCCAACGCATTACTATGTGTCAGTGGTTTTTGAGAAAATTGGCTGGAAATCCTCAGTTTTCAAGATATGTACTCTTCAAGGACGAGGCAAACTTCTCCCGAAATGCTATCACAAACTTTCTTAACAACCATGGGCTCTGGAAAATACGCATGCAGTTAGTGAAAGACATTATCAGTATCAATTTTCTGTAAATGTGTGGGCGGCAATAATTTCTCATTTCTCAAGCAGTCTTGTGAAAAATGCAAAATAATGGTAATAACTTCAACACGCATCGATTATCAAATAATCGACTTGAAATTTTCAAGTCCAAATATCTAGAAAACGGTTGCTTATAGCGACTTGTAACATGGGTAGCTTTTTTACGTAGATATGATAGAGGAATTGATTTTTTTACTAAAAAATGTGTTAGAAGTACGCTCAAAAAAGTTATGAATCTTCAAAAAAGAAAAAGACGTGTAGGTGGCGCCCCCTACGAGAAAAAGCAATAATAACATCAGGTTCGAATTCGACACCTCAAAAAACCTCTCAATACCAATTTTCGTTTCATTAAGGTCGGTATTTCGAAATTATTTAAAAAACGAAAAAAAACTTTAACAACCTGTATCTTGGAAACGAAGCGTTTCCGGACATATATTTATTCGGACAATTCATATTAGAATATTGCGAGGAATCACCTCCTGGAGTTTGTCAAAGCTTTTGAATCACCCTGTATACTTCACTGTGGATAAAACGATTGGTACCGGCCTCTCCGTTGTTCATTCATCACAAATATTTGTAGTAAATTCATTTTGTTGTTAATTGAAAGCCATTCACTGGTTTCTTGAATGTAAACATAACCTACAATTATAACAAGTATCTCGTTTGCCGATGTACATTGAAACGCTGCGCTGCGATTCCCTCTCCTATGTTTGTGTGTGTGGTGTGTTTGTGTATTTAATATATAAGTAGAAGTAATTCAGTGAGTTAGAGAAGTATATCTATTTGTGATTTTATTTTTCACATTTAAAATTATCGCAAGACTTCATTTCTACTTCAAATGAAAGCATATCGAGTTGCCTCATTTGGAAACAATGTCCAATGACCCGAAACCCACACAAATATAAATCCTAATAAATATGACGTATGGACCACATAACTCTCGAAACTTATACATATCTACATTGCCCCGGGCGCCGACCAAGGGACACCCCGCGTACGCCCATGTTGTAACGGTGCCCACCGGCTCATTGATTCAAATCGTATATCGAAGCTACAAAAATACAAAAAAAATAACACCGGAATCCTGCTAAATGTAGCGGATACCTGATGGGCTAATTAATGAAAAAGGACGAAAATAACGTCGGAAAAGGACAAACACATATACAAGTATTTCGGCCGAGTGTGCTTGGGTGGCTACCGAATAACCTGCATTCCCAGAATGTAACCGAATCTCTTTCTGCATCACAGTCACGGAAGGAATTCACTTTTTCGAATATTTTATGGAAATGTCTTGTTATATATTTCATATGGAGGTGTGAATGGAACGCTTCGGAAGGTTCAGACGCATTTATAACACGAAATAATGAGCGGAAAGTCTGACTGACAAATGATATACGAATGGATTTAGGAGTTAGTGTGTTTGGGTTGTCATCCGGTAAAACACTTTCAGTCAGAAATGACACACTGACTCTAAGTTCACGAATGTTATATATTATTCATGAAAATTGAACTTTGCTTTTTATTTTCAATCAACACGTATATGATTGCAACCATTGTAGAAGTTTTTTGTCTTCCTTCCGATTGAAAGTAATAAAGGCGTTTATTATTATTATTAATTGGTAGAGTTCTCCTATCCAACAGGGTTAATGAATTGCAGCTCCTAGCAGAATTTCAGATGTTAAAGGGGTTGCAGTGAAAACAAGCGTATCATTATTATTGACATCTATTAGTCCAAGAGGGGACTGCAGAAAACCTGGCCAATCGAGTAACAGAATTAAATGTGTTTTAAATGTTAGTACTCACAGCAAACATTAGAAAAATTCGACGGCGTATTGGCGCCATCCTACCAGTATCTTTTTTTATAGAAATCTCAAAAAAAAAATCTACATTTTGGGATTTTTTTCAAATTTTTTACTTTTTTCTCAAAATTTTGACTTTTTTATTCACAAAATTATGTTTGTTTTTCTTAAAGTTAACAGATTTTTTTCTCAAAATTTGGAGTCACAGCAAACATAAAAAAATACGATGGATTTTGACTTAAAAAAAAAATTGAGATTTTTTCTCAAAATTTCGACTTTTATTCTATAAATTTTGACTTTTTTTCTCAACATTTTGACATTTTTATTCGCAAAATGTGGACTTTTTTTCCCAAAATATTTTGAGATTTTTTCTCAAAATGTTGACTTTTATTCTCAATATTTTGAGAATAAAAGTGAAAATTTTGAGAATTAATTAAAAAAAAGATATTGGTAGGATGACGCCAATACGCCGTCGTAGAAAAATCATTGAGTGCCTTGGCAAGAGTGGTGCATAAGTTTTTTATGGCCTTTTTTCGGAAAAAGTAACCATACCAATGTAGCAACAGATTGGTAATAGTTTCAGTAAAAATTAACTTCCGAGTGGTCAAGCGGTCTAAGGTGATGGTTCGCGAAAGGAAGCGTGGGTGAGAGCGTGAGTGCAAACCCCAGCTCAGGCAGTTTTTTTTCCTTTCGAAGTTGAAAAATGATTTGTTTGGAGCGAATATTCGTCCCAAAACAAACCATTTTTCATGTCATCGAGTAACACCATGAAATGTTTCCACAAGCTTTCATTTAAATTCATATATGTATGTTCAGTTCAAATCTTGCAAGTGCATTTTGACCTACTTCTAGTTATCCGATTAACGTGAAATTTGGCAGGTGTTCATTATTCCGGTGACAATGCATTACGGAATTTTTGACAAATAAAAAACAAAATGGCGGTTCCAATATGGCGGACGAGTTTTATGATTATAGTTCCATTCTATTCAAAATTAGTATATGGGGGCTTTCGGAGCTGGACATCATGATTTTTTTGCCAGAATTCATGAATTCAAAATGGCGGCTACAATATGGCGATGAGTTTTGTGGTTATAGCCCTATTCCAATAGAAATGGGTATGTGTGGGTCTTTGAGATAATGATTTTTTGGTCAGAATCTACGAATTCAAGATGGCGGCTCTAAGAAAACGACGTGTTTTGTTATCATGGTCGGATTCCATTCAAAATTGGTATATGGATTATCAATTTTTGTCAGAATTCAATAGAATGACATATTTCATGAATGACTAAAGATAATTGAATGAAAATGATTGAGAAAAAAATTAGGACAGGCTTTCATACAAATGCACCACAAAGGAAAAATCATTTATGTACTTGTTTGACCTAGGTTATTCTGTGAGTAATAGATTGAGAAGCTTGCCGCGAATATAAAATAGGTATTTTTGCGCGGTAAGATTTTGAATCTGTTACTCATAGAATAACTAGGTCAAACAATTTAAGAATTTTTTTTTTGTATAAAAGCTTGTCTTAATTTTTTTTTAATATTTTTATTCAATTCTTTTTGACATTCATGAAATCCGTCATCTTATTGAATTCTGACAAAAGTTGATAATATACAACCCATAATAACAAAACACATCGCCTTCCTGAATTCATGAATTTCGGCTAATGAATCATGATGTCCGACTCCAAAAGCTCCCACTCACCAATTTTGAATGGAATTGAACTATAATCACAAAAGTCGTCGCCATCTTGGAGCCGCCATCTTGAATTAATTAATTCTGGCAAAGGAATCATAATGTCCGATCCAAAAAATCCCCACATACTAATTTTGAATAGAATCGAACTATAATCACAAAACTCGTTCGCCATATTGGAGCCACAATTTTTTATTTTTTTTGGCAAAAATTCCATAATGCATTGTCACCGGAGTTATGAACACCTGCCAAATTTCAAGTCATTCGGACAACTGGAAGTAGGTTAAATTTCACTTACAAGATTTGAACTAAACAGATGCATATTATGTGATATTGAATAAATGCTTGTGAAAACATTTCATTCTGTTACTCGATCGGCCAGGTTTTCTGCAGCCAGCTCTCAGACATGAGAAATGATTTGTTTTGGGACGAATATTAACCCCAAACAAACCATTTTTCAATTTCAAAAGAAAAAAAACTGCCTGAGCTGGAGGTTGAACTCGCGCTCCCTTTCGTGAAACAGCACCTTAGACCGCTTGACCACTTAGAAGTTAATTTTTAATGAAACTATTACCAATCTGGTTGCTTTTTCCGAAAAAAAGGCCATAAAAAACGTATGCACCACTTTTGCGCAGGCAGTCAATAATTTGTCTTATGTTTGCTGTGAGTACTAACATTTTAAAATCATTTCATTCTGTTACTCGATTGGCCAGGTTTTCTGCAGGCCGCTGTGAGCCTATATAGTTATGTCATTTTATTATTTCTGCCTGTCACTTCTGACAATTGGTTTTCGCAACGTAGACAATTTTGTATCATTACATTTGCCTCACAATTCTGAAATTCTTGATCGATCGGGGATTGGAGCGGACAATCTCTTTCCCTACGTACGCACTAGTTTGCACGAATTCGAATTCATAGCATAAATACCTATACGTATAGTTTCCCTCTATGTAGATTGTGCCATTTAAAACGTAACGCCCTAAATAACTTTCAGTACAGGTTGATTTTTATTTTCAGGTATTCATATTTTGATTTAAAAAAATGCTTTACTGCCCCAGTGGCTCCACTGAACCCATCCTACATTTTCGAAATGGATTCATGGGTTGAATGAAATCAGATTTGAAAGAGAAAGATGTTTTAATTATGATCACGAACGTTTTTATTCTCTTTTAAATCGATGCATAAGTTATTGAAATAGTCAACTTCAACTCTTTCAAATAAATTCAATGATTTCTAACAACTTACCCAAAAAAAATCCTAAATAAGTTCAAAATTAATTTAAAGAACAAATCCTTAAATAGGTCTGCATTTGTTTTCATATAAAAAATCATGGCATATCCTCGAGGGCTCCTTAAAAAAAATAAGGTGCCATAGTTCAATCTAAATTAATGGCTGAATCTATTCCCATATTATTGGAAAATAACACTAAATTGGTTACCCCACTCCCTATCACATGAATCATCATTTAAAAAAAAAATTGCGATTCATTGAGTTGCCATTAACGAAAAGGTTTTTATAGTTGAGCTTTTTCAAAGCCTCCTACAGTCATAAAAAAATCAATACAGGTCCTGCGAGGCGTCAAATGAAAGCTAATAAAAATTAAATGCTCAACAAAAACTCGAAAAACTACGAAATATTCCATCATCCATCACGTGTTTCCTGAAGTATGAATCTAAAAATATGAAAAAATTTCTTATTACGTCAACATATAAGCTTACCATTTCAACGAAAAAGATTGTTAATCATATTGTGTGGAAGCTTATCGAATTTAAACCTTTATTATTGAGAAAAATTTGAGAATTTCAACCTAGGCAAAGTAACAAGGTCCGACTTGACTTTAAAATTGCATATCTTCAGCTAGTGGGTACGAAACACTCATTGTGCTAGCCTATAGAAGTACTTTACTAATTTTTTAGTCCGAGTTCATCATTAGCATTGTTTTATTCTGTCGGTTGAAAAAATTCGTATATCCACAAATGGTAACAATTATAATCCACCACCCCGAAAATCTCCAGATATTCATTTTGAGTCGAATTCATAATTGCAAAATTCGGGGACTACAAGTGCCATTTCGAATTTCAAACTAAAATTCCTAATCTGCGTTACTGAAACCACTCAGATATCAATTTTGAATCCATGTTGAAATTGAAATTTTCAAGCTTTTTCCTAAATAAGACAGCGATGAAAACTCTATCAGAGCCATTTTATTCACAAGAGCACGGAATTGTCATGTATATTATTAATGATCCCATGAGGTAAATTCTTTTATCTATTTTTAGATATACCCAAGTAGGAAAAGAGCCAATTATTCCTGCTGAATATTGCATGAAGGTAAGTAATGTCCCATGTAGCTCATTGGAAATAATTTTGTCGTGCAGAGTTCACAATGTAAAATATCCCGACTACGCGCAGCAATAAAGGACGCTTTGTGGGCGATAGCCCAATAAAATTAGACGAAAACAATAAGGAAGGATGTTTTGTCACACACGCTTTATTAGCTTCATCTGTATGTATGTGTGAATGTAACGGAATATTTGAAATTAATTTGCACCCACTTCCAGAGCTATGAATTATTTGAAATTTTGTATTAAGAACCTATGGTAATACATAATTTCATAGCTATGAGCTGTAGGCCAATCAATAGAGATTTTCTGCAATTTTCTGTGACGAAAAATACTACCAGGAAACCGACTGTGCCATTATACGAAAGACGGTTCGTAGTTATATCCTGTTATGTTTCCTACTCCCAACTGTCATTGCTAAATTTGTTATAAATATTTAATAGCATTTTTTTTATCGTTTTTGACTTGTAACTTGAAAACCAATGAAGCAATCTCGATACTCTCAATGGACGAATTGTAGAGAATTAAAATGCAAAACACATGAGCCCTAACGCGAGCCGATCAGATCAGATTATTAGTAACTCCGCCACTTTTTAAGTAGTAGTGCAGGCTTTCCACGATATAGTAGTGATTAATATGTACTTTATTTTGAAAAACTCAGGCACTGTGGCATAATTAGTTTTAGCATAAATGCAATCTGAATTTTTCAATGACTTTATTGCAGCAGACCTGGATGCGTCATAGGTTATCCGATTCCAATTTTTTTTAAAGATTTAGAGACTAGAAGTATAGTACTACAAAACGTATATTCTCATTTTGCGTTAAAATGTTGCAAAATAGGTGAAAAATACTTGCAAACATACCGAAAATGGTCGAGTGCGTGAAAGCGGCTGAGTAGTGGAGGTAGAGCAGCAGACGCGGAGAAGCGTATGTATATTAATACAAGCGCGCTGCGCCCGTTATTAATCTGCTGTTCTACCCCCACTCCTGAGCCGCTTACTACTGCCGCTGTTTCAGTATCTCACCTGTTTCGAAGATTTCAACGCAAATAAATATCACTAGTACTATACTTCAACTATCAAAATCTTTTAGAACTATTGAAATCGGACCACCTAGGTCTGCTGCAATGAAGTGCATTAAAAAAATCAAATTGCAATTATGCCAAAACTTATAATCCAACAGTGCCTGAGTTTTTCACACATAAAGTACATATCAATCACTACTATGTCTCGTTTTTCCTCCGTTACTAATAATCCGATCGAGTCGTGTAGGGCTCATTTTCTTTGCATTTTGATTCTCTACAATTCGTCCATGGAGAGTATCGAGATTGCTTCATTAGTTTTCAAGTTACAAGTCAAAAACGATAAGAAATAAATATAAAATGCTTTTAAATGTTTAAAACAAATTAAGCAATGACAGTTGGGAGTAGGAAACATAACAGGATATGATGGCATAGTCGGTTTCCTGGTAGTATTTTTGTCAGAAAAAATCTCTATTGATTGGTCTACTAAATCGTCAGAAAAAAAAATTTACTCACAAAGATATGGTGTAAAACAATTTCATGTGATGAATCAATCGAAGAGTTTTTCTCCCGTAGTCGAAAGAGATTTTTTGGTCAATGAATTTATTCATATTATTTTAACTTCTTAGCCATATTGCTATAGCGTGTTTTTTAAGTTTTTTCAAACTATAATTTTATTTAGTGGAGAAATATTTTCAATCAATATATGCTCCTCGTATGCTAGTATTAGAAGATGCTTTCAAAAGTCTCCAGAAGGGGAAAAATATCATGATAGAATGAGACTGACAAAACAACTTGAGATTTGTTATATTTGCGCAGAACAAAAATGGAACTAGAGGAAATATAAGACTCGAAAACGTAGATTTCACTATTAACTGATGGTAAATGTATGACGTTTTGATTTTGTTGCTATTATTAATAAACCTAATATATAAGGTTAGTTAGTCGAAGACTTGGTTACTTTAGTTGAAGAAACATAAACTATTGTCAAATCGAATGATAAATGGGTAAATAATCCATATGTGCCAAAAAATGAAGGGTAAGAAAAATATTTTATTATATATCATAGAGAAACTCTTCGAATTAAGTTGAACGACAGAAATTTCGATTTTGGTATGAAATGTAACTTTGTTTAAAATTGCATGCATTTGTTTATAAAAATCGATGGTTCCTTTTGTATCTTATAAACTATTGGAGATACAGCAATTAATCTTCAAATCGATTTTATTAATATTAAAATATTTACCTGAAAAATTCTGAACCAAACCAATAACTGAAATAGTAAAAAAAAATACATGCATTTTTATTTACAATCAACTGATTTCTATTCGCTTTATTTTGTTTTCTAGTTAAATGTTTGCACCCCTCCATTAGTTTCCATATGATATACGTCAGAGGAAATATATATTTACGTCGCTTAAATTGCCCCCATGAAAATCATTTCCACAAAAAAAAACATTTCTGAAATAGATTTTTGTCATCAAACTCTGATTCTGCTTCTTCCCAAGTTGAACGTTTAAATTTTAAAGGACTTGACAGATGTGAGAACCATTTTACAAGCTTTTATTTAGTTTCACCTGTCTTGGTCCCAAGTTGAACGTTTAAATTTTAAAGGACTGACAATGCATTATGGAATGGAAAATGGCGGACGATATTTGTGTTTATGGTCTGATTCGACTCAAAATTGGTATGTGGGGGTTTTCGGGGTCGAAAATTATGAATTCTTTGTCAAAATCATAAATAAATGGCGGCTCCAATGTGGACATCTCTGTGAAAAATGGTTCGATTCTATTGCGGCTCCAATGTGTGGGTATGTCGGTTGTTTTTGGTTTTTCGAGGGGTATTTGTCGAAATTATGAATTTATTGTCAAACTCATAAATTCAAGATGGCGGCTCCAAGATGGTGGACAAGTTTTGTGATAATGGACCGTTTCTATTCAAAATAGGTATGTCGGGTTTTTGGGGTCGAAGATATTGTCGATGTTATTGATTTCGTGTAATTAAATTGAAGATAGCAGCTCCAGGATGGCGGAGAGTTAATCTTTAGATGGTCTCATAGAAGAACTAGATTGCTCAGAACTTACAGGAAAAAGGACTCATAATGACGATGCCTTAGCAAAAATGCATAGTTCAAGCCGTAGGGTAGAGCGGGGCTAGTTGAGCATATAGGTAAGTTGGGCAATGAGAAACGGTCGCGAAAGGGGAATTCACCGGGCAGTGACATATTGTCGATCGAGTGAAGTTCGCGCCAGCTTTGTTTGTTTGGCGACGAAAAAGTAAAAAAATCGCTTCGGTCTATATTTCTTCTGTACACGTCAAAAATCAACCATTGTCAATCAAGTAAGTGTTCAAATTTCACAATACTATTTTATTTGGATTTGGTTCTTATTCAAACCGTTTTTTCGTCCCCTCACTTTTGTTTCAAACATTTGTGTTGGGGCTAGTTGGGCAATAGTTGCTCAAATAACCCCACGGTTTAAAACAAAGGTAATATATGTTTTTCTTTTATTTTATCATATGGATGTATAAAAAAAAGACAAGAGGTTTTATTTCTAGTCAACAGTTAAATGATGCAGCAAAGGCTGTCACGAACGAAGTCAAAAGTGAACATGCTGTCGCCAAGGAATTCGGTATTAAACGGGTGACCTTAACAAGATTCATAAAGAATTAAAAGCCTGAAAATACCCCATCGATGGGTTATGCAGCAGTATTTTCTTCAGAACAAGAGGATTCTTTGAAAAAATACTTGTTACAAATGACATCAATCTACTATCGATATTCCCAGAAAGACGTTCGTCGCCTTGCCTAAGAGTATTCGCATTAAATTTCCAATCACCAGCACTACAAATGAAATGCATTACAAGAGGAACAAAATAAAAAACTGAAAAAGTTAAAAAAGAAAAGGAAGAGATATCGTGTTTCTAAAAAAATTATCCAATCAAGTGAAGGAAGCAATGAAGATTTGCTACGAAGCCTATTCTGAAAGTTTACCAGGGGAAAAACGGATCCCGTGCCAAGTTTGCAAGAAATGGGCACACACAAAATGTGCGCCAAATGCTAGTCGAACTTGCGTTCGCATTAATTGGGATAGTGACAATGATGATTAATTTCCTATATCACATTAATGTCTTTTCTATATTGGAAGCCAATTAATAGTCGCATAACTATAAAAGTATTATTTTGAGTAGTAAGATTTTGAGTCTATTCCAAAAATTAATCGTAAGAAATGTTTTGTTGAGTTGATTATGATTTTATGTTCAATATTTGAAAAAATAGAAGTTTCACTATTATATCAATAAGAGATAATAAATAAAAAGTTGTTTGTAAAATAAAGATTGTATTACCTGTCTAGTGAACAGTCACGTCATTGCATGGCTTGGTTGGTCGGTTGGTTGAAAGCTGACGAGCCAGAGACAGGGTTGGCACTTAGCTTCCCTTGACACTGCGACCAGCTGGGGTCTATTGTATCATTCTGTCGTCAGTGGTTCCTCATTCAAATAGGTTTGTGCCTTTAATTAGGTTTAGTAGCCTGTTGATAAGGTTCTTCGGATTCATGCCTGTTTCCGGGCTGATCTCTCCAAAGGTTCTGTGTCGCCTACTACTTAGGGCGTCACAGTCGAAGATAATATGAGAGGATGTTTCCTCCTCTTCATCACATAGCCTACACTCCACGGTTTCCCTGCGTACTCCCATGGTGATTACGTGTTTTCTTAGGCCGCAGTGTCCAGTCAACAGACATATTATTATACGTGCCTTCGTTCTGTTCATGTTCAGAAGGTCAGCCGTCAGGGTCCGGTTTGGATGCCCCACCATGACTTTGCTGTGTATTTGCCCGACAGTTTGATCCCAATATTGTTGGTGACTTCTTTTTATCCACTCGTCGATCAGGGTCCTGCATCGGTTTTTGCTAATCCCGTGTACAGGTTCTGGCCCTGTGAATAGCGTTTCAGATGCTTGTCTAGCTAGCTGGTCCGCTTTTACGTTGCCTTCAATGCCTCTGTGACCTGGCACTCACATCAAGGTGACCTTGTTGTGTTTTGCCAGCTCGATGAGGTTCTGGAGGCAGTCCCAAACCAGTTTAGACTTTATCTGTATAGAGTTGAGTGCTTTGATAGCACTTTGACAGTCAGATAGAATGTAGATGTGTTTTTTCCTATTACCACTTTCTGGATTCTTCTGAATGCATACCATAATAGCATGTGTTTCAGCTTGGAATATCGTGGAGCATTTGCCAAGTGGTATTATGTAATCCCTTCTTGGCCTTACCCCATGTATTCCTGCTCCCGTTCCTTCAACTGTCTTTGAACCGTCTGTATACCAGACTATGTCCGCAGTTGATTGTGATTCTATACTCGGGGCCCATCCAGATCCGTCAATTCGGGTTTCGAATGGTTTTTCGAATGAGTATAGGGGTTGCATGTTGTCTGAAATCGTTTCGAGTTCTTCGATGTTGATTACATGAGTGATTCTGGTATGTCCAGTTTTTTTTTTTTATATGTTCTGGTTCCCACGAAAAGGGATATCCTGTAATGTTCAGAGAACATCGTGGGAACCAAGGGAAAGAAGGTAGGAGTTGGTGTTCTTCTTAAATTTCTGGAGGTTGTATGCCTCGGGGAACACCTCCCTAGGCAATTTTTTGTTTGTTTCAGTCTGTATGCACTCATCCTGGCCTCTCCAATGACATGTAAGTCAAGGGGTTCGAGGTTTAGGATGATTTCCATTGCAGCTGTTGGAGTGCTATTCATTGCACTCGTGATAAGAACAGGCAAGCCTCTGGATTTTCCCAAGGTTGGTTTTGCCTGTCTTTGATTTGTTTTGGCCACCATAAGAGTGAGCGATAAGTTACTCTTGGTCTTATTACCGCTGTGTAAAGCCAGTGCAGGGTTTTCGGTTTGAGCCCCGGTTTTTTTCCAAAAAAGCTCTCCTGCACATCATGAAGGTTATCTTGCTTTTATTGGTTACATTTTAAAAGATGCGGGTTCCAGATTTTTCTTGAAAAGAATCGGCCCTAGATTTTTCCCCCTGCTCTACTACTTGTAATTTTTCCCCCCAATTTTGCATGGTTAAATTTTTTTCCAATTCCCTTTTTGCTCAACTCACCTCACCTGGGGGGTAGGTTGGCATGTTTAAATTTTTTCCCCTTTAAAGGGGTTTTTTATTTTTCAAAAAAAACTATTGAGATTTTTTTCTCATGAGACTTTTGCAAAAAAATCGACTACTTGTAAAATAGAGTACATATCAAGCAATTTTGTCTTGTTTTTTTAAATTAAAATGGCCGATCAAGAAAAACCCCGCTCAACTATCCCCCTACCAAAAAAAGACAAAATAAAAAAATTTAAAAAAAAAATTTTTTTTAAAGGAAAGCTTTTTTTTAAAAACGTAAAATAGTAAAAAATTGTTTGGGGATGGGACGTGGTTTAAAATTCCGTGAGTTATAGATAAAAAAATTTTGTCTTTTTTTGTTTTGGGGAATTGAAAACTTTCCCCCAAAGCTTTTTGAATCTATAACTCAGGGGAAAAACCCGGGGGGGCCCCCCAAAAAATTTTTTTTTATTTTAAAACCATTTAAAAAAACTTTTTTAAAAAAAAAATTTATAAATTTTTTTTTCCTTTTTATAAACCCCAAGAAAACTAAATTTCTTTTGGACTACGACCGCATCTCCCAATTATTTTCCATAATACGCTTTCCCTATATACCTAACATAACAACCACATCCTTTCTTGTCGTTTCCCAACAACAGCTAATGGCAATTCACACCTGCCTTTATGTATTTCCTATCTTGAATAAACATAAATATTTGCAGACACGTTTCAGATTAGGTTGCGTGAAACGGGAAACGGAGAAATTGCAAATAAAATCGTCCAAATTGCTTCTTCCGGCACCGGCTAAGTGGAATTTCGAACCGAGCCTCATCGATAAAAAAATTTTTTGGGCACAAATGGGGTCCCCGATATTTTGTTTAAAGGTGATGAAAATCGAAAAAAAAATTTCCCAAAAACCTGGAAGCCTTAGAATGCTACTGACTGTTAGACTCCCTAAAAACCCCCGAAAAATGTATTATTTATTACGAGCTTCAAAACCGAATGAAACTTTTTTCAATAGAAATACATTCATATAAGGGAAAATGTCAAGAATAATTATTTTAGTTATGCTCAACTAATTCGATTTTTACAAACTGCACTTTTCTATAACTAACAATTTAATCGGGACTTGTGACTCAGTGGCACGAGCGTTGGTCTTGTGTCCACTGTTTCCACCGGGTTGGAAAACCCCAGCTGGTCAAACATTTCTCAAGGTTCCAAGAGTGGTTTCGGATCCCACTATAAAAGGTAAGGTCCCCGTGATCTTAACTCGTAGAAGTTTTCATTAACTTCTAAGGGTTAGTCAAACAACTAAGAAAGCGGTTAAAAACAATTTTACAAATTTTTCTAACAAATCCACCAATTGAAATTTGACCCATTACCGTTTGTAATGCAATAAGGTAAATGTCCCAATTACAATAGCGTGTTCGTGAGAATGACGAATACTTTTCGAACTCGAAGGGAAATTTTTATGTGGTTGCAATATTCAGTTTCTAAATCTTTGTAGCTTCAATTTCAATTAAACAGACACAAAAACTAATAAAAAAATAGTAAAATAATTTAAAGGAAATGAATGATAACACAAAGCAAATATCCCAATTATGGACACCTGAAAACTATGAATAACCAATCACCGACATGTATGAAGACCAATTTTCGACACTGTCAGAAATCTAAAATGGGCATCAATGCTATGTTTATATTTATAGCTATTGTGAATGAAACATTATAGAAAAGTTATATCCATATCTATAATGAATAGAACAATATAAAAATATTTAAAAAAAATCAAAAAACCAACTAGAATATAAATTCTTGAATAAACTTAAAAATTAAAAAAACTTTTGCACAGAATCAATGTCTAGGAACGATTTTCTCCATTTCAGGTACTGGAACAGCCTTCCGGACATTTTTGAAATGTGGAAGTGACTGAACATTGAATATAATCAATTACCGTCAAATTAATGTTCCGATAATCGACATTCGTGAAAGAATGGATAATAAAATCATCAAACTGAATAATAATCGAATGTCGATTGATGTTGAGGGAAATTTTCAATATTTTTTGAGCTAGTTATCATAACTGAAATGAAATAAAAATTACTAGTTTTCCGTAAAATTGGTAATTAAAACTTATGTCTTGAGCACTAGTCACCGACAGAAGGTTACACCATTTATCAACATAGACTTGTACGTAGTATCGACAACAAAATGTTTGTACTCCTATTTGATAATTTGACGAAAAACAGTGTGGCGATAATTGGTACACAGAAAATTGTGGGTCTATTGAACATAACAACAAAACAATTGTTTGGAGGAACATTAAATTTGAGTTTCTGGTAGCAAGTCAAAAATCATCTTGAGTGCCCCTTTTATCGACACTTATGTCGATATCTAACACAACATGTTTCAAATGTACCTATTACCGACGCTTTAATTTCTCATAAAATATTAAATGAAAATAAAATTTTCCATAGAACTGAAGACAATCAACCATGTAGAAGTATGTTCAAGTTCAACTATTATACTTTACTAAAATTTTGTGGGTTTGAGGAAACATAAGTAAAGGGTTTGCACCTACCAGATCAGCAAGGAAAACACTGTTCACTCAATGACGACGGACACTCAACTGATTAGCACCTTTTTCTGTGATGGGGATGCTTAGGAGAAATTGGTGGTGAATTAAAATATGTTTAGGTAAGTATAAACTAGAAGCTTGTCGAATGAAAATATTCATAAGAGTCCTCTTCATCTTGTTAAATGGAAAACAATTCGAAATTGTCGATAATTGGGACATTTACCTCATGACAGTATAAGAAATTCCGGATGGCGGTGTTCCATAATAGCGGACGTGATAAGTCATGATCAAATTAAATCCAAAATGGTGGATCCAAGATACCGCACGAGTTCTATGATTCATGGTGCGATTCTATACAAAACTGGTATGAAGAGGTCTTTCTAGTGCGCGACACTACTCTGAGGACATGTTCAAGTTTATCTTGACAGCTAAATATTCTAGGTCAGTGTGTCAGTGGAGTCACGTTGTTTTCTTTTTCTCAATTCAAACTAGGGTGAGAATTTCTTGCAATGATGTTGATTTATAAAGTTATGTGGATTGTGCTTTGAAATTATGTTAATTGATTTCATCTACACAGCTTGGATAGTAACATATGAGATAGGTATGACAGAACCCCTTAGTTTCATGTATTGTTTACCTGTTGTACATCTATTTTATTACTAGTCATTCGTTACTAAAACCTGTACTTTGTTTTCATAATGTCTGAATGTTTTTTGGAGGTGTATCGTATTACGGTTTTCCATATTTTGAGTTTTCTCTCCCCCCTGGAAGTCAAAATTAGTAGTTATCTGTTCTAAGAAGGGGAGAGAAAACCCAAAATATGGAAAACAATACTTTGTTTTCATACATTGCAAAAATTTTACTTTTTTGCAGCGGCATCATTTTAAAGATAAGGACACGCAGAGAAAGAAGACAACGTGGATCGATGATAATCTAAACTAAAGGTAGAAAGTATCGTTACTCAAGCGAACGATATAATGATCTTGTTAGTAGTTATTTTTATTTTGAATACTATTTATTCAGACTCTTTTTACAGGCTGGATTTTTTGTTTTAGAACAATCGTAGGAGAACATTATGGGACCCATCACAATTTCGCACAGGCAAGTCTTTTTTGCCTGCATTTATTATCAAAGTAAGTGTGTGATGCGTTATATCTTGCATCAAACGATGTAGCTTCAGTACGCGGCTCCGACTAGCATGTTATTAATAATAATAATAAATGCGTGTATTCCATTAGGATCATATACATGATATTGGAAACGTCATAGTGTATAAACAGAATACATAAATGTAAAATAGGATTGGCCAGGAGAATAATCAATGGTTCCCTAGAAAATGGTAAAATTTCACTTGAAATGATGTAGTGGCACTATGTTCGCCCATACTGATTCTTTTACTCCTGCCATGAGCATTGTTTCTGTGATGCCGGTCAAACTGCGCTTGTATCTATGTCTAATCTACTGACACATCAGAAAACTGCGTAGTCTACCCCTTCTGTTCCGATGCTTGAAACGATTTCTGTTCCAAAACTGGAACTACGTGTCGCAGTTATGTTATTAAAGATCATAATCAAATTGAAAAAAAATCTATCAAGTACATATTTTCTATGGACATACTCTACAATCGTCTTCATCGACATTAAAAATATTCGTGGCTAACAAAATTATTGAACAAAACGATTGAAATCGAATCAGGACCAAGGCATTCCTGCTGATGTTTTATCTAGAAGCGTTTTACTGTCACACGTGTTAAATCGCAACCTGTGGTGGAACGGATATCCTTGGCTGAAAAATATGCAAAATAAATGGCCCATTAATACAGGCATCATATTGACATTTGATAAGTTTCAGTGAATCATATTCTATTGAAATATTCTTCAATCAACAAGCTAAAGCGAGTAATTTCTTCCTGAGAATGAAATGATTGATAAAATCGGTACAGATGATCACAAATGCTCTATGGTTCGCGCAAAAGATTCCTGAAGACCAGGACTTACTTTCCATTAGGTAGAGCATCCCAGGCAAATTACATTGTGCAGAAGCCTATAGTCTAATCAACAAGTTCAAAAACGTGTTAAATAGATATAAAGCTCCTAAAAATATGAGCGATAGCTCATTCGATTCGGAATGACGTCTAGAAAAATGTTTTTTAAGGGTTTATTAGCACGTAAAAAATTGCGATTGTTATTAACAAAATAAGATTAAAAAAAGAAGGTATTTCGTTTTTCGTTAATAATTTCTAAAAAAATGATATTTAAGGAATTATGAAAAAAGATCCTGAAAGAGGAGGAAATTTCCAATAAAAAAGTCCTACCTCCCGAAACTCGATCTCTATTATTTATAAAAAAAATTCACGCTGAAAATAGGGCTCCGCGAGGTCGTTACGGCATAGGCGCACCGTCTAAAAAGCCGTTATATCACCTAAAATAATTTTTTTATAGTATTAAATAACAATTTAAAAATTTGAATAAATTATGGTGTAATCTAGACACTTTAACGAAAAAAACCTCGGTAAAAAAAAATTTTCATGTCGATTTTTCAAAAAGTTACACCATTGTTGATTAACTAATTTTTTTCCAATCTCTGTTTTTATAAATTACGACATAAAAGTTTAAATAATTGGTCTATAAAATTTTCGCTTCGTGGAGCTCTTTTCATTTAGGTACTTAATAAAGCAATGCAAAATTGTTTTATTGAAGTTTATTATTTTGTTAATTATATTTTTTTTAAATTAACAAAAAATAAAATTTCTAAAAAATGTTATCAAAAAAAATTTTTTTTAGTAATAATTTTTTTTAAATAACTTTTTTTATTGTTTATAATAGTTTTTTTTTTAATTGTTTAAATAATTAGTTGAGAAATTATTTTATTCTTAAAAATCATCATTGACCTTTTTCAATGAATTAACAGAGATATAATTTTTTTTATAAATAATTTCATTGTTTATTAACTTAACAATTTGTTATAAACAAATAATATTAACCGTTATATTTTTTTTCGAAAACTTCAAAAAATGACAAAAACAACTATGTATAACAAAGTATAGAAAAAAATTATAATTGAATTTATTTTCTAATTTTTATATTTTTTCCAAGTATATTTTTTAAATTATTAAGCATGAAGTATAATTTCAACTGTCACTAATTTGTATGACTCCATTCATTTCACTAATTAGTTAACTTAATGATAATGTAATATAAATGAACTTATAATACGTTTTGAATTTTATCTATAGTAGCCCATTCTTTTTCTTGGATATTGTAGTGAATCACTAATTCAAATTGAACCGTTAAAACGAGCAGATGTTTCTTGTAAAGGTTTTTTCCTTTGTTAGATTTCTTCTACCTGATCCTATATCCTGTTTTAACTGACAAATAACTGAAAAATATAAAAATTAGAAAATAAATTCAATTATTATTTTAGTAAATATTATTTTAGTTAATAAATAATTAAACTTTAGCAGAATATTAATAATTCTAGTGATAAATGAATGAAAATGATCGATAGCAGAATGTAAATTAGGTAAGTATACATTTAAACTAGTATATTATTTAAACAAAAATCTATATTGCTATAATTTATACGTAATTAGAAAGATATTTTATCATAGAACAAAAAAAATATAACGGTTAATATTATTTGTTTATAACAAATTGTTAAGTTAATAAACAATGAAATAATTTATAAAAAAAAAATTATATCTCTGTTAATTCATAAAAATTTTTAAAAAAAATAATTTCTTAACTAATTATTTAAACAATTGAAATATGAAAAAAACGATTATAAACAATAAAAAAAGTTATTTAAGAAAAATTATTACTAAAAAAAAATTTTTTTTGATAAGATTTTTTTGAAATTTAATTTTTTGTTAATTTAAAAAAATTATAATTAACAAAATAATAAACTTTAATAAAAAAAAATTGCATTGCTTTATTAATACCTAAATGAAAAGAGCTCCACGAAGCGAAAATTTTATAGACCAATTATTTAAACTTTTATGTCGTAATTTATAAAAACAGAGATTGGAAAAAAATTAGTTAATTAACAATGGTGTAACTTTTTGAAAAATCAACATGAAATTTTTTTTTTACCGGGGTTTTTTAAAATTGACAAAATAAATCCCACATTACAATCTCGTTTCTTATGCTGATAGAGCTCAATCATTCTCTTAATAACAGTTATCTGAATTGTTAAAAGTGTATATTTAGATGGGGTTGTTTTCTGTTAGACATTACGAAAAAAGAACTTCATTTGTATCTCTTATTTTTCAATTTCCAGAAAAATATTTCAATTCAATATTTAGTTGAGGATGTTTTCCCTTTCAAAATAAATTTAATTTCTGTTGTATCTCATTTTTAACGCGAATTTGGTAAAAAATGTTTTTATACTTATTCATGGAGATTCTATTTAGAAATGAACCAGTTATACAAAGCACCCAATTCCAACACAGGTGTACTCAAAATGTCCACTCGAACAAGCTTATACGGTATAAAATATACTTCAGTGAGTAAAGCACCATCATTCAATCTCATTCCCAATTCGTTCACATTGTACTCGGAAAAAAATATCGTTAATCTGGAACCGAGCTATTAATATCCCGGTTTCATTATTCATCAAATGAAATCATTCATTTGCTTTACCTGAAAACAATTGGAAGCATTATCGATCATCAGAATGTAATGAAGCATTATCAGATCATCACAATGTAAATGAAACCCTGGATTACATGGACTAATCACATCAATCAAAATGAGAGATAAATTGAAAAAAAAATGCACAAAGGAAAATAACCCTGAACTCTGGAATGAATATAAACTATTCGAAATCACCTAATAAAACTTTAGCAAAAAAAAAAAAAAAAAAAAAAAAAAAAACGAAAAAAAATTTAAAATTTTAATTAATAAAAAAAATAAAAAATAAAACCAAACGTAGTAGCGAATTATTTCAACACACATTTTGCGACAGTTGGAAAGAAAATGGCAGAGCTCATGAAAAAAGACAAACATACAGATTTTACCGACACTTTCCACATAGAAAACAATCGAATGCTCAGTGTACCTAGACCGGTAACCACGGACAAAATTCAAACATAATAAAAAAACTAAAAAATAAAATTTCCTGTGGTACGGACCAACTATATGCCAAAACAATCAAGGAAATCAGAGAAACAATACCAGCACACTTAATAAATATTATATTCACCACCGGAAAATTCCCAACTGCACTGAAGCGAACAGTCATAACCCCAGTATACAAGAATGGAGACAAAGGTGACCCCAAAAATTATAGCCAATTTCAGTTATATCGATAATAGCTAAAATATTAGATTGAATAAATACCTAACAAAAAATAACTTAATATCATCTCGTCAGGGAAAATCTTTACACAAAGGACGCACTGTTTCATTTCACAAAAAAAATCCATGAAAATCTGGAAAAGAATAAAAAAGTTATAGGAATATTCATAAATTTGGCGAAAGCATTCGACATCATATTCCATGAAATGCTGTTGAAATTACTCGAATCTTACGGTATCCACGAGATTGTATATGGGCTTTTCAACTTTTCTAACTTACCGTATGCAAATGGTCAAAATAAAATGACTATTTCAGCGAAAATCAACAAATAAAATTTGGTATTTCCCAAGGAACAGTTCTTGGTCCCCAGTTATTCCTACTTTATATAAACGACATGCTGAAAGTAAATATTTCGGGCGATATTATATCATACGCCGATGATACTGTGCTACTCTTTCGCCTGGGAAACAACAAAAAACAGGCGTAAACAGGCCTATACAAAATCAAGTGCTGGTTAGGCAGTAATCCACTCAGCTTGAACTTCAACAAAACCAAATTTATGACCTTCTCAAATAGCATCGTAAACCAGCCTGATTTCCCCACCCTGAAATATCACTCAACTGTTCAATGAATCCTTGTAATGTCAAAGACTATAGAAAAAAACTGAAAATATAAAATATCTAGGCATAATATAACAAACACAAAATGAGATAGCCACTCTAAATATTTAACAAAAAGACTGAGAAAACTGGTATACACGTTCTATGAGCTACGAAAATTTCTCCCAATAAACATACTCACAATAGCGTACAGATCCCTGGCTGAATCTATTTTGTCTTACGATATCATTATACTTACCAAAGCCAGATAAAAACACTAGCGAAACCAAAAAGATTTTCGACAACACTGCTCTTCTCGGATACAAGATTCATGGACATACACCAACTTTATGTTCTCAGCGCCTCCGTTGTGTACAAAAATAAAATTGAGAAAAACATAAATAAACACGATCACAACACAAGAAAACGAGACAACATAAAAACACCCCAAACAAAAACAACCCTATCTCAAAAATGTATCTGTACAACAAGACCAAAAATTAAATTGCCTCCCCCAACACCTAAAAAGTATAAAAAAACAAATTATTTTGAATAAAGTGAAAAATTATACTCGATAACAAAGAAACCTTTAAGTTCATTCTATGATGGAAAATGTATGACTAACTCGCAACAACAAAATATCATACGCGCCAAAAACACCCTGCAGGAATCTTCGTAACCATTAACCTGTTCACTTCATATTTTTAAATTTGTATATTATTAATATAAGTTATTATTATTATCATGTACATCCTTTTCATAATTTGCTCTCTCCTTACTCTTATTATTATTACTATGTACATCCTTTTCTATATTCTACCCTCTCTTTACTGTTACTATAAATTCAAGGTAGGTATGTTCATGAAAAAATAATAGTGATTAGATATTCTACTTGTTACTCAAATATACCAGTCAGGCACAGGTGCAATGTCATTCTGTTAAAGTATAGCATTTAGCCTGTAATGTAACATTAATTCAATAAAAATGATCTTATCTTATCTAATTCAATGCAATAATGAGAATCGAATTCAGTATAATCGAAAGTATTATAATTTTGTTTGATTTGAGTTATTGATTGTAAAATATGTGCTTAACAAGCCAATATAATTTAAATTCCTAGTCTCTTCTGGATTCGCTGACTAAATCACTAGATTTTCACGATTTTTGTGGATAGCCTAACCATTTTTCTAAATTATAAGTCTACACTGAAGAGGCATCCTCAGAGTAAAAAAAAACGAATCGGTTCAGTATGTGAAATGAGAACTCAATGATTAGTTACCTTTTTCAAATTATGCTGATTTCCGACCAAGCGTCTAATATCTTTGAATATAAATATTTTTCGGTTCACGTACAACTTAACAAGTTTTGTTTTTTCCAACAGTGACTGATATGGGATTCCTACTTTTCTTTACAGGAGAAAAATATGTGTATTGTAATGCACTTTCAAATTATTTAGAATTCAATTCTTTTTATAAAGTAAGCGATGCAGCAAGGAAATTGATTTCATTTTTAAATTAACTTTCTAATACTTTTTATAATTGGTGGACTGAGCAGAAGGCGAGGTTCACAAGTCGAGCGAGTGTGTTTTCAAACGAGTTTTATACGATACTTTTTATACGACTGCAAATAGAAACTACACAAATTTTATTTTTCTTTGTAAAACTCGTTTTTATTAAGAAACTAATAAAACTAATTGAAAAAAAACTAGTATTTAATATTTATGGTAATATTGGAGCATTCTTTCAACATTACGCCAGGAAAAGCTGTATTATTCTGCACCTTCTTTTCTGAAATGGAGAATATTTTAGGTGGCGCGTTATCAGTACAGTTCTCCAAAGCATAGTCGTCGTTTTTCTGTTGCATCCCAGCAGACGATCCTTGTTCTGGTTCTATGAGACCACAAGACACTGACAACTCCATCTTTTTTTAAACTTCCATTTTATTTCTCATGTTGCCAATTTTGTTGTTGCCAATGTTTTGGCTTGCACATTTTCCGTTTTGATAGTTCAAAAAAACCTGCCTGTCTTCAGATTGGGAGGGCGAGGACCACGTACTTCTTACCGGTGTGAAGTTAGCCACATCCACAGATATACTCGAAGAAAAAAGTTAGGTCCATACATTTTCAGCTTTTACCAACGGAATTACGCGAACAAAATTAATCATATCAAGCAATTCAATCACAATAATATCACCTTTACTACATCCCTTTTACCGTTTGTCATGTCTTCAGATGGTGACATGGGGGTAGTTTCTGGGAAATAATTCAATAACTTTCTCAAATTAAAGAGTACCGCATTCTGCCTTCAGGATGTGTTTCTTGAAGGGAAAAGGAATCGAATGACAGCCCTCCTATAGTTTGTCAGCCCTTCAGAGGGGGGTAGGGGGGTAGTTTCTGGAAAATAATTCAATAACTTTCCTAAATGAAAGAGTACCGCATTCTGCTTTTAGGATGTGTTTCATGAAGGAAAAATAAATCGAACGACATCCCCCTATAGTTTGTCAGCCCTACAATAACGTTCTCAAATTGAAGAGTACCACATTCTGTTTATTAGATGTGTTTCATGAAGGAAAAATAAATCGAATGACATTCCCTCCCTATTGTTTGTCAGCCCTTCAGAGGGTGGGGGGGGGTTTCTAGGAAATATTTCAATAAATTAAACCCGAAACACATCCTAAAGGCAGAATGCGGTACTCTTTATTTGGGAAAGTTTCTAATTATTTCCAAACAACCCTCCCCCCACCATCCTCTGAACACCAGTCAAAATAGGGGGGATGTCATTCGATTTATTTTTCCTTCTCGAAGCAGAATGCGGAACTCTTTAATTTCGGAAAGTCATTGAATTATTTCCTAGAAACTACCACCCTCTGAAAGGCTGACAAACTATAGGGAGGATATCATTCGAATTATGTTTCCTTTATAAAACTCATCGCTTAACTAGAATGCGGTACTCTTTAATTTGGGAAAGTTATTAAATTATTTCCTAGAAACTACCCCCTACAACCCTCTGAAGGGCTGACAAACCATAGGGGGGATGTCGTTCGATTTATTCTTCCTTCATGAAACACATCCTGAAAGCAGAATGCGGTACTCTTTCATTTAGGAAAGTTATTAAATTATTTTCCAGAAACTACCCCCATATCACCCTCTAAAGGCCTGACAAACGGTAAAAGGGGTGTAGTAAAGGGCGTGGGATGATATTATTGTGATTGATTTGATTAATTGTTCTTGCGTAATTCCTTTGGTACAAACTGAAAATGTATTGACCTATCTTTTTTCTTCGAGTATACCTGTGGATGTGGCTAACTTCACACCGGTGTACTTCTTCAGGGCGGT
Source organism: Gonioctena quinquepunctata (assembly GCA_018342105.1). Lineage (NCBI taxonomy): Eukaryota > Metazoa > Arthropoda > Insecta > Coleoptera > Chrysomelidae > Gonioctena > Gonioctena quinquepunctata. The sequence continues at coordinate 1,074,221 of JAFIRS010000116.1, read as the reverse complement.
GCAAAGGTTTCCTGTAACTGTAAAGGACCTCGGTATCTTCGTTTTTGTATTCTTCAATTTGATCAGCATAGCACTGCCGAAATCTTTCGTGTATTCTATTTTGAGATAACATAATTTCTCTCTTCGACATGCTCCAGCCTTGATAATTAAATATTTGTCGTCTGATGCTGTCGTCAAAAACCGGCAAAAATCGTCTTCTGTCAGGATTCGGGATTTCTTTGGGACGTAGTTTTCGGATTTTCGTTTGATTAACGCTTGCAACTTTCTATAGCTCCCAAGATCTATGTTGTGATTTGCACTTAACGTTGATTTGAGCATCGAATAAGTTTTGGAAAGTTCTTCATAATATACCATCACTGCATTTTCCGAGAAGGTTTCGACATTATTGGCATGTCTCCATTCCATAAATCGTTTCAACTCAGCTTCATACCTGCTTCTTGATTTTGTTGGCAGCAATTCGGAACTTATGAGGTTCGCTCTTTGCAACATTTCCGCAGAATCCGACATTTTTCAACAAACTTTGGAAACAACAAATTTTTGAAGTATCCAATCAACAAAACAATAGAGCCGTGTCGGTTGCTATGGAACTCAGCCAACTTGAAACATTGCAAAATTTTGAAGTTAGGAGAGAACCAAAAGAAAATCACAGTGAACGAGAGATGCGTGCGCAAAACCTCATTTTCGGAGGCAGTCGTATAAAAAATATATTTTCGTTTCAGCATGGCACCCATGATATTTTTATATTCTATATTGTTGCATATATATTTGAATTTCAGATTTTTTATAATTATGGGAATTTTTTAATCTTATAAATTTGGTTTGTGGATTTTGGAACCTTTTATTCAAAACCAGTTCGGCTCTCGAAACTTCAAGTCGATTGCTAACATGTCAACTTACTTTCGTAGGAGCTCTTAACCGTACGCTAAAAGTATTTTGCAGATTCAGAATTCTTTATTTGGAGAAATCGGTTCGGAGACAAAAAGTCGTAACTCTGGAGAAACTGGTGTCAAAAATTCAGTAGACAGTAGAGAAGAATTAAATTCATGATAATTCTTGTATTTTTGTTTTTTCGTTTTCTGACGCGCAGTAAGATTTTCGGTTGCTACGGTGGTTTTCCCAAACAATCGTCTAGGTAGCTTGCTGTAGAGCAAGTGGACGGGTATAAGAATGTCTAAAGATGTCCGTTTTCATGTTACTGGCTACTTGATGTTTACTGGAGAGATTCGTTCTTGCAACATGAAACGATCGATAACTTGTGAACTTGTGAAAGTTTGAAAGTACCCTATAGGAATCAGAGGTGAGAATATATGAGAGATACTTGAGGGTGTGGATAGAAGTATTCTCAAGGTAGCGCGTTTTCGAGGACCATGCGGTGGGAGGATAGCCTTAATTTTTACTTAAGAAAATTCTCGACAAAACAAGAAGAACGCCTGCAAAACTGTACATTTTCAGACTATTTGTGACGTCCAAAGTTTCGATTCACTATTTATATTGAAGTATATATACGAACACTTCACGCTGAAAATTCTTCTCTTCCCCTTTACCTTCAAGATATAAAATAACGAATTATTTCAACAGCACTGCATTAACCATATATTTTTTCTAATAATTGCTAGTATCACAGACTATCGATTTTCTCGAAATGATACCCACAGACCTACGCGATCAGGCAGGTCTACTCTTCCGATATATAATTAATTATCAATTTACAGCCTAAAATTCAAATGAAACATTTCAAAATTATACAGTTGAAAGTTTCTCAGTAGCCTATGATGAATGCTGTTCGACCGACACAAAATTATAGCCTACCACCAAAAAGCAAATACGTAATATAGGGGGCCATACAAATCGCCGACAAATGAATATCACTCTAATCATAATAAATGTCGTGTGGGACAAACATGGGAGACTTGTGATTTATTTTTCGTAAAAGGGTTGGCTTTATGGTCGTTGTGAACCAATAATGCAAGGGAGTGTCGGCCAATTATAATAATGGTGTCTGGGCCTATTGTGTTTATAAGTATTTGGACCAGGAGTAATGGGAAAGTAAAGGCCCATTTACCGTTACGTAGTTCTTTTCAATTAGCGTTTCGGGGGAAGTAGAAATTAAATATGGCGGCTGAAAGCTTGAGATTTATTCTGGTCAGGCTTCAGGAGTCGTTTTAATTGGCAGATGACAGATTATATTTTTATGATTCATTTGTAGACGTTTGTTTGAATCGTCATTTCATTCTTTAAATGATGAAACGTGATAAGTGAATTCATTTTATGCATCGAAAAAATATGGCATTGATATTTCTAATATTGTTATTCTTGCTGCACAATCAATTAAAAAAACACTTATTTATTACTAATACAAAGCAAATACTAATACAAAGCAAATACAGAAATCAACTATAGAGATAAAAATAACATTCTAACTTTCCACCAGTTTCGTATGTGATAATGTAAAAAAAAACTACGTATATGATGTACAAGTGGAAAGTATTCAATAATAATTATAATAAAAAACCTTTAATTAAAATTATGATCAGTTGAAAGAAAAACTTTTTTAATGAAAACATAAAAAAAATAACAAACTTATTAATCACAGCTTCGGTTTATAATGACTATGGAAAATAAAATGAATAAGTAGTTACAACCAGCAGAAATATATAATGATGAATCCAAAGAAAACAGCCTGCTTTCGAAAGAGAAAAACTATACAATATCAGTCTCAGAACCTGAAAGCTGGTAAACAACCCAGTTATGGAAAAAACAATATTGAATATTAACTTGATATTTAATTTTTTCTTTTCATCAACTACAATCAGCAACACGAAGTTACACTATAGAGTCCCTAGATACGAAACTATAAACTATACCTCATTCGGAAACGAAAAGAGTAAAAACCCATTATGTCAACTTGTAACTATACCTCATTCTGAAATGAAAGATAGTAGAATACCATTCTAAATGCCAGTCAGTCCTTCAAAAAAGGTGTTAATATCTGAAAATGCACCCAGTTCAACACCAGACGGAAGTACCACGGACAAAAGATTATCATGTTTTTTGATGGTCAATCGATAGCACCATTTTAGGGTTTAGAAGCAAAATAAAATATAGGTACCAAGTCTCTGTCTTCTATTGCTAACCTATCTTATCGAACATATTTAGATCTCAACATATTTTTTCATAGGCACAATGAAGAATCTCTGGCTATATGGAAGGAAGCAAGGGATAGAGAAATTGGGTTTATTGAGGGAAGATGTTCAGCCCTTTGTTGTGATTAGAAAGTGGCGAATAGAAACATTACCGAACTGGAAATAATTTACGTCATTGAGGATTCATGGAAGGAAAGCTACATCTGATGGACTCATTCACATACTGAAAAAAACTAGATAGAGAAGTTGTGTTGATGAGGAAAGATGTTCAACCGCTTAATACAGTTTTCCAACACAATAACAAGTTACAGAATAAACACAGTCAAACTCAAGTTTTATAAGGTTGGTACTTTCTACTATAGTCATTCTTTTGAAACAACAACCGCCAATATATATATATTAGCACTATGAGATATTTTGATTACCAGGCCTGATGAACTGAGTCATCTGTTGATGACTTTTCATTACTATTGTGACGACGAAATCTTCGTGTCACTGAAGAAACAAGGTCTAAGCTCTACCAACAAACATATTATAGGTGTCCCTATCTATAATTGATGCTTTTCATATGTTTGTACTTGCGGTAGGTATTAGCACTATGAGATATTTGATACGAATTTGAAAGAGACCACAAGCCTTCCTGATGTTTGGGAAACGATGAAACAGCTGTTGGCGGATGGTGGGCTCTCTTGGATTCTTAACAAATTTATCTTATTCTCGTTATTTGTTTTGCGTTAGCACTAGGAGTTCGACTATTAGTGTCGTGCATTGGCCTATGCTGACATCTGTTGGTGACCTATTAATGTGTACGAAATTTCGTGTCATTTGATGCTTTATATATTGTTATTATATATATATATATATATATATTGTGTGTGTGTGTGAAAGTAGTCTATTATGCTCTGAGTGGAGTTCTGGGAATAGGGGAAAAACATGGTTTGAAATCACGAAGTCTTCCCCCACAATATATAGTTATAGGTTATATCCAAATCCAACAGATGTACATTTCGAAGACAGCTGCCTTCATCTTCAGTGTTAAAAAAATACAATAGGAATCAATTAAATACGAATTGAGTGAACTGAGGTGAAAGCTTACCTCAAAAGGTATTATTGTGTTCAAACCATGGTTGAAGTTAAAAAATAATTAGGCAAATTCAGTGTGGAGGAAAACAGATTTCTACTTTTGGAGGGAGAAAGACATTATTCGTTTTATATTAATCGTGACCAATAGCACTGTTATAGTAAAGGGGGGATATAAAGTATAATTTGAACAATTTTACTGGTTAATGATTTTAACAAAGCGCCAAACACAATGTCAACTAAAGAAAACATGGTAGATGATGCTAGCGCCCTCTAGTGGGTGTTGGAGGGGTTTAGTGTAAACAACAAACAGATTACTAAAAGTTGACCTAAAATTAAGAATGTAGGATTCTTTAATAAGAAGGTAAGAAGTACTTATCAATGTGGAAAGATGGCGATGGAGTAAATGGGGGCAAGTTTCTAAATTAATTGTAAAGATTGGAAAAAAGGTGAGCACGAGAAGTCAATTTGGTCGTTTACACATATTGAGGATTCAGACTTCACATCTTTTTTTTAACACTGAAGAAGAAAATATCTGTCTTCAAAATGTACACTGTTGGATTTGAATATAACCTAAAATTATACCATATATTGTGGAGGAAGACTTCGTGATTTCAACCCCCTTTTTTCCTCTGCACTATAATTACAACTGTTTCACGGTGAAAGAGTTTCAGGACAAAAAAATGTATAAACTACACAATTCCCGGTACAGCAATTTTCATCGAGTTTCACAAAACCAACAAACTTTCGAAGGAATTTTACATAATTCATTATCTGGGTGCCGAACAGAATGTTTCGAAAACTATCAATAACACGATCGTGCTCCAATGCTGGAAAGTTGGGCAAACACAATGGATAAAATATAAAACCAATTTGAACAAATCAATAATCGTGATAGCCTCGAAGAATTAATTTACCCGTCACTAACAGATCCACTCTTCTTACATTTTTACGGCAATGAGGATATTTTTCCATGATTCATTCCATGAAAAGTATACAAAAACATGTTTTCGTTTCGCTGTTCATTCAGAACAAATTAGATAGATTTTTATTGACAACGTTACTTTTTACAGTTTGTAGCAGGTCAGATGATGTCAAAATTTAGAAATTATAAAACACCAGAATATAAAATAATAAAACTTTTTACTACACAGAGGTACTTAGATTCACTAAAATCAAGGAACACATAAGTTAAAACATTGAAACAATCATAAATTGAATCGTTAAAACAATCACTCAAATGTAAGAGAACATAATAAAATCATATAGCTAAATGTGGCGAGAAAAGACATGGGGAGGCAAATGGAGTTTCCAAATATTTCTCTAAAGAGTAGAAGCAGTGGTATAATAGGTATTATTTTACTGTGGATTTGGAAGTGTGAGACTGGAGGGTTTTCCAATTTTCAGGTAGGATGTTATAGAGTCTAATATCCAGAGAGTTTATGAACGATTTTGTCAAACGAAATCTGGGTGTTCTTATCAGGTTAGCAGATCTGGTCGAGTAATTATGTACATCAGATTGCATTGTGAAATTTTTAATATTTCCATGGATTTCAAGTAGGGTACTATATATGTATAAGCAGGGCAAAGGCCTAATTCCAATTCTGATGAATTTGGGCGACAATGTTCAATGATCCTGATTACCTTTTTTTATTTCTTGAAAATATTAGCTGCACCAGATGAATTTCCCATTATATTACTATATAACTGAGTTGTGAGTGGAAAAGTGAAAAGTAAACAGTCTTCAGTGGGAATGAGGAATATTGTGCCGGCCAATTTTCTATTGAGGAGGTCAGTATGGTAATGCCATGTTAGTTCATCGTCAAAATTGATGCCTGATAAAGTGGCAGTTTGTCCTGCTTGATAATTTGCATTAGTTGAAAAGGTTATTCTTTGCGATTTTGTTTGATTAGTTTGTTTGTTAGACGAGACCAGCTATTAGTGTCTCTTTAAATTTTTTGAAATTATATATATAGTTCATCTGAAATATAAATGTGCATCTATTGGGATGTAGGAATGAACATCTTTCGTTTATATATATAATAAAAAGTAACGGTCCCAAATTAGAGCCCTGGGGAACACCATGTCTTATAGGTATAGGAATGAGAGTTTTCGAGTGTTACACATTGGAATCTGTTTTCAAGATATGACTCCATGAGTGATAGGGGTAAACCTCTTATTCCATAGCAATCCAGTTTTGCTATGAGAATATCATGTGATACACAATCGAAAGCCTTGGAAAGGTCACAAAGCGTCAAAGTTGTATGTTTTCCTCGTTCTAGGCCTTCGATTATGACTCCCAGAACTTTCAATAATGCCATGATTGTTGATCGTTTGTTTCTAAAGCCATACTGTGAATCATTCAAGGAATTGTTATTTTCAAAGTATTTGGAGAGCCTGTTCTTGATGATTATTTCAATAATTTTGGAAAATATTGTGATCAGAGATATAGGACGATAATTCTCTGGCACAGATTTGTCTCCTTTCTTGAAAACTGGAATTACTCTGGAAAACTTGAATATACCAGGAAAGGTACCAGTTGAGAAAATTAAGTTGATCAGGGAAGTTAGCGGTTCTAAAATGATATCTGATGTAAATTTGATTATGTCACTGTTGAGGTCATAGACATCAAAACAGTGGGAATTTTTTAAGGTATTTATGGCATCCTGAACCTGGTGAATAGTGACCGCTTCTAATAAAATAGAGCTGCAGGGAACAGGAAAAGAATGACAATGTTTTCAATACTGATTGGACATTTTCAAGACTTTCAAAGCTCAGCACAAATGTACTATGTGAAGAGAAGGAAGTATTTGTAATCGTCCAGCCATGAAAGTTTTTGCATGCATTTGTATGTATATATGTAAACTTCACCCCCTCCCCTTATATTCGAAATCGTAGAAACCCGTCGATTTTTATTTTGTCATCAAACTGTTCCACCAAATACGTCATCATTGTGCCCTCTCACCCCCAGCACCCCCTACTTTGGATCTTCAATAGGACTATTACTTGTATACATCTTTTGAAGGGAATTCAATAGCAACACATAGGTGTAATACAATTGAGAATCGATCAGGTGTTGTGGAAATTTCAATGAAAAATAAGTGTAAATCAAGATCAGTTTTTTTTCTCATTATCTCAAAACATACATTACGATTTTCACAGTATTTTGAAATTATTGATGCATTTTTACGTACCTACGTCCTCGGTAGCTCAGTTGGAAGAGCACTTGACTGGTAATCATGAGGTCGTGGGTTCAATCCCCACCCGAGGATATCTTCTACTAGAATATAAAAATTATTATCTGCACGCCGCCAACTCTCATTACAGTATACAATTTACTTCATTCAATCGTGTGAAAACAGTCGAAAATGGTTTATACTATACAAGAAAGAATAGCAATTGTAGCTACCTACGTATTTTGAAAATGGACAATGTGCTAGATCTGCGGCTCGAATTTTCAATGAAATTCATCCAGAGAAAAACGTATCATATCAGTACACGATACAAGTGATGCAGACGTTCATGGAGTCAGGATGAGTGCAAAATAAAAAACAAAAAATAGCAAAGTCTATGAGAAATGAAGGGGTGGCTGTTGCAATTATAGGACATGCAGTGATGGACAGCCTTCAATCTTTGAGACTATTTCTGCAACATACATCGAATACAGAAAGAATCAAAATTCCATCCTTATTAAATATGGAATGTAAAAAAAATTGAATGAAGATGATCCAGAAAGACGTACAGAGTTTTGTGAAATCATGAGTCAATTATTGATAAGTGATAATAATTACCTCTACAACGTGTGCTTTTCAGACGAATCTTCCTTTCATGTAAATGGACATGTAAACAGGCAGCCCTACAGACACTGGATTGATGTAAATCCACATTGGTACAGGGAAACTCATTCACAAACACCCCAAGAAATTTAATGTTTGGGCTGGGATTTTGGGGAACCATATTGTAGGTCCATATTTCATTGATGGTAACCTCGACGGACAAAAGTATCTTGAACATCTTGACACAACTATAAACCCCACAATCACTCAGCTACTTGAATATGATGATAATCTACTTGAAGGTCAGCTCACCTTCCAACAAGATGGAGCTCCTCCACATTTTGTTGCACCCGTTCGTCAATTTGTAAATGACGATTTCACAGGGAGGTGGAATGGAAGGCGAGGACCAATATAATGGCCTGAGAGATCCTCTGATTTATCACCATTGAACTTTTTTATGGGAACATTTGAAATCCAAAATTTATATTACACAGCCCAATTCCCTCGATGATCTACGCAGAAGAATTGTAGATGAGTGCCGTGCAATGACTCCAGAAATGTTAAGAAATGTGCGAAGACATTTCGAATATCGAATATGGATCGGAATGGTTCAATTTCGAACTTTCAACTTATCTTGATTTGCACTTACTTTTCATTAAACTTCCACAACACTCAATTGAATTACACCGATGAATTCCCTTCAAAATGATGTATCACAAGTATGGTAGTCCTGATTTGTTTGATGATATGAACAGAATGTCCATAAAATCATGGAATCATCTACGACTGAAAGTAAACTTTAGTCAACTATCTTCCATCGTTCAAGATAACCTTTTAAGAAGTATGCATGTTGAAAAGGGAATTGAAAATTAATATAAATGTTTTATTTCAAATTAAAAAAATTAAAATTAAAATAGTTAAAATTACAAGTAATAAAATTAGTCATTACAAATAAAATGAACAGGACAGAATTACATGTATATGTAACTAAAAATGTTTAAAAGTTTTGACACAAATGTTTAAAAGTTTTGAAACAACACAACAAAACAATCACAACATGGATTGTATTAGACATGCCCCTTAAGCGGGTTTTATTGTTTTAAAATTTTTATTATTAATATTTTTAATGCGCTACGGTTATGTAGTTGGGGTGAGTAACATGCATTCATGGTTAAATGATAGGAATTCCTCTATTGAGTAAAAACAATATAATAGTAAATGGTTCTTTACACATTTCTTGAATTGGCTGAAATTTAATGATTTTACAGATACTGGTAATTTATTGAAAATTTTGACATTTATAGAATTTTGCTCTGTGACGGACAATCTGAATTTAGGAGTTCTGAGTTCATTCGATGATCTGTAGCATGGTTGTGGACATCAGCATTAGTTGAGTATAGAGTTATATTAGTAAAAATCTCCAGTAGAGTTTGATAGATATAGACATAAGGAATTGGTAAAATTCTGAATTTCTTGAATAGTGGCTGACAGTGGGCATGGAAGGTTGCACCATCTATGATCCTTAGCGCCTTTTTTGGAGTCTGAATACTCTAATTGAGTGTGTTGAGTTTCCCCAGAGAATAGTACCATAGTTAAGGTGCGAGTGAAAGAGAGAATGGTAGGAAGTTATTAATATTGGAATGCTCAATACTTTTTTTAGTTGTCTCAATAGGAATAATTGGGTGGAGAGTTTTTTGCATAAATGATCAATGTGGGCACTCCATTTTAACCTGTCGTCAAGCACAATACCTAACAGGTTGACTGAGTTATTCGAGGTAAAATAGTTGTTAGCAGAGAAGAAATTTTTTTGGGTTTTTTCTTGATTTAATTTAAGATTATTCGAACTGAACCAAATATGAGCCTTGTTTTTGGCTTGTTTAGTGAGATTGTTGAGTGTGATAGGGTTGCAATGTGTTTCAATTAAGGTTGTGTCATCTGCAAAACAAATACATCCAGAGGGCGACATATAGTGAAAAATATCGTTGAGGTAGATAAGAAACAACAGTGGTCCCAATACACTTCCCTGCGGGACTCCGTGGTTTATGTTCTGGAATTCAGAGAAAACAACTAGTCTCGGCTAAAGCCACGCTGGACATTTAACTACATCTGAAATTGTGAAAGGACCCTAACTCAAAAAAAAATATCTTAAATTGAAAATTTGCATTTTTATTCAGATAGTTATTTGATTTTCTATTCCAGTCTTAATTGAAGACTAATACAGATGAATGAGGCAAAGAGGAATGCTTTCCAAGGAGAAGTACTCAGCCGAAATCATTTGTAACATTGATGCAGAAGTGGCATCGCATTCACTAGGTCTTCAAAACATTTTTGTCGACGAAAATCTATTTCACGCTTCTACGATCATTAGGAACACCGGAAAAATTGGGAAACACATTTTCTAGAAGCAATTCCACTATGCAATGGTGGAGTGACACTTTGAAATGATTTTCTGACGTTCAAACCTGTCATGGGGTATGATAGATTGATTTGTTTGATGATATGAAGAGGATGTTCATAAAACCAGATGTGGAATCATCTGCGACTGAAAGCTAAATTTTAGTCACTATCTTCCATAGTTCAAGATAACCTCTTGGGTAGGTATTCATGAATAGAACGATTTTTCTGAAAATTATTTGTAATATCTAACGGAAAACAACTAGTTCCTCGGCTAATAACTATCTGAATGAAAATGAAAATTTTCACTTTCAGATGTTATTTTTTGAGTTAGGGTTCTTTCAAAATGTCTATCAGATGTAGTCCAATGTCCAACGTGGCTTTAGCCGGGAAGTAGTGTTTTCTGTTGGATATTACAAAAAATAACTTCAATATTTCGTAGATTTTCAAATTCTCCGAAAAATATTTTAATCAATTTTTATCTGAGATTGTTTCGCTTTTCAATATGGTAGTCCTATTGAAGATTCTGAAGTAGAGGTGCTGGAGGTGAGGGAATTGACAGCACACTGATGACGTATTTTGTGGTAGAGTTCCCCTTCGAAATAAAAATTTTCATTGTTTTCCACTACGATTTCGGATATGAGGGGGGATCACAATTATCGACAGAACAATTATATCAGGCCTCGTATCAAGCTCCTGATACAGGGTCCGAAACCAAGAAAATGGAACCAGTTTCTGTTCAAACTTTTTAATGTTTTTTTATAGATTAAAGTCATTTGAGCATTTTACTAAGTACTTAGACAAGAATCCATTTATTTGATGGGTATGAAAGAATTTGGCCACACATCTAGAACTATAAGGGAAACTTAGAAGCGGATGCAGATAAAATAAAAATGTCGAAAGTTAACAAATTATAATATTTGATGATTTTGTGAAAACTCGTATCGGTTCCGATAGACCGATTTATACGAACAATATCAAGATCAGATAAACAAAAAGAGTGGAGATATAATACATGAAAAATATCAAATAGATATAAAAAATATTTTTTGTCCAATGAAGCAATGCTGCAGGAAAATAGGTCACACCTATCATTGACATCATTGTAATTGTTGCATATTCTGAATAAGGGTGAGTTTTTTGGACTTTTATTCTGGGCGCTTAGAAGTAAAAAAGTTTGTATGGCCTTGAACATGAAAATTGAGCATACTAAAACAGCATTACAGCCTATTTGGCCATGGATCCCTCATAAAGAAAAAAAACTGATGGTGCGGCCAGTCGGAAAGGTTGATTTCAGAATTTCATTTCGATTCTGTGAAAACCATCAATCAAGATAACGAATCATGTGCCAGGAAAAATAGGACATTTATTTACTGGAAAATATAAACAGCATATCTATTTGTCTATAAACTGGAAAATCTACAATCGGAAACTGGAGAAGTGTTCAAATCTCTCTGAACGCTTCAATATTTTTATTAGAAATTATATTTTTGTATAAACTAAACTTCAATCAATATATATATATATTTATATATATATATATAAATATATATATATATATATATAAACATTTGCACTGATGGTATTTTTAGGTTCTGGACACAATGATCGGTGAAGATATATATATAACAATTAATTGAAAGTCTTGTTGTGATGTCGGGACCAATAGGTAGCATTTATATTGAGATCTACCTAAAATCAGAGCCAATTTGTTTCTTTTATTTGCAAGAGAAGTAAGGTTATACCTTTCTTATAAAGCAGTATTAGATATTTAAATCCCAAGGTAGGTACCATCTTGCTAACCTATGGATCGTCAAGGCTATATATACATGTATTAACGAGTCTGTTTAATCTACACGAAATCGATCGTTAATGCCCCCCTATTAACCTTCAATTTCCCTTTTAATGCATAATTGTAATAAATGCAACCAAACATACACCGAAATCGACCGTTAATAACCTGTAAATGGTCGATTTGGTCCATTAATGTATAATTGTGCTACAAGCAACTAAACATACACGAATTCGAATATTATTCAAATGTCAAATCATATTACCTTCGCGCTGTGAAATTTATGCATTTTAAAATCCAAATATTGTAAGTTTTCTCCTAGTTGAAGCAAATGGATATCGAAAATTTCACGTTGACCCCAGGAACGAGGTCGACGGTAACATTTTGTAATCAACTCGTACATTAAAATGGCGGCTAACATGGACAAATTAAAAATAAAGAGACTGTTTGAAACATTGGCGATCTTGACCACCAAGTTTTTGGTACGGCCAGTCGCGCATGGAGGCGCTGCCCGCAATCGTCAGACGACTGATGAGATGACCATTCTCCAATTTCCATAATCGTCAGGAAATAAAAGTGTATTGTTGACACATGTCATCAAAAAATTAATGATAGAAATTATACTATGCAGTCTATGGACTCAACGTCGAAGATAGAATGTTTTGTTATTCGAGTTGACGCTGAAATTCCTAGAAATAGTCTTCTACAAGGTAAAATATAAGCTGCTTTTCACGAACTGATACTTATTTCCATCCATCAGTTGCAGAATGTTTTTCACAAACTGATACTTATTTCCATTTCCTATCACCATTTGAGGAAGTAGGAAGTACATGTTCTACTTGATTATCATCAAACTGGAGTATTTGTTATACCTACTCGGTCTCCTTTGTGCTAATAAATGAACAAAATTATTGAAGGTTTGTTGTAAATGTAATTTGTTTTTATTTTGGATGAATTCATGATAAGACTGAAGAATATTTTTAATTTTGTTGTTTTTCAGAGTTTTATTATTTTTTGTCTGTAGTTGTACCTTGTCCTAGATAAAATAAAATGTGTTTTATAGTGTTTTACTTATTATTCTTTTTTATAAGAACTTCAATTTATTCTTGATATCATGAAACAAAGATTTATTTTGAAACTTTATTTTAACCACGAACGAACTGACAGATTCTACTAATCGATTACTGTATATATTTTATTAGTGATCGATTTGCCATTCCTGTATTTCATATGCTACAACCATTCATATGAAATACAGGAATGGCAAATCGATCACTTACAAAATATTTACCATATCAACCATATGAAAGTAACACATTTAAAAAAACCGCCTTATCTCAATCGGTAACTGAAGAGAAATCTGTTTTACCAACTGTACTAACTTAGTTCGGCCAGTTGCGAAATATGTCGCCACTGTCTAAACGTGGTGCCAACTTTTACTGCAGGTTTGACAACTCTCTTTATTTTTAGTTTAGTTAATGATCTCGAACATTAACGCGCTCGCTTCACTCTCGCGGTAAAATATCTGGATCATTAATCGCCACCATTAATACATCAGATGATCAAATAACTATTAATTAATATTTAGTTCCAAGATGTAATGGAAAAAAGTAATGGCTGGATTAGATTATGTTTGGGGGCTTATGAGTTAGAAGCCTCTCAAAATCAATGATTAGTTTCACTAGACATACATAGTGTTCAAGCAACATTATTTCAGTGAATGAAAGCAAGGCTGCACTCAAGATCAAAATTCCAATAAATCAAGGACCAGTGGCGCATCTTCCCAAGCATGAACAGTTGATCAGTTCGAATTCATATTATAAAGTCATCACTTACGAGTTCATTCTTGAATTCATCTACACTGATTCCGTTAGAAACATCAACAAGAGTTTCATATTCAGCGCTATCTTCCACAGAATGGGATCAATCAACATAGAGTTCCCAAACTCGGAAAATGTCCTCTAATGGCATTCCTCATTATTTCGTACAAGTGCATGCCTGTTACAAGACTCGGTGGGAGAGCTCCATCCAATTCTTTCCATTACTGAAATGAAACCGAAATTCCAACCATTTCATTTCGAGTAATCTCTTCCAGTCTAGGACTGAAGCGAAGAAAATGATTTCCCGCGGTTTGTGGCTGGCCTTCGGCTTCGGTAGAAAAATAACGAACACTCAACAACTGTAGTTGTATCTGTAAGCTAGTTCTCAACTATTGCAAACATTATTAAATATGGTTTAATCCGAGTGAGAGCGGCGAGAAATCCAATTATCTGAAAGCTTGTAACCGTTTTAGTCGCAGTATATGAACATAGCTGGTACACGTTCGAAAACTGACGTGAGATTACCCAGGAAAGCTGACTCCGGCCAATATTGGGTAGAGAATAGAGACGCTCTTGGTACAGGGAGATTGGACGAGATAATCGGTGGGATGTAAACAAATGAACTGAAATTGAAAATGGGAGAATCGTTGCCTACATTCCCTTGTCACCTTGCCGCTAAAATGAAAATAGCACACAGGTAAACTTTCTTATTGAAAAAAAATCGTCATAAGCAAATGGTCGTTTGCAATAAACACATGGAATAGTTGGAAGTTAGTTGAATATTTTTTCAAATAGTGCTAATAGTGTAACAAATCTGGGATTCGTAGCTATCAAAATACCGAATTATTATCTGTTTACTCACACTTCGCAAAACAAAACAATAACGATATCTGACAATTCAATCATTCTAATTCGCCGTTAAAATAGACTGCGCACTTTACTGATTATTCATCTAAGTCGTTTTCTCAATGAACACGCCAATCAATGAAGATTATTACACTACTTTAAAGAAATAATCAAAACAAAATAAAAAACTTGAGAGGTGTCAAGGGACACCCGGATGGAACGAAGTTCCTTTCGATTAATGAGTGAAGGAATTGTAATAAAAAGTTATAATAATATTTTATATATATATATATATATATATATGCACTCTGTCTGTCTATTCTTTCGTACACGTCATAGGTGCGCGGGACTTTGTAAACACAACAGAGTGTGTATATATATATATATATATATATATATATATATATATATATATATATATATGTCTATATATATATATATATACTCTCGACTTCGTAAACACAACAGCGTATAGGTTAGAACACGCACGGCTTGCTAAATACATACGCATTGATATTGTAATATTAAAATATAATTTGCTTTTAAATTTATTAAAGTTATGACGCGTACACTTGCTAAACACACAATAAGGAGTTATAACGCGTATGACTTGGTTAGCACAATAGTAAAGAGAGGTTATAATGCGTACTTGCTAAAAATACATAAGCATTTATTATTGTCTGTATAAAATATCTACTAACCTAACTACATCAGCAATATCCGGAACTTGTGCAGAAACACTGTCAGGATTCATTATTGTTATTATTTTTCATTATTTATTATGTACAAAAAACCTGTATACATTCAACAAAAATAATCGTCGCGACACCACACTGTTCAATGTGAAATAGAAAGACGAAACGAAAATAACTGGCTTGCTTTCTATGAGAGAGAGAGAGAGAGGGACAGACAGAGAAACACGCGCACGCCGCACGGCTTACAACCATAGCGAAAGTCTCGTTACAACGTTTGGTCTTAATTTATTCGGTCTAGCCCCCGTTCGCAACGCGCGATAAGGAACTACGTTCCAATAACATAAAAATGTCAAAAAGGGAATATTGACTAGAAAATATTTCTAGTCAATATTCAATTGAGAATGTTTCCCTTTTCAACATGAATACCCCACAAGAGGTTATCTTGACGATGGAAGATAGTGACTAAAGATTATGTTTCAGTCGCAGATGATTCCACATCTGATTTTATGAACATCCTGTTCATATTTTCAACAAATCAACATAAAAATGCAACGTGAAATCTCCAGCGATGAACAATAGCATTCCAAAAATGCGCTCTCCCCACAACCACTCGCAACGACGTGTGCCCTCACGTGGATGTCATCATTTTACGCTTTGCTTGTTTGTTTGTTTGGAGCCGACTCAAAATTAGTTACTTACATTAGTTTAGAAGGTTAGTTATTGAGACTAAAAAGGTTTATTTTGTTTTTCGTTTTTCAGTTTCCTTTTTCATCGGTTTAATTTACTGTTTAAATTTTTTTATTTCTTATCGAATGGTATCATTACATTAATTTTCTTTAATAAATGAAATTTTGCCTGTGATGATATTATAATTTGGCTACCTAACTGAAGTGAAAGATTATATATTTGCAACTTGTTTTACGCTGGATTTCACAATAAAAAACATAAAATATGAATGATCAGTAGATATATGCAGGATTCAAATTGATGATTGAATACATTATTTTTTTATGAACCCAAGAAAAATCGGGAATTACAGTTTATCCATGAAATCAAACAATCAAATTCTACTTGCTATGTTTTTCTCCAGAAACTAATCTGGTTATTGACCCTTCTCCCAAGACCGATCACTTCCATTTTTTATCTTGACCTGGGAGTTCTTACAAATTAAGTGAATATCAATCATGTTAAATGATAATTATATTTGGACGAATAATTAATATTAGGGATATTTAGATAAAAGTTATCTCTGTCGAACATTAACCCTGAATTGTCAACGAAGTGTGTATCATTATGGTTAAATTATTGCCTTATTATTGATTTCCAATATCAATGAAGAGTCATTCATACTCAAAGAAGGGAATACTTATAACATTACTGAGGCTTAAATTTTCTTATAAAACTACAAGAAATATATTAATTATTAGAATACCGATGAAAGTTTCAAGATATATTTCCTCAATACCGATTTCAATAATACCAGGATATTTATGTGTACCATTCATTTCTAAGAGGAATTACACTGTATATTTACAAGGTGTTAGTGAATAAGTGTGACAAACTTCAGGGGGTGATTCTGCATGAAAAAATAATGATAACTTATGTCCGAAAATGCTTTGTTTTCCGAGATAAGGGGTGTTAAAGTTTTTCTTACAAACCGAATATTTATTTATTGCTCTGAAACCGGTCCAGATATGCAAATGAAATTTGGTCAGTTTTAGGAGGTAGTTATTGCGCATTTTTTGAAATGCAATTGAGAATTTCATGTTTATCATTGGCGCGCATACGGGTAATCTCAATTATTTAAAAGAAAAAATGGTACGCTACTGAAATATTCCAAATTAAAAATCATTTTCAAATTCCTCGTTCACTTTGTAACAAAAAATCTCTCCTGCCTTTTTTTTTGTATGTGGCGCCGTTTTTATGCAAAAAAATCAAAGATCTTAACGGGTATTTGTCATTACTTTAATACATGCGATGCTAGTAGGCTACTGTTAACATTATGTTAAATACGAATATTTCAACGAAATGTCAAATTAGCGTTTATTCATTTTTGAGCTTTTAGTTTGGTAAAACATTAATGATAATAAGTAATTCATTTTTCTTTTATCGAAAAGATTGGAAAATTATACAAATGCGGAATTGTCAGACATGCATTTTGTCTATGGTCGAAGTAATGGAAATGGTCGGCAAGCTCGACGATTGTATGCTGAGTTGTATCCAGGGCGTAGGGTACCACATCACACAATATTGGCTCGTCTTCACCAACGTTTGCGCGAAAATGGTACATTTAAGAAACAAACGGCTGACTGCGGGCGCTTTCGAAAAGTACGAACTGTGCAACTGGAAGAAGCAGTTCTCGAGTTAATTGCGGAGACACCTGAAAGAAGTACTCGAAAAATTGCCAACATACTGAATGTAAGCAACTTCACTGTATTTGAAATTCTTAAAGAACAGCAATTGTATCCGTTTCATATTCAACGTGTGCAAGCTGTACTACCTAGAGACTTTTTTCCGCGCCTAGTTTTTTGCCATTGGATTCTTCATCAAATCGCTAAAATTCCTAATTTTTTTAAATGACGTTTTGTTTACTGAGACGAGGCTAATTTTGGACGACAGTGAATACGAAATTTCCATAACAATCACCTCTGGGCTGAGGAAAATCCACATGGAATCTTTGAAGCTCATTTTCAGCTCCAGTTTTCAGTAAATGTATGGCTTGTGGTACTTGATGATCATTTAATCGGTCCATATTTCCTCTTACTTTAATTTCCTACAGGAATAGTTACCTGTTCTTCTTGAAGAAATTCCTCTACAGCTGAGACAACACTTCTAATTCATGCATGATGATGCACCAGTCCAATTTAGCATTATTGTACGTAATCACTTAGATACAGTATATCCAAATCGTAGGTAGGGGAGATACGGAACATTGGCCTGCTCGATCTCCGGATTTAAATTCTCTAGATTTTAACATTTGGGGTTTTCTTAAGTCATTAGTTCATTCCACTCCCGTCGAAAATGTTGAAGACCTGAGGAATCGAATTATAGCCGGCTGTGACAAAATAAGAAATACACCAGTAATATTTGCGCGAATACGACAATCAATGAGGCGAAGTAATGAATATTGTATCACGTCTGAGGGAGGTCATTTTGAACATTTGTTGTAGCTTTGCGCCTATTTATTTATTAGTGTTATTTTCTGTTATTGTTCTGGTTTAACGTTATTGTATTAGATAGTTCTTGATAATGTATTTAAGAAATGAAAAATCCGCGTTAAGGTGATTTATTTTTTTTGCATGAAAACGGCGCTCCATACGGAAAAGATTTTTTGTCACAAATTGAACGAGGAATTCAAAAATGATGAGATCAGATCATTACCCGTATGCGCGCCAATGATAAACATAAAATTATTAATTGCATGTCAAAAAATGCGCAATAACTACCTCCTAAAACTGACCAAATTTCATTTGCATATCTCGACCGGTTTCAGAGCAATGAATAAATATCATTTTTAAGAAAAACTTAACACCCCGGAACTCGGAAAACTAAGCATTTGCGGACAAAAGTTATATAACAAACTGTCATTATTTTTTCATGCAGAATCACCCCCTGAAGTTTGTCGCACTTATCCACTAACACCCTGTATATAGTAAGTATACCCCTATTCCAAAACAGGTTATATCTCAAAGAGAAGGTATTGGTAAGATAATGAACTTTTGTACGAGGGTTGCATTCCAGTGTTAGGTATTGAGGAAATATTTTTATGTAAATGTTAATTACAAAAACAGCAATCAATACACGTGAATTTCATTAAATTTTTTGTCCAAAGGAGAAACTTTTCATTTTTACCCCAGGCAGCAGAACCTACCCCTATTATAGGTTATACAGTGCGCGTCAAAATTATGGAACGAATTCGATATTTCGCAAGCCATGTACTTTTGACAAAAATCCTGAAATAGGTCAATTTTTATTTTAAAATGCCGATTTTTTTATGTATATTCTAAAGAGGTTATGTCACTGGTTTTGACATGGTGACGTAATCGATATTTTTTTTAAATTGGAATAGATGTCTTGTGATACCTCATCTGAAAGGCCTTTCAATACTGCATTCAATGATAATAATTAATTAGATATTTTTTTACAGGGTGAACAAAAATTAATATTTTATTTCAATAAGAGAATAACTTTATATCCAACAAAATAGAACAGTTAAATAAGATGTTCGAAATGCCATCCATCAGTCTCTTGACAATAAGCAAATCTACGGACACATTCCTCTTGCACATTGCGAATAACTTCCGGAGTAATTCTGGTAATTTCGATCCTAATTCGATTTTTCAACTCTTGTAGATTTTGCGGCCTATCTACATAGACCTTCGATTTCAAATAACCCCACAAGAAAAAATCCAGGGGCGTAAGATCTGGAGATCTTAGGGGCCACTCTATCGGTCCGCGTCTACCAATCCACCTCCTAGGAAAACAGTTATTCAAAAACTCGCGAACATCACGTGCATAGTGAACATCTTGTTGCAACCAAATACTTTGATTTGGTGAGTTAGGATTGTTGGCGTTTGGAAAAATATATTTTTATTATTATTACATTATGACTATGAAATTCTTGTATTGTCATCGGTCCTTGATATGTGTGACAAATTTCAGATTATTCGGAAGATTGGAAGTGGGTGAATATTTACTTCCACGATTTTATTACATTGTGAGTTATTTAGTTACAAGTGAAGATAATGAAAGCGTGTTAAAAAATGCAAAATTTTACTTTTTTGAGCCAAGGCTCTAATCCCTTAGACTGTCCTGGTAGACTAGTGAGTCAGTGCTCTACTACACCAATGGATCCTTTTCAAATATTAATAGTTAGCTATTTCCTAGTCTAAAATGGAAACAAAAGACAATCACAAATTAATGCCATAATAGGCAAGTTATTGTCAAATAAATGTCAGTTGAAATATCAACAAATATTCTTCACAAATTCTAAGTGAAAAGGTTCTAGAAATAAAATAAACTATGGCTACTTTAAGTGAAACCCAACGCATAGAAATTTTAATTTTTATTGGATGCGGAGATAGAACCAGAACTCAGCAAGAGGTATGCGACTTGTTCAATGCGAAGTATCCAAATAGACCTATCAGTCGTTAAACAGTCAGTAAGATTGAGAAAAAATTCAGAGAAACTGGTCATGTCAAACATATTCCGAATGCTGGACGTCCTAAAATAGAAGAAAACGTGAAACTTGATGTTCTATTGGGTGTAGAGAATAATCCTCACAATACTTCACGACAAATTGCAGCAGACCTCGACATATTCCAAAGTTCTGTATTACGTATTCCAAAAGCAGAAAAGTACCATCCATACAAAGTACAGCTACATCAACAACTCAATGATGATGATCCCGATCGCCGTGTGGAGTTCTGTGAAATAATGCAGGATTTGTGTAACCGCAATCCACGTTTTATAAAACAAATTCTGTTTTCCGATGAGGCTACGTTTTGCCTAAATGGTTCAGTAAATCGTCAGAATTGCAGATATTGGAGTAGGGATAATCCTCACTGGATGATGGAAGGGCATACTCAATACCCTCAGAAAGTCAATGTTTGGGCAGGGATAATAAACGACAGGATTATTGGCCAGTATTTTTTCGAAGGAAATCTCACAGGGGAGCGTTACTTGGAATTTTTAAGAGATGAACTCATACTTGCCGATATTTTTCCAAACGCCAACAATCCTAACTCAACAGATGAAAGTATTTGGTTGCAACAAGATGGTGCACCCCCGCACTATGCACGTGATGTTCGCGAGTTTTTGAATAACTGTTTTCCTAGGAGGTGGATTGGTAGACGCGGACCGATAGAGTGGCCCCCAAGATCTCCAGATCTTACACCCCTGGATTTTTTCTTGTGAGGTTATTTGAAATCGAAGGTCTATGTAGATAGGCCGCAAAATCTACAAGAGTTGAAAAATCGAATTGGGATCGAAATTAACAGAATTACTCCGGAAGTTATTCGCAATGTGCAAGAGGAATGTGTCCGTAGATTTGCTTATTGTCAAGAGACTGGTGGATGGCATTTCGAACATCTTATATAACTGTTCTATTTTGTTGGATATAAAGTTATTCTCTTATTGAAATAAAATATTAATTTTTGTTCACCCTGTAAAAAAATATCTAATTAATTATTATCATTGAATGCAGTATTGAAAGGCATTTCAGATGGGGTATCACAAGACATCTATTCCAATTTTAAAAAATTACCGATTACGTCACCATGTCAAAACCAGTGACATAACCTCTTTAGAATATACATAAAAAAATCGGCATTTTAAAATAAAAATCGACCTATTTCAGGATTTTTGTCAAAAGTACATGGCTTGCGAAATATCGAATTTGTTCCATAATTTTGACGCGCACTGTATATCAAGAGTATCGGTAATAGAAGAATTAAATTTTGTACGGGAGTTTCAGCCCAGTTGTTGGTAAGTAATGAAAGAGGATTTTCAAAAAGTCTAATCCCAAGGGGTTAAAATTACCTATGAATATTTGAATAATTTTAATCTTTGAAATAGTACACTAATTTGGATTATTTTCAATTAACTTAACGCTGGGAACAAGAAATGTTGGCTTGGTGTCATATTTATCAAAATTGTATTTCGATTTTTTTTTGCATAGAATCAAATAAGCGTATTAAAAATACAAGGATTCGAGAATATTAATGAGTTCATTGCCCCCCCCAGTATCTCTATATTTTGTTAATATAGCTCTAGTTTTCACACCTGATCAATCAACTGAAAATTATATTATCTTTACTTGTTTAAAACATGAAGACCGTGACCAATTATGAAAAAAAGGTATTCATATCACTGTGATTTTAAACACTTAAATTGGAATAACTTTTTTTTATATTCTTGTATCTGACACGAATGATTATTTTTGGATAAATCTTGCTGGCGAAGTTGATAAAAGTTTCGCACATACCTTTAACATACCAATAAAAAATACATACGAATACATTTTGCGCTACAAGTAAACAGAGTTTAATTTTTCCCAATGGACAAAATTATTTGTCAAAATATATTCCCCTGTCTGAAATCCCTTTGATATATTATGACTCAATCTTCTCATATTCACTATTCAGTAGCACTCTGTATTCGAACCCAAATTAACGATATTTGGTCGATATAGGTCGCTCTGCTGACCGTTGCGAATTTCATTAATTTACAACATAGAAAACGAAACACGTTCCAATTGTGACCCCCATCACGAACCCTATGAATTTGTATTTGATAATCCAATGATATTTGGCAATACTGAATTCCACACTGTGTTCGCCTACAGAGAAAAAATCTACTGCCAATACAAAGTAAAAAATTCTTCTTATCGAGAGTTAGCGTTCGGCAACCTTCTTTTCTAAGCAGTTTGGCATATAGAAAGTGTCAAAGATTGAGAATTTAGTGATTTGGAGTACCTAGATGCTAATTTACTCGAGAATTATTTTTATTGAGAGATATGTATTTCAGAAAACCCCTAAAACTGTGCACAATCTGAAAAAAAAAATAATCCGAGCATCTATGCAAGTGTAGAAGAATAAATAAATCGTACATTATTTATATCTTCGTTCAAGATGCACAAACTCGCCACAAATTAACTACAATAATTATATGTTTTCAATATTTGGTGAAAGAGCTGGAGCAAATTGCAGATCACTTGCCAAACAATCCGTGGTTTTCTTAATAATGTAAAAAGTCTGAAACAATCTGTAAATGTTCGAAGGGACATGTCCTTGTCTCAAAAAACTTGTTAATTATTATTCCTATACATTTCGAAAACATGAAAGCATTGTGAATTGGAAAAGATTATTTAAAACAATTTTCCATTAGCAGTGGATTTAACTATCAATTATTGCCAAAATTCTGACCAACTTTTAATAATAATGATTGGTTTGGAACTCCAGTCGAAATTTTTTACAACATTCCAATCGTTTATTCTCCATATTTCCAAGTTGCTGAAATTGGTGAATCTATTGAAATAAATCCCAAAATTTTTCTTAAATCATGATGCATCATATGCCGGTCATGCAGACTGTTGGGAAATACTTATTTCATTGATTAATTTTACTCTGTTGAGAATCGTCCTGTATAAGATAAAGTAGTTGTCAAATAAAAGTTATACAATTCAACAAACGTCAAAGTCTCTTCATATATAAAAAGTACTTTCCATCGAAATAATTAACACAGACCAATGCTTGGAAGAGGATTAGAAACCGAAATAGATCGGCGTTCAGTTAATTACTGACAAATTAAAAGTCATAGATTTGTTCAAAGCAAAGAAAGCTAGCGAGTAAAAACTCCCTTTAACAATTTTTGTTGCAGTAATTATTAATTGATTTGAAAGCGAAAATGATGATATAATTGCCACAATGAATACCATTATCTGGGTAAATTATTATAGTAATAGCTCTTCCTCCACCCGCAAATGCAACAAATTGATAATACTTCCTCGACACAGTATTTCTTTTTTTGAGAAAATTGTACATTACAGTTGTCTAAATTATATAATGAAGTTCCTTGTGCATTTAAGATTATGTCATTCGAAATTAAATTAAAAAATTTCTGCTGAAAAAGGTGTACCATTCAGTGGATTACTTTCTTGGCGATACAATGTGAAATGTACTTATGTTGTAATAGATTCGTTATGATAGTTCTTGTAGTAAAAGCGTATAGTCAAATTTTTTCCCCAAACTTTTGTTTTCTTGGAAATGAATGTCAATTTCTATTTTCTTTCGTCATAGTCGATTAAACTAGTCTTGCTATATCTTGCTATATCTAAGCCTGATATATTTTCCATAAAATCTAGATGTCTACAAAAAAATGAAAAAAAAAATCAAATTACGGTACAGAATCTAAATTACAAAGGAATATATTTATGAAAAATCAATAAAGAGATTCTTCACCAAGTGATGCGATCTAGAAGGTTTGAGTCTCAACTACCAGTTTATTTGACAAGGTTGATTCACACCATTTAATCTTGTGCCTTTGTTAACATCGTCGGTTTCCAGGCATTATTCATCAGTCACTGATTGGACTAAGCCCCCGCTTTATTGTAAATTGTACACGATGCAAATTGCACACAAAAATTACCCTTTCCGAATTAATCACTTCTACTAATTGATATTCACGTTAGTTTTCGTGTACAAAGTGATTCAGCTGATATGTACTGATCAAATGCAAAACTTACTGATTCTTAAATCATGTCATAACGATTGAGATTGTTATTCTTTTAATAGGTTTTATTGGGAGTTCCAGGTAACTCTTCAATTTTGGGTTTGGGTTAGTTCACATTCCTTGCCAGTTCACGTACCTTAGCGGAAAAGTTACCATTGAGTTATATATTTTTCAAATCAATAAACATGTATTTCTTATTTTAAAAAAATATGCTAAAAAAATAATATGCACAACAAAAATATTAAAATTGAAAATGTTCCCGGCTATGGACTAAACGTATTTTTAACTAAATTGATGTTTTACTACAAGAATCCAAAACCCAAGAAATCCCCCAAATTCAAGTTTTATATATATATATATATATATATATATATATATAATTTTCTTTACAAGATAAGATCCGATTTAAATGAAGACAACCCGAGATTTTGAGTTTTTGTTAAAAAAGTATCGAAACGAGATCCAAAACAAGAGCAGTCCAGATTTGTATGTTCTGAAAAATGTACACCAACGTGAGATCCGACGGTATTACACAGTCTCTGTATTATAAAATTTCCTATTATATTGTCATATCTATCTGGGTTAATACCGGCACAATCATTTCAATTGAACTTGTGTCAGCTTAATTTTTATTACCTTCAATTTGCGTTTATGCTCATACTAGATAGATATTTTCAGAAGCCTCTCACGTACTATACATGGTCTAACAATGAATATGCCCATTCCGCATAGGTTGATCAATACTGAGATATAAGATAGAATAAATGCACACAAAAATGGAGCTACATGATAGAAGTCCATTGGGATAGAAATTGAATAAACATGCACAAGACAAGACAGACGCACATTCAGTCATATATATGGACATTTCGTATTTTCCCTGCAGTCGTTCAAAAATGAGAATATAAAACTGTGAAGTTTGATCGAGCACCAAGAATCTGTCATGATTTAGAAAAAAGATGATGTTTGCAAGGTTCTATAAATAATGAGTTTGATAATCTGAAAACAAGTAATATTTGGTAGAATTACTAAATAGCCAAGTATGATCATGTTAATTAGAAAAATATCTCTTATTGAATCGCTAGATTGGAATAATGTTGAAATATACTAGAATTTCTCTAAAATCGGTGAATATGGAAAATTAGTTTTTTTGTAAAATTTGGAAGAACTACCAGTAATCTGTTTTTTCACAATCTATTTTAGCTTTGCAATTTTCTAACGTAGGAGATGCGATATTTTTTAAGCACATCTTTGGAACTATACCATAAGACGGAAATAATAGTCAGTGACGTCAGTCACTAGTTCAGAAACAACACAATAAGAGCGGAATATTTTATAATAAAAATCTATTGTATCCCGAATCTATACTCCCGAAATGCCGCTTGTTATAAATGCGGACACACCGCTAGATTATGGTGAAATGAAAGTTTTTGGTAGAATTATACTAGGAATTTCTCTAAAATCGGTGAATATGGAAAATTAGTTTTTTTGTGAAAATTTGGAAGAACTAGCAGTAATTCTGTTTTTTCACAATCTATTTTAGCTTTGCAATTTTCTAACGTAGGGAATGCGATATTTTTTAAGCACATCTTTGGAACTATACCATAAGACGGAAATAATAGTCATTGACGTCAGTCACTAGTTCAGAAACAGCACAATAAGAGCGGAATATTTTATAATAAAAATCTATTGCATCCCAAATCTATACTCCCGGAATGCCGCTTGTTATAAATGCGGACACACCGCTAGATTATGGTGAAATGAAAGTTTTTGGTAGAATTATACTATGAATTTCTCTAAAATCGGTGAATATGGAAAATTAGTTTTTCTGTAGAAAATTTGGAAGAACTACCAGTAATCCTGTTTTTTTCACAATCTATTTTAGCTTTGCAATTTTCTAACGTAGGAGATGCGATATTTTTTAAGCACATCTTTGGAACTATACCATGAGATGGAAATGATAGTCAGTGACGTCAGTCACTAGTTCAGAAACAACACAATGAGAGTGGAATATTTTATAATAAAAATGTATTGCATCCCGAATCTATACTCCCGAAATGCCGCTTGTTATAAATGCGGACATACCGCTAGATTATGGTGAAATGAAAGTTTTTGGTAGAATTATACTAGGA
Organism: Gonioctena quinquepunctata; assembly: GCA_018342105.1. Lineage (NCBI taxonomy): Eukaryota > Metazoa > Arthropoda > Insecta > Coleoptera > Chrysomelidae > Gonioctena > Gonioctena quinquepunctata. The sequence continues at coordinate 1,047,312 of JAFIRS010000116.1, read as the reverse complement.
ATTTCTCTAAAATCGGTGAATATGGAAAATTAGTTTTTCTGTAAAAATTTGGAAGAACTACCAGTAATCCTGTTTTTCACAATCTATTTTAGCTTTGCAATTTTCTAACGTAGGAGATGCGATATTTTTTAGAATCTTTGGAACTATACCATAAGACGGAAATAATAGTCAGTGACGTCAGTCACTAGTTCAGAAACAACACAATAGAGCGGAATATTTTATAATAAAAATCTATTGTATCCCGAATCTATACTCCCGAAATGCCGCTTGTTATAAATGCGGACACACCGCACCGGTGCCAAATTTATTTCGGCACGTGCAATAGAGCTCACGGAGCATTTGAAGCAGCCTCTATTTTAACGAAAGTTTGTGGTCGACGTTAGTTATTGTACTGATATTTATCGACGGCGGCGCAGAGGTTTCAACACTGAACGGATCGATCTAGAATGAGTCACTGACTATTATTTCCGTCTTATGGTGAAGCAATGAGAAGATTCTGAAGAATAACTATGCCTTCTAAAAAGCCATGACTAACTGACTGGCTACAAAGGAGAACAGACATGTGAATGATCTTATGAGGGTTCCATTTTTTCCTTTGAGATACTCTACTCTCAAAAAGGAATGATACATTTTGGTTGCGGGTTGCGTCTACTTCATTGGCACTGTTAGGTATAAAAAAATACCAAGTGTTGTATGTGTAGTTTCGAATAGTGAGAAAGGGGGAATGAGATATAATTGTTACGATATTTCTTTTTTGAGGAAACTTTCCAAAGTGAACCCATTTCTGTCCCATTATATAAGAATTATTACCTTGCTCAGCTCAAGAATAATCCAGAACGTTATAAAAATAGAAACTTTCGAATATTTATACCATAAACTGAAAGACCTTATACATGAACGCAGTTTTTATATCTAGTGTGTTGTGGTACGGTGGTTGTAGCAATAAATTTTCTTGATACAAAAAAATTCATAACAAAAACGATAAATTCAGTAGAAAGATTCAGCCACTTCCAAAACTAAACACGATGCAAGAGACTAAACTCGAATAAAAAGCTTAGTTTACCCGACACTTAAAGCTATCCTAATCAATTATCTTTTTTTCTGCAACGGAAGTGCTTCTAAGAATCTGACTTTATTGCAGTAATTAACTTTTCCGAGCAGGTCCGTATTGCAGGAGTCTGGTGCAAATTAAAAGCAAATGAATTATTCAAGTTTCAATGACTGGTAGAAAGCGAAAATGAGGTATAAGTCAGAGTTGTAATATCATTCTGTTCTATGTGAATCTCTCGGTGCAATGATGATCCCACCAAATTCGTTGTGATGACTGAATCTTCCCAAATTTATTTGCCTATGCTGTTTAGATTATAAAGTTATGATAGAAATTTTGTACACGTAAACTTCTTTGGTAGGATATTGAAAAATGGACTGAGTATTAGTTACTGTGGAACATAATAATGTATTACGAGCAGAGAAGTATTATAAGAGACTACAACTTATGGTACGTACTATACTTTTTCTACGAACATATTTGAAAGCTACACAAAATTACTCGAAATGTATTAAACTAGTTTTCATTAATTATTGGATGAAAGGCGATAGTTCTCTTACTATGATGATCAATTGACATTGAAAGCATTGTGAATAAATTATTGTCATTATTATTTATAAAATGTTATTACTGGATTCGGTTTCAGTTCGATTTCTTGTAAAAATGTACATTCTTACGTTACATCTAAATCATCACGTTTTTACAAATAAAAAAGATTGTTTCCATTATCTGTTTGTATATGATGGTCTGGATTAAAGTTCGAATAGTGTTGTGGGAAAAATAATTCAATTGACATTACTAAATATATTTAGACAATATATTGACAATTATTGCGACTCTTCAGTCTTTGTTACTAGTTCGTAAAATAAATAATGAAAATAAATCTCAAATCACACTAATGCAAAGACAAATTCACAGACGTTTTTCGAATAAAATTTCGAAATCAATTCCATTTGATTGGCTATTAAAAAAGCCGTCAAATTGCTCAAACGCTAACAGTTGGTAGTCCATAAAAAAATTAAAAGATTTTTCCTCAAGTTCAACAAGCCGAAAAAAAATGTTATACAATGGCGTTATACCCCTGTCATTCACGGGTGAGCAACAAGTTGAAAAACACCTTGTATAAATTATCAACTTCAGTTGAACAAAATAATGAAAAATACGTTGGTAATTGAAAAAATTACAATTTTTAACAATTTTACTAAAAATATTTTGTTTTTGAGAAAGACGGGATGCTTTTGATAAAACTCGTGCCAACTGTATGAAAAGCTCTTAAAAGCTTGCGTTGAAAATGAAAGTTATAAAGTCATTGAAAATCTCCAAATTTTAACTAATTATGAAGTTTAATAAAAATATAAAATTGTTTATGAACTGATCAAAGCTATATGCATTTCTCTGAATATTGTAGAAACGTAATCATAGCAATGAAAAAATTACGGAATTGAGAACATTGTTCATCCATGTTATCATTTGTTTCCCAACAATTAATTCTTATGAAATCGATGTATGTCTCTAAAATCAAGATTTTTTTTAAACTAGTCAACTTATTTTTTGGGCATGGCAATGGATCAGCAATGCCTAGTACTGGGATGGGTGACTGCCTGAAGGGAACACTCGAGTTTAGTACGCGAAGAAGCATAACAGCGTAGTAGCATATTCATAGCTGCAGGCACCATATCCATGAGCACAGGATATAGCAAGAGATGTGCCGTCCTTCGGAGGGGACGTTGATATGGTGTTCCCGAGTTCATAGATGTTGAGCTCGTAAAAGAGCCGTTTCTCATGTTGAAAGCACCAGAGAATTCGGTAAAATTTCCAGTTGGGAAATGCGCTTATCAGCGTCGGTGGTGAAAAAAAAAAGACCAACGTTAAATAATGAAAATAATGATGAAAATAACATATATTTCGAAAAAAAAGCACTTTTGTAGCAATATGGACTAAAAGGTTGTGAAAAAGTATAAAGCCACTGACCAAAAAATTAACTTAAACGTAAAAAAAGCGTGGGGTGCTTGGTATTAGTTGTTTTTCATCGCTATATATTTGTGAAGTTAATTTTTTGGTCAATGAATTGTTCCTTATCATTTTCAGCTTTTTAGGCCATATTACAAAAGCGTGTTGTTTTTAAACTTTCCAACTATCGGACAAGAACTTTTCGATTGATTCATCCACATGGGACCGAAATTTTCACTAACTTTTGGTGACAGTGCTGAAACCAGCGCACTCACCAAATATTTGTAATGTAAATTGGGTATTTTTTATTACATTCTGTCATTCTTTCCGGTTCAAAATTTGTAATCCATTTTTGGAGCACTTGCTGACATCCGATTGAGCTGACATTTGGCAGGTGTTCATAATTCCGAAACAATGCACTATGAAATTTTTGTTTGAGAAAAAACAAAATGGCAGCTTCTAGATGGCGGGCGAGTTTTGTGATTATGGTACGATTTGATTCAGAATTGGTATGTGGGGGTTTTTGCGGAAGGAGATTGTTAATTTTTTGACAAAATTCAAAATGGCGGACAAGTTTTGTGATTATGTTAGGGGGTTTTCGGGGTCAAAAATTATGAATTTTTTGTTAAAATTCATAAATTCAAGATGGCGGCTCTAAAATGGCGGAGGAGTTTTGTGATTATGGTCCGATTCTATTCAAAATTTGTATGTGGGAGTTTCCGGAGTCGGATATAATTTTTTTTTCAAAATTTATGAAATTGAAATGGCGGCTCCTGGAATTTTTGTTATAGAAAAAAACAAAATGGTGCTCCAAGATGGTGGACGACATTTAAGTTCATGGTCCCATTCGATTCAAAATTGGTATGTGGGGGTTTTCAGGGTCGAAGATTGTTTCTTTTCAAAAATCATAAAATCAAAATGGCGGCTCCAAGATGGCCGATGATATCTGTGTTTATGGTCCGATTCTATTCAAAATTGGTATGTGGGGGTTTTCGGGATCGAATATTATTAATTTTTTATCAAAACTCACAAACTCATGATGGCGGACGAGTTTTGTAATTATGCCCCGATTCGATTCAAAATTGGTATGTCGGGGTTTTTGGGATCGGAGATTATTGATTTTCAGTTGAAATTCATAAATTGAAGATGGCAACTCCAAGATTGGGAATGAGTTCATCTTTAGATGGTCTCCTCATTGAAGGGCTAGATAGCTCAGAACTTACAGGAAAAAAGCCTCATAATAACGATGCTTTAAGAAAAATGCATAGATTAAGGCGTACTTAAGTACTAAAAAGCACAAAATAAAATAATTAATAAAACACATTTTTAAAGACAAGCTTTTATTCAAGTGCTTGTCGCTTTTGTATTCGAACTGGAAACTTTGCGCGACAAGCTTTTGAATCTATAACTCGGAATAACCTACGTCACACATCCAAAGCAATTATTTTTTACTTTTTAGTGCATTTGAATAAAAGTTTGTCTTTAAAAAGGTTTTTTATTATTAATTTTTTTTAATATGAGCTGCTGATCTTGGTGAGAATACCAGGTCATAGTAACGAAATTATTGTAATGTCACTCGTATCAAGGGGTGCAAAATTTCAAATAATCCAGAAAAGAATTTCATTGAAAAATTCCATTACATTCATACATACATACAGGTCAAGGTAATAAAATCGCGTTGAAAAGTACTTCATCCTTGTTGCCTGCCGGTACCTTTTGAAATGGAATATTCTCAGAATCCTTCGACATTTCAAGGTGAAACTCCTTGGCCTCGGTAATGAAATATCAATTCAATAAAGACGCATCATCAAAGTGCCTTTAGGTTTTTCTATAAGCATCACCTTTCAATCTGAGAAACCGACATTCGAAAAGTTCGTCAATACGTTTCTGTTTTGTACTGACATTCTCGAAGGAATTTTCGAATAACAAGACCTACACGGGGGCAATTACGTCAAAAGAAGTATGTCAAGTATGAAAAACTGGAAAAGTTGAAAGGAAATACTACGAAGTCGGATGAGAAATAGGTGGAAGCTTCCGTGGAAAAATCACCTCGTTGATGTTTTCTTTGTGTTGATACGAATTCCCGGTAATTTGAAGGGGCTTTATTAGGGGAGTATTGCTCGATGAACTCTTGAGAACAGGGAATGAGAACATCACGAAGCGAAAGCGTCACGTTATTAAGAAAATGAGAGGGTATAGAGGCAAGCTTTTGAAGCCGTTAGTAGGTTTGACATTCTAGATTATTCGCAATCATTCTCTCGCGATTTCAAAAACTTCATTTGGATCTTTCATCTCGAAGAATATATCCTCCAGATGAAAAATTATTTGCTTTATTTGTACCCCCATCAGAAGAGTTACATCGATAGAAAAATGTTAAATAATTGATTTAAATGATGTTATAGATAATTATCGAATAATTGGAACCAATAACTTTCAGAAATATATAATAACCTATAAATTGGAAAAAGTTCGAGCATACGAGCACTGTCGTACTAACCTGCATGCAATTCGAGACTTCTGAAACTTCCATAACTTTCCACTGGAGACATTTAGAGGACCAAATTTCTCAAATAGGGGTGTACAGTTTGAAATAAACCCCTGATAAACAGATTATGATACATCAAACTGGTGACAGATTCATTCCCCACTGATCATGGACACTATTTCTGAGGAGCTGAAATTTGACAAATTTGGGAGGAAAACAAAGGATAAAATATCAAATTTCCCATTTTCAACCCCTAAAATAAAGTGGTAAAATCTGCAGGCTTAAACACCGGCGTATCCGCCATAATCCACTATATCTAACTTTGCACTGCAATGATGTAAACAAAATGCTTGAATTTATTCCTAAAATACAAGTTTATAAACATAGGATTACAGTTTGGATCACGAAGAACTATGAAAAGAGGAATTTGTCTGCTTTTAAACTCCGAAATGAAGGGAGAAGTATTTATGTTAGATTCATCGATTATTTGTTAATTTTTTTTACTTTCAGATTGTGGACAATCATGTTGAGAAATGTGGCTTCTACAAAAAAATAACTTTCGATCAGTACTGAAAATAATCAACATTCTCCTATAATGTGTACGTTAGTAAACACTGTGAAAACCTATTGAAACATCCATGAAGTGGAAATGGAAAAAAAATTAAAAAAAAAAACACTTCCATTTTCACTATCAAATGCTACATTTTGATCTGTACCATAACAATCTAGACATAAATGCGAGTATGGGAACTGGAAATAATCGAAAAACATTAGAGGGCGATTAATGGACGAGTAAGGATAGAAAGGAGAAACGAAATAAAAACTTGAGGAACTATTTGAAGAACCAAATAACAAAAAATTGAAAGTCCGAGGTATATGTAACACAAAATCTGAATCACAGATGATAGTACTTATTCAAACTGCAGTTTTCACCAACATGATAATATAATTTTCCGATAATGGATCAGATCAGTCATTTTTTACAACATTTTTGAAAGAAAAAGTTAATATTTCCTTGCACTAACTTAGTTGTTGCCTGATAACAGAAAATAAGTGTAAGGAAATATTTATTTTTGTATGTTTATGTTTATTCCACTTTGAAAAACACAACACAATGAATAGCACAAATAACATCAATATATAAAACTGAACTCTGTCGCGAATTATCCGCTTATATATTGAAAAACATACGTCTACAATTTTCCGAAAAGGTCCTTCTGGCTTCTTCTCGATGATTCTATGACGTCATCGGAAACCTCCAACTGCCGCATCGTCTGGCACGTGTTAGATGGAGAGAGGTGGACTCCCCTAATTCCGTAAGAATATTTAGCAACTAGTAGATTATTTTTTGTAAAATAACTTATCTTGAAGAATATTAGGACCTTATTTTGTAATACACAAAGACATGAATTCTAAATCATGCACGATCTGAGCCTGTAACAACATTGTGAGATGGTCTCGTGTTGTGGGAATCATTCTACAGTTAAATAATACTAATAACATGATTGACGTGAAGCCAATGTTCGAGTATGTAACAGCTCAACCGCATTGATTTCACTAGTCGGCCTGTATTTATTGATTCTCTTCTGGAATAGGCATTTAGTTCCGGAAATCATAATTGATAATATAAGGTTACGGAATTAGCAGGGTACGCCATATTCATATCGCCAGTGCCAGATAAGACGGCCGTTGACCGATGACGTCATGGAATCATCGCGATCATTCCAGGGATTGCTCGAATATTTTGGAAGCTAGGAACGGGCCAACGACGGAAGCGGCAGTTTTTTTAATATTGTTGTGAAGAGAAACAAAGCAGTTCATATAAGAGAGTTCGAGGTGAAGTCTATTTCGGGCAGCGCATTTCAGTTGTAAACAAGTACCGTATTTTCGAGTGTATTATTTTGTTGTTTTACAGAGTGGAATAAACGGACATTGAAATTAACGGAGTATTTTACTAAAAACGAACCCCGGTGGGGAATAATGCAAATGGAATTGATTTTATCACGAGATGAAATGTTATTTTCGGTAATGAGGTTAATTGAAATTGCTTGAAAAAGATGGGTGAAATTTCCTGTCACGTCACAAAAGAACTTTCAAGGAAACACTTACGGATTATAGTAATAACGAAGCAAGAGCAGCGTAAACAGAAAATGCCACAATCAACTTTTCCCGTAGTATAAAAGTATTTGTTGGAAAACCACTCAAGCTCGTACTCGGCATTTATTACTTTATTTTTCAATTTTATTAGCTTTAAACTGGGCTAATAAAACACGAAACATTTTTAAAAGGAACCCATTTCCAGCTTGACCCAGATATATTTATTTGAGTTTTCGGTGTCAATTTCTTTTGGTCTAATAATGCGTATTCCATGGAATTCGATAAAATTACGGGAAAATTGTGCAGTATTGATACATGAAAAACAAATCGACCAAGGAATCGCTAACAGGAATCCAAAAAACTACAAAAGCTATTATATGCCTGATACTTGTAATGAAAAAACCTTCAGAATTGAGATGAAGAGATCACTGGAATGTATGGAAAGTATACTACGAGAATGATTCAATATGACCATAAACGAGAAAAACCAGGATAATTCATTATCAAAACAAATGAATAGAAATAGAATTGTATATTTTTGTGCAAATAATCCTAAGAATCATTCAATATGTCTAAAGAAACACTACCAAAGGAAAGAACATTTTTCAAATTTTTTGTTGTGAATTGCCTAGGCAAAACAGTAATTTTTTTATCGTGAAAAATACTTACACCATGTTGACTAATACTCAGACTGAAAGTACAACTTAAAAAAATACAATCCCCAATGAGCTCATGATTACCAGGAGAAGCTTTCAAATACTGAATGTTCTAAAATTGGTTGATAAATTTTCATGAGATGGCGCCACTTACATCGAGCCTACTAATACTCAGACCGAAGTATAAAATTGGAATTCATAGTGTGTTTCATTATTCCAGAGATATATCTGAAATTGTTAAATTTTCCTAGAGATGGCGCCACTTATACCATGCTTACTCATACTCAGACCGAAAGTGTAAAGTATTGGAATTCCTAGTATATTTCATTATTCCATACGTATATTGCCATACTAGGGGAATGAAAAAAGAACTAATATAAATTTATTATACTACGATCAGTAATCTTCCTTTAATTTGTTTTATGTCACAGTGCCTAGTTCAAAAGCGTATTGGGGCAATTCAACCCTTCAAAATACTGCTGAAAAAGTAAGAAATGCGCAGGAACGAATAAATTTTCATCTTGGCTTTTTTTGGTAATATCTCCTTGCAAAGGTTAACCTTAAAATTACAAAAAGTTTTGAGTCAAAAAACTTTTTAACAAAAAATATAAACCGACGAAATACGGAACTGATAAATAAAAAATAAAATAAACCTTCTTAGTCTCAATAACTAAGCTCCTATACTAATGTAAGTAACTAATTTTGAGTCTGCGCCAAACAAACAAGCAAATGAATTAGGTAAGGCAATGCCGGCATCGAGTTGCGTGGTGACATTCTGATAATTTTTTTGAAGTAATTTAATGATCTTCGTTGATTGTTCGTTTGGCGCCGACTCAAAATTAGTTACATTAATTTAGGAGCTTAGTTATTGAGACTAAGAAGGTTTATTTTATTTTTTACTTTTCAGTTCCGTATTAATTTTTTGTTAAAAAGCTTTTATTTTTCAATTTTTTGTGGCTAAAATCTACTAATTACTACCTACTTGTTTTTTTATTACTTCCAAAATACTTACTTACCCACCTTACTTCAACTATTACCAGTTAAATAATATGATTATCTACTTTTACTATTTGTTGTAATATAAATTATTTTTGTTGTTCTGGTTAGTTTATTTTATTACTTTGTATATCATTCCATCCTCTTATAGAATATAATTATTGTGACGAATGTAGGAAAACAAAAATAATGACAGTAGCGATCTGTCATTGTCAACTACATATGTGTGCCAATGTTCACAAGTGAAAAATCAATTATCTCCTATTTTTCCACCCGTAAGAGTTGATAATTCCATTCGAAATCCAAATATGATTAACTACCCTATCTAATAAAAAAAGAATCATCCAAATGGGAGAACCCAGTACAAAGTTATGCCTGATAGAATCGGTTAACGGACCAGAATTCAGAGGGTGAGTGATCAATATCCTTCATTTTGCTACCCTTAGGGGTGGATTCCATCTTTAAAATTCAAATGGGACCAACTTCGAAGTACACCCTATCCACTGAAAAAAGAATTATCGGAATCGAGTCTCAGTAAAAAGTTATGCGTGGTCATACATAAAAAAAATAATACGCGTCGACTAGAGAACCTCCTCCTTTTTGGTTTCGTCGGTTAATAAATAAAATGTAGATTATCCCAACGAACATTTGGTAGGAAAAAATTTAGCAAAGGATAATTTTGTTATATTTACGTCAGATTCAACAAATTAGATGTACCAGGGGTGAGCTTCTGGGGTTGACTTGAGTGATATATACTGCCCGCCAAGGGGAAAATGCCAATTTTTGCGAAACATAATTCTAGGAGGCTTGGAAAGTTAAAATTTTTCACGGATTCGTGATCAGGGCATCAAATTTGATACTTATATCTACACATTTTAGCTGAATAAACTTCAGTTCTGACAAATTCGAATTTGTCTCACATCTCATGGATTTTTTGGTAATATCTCCTTGCAAAGGTTTACCTTAATATTAGAAAAAGTTTTGTGTCAATAAATGAAATGTAGATTATCCCAACGAACATTATGGTAGGAAAAAATTTAGCAAAGGATAGTTTTGTTATATTTACGTCAGATTCAACAAATTAGATGTACCAGGGGTGAGCTTCTGGGGTTGACTTGAGTGATATACACTGCCCGCCAAGGGGGAAATGCCAATTTTTGCAAAAAATAATTCTAGGAAGCTTGGAAAGGTAAAATTATTCACGGATTCGTGATCAGGACACCAAATTTGATACTTATATCTACACATTTTAGCTGAATAAACTTCGGTTCGGACAAATTCGAATTTGTCTCACACCTCATGGATTTTTTTGGTAATATCTCCTTGCAAAGGTTTACCTTAAAATTAGAAAAAGTTTTGTGTCAATAAATAAATGTAGATTATCCCAACGAACATTATGGTAGGAAAAAATTTAGCAAAGGATAATTTTGTTATATTTACGTCAGATTCAACAAATTAGATGTACCAGGGGTGAGCCTCTGGGGTTGACTTGAGTGATATACACTGCCCGCCAAGGGGGAAATGCCAATTTTTGCAAAAAATAATTCTAGGAAGCTTGGAAAGGTAAAATTATTCACGGATTCGTGATCAGGACACCAAATTTGATACTTATATCTACACATTTTAGCTGAATAAACTTCAGTTCGGACAAATTCGAATTTGTCTCACATCTTATGGAAACAATAAGCCATGAGATGTAATATAAATGCGGATTTTTCAAAACTGATTTTTTTGGCAGAACATGAATATGGGTATTAAATTGAATCCTACTCCAATAACTACGGAAGATACGGGGGGTTAACATGGGATGTGAGACAAATTTGGATTACTCAGAGCTGACCATTTTTCAGCAAAAATGAGTATTGGTAATAGATTTAATGTCCTCATCACGAACCTGTAATGATTTCGAGTTTATCTCGCTTCCTACTATTATTTTTTGTAGAAATGGGTATTTCCATCGCTCTCTGCGCGCAGTGTATGTCACTCAGACCTCAGAACTTATTTGAGCTTTTCTCTGATAGCGAGAATTTCAGAATTTCACTCCAATGATTAGGGAAGGTGTTTCCATGAGAAGTGAGACATTATATATATATATATTATATATATATATATATATATATATATTATATTATATAATATATATATATATATATATATTATATATATATATATATATATATATATATATATATATATATATATATCTATATATAATGAGAATAATATTATAAATCAAAAATAAGAGGGGTAACAATAATGCTGCTGAAATGAAAGATTACCGAAACAACAGGAACAAACAAATAAATAAATAAAAAGAGTATTGATGCATTGCCCAAAGTAAATGAAATTTTCAATATCATAATTAGAGCCATTCATTATATCTGAATATATTATACTGAAATAAAACAGCAAGGTATAAAAGTTTTTTACGGGGCAATGTATTTCATACCGAACAGAATTCATCATTGCTATTCTGTTCTGTATGTAATTCCAACAGTGGAAAAACGATTAAAAAAATAATGAACAAAACAAAATGTACATTTTGCAGTTGAAATGATGCTGAATTTGTATTACTCTTTTGTTCTGTAGCTAACTAACTGTAATGTCATTCGCCATTTGGACGTTGCATTTGAACGAAATTATGAAAGTATGCGAGGAATAGCGAGTGGAATATATCAAAGTTCGTAAAATTAGGTTTTACTTTGTAGCTATTTTTCTTCGAGGTCTGTAGAAATTTCACAGAAGGAACATTGTGGTAACGTATTTATTACTTTGAATTTAAACGACAGTAAGCCTAAGCTGGTTACATTTTTTGCACGAACTCATCTTTTGGAAAGGATTCCGCATTATTCTCATAGAAAATGGCTACTGGTTGATTTTCCGGGACTGGTATGTTATAGATTTCAATACCCCCGTTAACATATTTTCCATAAAAAATGATTAGTCGTTTGGTTCTGCCAGTTTAGTTGAGCTAGCAGAACCCGCGATTTCTACCACATTTGAAGAACAATTATTTTTTCAATGGGTTAATAAATTGGCCTGAAATTATGGCCAAAAAATAATCGAAAATTCCAAAGTGGTTCTGCTAACTTAACGCGGGTGATAACTTCCCCAGCAAAAGTTAGCCATTCCCCAAGATTCAGGAATAATAAAATTTATGACTGAGGTATTTCCACATTTCTCTTTATGATTCCGAGAAATTATATTTTCGTAGAAATGATTTTGTTTTCAAATATTCAGTACTACTTACTACATGTTTCGTACCAAAATATAACAACTAGCTTTTTTAAATCGCTCTAATATAAAAAATATATCCTAAACCCAATCAAGAGTAATTTTTAATTTTATATACAGCGCGCCTCAAAATTAGGGGTACGTCAACACCTTATTTTTAATCAAACAAGGAGGGGCACGTCACATATGTTTTTATATATATATATATTATATATATATATATATATATAAATCAAACAATTTGAGTTTTCATACCTTCACCAAGTTAGATTTCATATAAGGTGAGTAACAATATAAAGTTCAAGTTTGGTATGAAAATGGGTTGTTTGTTTTTTTTTATATTAGATAAGATTCGAGTCTCTGAAATCGACATCATACCAGTATGGGACTCGTTCATCTGCTACATGCTTTTGAAATGTAAAGCTAACCTTAAAAGTCTGGAGATGATGTCATAAAATCTATTCCAACATATTAAAAAATCCGAAAAAATAAATAATTAAATTTTGGAGTACATAGGTGCGAAACTTGAATTATATATTTTCTATTCGCGCTGAATACAAAATTGGACTATTGGGCATTCTTTATTAGAAAGATTAAATAATCCATAAATGACATCAAAAAGTTAGTTATTTTGGGGTTAACTTCATGCTCGAATTTGTAGTAGAGTACATTTAGAGAAATTTGATTTGATTATTTCTTTTACGAACACCCTGTTATAAGGTATGAAGGAGATTGTAGTTATTGCGACAGGCTTCCAACATAACTGGGGAATGATATTCAATAAGAATTTATCAAGCTGTAAAATTTGATAAAAGCATCTCTTTTCCACTTCAACATGTTAGCTAAGCCAAAATCCACAAAAACTCAAAAGTAATTCACCATTGAAATGATGTTGGTTTATTTATATAAATAAATAAGAAAATCACTCCAAAAAAAGTGAAAAAAATCACACAATAATGTTTTACCAATTTTAATTTTACTCAGTAGGTATCCAAATATACAGCTAGGTTAAGACATGTATTGAATATATTTTAAATTTTTGGTGATTTTTCAACTTCTTTTAAATATCAATATTTTCAACTTTTCAGTTTGTCGTGATCATGGGATTAACTCGATGCTCAAAAATCGCATCACGCAGTAGGTAACTCGCCCTGTGTATAATAAAAGAAATGTAATACTGAGTCGCTTTCCAATCGGTTGAATAATAATCGCGGATGTACACACTTTTGACTCACCCTGTGAATAATCGACATAAAAATATGCTATGATTCTTCTTTGGATACTATGCAAAAAGTTGCATTTACAAAGGTGATATACTTTTCGAGAAAATTGCAGACATACCTTCATACATACATACAGGTTCAAAATAGAATATCCTTGTTTTGAACCACTCTGTACATAATTTTGACTCACCTGTACCTATAAATACCAAGAATATGCCAAGTTCCTTTCCTGGTTTTTGGGATGAACATGCAAAAATTGCAATCAAATTGATTGGATACTTTACGATATACATACAGGCGAAAAAGATAAGATACCTAGATGAAAAATATCATTAATCACTACATAATGCAACTATAATACCGATTTGAAATAGAAATCTTTGACACTCACTGTTGGTTCAAATCTGTTTTCATCAAGGAAATACAAATGAACGTAGGTAATGTACGAACATAAATCATTGGTATTTTTCGTAAATTCCTAAATTTGTTACTGTTTCATTCCAATTTTCTCTGAAGATAAAAGTCCGTGACTGAAAATCGCATTACGAAATATATTATTCAAAAGGCGATAAGCATTGAGTTTGCCAGAGTTGTATGCGTGTGCAAACGGTATATCATCACCATCACAATGCTTTTATCCATTTCCTTCCGACGAAAAACTCACATTTTTACCACACAGTACGTTCAAACAAGTAGGTCATTCTAAAATTAAACAATCGCCTCTCTATAAACATAACACACCGGTGATGGAATTCATTCTCTTCCACATTAAAATTCTTCCATTATCTGATTTTACACAAATTATCGTAAAAACTTCAAAAAGTACTTCGTCACCGAAAAATATTTTACGATAACCATTTTACGCTCCATCAAGAAACATTCAAACCTAATAATGGCTGAGATGCATAGTACCTAATAAAATTTGGGATAGACGGCAGGCGGTTTCCTGGAATCTCGGACCAGGTCATGCCTTGAGGGTGTAAGCTGAGGGTTGGTAGCGACGTAATGAGGCAAGGCTTCTGAAGGCACTTGTTTACTTTCCTACCAAATATTCACACTTCTGCGTTATGTTTCCTTTTTCAACTAATTTTATTAATGATCATGTATATTAGTTAATGATCCTACATGAAATAAATAATAGTTTAAAAATACTTAAAAACACGCGTTTATAGAAAACCAAACAAAAAAAATCGAAAATAAGAAAAAAAATTATTTTATTTAAAAAAAAGCGTGGGGTGCAGGGTATCAATAATTATATACTACATTACACACCTAGGGCAGTAAAGTAAGAAATGTCTCAGATCACAGGTAATTGTTGGCCGAGGCGATTCCATGCACCCCACGCTTTTTTTTAAATGAAATAATTTTTTTCTTATTTTCTATTTTTTTTTCTATAAAAGCGTATTTTTTTGTTTCTTCAAACTATTATTTATTTAGAAAAATCGAATTTAAACGGTTTTCTTCACATAAAGGATTCAATATAAAATTGAACCAGAGAAAGGTAGATCTCAGGTGAAAAACAACTACTTTCCTGGCAAATACCACGCAGAACGTTGAATGATATTCACCTGAAAATCCATGCATACTTCCATAAAATATCAATGGACATTGAATGCAAATGTTTCTTCTGATAAGCTCGATTATGTTTAATTTAAGTCGTGTTCACTAACAATCCGTCATACCGGTTTCGGCTTCTTGGCCCTCATCGTACGAGTAGTCAACCAGCCAAAGTCCAAAGAACTCTGGCTGAAGTGAGACACAACGTAAACAAACCATCATCGATCTTGTAACACCTATAGGTACGCCGGAAAAGATAAACTTTAACTGGCGGTACCTAGTGACAGAAAGAAACACTCCGAAAATCTCCCACCTCGATAGGTTTCTAAATAAAGATTCCTTCTCAGTAGGAGTGGCAAGCCCGTCTAGCATATAGTGAGAGATAAGTGCCATGTGAAGTGGAATGAATAGAAAAATCGAATTTAAACGGTTTTCTTCACATAAAGGATTCAATATAAAATTGAACCAGAGAAAGGTAGATCTCAGGTGAAAAACAACTACTTTCCTGGCAAATACCACGCAGAACGTTGAATGATATTCACCTGAAAATCCATTTCGGAGTGTTTCTTTCTGTCACTAGGTACCGCCAGTTAAAGTTTATCTTTTCCGGCGTACCTATAGGTGTTACAAGATCGATGATGGTTTGTTTACGTTGTGTCTCACTTCAGCCAGAGTTCTTTGGACTTTTGGCTGGTTGACTACTCCGTACTGATGAGGGCCAAGAAGCCTGAAACCGGTATGCGGATTGTTAGGTGAACACGACTTAAATTAAACATAATCGAGCTTATCAGAAAGAAACATTTGCATTCAATGTCCATTGATATTTTATGGAAGTATGCATGGATTTTCAGGTGAATATCATTCAACGTTCTGCGTGGTATTTGCCAGGAAAGTAGTTTTTTCACCTGAGATCTACCTTCTCTGGTTCAATTTTATATTGAATCCTTTATGTGAAGAAACCGTTTAAATTGATTTCTATTCATTCCACTTCACATGGCACTTATCTCTCACTATATGCTAGACGGGCTTGCCACTCCTACTGAGAAGGAATCTTTATTTAGAAACCTATCGAGGTGTGGAGATTTTCGAGTGTTTCTTTCTGTCACTAGGTACCGCCAGTTAAAGTTTATCTTTTCCGGCGTACCTATAGGTTTACAAGATCGATGATGGTTTGTTTACGTTGTGTCTCACTTCAGCCAGAGTTCTTTGGACTTTTGGCTGGTTGACTACTCCGTACTGATGAGGGCCAGAAGCCTGAAACCGGTATGCGGATTGTTAGGTGAACACGACTTAAATTGAACATAATCGAGCTTATCAGAAAGAAACATTTGCATTCAATGTCCATTGATATTTTATGGAAGTATGCATGGATTTTCAGGTGAATATCATTCAACGTTCTGCGTGGTATTTGCCAGGAAAGTAGTTGTTTTCACCTGAGATCTACCTTTCTCTGGTTCAATTTTATATTGAATCCTTTATGAGAAAACCGTTTAAATTCGATTTTTCTATTCATTCCACTTCACATGGCACTTATCTCTCACTATATGCTAGACGGGCTTGCCATCCTACTGAGAAGGAATCTTTTATTTAGAAACCTATCGAGGTGGGAGATTTTCGGAGTGTTTCTTTCTGTCACTAGGTACCGCCAGTTAAAGTTTATCTTTTCCGGCGTACCTATAGGTGTTACAAGATCGATGATGGTTTGTTTACGTTGTGTCTCACTTCAGCCAGAGTTCTTTGGACTTTTGGCTGGTTGACTACTCCGTACTGATGAGGAAAGCCTGAAACCGGTATGCGGATTGTTAGGTGAACACGACTTAAATTAAACATAATCGAGCTTATCAGAAAGAAACATTTGCATTCAATGTCCATTGATATTTTATGGAAGTATGCATGGATTTTCAGGTGAATATCATTCAACGTTCTGCGTGGTATTTGCCAGGAAAGTAGTTGTTTTTCACCTGAGATCTACCTTTCTCTGGTTCAATTTTATATTGAATCCTTTATGTGAAGAAAACCGTTTAAATTCGATTTTTCTATTCATTCCACTTCACATGGCACTTATCTCTCACTATATGCTAGACGGGCTTGCCACTCCTACTGAGAAGGAATCTTTATTTAGAAACCTATCGAGGTGGGAGATTTTCGGGTGTGTTCTTTCTGTCACTAGGTACCGCCAGTTAAAGTTTATCGTTTCCGGCGTACCTATAGGTGTTACAAGATCGATGATGGTTTGTTTACGTTGTGTCTCACTTCAGTCAGAGTTCTTTGGACTTTTGGCTGGTTGACTACTCCGTACTGATGAGGGCCAAGAAGCCTGAAACCGGTATGCGGATTGTTAGGTGAACACGACTTAAATTAAACATAATCGAGCTTATCAGAAAGAAACATTTGCATTCAATGTCCATTGATATTTTATGGAAGTATGCATGGATTTTCAGGTGAATATCATTCAACGTTCTGCGTGGTATTTGCCAGGAAAGTAGTTGTTTTTCACCTGAGATCTACCTTTCTCTGGTTCAATTTTATATTGAATCCTTTATGTGAAGAAAACCGTTTAAATTCGATTTTTCTATTCATTCCACTTCACATGGCACTTATCTCTTATTATTTATTTCCTACTTTTTAGTTTGGTTTATTTATAAAAGCGTGTTTTTTTTTTTTAGCTATTATTTTTATTATTTTTTTGCAATTCAAAAAATGGAATAATCTTATCAAATTAGTGTATTATCATCGGTCCTCGATAAATCTGCAAAGTTTGAATGAAATCTGATCGTTTAAAGTGGGTCAAAATCGCGCCCAAAGGAGTCGGTTACAAACAAACAAACATACAAGTGAAGCTGATATAAAGCGTGTGAATAAATTATTAATGTCCAAGTACTGGCAACAAAAAAATATTTAGCTATACGGAAAACGTTCTTAATGATGGCGACAAAATTATATTCTGAATTCAAATGCATATCCAGTAAACAACGATACGACAGGGTTGCGACCTATATGGCCAAAGACAATCACCAGGTTCAATCCGGTTTGAACCTGGCTAGGATTTTTATTCA
Source organism: Gonioctena quinquepunctata (assembly GCA_018342105.1). Lineage (NCBI taxonomy): Eukaryota > Metazoa > Arthropoda > Insecta > Coleoptera > Chrysomelidae > Gonioctena > Gonioctena quinquepunctata. The sequence continues at coordinate 1,029,010 of JAFIRS010000116.1, read as the reverse complement.
ATGCCCGCCATTATTCAATTTTTCCATCTCAATTAGGAACACCTTACCTATTTGAATAATTGCATTAAAAGAAAATTGGCTGGATTTAATAACTTTTTGTATTTGAATTAAGCATAGTCGTCTACAAGGGGCTGCTCATAAAAATACGTCACGCTCAATCCCCCTCCCCCCTTCGTCACGCTGCGTCACACTTTCTGTGACCCCCCCTATGAATATCACATCACGAAAGCACGAACCCCCCCCAGCGCTTTGAAATATTAATTTTTTCAATCATAAAATTTGGAAAAAATCAACAAAATCTAAAATAACCAACAAATAATTTTATTTTTTATTTTAATAGAAGTCCGAAGATATTTCAAATGCTCAACAATATCTATGATTAGCATTGAAGTATCTTCTCCTTCATCCTCGAAACAACCATTTACTTCATCTTCATCTATCCACACTGCATTTTCTGTACCAGCGCTTCCATCTCGTAATATGCATAGTAGCTCTCGAGTCCGACGAGCTGCAATACGACTTGGCTGCATACGACGAACCACCTCATCTTTTTCGTTATGGGTGCAAATTTTTTAAATGTTGCAGTAAAGTTTAGTTAGACGTGTGATAAAGACCACATTCTTTATATGTTCTATAGAAAAATAAATAATAGTTTAAAACCTAAAGAACACGCTTTGATAGAAAACTAAACTAAAAAGTAGAAAATAATTTTAAATGAGTTTGAAATAAGAATACAGTGATTAAGAACAAATTTATTTCATCGTAAAAAAGCGTGTGGTGCTTGATGTCAATTGTTGTTAATATTTCATGGACAGATATTGGTAAAAGTAGAATCATTATGAAAATATCTTAAAAAGCACCCCACGCTTTTTTACGATGAAATAAATTTGTTGTTAATCACTGTATTCTTATTTCAAACTCATTTAAAATTATTTTCTACTTTCGATATTTTTAAATTGTCATTTTAGTATTTTTTAAATATTATTATTTTTAACTTTTCAGTTTTGTTTTCTATTAAAGCGTGTTTTTTAGTTTTTCAAACTATTACTATTATTATTTAATTTTTTAACTATTATTCTCCAATTTTGAATAGAATCGGATCATAATCACAAAAATCGTCCGCCATTTTGGAGCCTCCATCTTGAATCCTTCAATTTTGACAAAATAATCATAATCTCCGACCCCAAAAACCCCCACATACCAATTTTGAACAGAATTGGACCACAATCACAAAACTCGTCCGCCATTTTGGAGCCGCCATCTAGAATTTTTCAATTTTTACAAAAGAATCAAAATATTGGACCCCAAAAACCCCCACATACCAATTTTGAATAGAATCGGACCATAATTACAAAACTGGTCTGCCATTTTGGAGCCGCCATCTTGAATCCTTCAATTTTGACAAAATAATAATAATCTCTGACCACGAAAACTCTCAGATACTAATTTTGAAGCGAATCGGACCATAATCACAAAACTCGTCCGCTATATTAAAATAATAAAAAAGTCGCCCCCCTTGTCACACTAAGCGATACCCCCCCCCCCTTGTGTGCGAACGTATTTTTTATGAACGGCCCCCAAGTGGAAAGTGAATATAGCCCAATTATGATATAAACAAATGTTTCTGTCATGAATAAAAAAAAAATCCGTTTTTTTTGGGCTGGAATAACATCATATTGTTGAAGGCATCAGTTCTTAACATTAAAAAAATGTTAGATCAACAAAAAATCTTGTCATCGTAAGATCAAAATTCTCTTTTTTTCATTTCAATTTGTCGTAACAAGAAATTGGTCATTAAATTTTTCGTGCGGAACGAGGAGTACTTTAGATTTTACAACATTGAAAGAAATATTGCATGCGAAAAAAACATGGAATCGCAAATGTCATAATAGTGTGTACTGAGTATGTATACGCGATTAATTCAGGACGGTATGGGCATATGTTTTGAAATTCTCTCCTTCCACACATACAAAAACCAATTTATATTAAATGTCATTATTGCCATTCACTCATCAATACACATGCCTTCAGAAACATTTCAACCCGGTTTTGAACTTGTTTGTACGCCCCTCTGGGATCATCAATAAATTTTGTTGTTGAAGAAGCTTTTGATGTCAAGTTATATGCCTTTTAATGTAGCTCAAAGTTATGCAACTAAATCTGCTGAAAAAGACAATCAGTTTTACCGTTAAAACAGCTTTTTCGCCATTGGCACGGATGATGTATTTTTGTTTTTTACCAACCCTGGATGTTGACTCGTTTGATTGCCATCTCGTTATCAATTTTGACTTTCTATATACGAAATCCAACGAAACGTCTCCAATACTTTTCATATACTTCATTTTCACCCCAATATAGTATTCAAAATCACCCAGATACAACATATAATTTGTATATGAGAGACTACATAGACTACAGCTTAAGGTACAGTCAATTGAGACGAAATTAACTGTTGACTGAATATGTTAAGGGAACACTTTTATAAAAACTCATTTCGATTAATGTTTTCATCTGTAGATCATCGCCAAAACTCAAAGGAACTAAAGGTTAAAAGTAAACTTGCAAGTGAAGTCAACCCCAAAAAAGAACACTTCAGCCACCGAGTCAGAGCTCAAATGAAAGCTGAATCCGTGCAAGAGTGTGCGTACGTTGAGAAAGACACTGGCTGCCTTGATTCTCGATTGGACACGTATAATAAGATGTTTGTTAAATAGATGTAATGAAGGAGGGAACGAATTCATCGCCCATACTAGGCATCTCATGGGTATACGAAAACAATTGCTGCCATATGCAGAAAATTGATTTAGATGAAATAACTAAAATGAGTAACAATAATACGTTCATGATGAAAGGCATTCATGTAATATGTGTACATATTTGTTTCCAATAGAACATATATAATAAGAATAAAAAATTTGCTAGCGGAGCAGTGGTTTTATTTTTGGTTCACGGTTGCGAAATCACATTCTACTGATTCTTCAAAATTCTAATGGGTTTTGAAGACGAAGGGGTGATGAAGAAATGCATTTTATTTGAGAATTCAAGTAATATTTCTGCCTTTTTCAAACTATCATAAATTATATTCTCATTAATTATATTTCCCATTCTAGAATAGGCCAAGTATTTGCGTTACTGCACGTCGTTACAATATTAAAATAAAGGCAAGCGAAGTTTTAATGCCGTTGTCGAAATTAGTTTGTTCTTGTTTGTGATTCACTTTGATGAGGAGATACACCAAACTTGATAATGAATGAAACACCAATTACATAAGTTTAGATATATCGGTTCAGATTATATTAATCTACAAAATTCTTACATATGGATATATTTCGAATTTTATAACCACTAGGGATGATTTTTGGGTTGACGTCGGGCGCGTTTGGTACTTGAATGGGGTGGCCACCTGACAAGGAAGGTGCGCGTTAAATGCCCTAACAACTGTAGCGTAGTAGCATATTCGCAGCTGCAGGCGTCTTATCAATGAGCACGAGATAAGACGATGATATGCCGTCCTTCGGAGGGGACGTTAAGATGGCGGTCCAGAGTTCATAGATGTTGAACTCGTTAAAGAACCCTACCTCTGAAACAACAGAGGATTCGGCAAAATTTCCGGTTGGAGGGAGTGTGCTCACCGGCGTCGGTGTTTAGCCCTGGTCGCATAAATAGGCCGACGTTAAATAAAGAAATGAAAAAGGGATGATTTTCCAGGGATTATATTATATGATGTCTCACAGCAATTTTCAATTCTCAAAAAATATATGCAGATTCACGAATAAAATTGCAGTCTATAGGATTTACAATGGGATAGAACGAAATGTCCAGTGGACCAGCCCAAAATATAACTGATACACGCGATGGATAATCAAGTATTAAGCCTTTGAGTCCTTAATTAATTCGAAAATGAGTTTTTTTTATAGAAATGGGTTTATTAACATAAGCTTCAGTTGGAATGAGACTCAAATAAACAAAAATATAAAAATGAGTCTTAAATAACAAAAAATATACAGGATATACAGGATTATCCTGAAGGACGGGGTTACTAATGCTAACCACTGGGAACTAAATGGTCGAAACAATTAAGCATCGTAAAGACGACCAAAAATCGTTGCAATGGACATACTCTAGTCAACAAGTGCTTTTTGGACCAACTTTTTTCAGCAGTCTCCGAAAATTATGATCGAGGTGTCATTCGATTCGGAATGACATCTAGATGATTTTTGAAAAAAATGAAGTTTCGCTTGCAAAAATTGTAAAAGTTATTAACGATTAATTAAAAAAAAAGGGGGCTTTGGTTTTTTGCAAATATCTCAAAAACTAATAAAGATTTTTCAAATCTGAATGAAGATTCAAAAAGAGGAGGAAATTTCCTGAAAAAAGTCTCGATTCCCGGAATTGTAGGATCAATATTTATAATTTTCCCAGAGGGATGAAAATACGGCCGAAAACGGGTACTCTGGCTTGGGCAAGCCGCGCCCACTTTGGACACTTTAACAATAAAAATTATTTAAGCATACTAAATATGAAAATAAAAAATTGAAAAAATTCAGACACTAACTGAACAGATGCATGAACAATAATCCTCTTGAAAAAAAAATTTATCACAATTTTTCAATTAGTTATTCAATAGTTAATTGATAATTTTTTTTCTGCTTGAACATGAACATTGCAAGTGTGATAATTGTTAAACTATAAATAAAAAAAAAATTTTTTTTTTTTTTTTAAAATTTTTTTTGAAAAAAAAATTAAATTAATAAAATTTTTTTTTCAAATATTATTAACGATCCGTTTTTATGTTATCAGAAACTGCATAGAAATAATTTTTAAAATTTTGTATCTCTAATTGTTTAAAAAATTGTTATAAACAAATGCGTTGTTTATCAGATAATTGAATTTTTTTTTATGGAATTTCAATCTTTGATACAAATAATGATTTTTAAAAGAAAAATTGTTCCATAAAAAAAAATTTTATTGCTTAAAAACGCATTTGTTAATCAACAATTATTTTCTCCAACTTCTAATTAATATTAAGGAACCATTTTTTCTTTAAAAATCATTATTTGTTTATCTTTTTGATAAAAAAAAAATCATTTTATTTATTTTTCCATTGTTTATGCAATAAAAAAATTGTTACAAACAAATACATTTTTACCATATTTTTTTTTCTATTCTACTTTCTGTCACAAAAACAGTCATGATTTTATTTTATTTTTTATTTTTTTTATTATTATTTTTTTAATTTTTAAATATAAGTTCTCTGTAACTTCGTCATTCTTACCTGGTTTTTCATTCTTAAAATTTTTATAATTTATAATAAGCAGAGTAAAAATTATGCGTAGTGGTGGTTACCACGTAAAACCCGTAGGAGAATAATAGGGTAAATATTAGTAGTGTGCATGGTTTTCACTGATAACCAGTAGTCCTCAAAGGGTTGAATAAGACCACTGTAGAATGTTTTCCCTTCCTATTGTCTTGCATCTAGCGATGTCCGTTCCGCCGGTCTTTTTTCAATCGTTATGGGCTTCACCTAACTTTGAATATCGTTCGAGGGGAAAAGAGACAGAAACGGCTCAATTCGACATCGCTAGAGACAAAACAGTAGGAAAGATAAACCTTCTATAGTGGTCTAGTTGAATGCTTGATTATCCATCGCGTATATCTGTTATATTGTATGCTGGTCCACAAGCTCGAGTACATTTCGTTCTAACCCATTCTGAATCCTATAGTCCGTATTTTTATATGGGAGTAGTAGGGTATTTTGTGCAAATTTATTATCTTTAATCGCAGAGCGCTTTCGACCTATATGGTCATCTTGAGTGCTTGTCTGTAAAGTAAGTGAATTATGTTTAAATGTTATTAAATAGTTATTTTTACTAATTGTCAAAGTATCACTTACTCGTCAACCCATAACATACATACAGTGCTCGTCTAAAGTTCGTTCCCCTCCTACTCATTTTTGAAACACCTTGTATATCGCAACGAAATTTGGAGGGCTTGAATAGGAGATAAACACCTACTTTTTCATGGAAAAATCACAGCTAAAAGTTTCAAAATCGCGGCTGAGCGCTATCTTCAATGATTTTTTTAAATAGAACACCCCGTATATTATTCCACTTTCGAAATCTGCTCATTCTCAACAGTTTTCTCTCATACACTTCACTCCTAAATTCAATTGTTTTCGAAATATTAACGTTTTTAAAAAGTGACATTTTGGTCATTTCAAACCCAACCAAAAACACTAATATTGCTTTCAATCAAGTTTGCATTGGAAAAAATCGTTGTCGCGGTAACATCTTGTTTACTGTCAAACTGAACTGCTAACTGTCAAATAGTCCGTTGAGCGCCTAAATCCTTTTATGAAATGTGTGATCATGGCTCGTAGTTTAGACGATGAATTTGAAGCAGTTTCGATATTTGGAGAAGCTGGAAGAAATTATCATCTAGCAGTCCGTATGTTTAATGATAGATTCCCCGAGAATCCTATTTCGAGGTCATATTTGCGCAAACTTTTAAATAAGCTCCAAGCAACTAGTACGCTGAGAGATGCTCCAAGATCAAGAAGACCGCCTCTTTCAGAAGAAAAAAAGGTAGAAATTGTTGCTGAAATGGTAATCAATCCGACTCAGTCGACGTCTGCAGTTGCTGAATCCTGTGGAGTAAGTTCAAAAAGTGTCCAAAAAGTCCTAAAAAAAGAAAAGTTTCATCCCTATAAAATGAAAATTCTGCATGCTCTCACGGAGGATGATCCAGACCGGAGGGTTGAATTATGTGAGTGGTTAACAAGAACAATTGAAGGAGAACGGGGCTTCCTAAAACGTGTATGTTTCGCAGACGAATGTTTTGGAAAAGTCAACAAACAGAATGTACGATACTGGAGCGATACTAATCCGCATATTTTTAGAGAGGGACATACCCAGTTTCCTAAAAAGGTGAATGTTTGGGCGGGGATTTTGGGCAATCGCGTTGTTGGACCGATTTTTATCAGAGGCAATCTTACAGAAATTTTTTAGAAACTGAAATTGAACCTCGAATAAGACAAATTGTATTAAACAATCAGGAAGAGTTTGAAAATCGTGAAATCACATTTCAGCAGGATGGGACACCTCCCAGTTTCGATCGCATGGCTAGAGAGTTCCTCGATACAAACTTTCCTGGGCGATGGATAGGTCGCAGGGGAAGTACAGAATGGCCACCAAGATCTTCGGATCTTACACCTCTAGATTTTTTCCTTTGAGGGTATCTGAAGTCAAAAATCTACGCCACTGAATGCCAAACAATAGAAGAATTGGAACGCAGAATAATAGATACATGTGAAGAAATAGATGAACAGACTTTCATCAACGTGAGAGAAGCTATTTATAATAGAGCACTTCATTGTCAAGATTTAGGAGGGGGCCACATTGAACACTCCATGAAATAATTGTTGGCGGTTAAATAAAAGTGTTATTCAAAAATAAATTGTAATTTTTTAGCTAACTAATTTGTTTTGAATGTGAATTTATAGAACACATTCGTAGGCTTCGAGATTTTCCGGTAAGCGGTACTGTTTATCCTCAATAAACTCTCTTTACGCCTTTTATTAGTCGAATTCATTATGAGATTTAACTACAAATTAATAACAACGTTTAGTTAGCAAAATGTTTTACAGGAAGTGACCAAAATCCATACTTCATTTTAAACCGGAATGTCACTTCAAACGATAATATTTCCAAAAAAAATTGAATTTGGGAGTAAAGTGTATTAGAGAAAACTGTTGAGAATTATGAGCAGATTTCGAAAATGGTGATAATATACGGGGTGTTATATTTGAAAAAAATTATTGAAGATGGCGCTCAGCCGCCATTTCAAAACTTTTAGCTGTGATTTTCTCCTATTTAAGCCCTCCAAATTTCGTTGCGATATACCAGGTGGTTCAAAAATTAGTAGGGGGGGGCGGACTTTAGACGAGCACTGTATATTCAAAAAGTTAACATGTATAAAATTATGAAAAACAGTGTAAAACATATTTTTTTTTAAATAAAACAACTTTATCTACTGCCAGCGTTTTTCAATTTGTCAAACCTAAAACACAGAACAGATGAATTTTGGAACACAAATAGATAAGAAGAAGAATGAGAAGAGAAATGAAGTGTTCTACGATTCAGCTTGACGTGAACTAGTGGACAGAAACTAGCCAACTGCAAATTTCTGAACTAACCTAAAATTGTTTCAATATATACAACCTTACTTAAATCGTCTGTGAAGTGGAATGAAAGATCTGTTGAAAATTTTCTTTTATATTCAGACAGAAAATGTTGTTAAGTAATTCATTTTGTATATGTAAGTCCTCAAGAAAATGTAGTCTATTGTAGTTCTTGATGTGACTCGTCGTTTCTAGTGGTTATTTCGCAAGAATATTTAAGAATTCTCATGTTGAGCTTTTTAGAACTTTTATTCAATATCGTGTGTTTGCATATCGATAAATACTACAGAAACAACTATTTACCGCATGTTTTCTTAAAAAGTTTCAATTTTTAAATTAGGAAATAATCCCATTATCCTTACACAAGGTCATTTCAAATGATAAGATATTTATAAACTTATCAACTTCTCTGAAATATTGCTTCCGAAAAAATATAAAGTAAAATCGAATTACGTAATTGTATACAATTACCATAAAACAAGCAAACGTGGGCATCTGGAATAAAAACGGATGTATACAAAACCACAATTGAATACAATACAACCAAATCCACTAAGAGTGAAGGGAGTTAACTCAATACAGTTATTCAATATATGTTTCTCCTTTACTCTTCAACCTCCTGGGAGAAAAAAATATATACTTCAAGATCCAGATCTCTGCCATATAATGACTATACCTTCGGAATAATTTCTTTTGGATTGCAGTATTTCTGGCTTTCGTTATTCTTTTCATCAGCCTCTCCTGCTGACTCTTTTGTTTTTTAAATAGCTTCTTAAGTAGTTGTTTGACAACGTCTCGCAAATTAAAATTCACAATTCATCAGGGGTTCCCAAAAAGCTTTCAGAGAAAAGATCAAACCGAGCGAAGTATCTTTGTCCGAACTGAAGGAGATATCACGGAAAAAGTTATATGTTTTGGAGAATATGCATTTTAATATATTTTTTGTACACCCTTCACAAAGTGCCAGTTTTGCAAACTAATAAAGTGTCCGCAAAAAAACACATTAACGGACTCTTTTTGTTTATTCAGAAACATTATAATTAAATCCTAAAAATGTTTCAGAAGAAGCAATAAATTATGGATAAATCGCACTTTTGTAGTGGCAGCACACGAGTTCTTCGAAATATTATTTTACTTCATATTTCAAGATTTTGACAAAGGTGTCATCCATAAATAATAGCTGAATCGGGAATTCTGCAAATATATTCTCTGTTTTTATTATATAATATTTTCAGAATATACGTCTCAATAACTTCTAGATTTTTCGAATTACACTCATATATAGGTACCGCCCACGCTAATATGACATACTGTATATGTGACTCAACCAGGGAAGGGTCCATTGTTTCACGTTCCTTAGCGTTGAGGATATTTTTCGTTCAACTATAATTCATCAAAATGTAAAACTAATACCGAAAGCATCTATGAAATAAATACATCAGAATGATACAAATCAAAATTGTATTTACATGGTGAGTTAAATGTATCCGAAATAAAAACTGAAAATAGAACATACCCTATGCGATAAAAGGAATGTTGTCAGAAAAGTTTTCCATCAGAACATGGTAATAAATGATCAAATCTGAACCCCTATAGAGTTAGCAAAGCCACTTTCTCAAAAATCGATAAAACCTAGGCCAATATTTGTCGTAAGTTTGTGGTGATTACAACAAATTTTTCGCGCTTTTTCCATAGGGGGTGGATGTGCTAACTTGACATAAAGTTAGCACTGCCACTACTTTACAAGTGAAAGTTGAATTTCAGAAATATTGTTATTGAAATTTGTCGTATAATTGTCGAAATCCATTGAACAAAAAAAAAAGATTAAATATATTTTAATGAAAATATACGCCTTTTTGTGGATATTTCCTGGTGTGCGTGAAAATGTAATCTTGCTTCAGGAAATACAAAAACTGCAGTACATTTATGTCTTGATAATTCGACAATTGTTGAGTTGATTTTTGGGCTAGAAGAAAAAATATTCAACTGGCAGGGTGTATTTAAAAAAAAGAAATTTCCAATTAATTCATCTATCTCATCCTTTAAGTAGGTATTTGCTTCTGGAAATTTAAAATTTGCACGATAATTATGTGAGTTTTCGGGTGCAAAAAAAATGTCCAACTTATACAAAGTGAACATTCCTGAAATATCATAAAAATACTTTTAGGTATATTCTATGAAATATAATAATGTATTTCGACAAATTATCATAAAAATATATTCAATATTAGACTCATGTTCGTCAATTTACTGTAGGGGCAGTGCTAATTTGATATCAAGTTAGCACAGCCACCCCTTACAAAAAAATGTGTGCCGTTCTTCTGCTTCCGGAAATTCAAAAACTAGGCGACAATAATGTTTTGGTCATTCGACAATTGTTGGATGAATTTTCTGTTGTAGAAACATATTAATCAAATGATATACAATGAGCATTGGTGAAAGAGACGTATATTTCGCCTTTCTATGTAAAAAGCATAAATCAGATGTACTTATACGAATGCGATGTTGCCACTCAAACTCAAAATTTTCACGGACACCAGGAAATATTCTGATATTTCTTTTAAATATATTTTAATGCATTCTTTTATATTCAATGGATATCGACAATTTCACGACAAATTTTAATAACAATATTTCTGAAATTCGACTCTCACTCGTAAATTTAGTTTAGTGGCAGTGCCAACTTTATATCAAGTTAGCACAGCCACCCCCTATAAAATAAAACTAAAAGCCCGACAAATTTTTTGTATTCCCGAAAAATTTAGGACAATTATTCAACAAATATTGGCATAGGTGTTATCGATGTTTGAGCAAGTGTCAAATCTGATCAATACAAAAACATAACAGTAGGTAATCAGAATCTAAAATCATCGAAATGAAAAGCATAGTCACCTCGATAATAACGAACTGAACTAACAGACTGAATACAATAATAATCAATTTTCATAAGGAATGACTTTGTAGTAACAAACATGGCAAGACCGAAAATAGTCAAACCGAATATTATTAGAATTAGCAACGTAGTACAGTGAGCAGGAGAAACGTGAATACAACTTTTTCAAGATGGCTTTCCTCAATATCAAGGGAAAGGAATATTCCTACTTTCCAGAGAATGAATAACGTATTCTAGAAAGCAGAGCAGTGATTTTCAGTTGTACGAAGAAATTTGACTCATAGGATTGAAATATTTAATCAGTAATGCCAAGCTAGGAGAGACTGGTGTAATATTTTGGAAAAAGAACTTTAAGAGATTATTCTGATGGTGTTCGATTCTGATAATGATTCTGAAGTTCGTTTTTTATAATGTTAGTTCAATTTGATGTTATTGTGATGCAATTATAACTCTCGAATTTGAGATTTTGATTGTTTTTTATTCAGACGATATCCTTTTTTGAGAATTATAATTTTTGAGTTTTCCATGGTTATTCATGGTTCATAAGGAATGTTTTTTAAAAATTACTGTTCATACGAATAATATTCCTTATATTTTTATAGTAGGTACATACTAGTTTTTTCGTTATTGATGATTTTTCATTTTGATGCGAGATTTTTTTATTGTATCATTATTCTTTCTTGAATTTTCTAATTACTACCAAGTTAGATTTTTGTCGATTTATATTATTATATTGTTAATTATGACACTTCACGGTCTAATCATTTTTCAATCGTTTGAAGGTGAAAAGAATTGAACATAGTTTTTTCACTATTTTATTTACATGTCTATCCCACTCGACAGTTTCTATCAACTGATTATCATCAGGTACTGTTAGATTTTATATATAAGGTGAGTTTGATAACAAGAAAATGTTATGGACTTGTTTTCTCTACGTTCAACGTTAGGTCCATTTCATTAAACTCAATTAAATCATTCCCTCGATCATTCCTCAACTTGGTTGAGGCCTTAAGTTCGCGATTTTACCTCTTCCCAAGAAGTAGAGGAACATATAATCACAGTATCGTCGGCAAATGACGAAACACTACCATTCTTGTAGAGATTGAGCAGTGAGCAGGCCATTGATGTATGTCAAGAATAGTATCGAATGAAGCACTGTCACAACTACTCAATTTTCACTATGCACCTGGTCTATTGAAAAAAATTAGATATATTTATAAGACATAGTAACCCGTATCATTAATTTTTTTTTTTCGTTGCTTAAGCCATTCTAGCCTACGTCGGACTAGTTCATCCTACAGAGTAAAGTTCAATTACAGGTCGAACTAGAATGAGGAAAAATAAGATTTCTGGACCAATTTATTTGGCCTAGAAAGTTAGTTCATGCTAGGGACCTTAAGATATACTGGTTTGGCTTAGGCAAAACTAGTTTGTCCTGAAAATGGGTTTGAACGGAAACATACAAAAACTGTAAAATCCAAAATAATTGTTCAAGCAAAACTTGAAAAACCCAAAAATTTTGAAAAAATTATTTAACTTTATCATCACGTCAAAAATTATATAACATTCTGGTTAAATGAATCGACAAAAAAATAATACCTTGTGAAATATCAAATGAAAGCTATTCGAAAATAGGACTTTTAGTCCAGATGCCGTACAAATTTTTTTGAAAGTAATTGACACATTTCTATTTTTCAAGAATGCCAACCGTGAAAATTAACTTTCTGATTCTCCATATCATATAACTGAAGCGTATATTTGATCAAAATACTTAATAATTTCTTGAGTAGACAATCCAGGGTTGTAGGTAGTGGACAACTATTGTTTTAATGAAACTTATTTTCCTCCACATGTCTCTCTCAGAATTGATATATTATAAATATTCCAAGATATACCGAAAAGGGAACATAAGATCTGTCGAGGCATCATTATGATTGTAGAAAGGTCAACTCTACTACGTGGCAATTAATGAATTTCAGGAACATTAAAGCTTAATTGATCTATTAAAATGTCATATCTACGACTCATAAACTTGCAATATTAAATACAATGACTCATACACATTTCTGTTAAATACATTTTCCAAATAGCAGAATTATAACGCATGTACAAATAGAAATAGAAATGACAAATACCACCCAACTATTGAAAAGTTCAAACATACCTACTATCCAAGTTCAAACTTGTATGAACGTCAACGTATTGAGGGTATACCCCCATATCTTACTCGAAAATGTACATACCTACTCGGAAAGATGTCAAGAATCAAGAAAAAAAAGGACTTTCATGCAATACACAATCGATAATAGTTCAGATTTCATGAAGTACTTGACGTTCCACTAAATAATTTCGATATTATGGCGAAGTCACAGGTTTCTACACTAATTGTCACATATCCACCAGTTGCGAAAAACTATACCTATATCTACAAATAAATATATCCCAGGCCATACCAACTACATTTCCCCAATTCGAAATTACTCTTTATCTTTTCAGCTTGAAGTGACATGGGTAGTAGTACTTTGCTCCTAAATAAAATTATATATATATGAATAACTCTTGAGTTGCACCAAATTATAATTTTCATATACCCTCGGAATATTTACCTGGTCTACTACAAACGGATCTCAACTCTCATTTTCAAAAGATAATAGAATACCCTCATAAGTACCTACTTCTACCGTGAAATTCCCATTCGTTTTTACTCCCTTTCACAGAAAGAGATAGGTAGATTAAGTTTAAAGGAATCAAGGAAACATTTAGGCCGCGTTAAAAACTTTTCAATGAAACGGAAGCTTGTTTTATTCTCGAATTTATCAGATTCATATATCTCCTATCTAAACGCAGCACCGATTTGTTTCCAAACTTCTGACAAGTGTATGATTAATTAGATACCTATACCTACTACCATTTGTTCGAAAGACTCTTGTACACTGGACACTGGGTTGTAAATAGCAAGATTTTAGTAACAGACACCGAGTGGTGGAGCTAATCTTTGAAATGAAAAAAAACAATAACAGCCATTGTTTGAAACGCTAGTATTCATCAACACTTCGTGATCCTCAACTGTGAAAATTACCCATGCAAAACCGGCAAACACTCAACTAAATCAGCCATCGCAGCCAATTTGAAAAGTGTCGAGTCCGTGCCCATTCCTCGTTACCAATCAATTTTTTTCACTTACCATTCATGCGTATCCTTCTCGTCGAAAAGCAGATCCCACAAAACACCCACAACATAAAAAAACAACAAAAAGTACAAACGAAAACCATAAAAACTAACAAAGCGTAACGCTAACCATACTTTCTTGTACGACTCGCTCTCGAAGATCTGCCGGCGTTTGTTTTGTTCCAGCGGTCAGCTATTCCAAGACCTACTTCGTAGCGTTCCTCTTCTGTTGGAAACGCGCACTGAACTGTCACGAGCACGCCGCGAAGATACAGTGTTGCCGCAAATGCATCTGGTGGCGTAACCGTTGGATAACTAACTCTGCGGTGAATCACACTAGAAATCATGAGCTCCCGCTCTATTGCTCCACGCTCTGCCCAATATTCTGCAGTTCCTCGTCGACAGAATGCGATTCTTGGATGAGTTAGACATACATCTGCAGAATTGACAGCAGAAAATGGGGAAAATGAATAAGTATTGTGGAAAGCTCGTTCCTTAAGCAGCAGAGAAAACATGAGCTCCCTCATGAAATGTATGTGACAAATGATATAGACATATAGAGGAGTTGGTGATGTAGAGAAACATGGACTGAAAAAATGATTACTTGATTTCATACATAGTCAACTCAAAATCTTTCATGGTCTTGAATGCAAATCACAAACCTTATAGTCTAGTTAACAAGTGCTTTTTAGGTCAAATTTTTTTCGCATTCTCCGAAAATTATGATTGAGGTGTCATTCGATTCGGAATGGCATGTAGATATCTTTTGAGAAAATGCTAAGGCCGCTCGCAAAAATTGCAATAGTTATAAACAAATAAGTGAAAAAAAAAGGGGGGTTTGGTTTTTCGCCAATATCTCAAAAACAATTCGAGATCATTCAAATTTTAAAAATGATGCAAAAAGAAGAGGAAATTTCCTGAGAAAAAGTTTGGACTCTCGGAACTGTAGGACCAATATTTATAATTTTCCCAGAGGGTTGAAAATTCGCCCGAAAACGGGTACTCCGGCTTGCGCAAGCCACGTCGTCCCCTTCGGACCTTTAATGATTAAATATTATTTAAACTTATTAAATATGAAAATTTAAAATTGAAAGAATTCAGGCGCCTGCAGGATAGATCAATGAACAATAATCCGGGGAACAAAAACTTTCATCGCGATTTTTCAATAAGTTATCCATTAGTTAATTAACAATTTTTTATAGCACGAACATTAACATTGCAAGTGCGATAATTGTTAAACTATTAATCTGAGAATGTTTTCCTTTCGTGGAGCTATTTTTCAAAGGTCTAAGAATAGATTCCCGTTAGAAAATTTGAAAAAATGTTGATTTTCGTTTTGTTATTAACAATTTACTAAGGTGAAAAATTATAAAGCTTCATTAAACATTGAAAAAAAACTTTTTTTTTATAATATTATCATTGATCCGTTTTCTTATGATCAGAAACTACTTAAAAATGATTTTTAAATAATTTGTATCTCCTATTGTTTAAAAAATTGTTATAAACAAATGCGTTGTTTATGAAAAAATTAAAAAAAAATTTATAACAAATCTTTATTATAATTATGATTTAAAAAAAAACGTTTCTTAAAAAAATAATTTTATTGCTTAAAAACGCATTTGTTGAATAACATCTTCTTTTTACCACTTGTTATGAAAATTAAAGAACAATTTTTTTTTAAATCATTATTTATCTTGGTCTTCGATATTAAAAAAAAACATTTATTATTTAAATTTTCATTGTTTATTTAATGAACAATTTGTTATAAACAAATTAATTATCTCTTTGTATTTTTTTCTTTTTCTACCCAAGAAAACAAAAACAACCATGTATTATTCTTAGAAAAAATATATATATATATATTTTTTTTATTGAACTTTAAATTTTCTGTTCTCTTTAATTTCACCACTCTGACTTGGTTTTTTATGTTTAATTTTATTATAACTTTTTAACTAATGAAGATACAAGGAAAAAATTCAAGACTAATTTATTCTTTATTGATTAAACAACAAATTAAGCCAAAACTGTTTTCTACTTTTATGTCTAAATATCTTATAAACAAATATAACCATGACCATACAACTTATGTAACTTTTTTATCTAACGTATATTTATCAACAATTTTAGCTTATAAATTTTAGTTTTGCTCGGTAATTTTTTTAATTATGAATAAAAATAAGTTCGAAAAAAAAATTCTCCAAGTTTATTAGCCTAAGCATATTAGTAACTAAAAATTAATTAGAGAATTTTTTTTCTGGAAGATTATTTTTATAAACAAATGGTATAAATTAAATAAATAATTGAGTGAGAGCTTCAAATTTGGGCCCAATTTGTTGTTAAATTAATAGAGAATGAATAAGTCTTGAATTTTTTCCTTGTGTTGAAAAGTTATAATATAATTAAACATACAAAACCAGGTCAGAGTGGTGAAATGAAAGAAAACAGAAAATTTCAAGTTCAATAAAAAATATAAATATATTTTTTTTTAAATAATACATGGTTGTTCTTGTTTTTTTGAGTAGAAAAAGAAAAAAAATACAAAGAGATAATTCATTTGTTTATAACAAATTGTTTATTAAATAAACAATGAAAATTTAAATAATAAACATTTTTTTTAATATCGAAGACCAAGATGAATAATGATTTAAAAAAAATGGTTTTTCCTTAATTTTCATAACAAGTGGTAAAAAAAATGTTATTTAACAAATGAGTTTTCAAGCAATAAAATTCTTTTTTTAAAAAATGGTTTTTTAAAAAAAATCATATTTATCATCAAAAAATATGTTATGAATTTTTTTTAATTGTCACATAAACAACGCATTTGTTTAAAACAATTTTTTGAACAACAGGATATAAAAATTATTAAAAATCATTTTTAAGTAGTTTCTGAGGAAAACATTCTCAGATTAATAGTTTAACAATTATCGCACTTGCAATGTTAATGTTCGTACTACAAAAAATTGTTAGTTAACTAATGGATAACTTATTGAAAATCGCGATAAAAATTTTTGGACTACGGATTATTGTTCATTGATCTATCTTGCGGGCGCCTGAATTTTTTCAATTTTTAATTTTCATAATTAATAAGTTTAAATAATATTTATTCATTAAAGGTCCGAAGGGGACGACGTGGCTTGCGCAAGCCGGAGTACCGGTTTTCGGGCGTATTTTCAACCCTCTGGGAAAATTATAAATATTGGTCCTACAATTCCGGAAGTCGAAACTTTTTGTTATGAAATTTCCTCCTTTTTTGCATCTTTTTTTGAATTTGAATTATCTCGAATTGTTTTTGAAAACTTGGCGAAAAACCAAAATCCCTTTTTTTTCACTTAATTGTTTATAACTATTGCAATTTTTGCGAGCGGCCTTAGCATTTTCTCAAAAAATATCTACATGCCATTCCGAATCGAATGACACCTCAATCATAATTTTCGGAGAATGCGAAAAAATTTTGACCTAAAAAGCACTTGTTAACTAGACTATTATTGGGAATTCAAAAATAGATGCCAGCGCCAGAGAGGCAAAAATTCAAACCAGACATACGTACATTGTTTATCTATTTTCTCAGAGGTTATACACTTGTGTTTGGAGTTTTTCTTAAAATATTTCTATTTGGTATTACTTTCCAGGTTTTTGTGTAGTGTTATTCATTTCAAGACTCTAGTGAAGTGGTGTATTTAAATCTTGAGACAATTTCATTTTCGAAAACTCACTTTGAAGGAGACAATTATAATTTGCTTGCAAAAAAAAATTCAGAGTTTCTGGACAGCTTAGTGAAGTCATCGGGAATTATTGTTATGAATTATTTTGAAGAAATGTTACACATTATTTGTGAATGTTCGAATTGAAAATAAAACTAACAAAAACAGTTTTTTTATTTCATCTAAAACAAACAAGATGGTGTGAAAATGTGTCCTTATCACCTAGATATACATATATAGTCACTCTTTTTCCATACTGTATGAATAATCTTCGGTATGTCGAATAATATCTTTTTTTTATTTTCTTCTTTTCAACTCTCTTTGAAGGTTCTCTTTTTCCCTTTTTTTCTTAGTCACACACGATACAGGAACATTTTGGGAAGGAACTGTATTCCTCTTCAATATCCCAAGAGCCCGTCGTCTGTCTATAGACTCACTCAATCCTAGATTAGTCTGCACCAGTACATTACATTCATTTTCTCACGGAAAATGATAAAAACTTATTCCAATACAACGGTCTCGTCGTTTTGTTGAAGAAGAACATTGAGGTACACAACAATAATAATTTGAACTAGAATCACTCATTTTTTCACTCGAGGGTGTACAGAATATTCACCAGGTGAACCAGAATTTCATTGAATATCAACAATCACAAGAGATTCTAAAAGTTTTAAGTGTACAATGGCTAAAATCATATAAACATTAATGTTTCAAAAAGTAAACAATGTGTCCTTATCACTTAGATATACATAAAGAGTCACTCTTTTTCCATGAATAATTTTCGGTATGTTGAATAATACCTCTTTTTTCTCTTCTTAACTCTCTTTTCTTTCCTCACAACTCTCTTTGAAAGTTCTCTTTTTCCCTTTTTTCTTGGCCACAGGAAGATTTTGGGAAGGGACTGTATTCTTCTTCAAGAGCCCATCGTCAGTCTATAAACTCGCTCAATTCTAGAAGTCTGCACCAGGACATTACGTTCGTTTGCTCATGGAAAATGATGAAAACTTTATTCCAGTACAACGGATCGTTTTGCCCAAGAGTTATATTGAGGTACACAACAATAATGATTAGAACATGAATCACTCATTTTTTCACACGAGGACAAACAATAGTCAACAGGTAAACAAGAATTTCATTAAATATCAATAATCGCAATAGATTCGACAAGTTTTAGGTATACAATGTCTAAAATCATATAAATATTTGGAAAAGTAAACAATGTACGTATGTATAGTATTGTAACGTAAATAAACTTAACTTGGTTTAACTAATTTATTTAACACTTAATCTACAACTTAATTTATATTACTACGCTACTGAATAGCTCGATCGTATGGGCTCGTTCAGACTGTGTCTCTGAGACTTGAGGGTTGCCTATTTATCTCCGATACAGCATTCTCGATGTTTCGAATTCTTTCCGTTGGCGACCGGCGTGTTCCAATTGTTTCCAATATTGACCGTTGTCTTCCGCGGCAGAGCGCACTGGATGGTTCTCGAACATGAGGGTTGCCTATCGCTGTCGACGGCAACATTGAGGGACAGGTCCGGCCTAGGTTCGTTACATGCCCTTCTTAAAGCATTTCGTCCCGAAATTTCATCCTTGAGTGTGACGATATCATGACTCTAATCTGCACCGTAAGTTCGATGGAAGTAACCTCCACGGTCTTCATGATCGGTCGTGGAAGAGGGTTACAGCAAACCAAAATCTTGACGCCGCTGGATCTGAATATCGCCTCCAGCATCTTCTAACTCCCGTATCCAACCACAGGACAATTTTGGAATTGCTAGATCCACAGATTCGGTCCACCATAGTATCTTAGTTTGGTGAGACTCTTCCGACATCTTCATAGGACGGTTTATCTTGAATGCCTCTTGGAAACCCGGGTAGTAGATGTTTCTGGCCTTTCTTCAACTGTAGCACCTCACCAACTTCTGGATTCTGCTCCCGCAGTGTTTGGAGTTGACCAAATTTTGGAGAACACTACGGCGATGCCCCTGGACATTCGAAGATCTTCTGCACACAGTGCGCTAGTGCGTAGTCAGCGGCACCTCGAAAAGGTCTCTGACTCCTCTCTAGTCCCATGTAGAACTTTCTGCCCGTTGATACAAGGACATAAACTTCTGAACGTCATATCATCCTCCGGTGGCTTGAGGGTGCGAACTTGGTCATGGTTTCCAGCGTAAGGGGCCAACCTGTTGAAATGGACGACCCTTGGTTTCCCCGGGGTGGCTTATGGATTCGGTACACAAGGTCGTTTATCCTTTTCACGATTTTATAGGGCCTTCCCACGAGTTCCCAACTTTGGATAGTCCAGCGGTGGTTGTCGCCAAACCGGTCATCAACCTAAATCCTCCAGCGTCGGCCTTGATGTCATAGGTCTTCTTTTATCGCTGGCACTCTGATGTTCAACCGGACTCGTTCGTGGATGTCGTCCATCTCTGCCGAAGTTTGTGACGTAGTCCTCTCCGCAGTGTCTTGTCCTGGCGGTATCCCAAACTTCAGGTCACAAGGCGATCGCAGTTCTCCCCATTATAATACTAGCAGGAGTTTGACCGGTTGACTCGTGTACTGCGGATCGATAGGCTATCAGGAACAAATGAAGATACTGGTCCCAGTCTCTTTGATGGTCAGAGACAACCTTGACAAGTGGCGGTTGATCGTCCTGTTCATCCGTTCCACCATTCCATCGGACTGCGGATGTAGGGCCGTGGTTCTTGTCTTGCGGTTGTTCAGCAGTAGACATATTTCTTGGAAAAGGTTGATTCGAAATTTCTGCCTTGATCCGAGTGCAGCTCCATT
The DNA here is from genome assembly GCA_018342105.1 of Gonioctena quinquepunctata. Taxonomy (NCBI): domain Eukaryota; kingdom Metazoa; phylum Arthropoda; class Insecta; order Coleoptera; family Chrysomelidae; genus Gonioctena; species Gonioctena quinquepunctata. The sequence goes on along the minus strand of JAFIRS010000116.1, from coordinate 1,008,269 downwards.
GGAATACCGAATCGACATATCCATCTTTCACCAAGACGTCGGCGACGGTGATGGCTTCCTGGTTGGCAGGGCATAGGCTTCCGCCCACTTACTGAAGTAGTCCATTGCCACCAGGATGTATTTATTCCCGTGGTCGGATGACGGGAAACGGGCCGGCGATGTCAATGGCGATTCTCTCGAACGGGCTGCCTACGTTGTACTGACGCATCGGGGCCTTGGGTCGTATTCGAGGTCCATTGCGCAGCAGCACTTCCTGCACCAGTCCGGGACGTCAGCTTGACAATTGGGCAGTAAAACCGTTGCCTCACTTTCTGCGGGTCTTCGTCACTCCCAGATGTCCTCCGGCGCTCATCATGGATTTCCGCAGCACTTCCTCTCTTCTGTTCCTGGGAACAATTATTTGGCGTCTGTCTTCCCACCAATATCGGCCTCCAACCCCGTTTCAGGATCCCATTGTCCAGAATAAGAGAGTTCCATTGTGCCCAATAGGACTTAACAGCCGGCGAGTAACCTGCGACTTCCTGCCATGATGGTCTTCGATTGCCCTTCTTCCAGCTGACGACTAAGCCAAGGTCGGGATCTCTCTTGGTCTTTCTGGATCTTGCTGTCATTCCAGTTGTCATCCATTGCGCGGTTCTACAAAGTGTTGCTTCTTTTCTTCTGCTCGTCGGCAATGTGTGCAATCATCTGGACATGGTCTTCGCGACAAGGCATCTGCATTCTTATGGCTAGTTCCGGCTCGATGTTCGATCTCGAAATCGAATTCTTGGAGTCTCTCGATCCAACGTGCTACTTGACCTTCAGGATTTTTGAACTGTAAGAGCCATTTGAGAGCTGCATGGTCAGTTCTCAACAGGAATCTTCTTCCATACACGTACTTGTAGAAGTGTTCCACTCCCTTTACAACAGCTAACAGCTCTCGCCTGGTGACACAGTAATTGCGCTCTGGTTTGCTAAGCGTCTTGCTGAAATAACCAATGACCTTCTCCTGTCCCTCCTGGATCTGAGATAGGACAGCTCCAAGTCCACGTTGCTGGCGTCCGTATCCAAAATGAATTTCCCTTTGGGTAGGGATAGCTCAGTATAGGTGCGTTGATCAAAGCTCCTTTCAGCTTCCTGAATGAGTCTTGACATTCTTCGGACCACTGAAACTTTGTTTGGCCTTCCGTGAGCTTGGTCAGTGGTTTAGCGATGTTGGCGAATCCAGCACATATCGGCGATAGTATGTGCATAAACCAAGGAAACTTCGAAGTTGGTGAATGTCTTTGGGATGGGCCAATCCTTAACAGCTTTGATCTTCTGGTCATCCACTGCTACTCCTTCCCCAGAGACAACGTGGCCGAGGTATCGTACTTCTTTTGGAACAGATGGCATTTCTTAGGGCTCAGCTTCAATCCGAGTTCCTCAGTCGCAGGAATACTTCCTCCAAGTTTTTCACGTGGTCCTCAAACGATCTGCCGACCACAATTATGTCGTCGAGATACACTAGACACGTGTTCCATGAGAGTCCCTTCAGTACTGTTTCCATCAATCTTTCGAATGTGGCGGGAGCATTACAGAGCCCGAATGGCATAACGGTGAACTGCCACAATCCTGAGCCGATGGTAAAGCAGTCTTTCTCGATCTTCCTGAGCGAGTTCTACTTGCCAGTATCCACTCTTCAGATCAAGGGTCGAGAAAATCGTGGAACCAGCCAACGTGTCTAGGGTGTCATCTATTCTCGGGAGAGGGTAACTGTCCTTCTTCGTGACATTATTAAGTTGGCGATAGTCTACAAAAGCGTGTCGATCCATCCTTTTTCTTCACCAGTACGACTGGAGAGGACCAGGGACTGTCAGATGGTTCGATAACTCTTCTTTTCCCATCTGCTGACTATTTTGTCAGCCTCTGCCTTCTGGCAAGAGGAAGTCTTCTTGCTGATTGCCGGATCGGTCGGGCACCCCAGTATCAATCTTGTGCTGGACCACATTAGTTCGACCCCTTTTCCTTGTCCGGTATCGAAGATGTCTTGGTACTTTTGACTAAATCTCTTAGTTTGGGCTGTTGAGCTGGTTTTATGTCTTTGGAAGAGATGGCAACTAATTCATCTAGTTCTGTGGGCAAGTTGTTGGGTTGGCTAATCGTACCTCGTACGCCCCGGATCACGGATGAAACTGACGAGCAGTGCCCCAAAATTGTTCCTTTCTTCAAGGTCACTGGGAAATAATTGACATTCATGACCCTTACCGGCACAAATTTGTCAGCACGCAACAAGGTCTTCCCTAGTGCAATCCCTCGTCCAATTTTCTCATCATGAAGTTTGGGCTCGAACATCACCACGTCTCCACTGCTCGCACTCCCGTCCAGGCGAGCCTCCAGAATGGTTTCAGCCCTCTCAGGTACGCTTACATCTTCAGCCAACAGCAACGGATCAACTTTCACTTCTCCCATGAAGTACCAGCTCTTCTCCGTTGACACGTAGGACGCCGTCTTTGAAATCCAATTCAAACCCTCTGGAATTCATGATGTCCATTCCGATGATTGCATCGTCTTCGATGTCCGCTACAAGTGCCTGATGTTTCACTTTAGTGTTGCCCAAAATTATTTCAATCGGTAGCTCGCCATATACAGTAGCTGGCTCCCCTGTTGCTGTGCGTAGCTTCCAAGTTGTCGGTTCAATCCGTTCCGGTGTTCTGGCAAAGGAAGGCCCGAGAATTGTCCTAGTCGCACCTGTATCTAGCAGCATAGTGCAAGGCTCGTTATTGATGAGACCGTCTACGAAGACACCCTTGTTCTGTCGTTGAAGCATAGCGACATATGCGTTGTTAACCGGGGCTTGCCGGACACATGCCGACGATTGCCCCTTCTCATCGACCTTTCTTAGTTTTCCTGCATCGGAGTCGATGAATGTTGGACATTGCTACGCACATGTCCAATTTTGCACAATTCCGGCATCTTATATGTCTTTTCTCAGGCAACACTTCCTTCATCACTTTTCTTATGGCAGCTTCCAAGTTAGCAGGCTCCTGTGAGTCTTCCTCAATCGTTTGAACTTTACTTTGGCTTTTGCAGCATTGTTTTGCTGCCTCAAATTCCAAAGCTCGTGCCAGTGCGTCTACGAGATGTGTTGGACGAGCTAATATCAACGCTTGTCTGGTTTCTTGGTCACGGAGTCCATCCAAGAATGCCTGAACCGCTAATCGCTCCATTACATTTTCCGGTGTGGCTGGATATGCGAGACGAACCAAGCGTGCAATGTCAGCTTCGAATTCTTGTAAGGATTCGCCCGATTTCTGGCAGCGATTTTTCAGTTGGGAGTGGTATACGTGTTCCAAATGGGCCTGGCCATATCGTAATTCTAGATGTTTAATCAGCTGATCATAGTCCTCCTGTTCTTGGGCGGTAAGAGTTTGTAGAATATTCGTCGCTTCTCCACGTAATGCAAGTGTTAGTGCTACAGCTCTTTCCCTGCATTCCATCCATTTGCTTTGGCCGCTGCTTCAAACTGTCGGCGGTAATTTTCCCATGGAGTTTTTCCGTCGAATTGAGGCGGCTTCATGGAAAGCTTCCCTATTTCTGAATTGATCTTGACATCTTTTATTCCCTCTTGAACTTTATCCAAGTTCAAACTCAAGTCCAGCATTGCATTTTCGTTAACCATCTCTGTGGAGGGCGCACTATTAATTCGTTTTTCCAGCTTACTGATTGTTTCCTTTATTTTGTCCATTTCTGCCTCGACCCCATCTTTGATTTTATCTACCTCCGTGTTCATTTGCTCCCTAATTTTATCTATCTCTGTCTCAACGGTTCCCATTCTTTCTTCTAGAAAATTAGCCACACCACACAATTCTTTGAATTTTCTAAGCTTCTCTTCCAGATTTCTAGAATTTTCTTCAAGCTTCTCTTCCAGATTTCTAGCATTTTCTTCCAGGCTTCTTGAATTTTCTAGAAGCTTCTCTTCCAGATTTCTAGAATTTTCTTGAAGCTTCTCTTCCAGATTTCTAGCATTTTCTTCCAGACTTCTTGAATTTTCTTGAAGCTTCTCTTCCAGATTTCTAGCATTTTCTTCCAGACTTCTTGAATTTTCTTCCAGTTTATTCATTACCAAACTTAAATCACCTCCGGGAACTTCGAATAAAAATGTTTCGGGGTCCTCACCTTCTTGTATAAGTCCTTCTGCAAGTCTTTCCTGGAGTACTTGCTTTTACCGTTGTTTCCAGTTCCTTTCCTCCAATTCCTGTTTCATTCCGCTACCTCAAATCCGCAAGGCGCACTTTTCTTGAACACATTTTGTCTTTGACGAGGTATCAGTCTGTTTTACACGAAAAGTTATCAGTTTGTTAAAAATTCACTTCGCGAATTCTTTTCCACGGGCCACCAGTCTATTGTCTGTTTCACGCGAAGAGTGTATCAGTTTATATTCCCACGCACAATTGTCCACTTCGCTAAAACCGGGCCACTGTCTATTTTCTGTTTCACGCGAACAGCGTATCAGTTTATATTCCCACGCACAATTGTCCACTTCGAACACCGGGCCACTGTCTATTTTCTGTTTCACGCGAACAGTGTATCAGTTTATATTCCCACGCACAACTGTCCACTTCGCGAAAACCGGGCCACTGTCTATTTTGGGCGTACAAAAAGGTCTATCAATTTATTTTTCTGACTATCCACTCCACGATCACTTGTTTATTTTCAAAATCTCACTTCCGACACCAATTGTAACGTAAATAAACTTAACTTGGTTTAACTAATTTATTTAACACTTAATCTACAACTTAATTTATATTACTACGCTACTGAATAGCTCGATCGTATGGGCTCGTTCAGACTGTGTCTCTGAGACTTGAGGGTTGCCTATTTATCTCCGATACAGCATTCTCGATGTTTCGAATTCTTTCCGTTGGCGACCGGCGTGTTCCAATTGTTTCCAATATTGACCGTTGTCTTCCGCGGCAGAGCGCACTGGATGGTTCTCGAACATCTCCGGGGATGATCTCATCGCTGTCGACGGCAACATGTGAGGCGACAGGTCCGGCCTAGGTTCGTTACAGTATCAAATATCGACACCAGAGGGAGTATCCCTTATTTAGAATTCCCAATCAAGTTTGATTCATGGAGAGTTTATCTAGGGCTACAGAATCAAGAGAGAACTTCTGGGGAGTGAAAAAGCCGAACATTTAATCATAGGTACCTACAAGCGGCGATGTCCTAAAAGTGACTGATTCATTCTTATTTAGAAAAAAAATAAAAATTCGTAGGGAATATTCATACCTATACCATAAGACGGAAATAATAGTTAGTGATTCATTCTTAGCTTTGGGTGCCCAAAAGAGGCACTTTTCACTTTTTTAGCAGGAGGGCCGCCGACTATGACGTCACTGACTATTAATAACGTCTCATGGTATAGGTCATTATTTATATTTATGGATAAATATCTGAGATCAATTCTCAGATTTTCTTACATTGAGCACTCATGGGATAAATATGGGTTAGATGTATTTTTGCGGTTCTTCATCGAAACCATTATTAGGTACTCCTCAGCAAAAAAGAATTGGAGAAGATTTAATTTTTGATTTAAGATATTTTGCATTGTCTGAAAACTATTTTGTGGATATCTGAAATTTTATTTTTAGAGCAGTAAATTTTGAGATATATCGCAACATAACTAAATACATAAACTAGTTCTCAAGGGTAAGTTGCTCAAAAAATTCTGAAAATTGGTTCTGTATTCTTGGTAAATTTCATAGAAATACTATCTATCTAAAACTCAGAATTACCTGCCCCCCTGTTAACTTTCGAATGATTTGGCGTAGAACAATGAAACGGGACCATTTTGAATGATATCACTTATACCAATTTTTTAAATGAAAGACATGACTGCTCGATAGATGGCGCGGAGGGGCACATCAACTTAAAAATTTCAAATAGCATAGGAAGTCAAGTGGCACATCGTTGAAAAGATAACTTAATTCTCTTTTCAACCATCTAGTTTTTTTTAATCGTTAATATGTTTTTTCACAAAATGCATTTGAAATGTCAAGTATAACAAAATTTGAAATACATATTGTGGAAAAACACATTGACAAAATTCAAAAAAAATTAGATGATTGAAAAGAGAATATGTCCATCAATGATGTGCCACTTGACCCCTATGCTATTTGAAATTTTCAATGATGCCCCCCTCCCGCGCCATCTATAGAGCAATCACGATGGCTTCCATTTCAAAGAGTAACATCGGTGAGATCATTCAAAATAGTTTTTGTCCCGTTGTTCTATGTCGAACCGTTCAAAATTTAACAGGGAGGGGGGACAATAAAAAGCCGCACACGCAATTGTGATTCCGTAGAACAACCATAGTTGGAAGAAAAATTGAATTAATTTTGCAATGTTGTGCAATTCGAAATTCACAAGTTGATGTATCCCCAGCGCCCTCTGACGAGTAATTGTAACGTATCTTCTCTCAAAAAGTAGGACCGGTAATACCATTCGAAATATTTCATGTATCATTGTTTCACATCAAACCGTTCAAAAGTTATCGAGGTAAGGGTACCATTTAGATCCGCACTCATACTTGACATTTCAAATGCATATTGTGAAAAAACGTTTTGAACGAAATTCGAAAAAATAGGATGGTTGAAAAGAGAATTGAATTATCTGTTCAATGATGTGCCACTTGACCCCCCATGCTATTCGAAATTTTGAAGTTGATATGCCCCCTCGCGCCATCTATCGAGCAATCACAATCTCAATTTCAAAAAAAAGTAGTATCGGTGATATCATTCAAAACGGTTTTCGTCCCATTCTTCTATGACGAACTGTTCAAAAGTTAATAGGGGCGGGGGACTATAAAAAGCCACAATGTATACAATGCTAGTCAAAAGTCCCCTCCCCCCCTCGTATCTTTTGAACGGGTATACTTATAATAATGAAATTTGGAGGGTGGAAATAAACGGATGTAGGCTTCTCAACTGGTCATAACAGGTGACGCAATAGTCATAAATGACGTCACAAGGCCACTGTGACCAATAATTTTAAATGGGACCCTATGGCAAGTGACAGCTCGTTTGAAAGGTATTGAAAATACCTATTCAGTCATACCAATTTTGTTTGGGTTTCGGCTGATTTTGATTGATAAATTGAAGAAATACGAAAATTATAGTTTCGCATTTAATTAATAAAGATTTAAGAACCAGTTCTTATAATAAGTGTTCAAAATGTGCTCCATCTACTTCCTGGCAGTAATGCATCCTATTGCTAAACTTTTGTCGTACTCGTCCCAGTGTGTCAGCGGAAATTGGCCTACATTCTTCAACAATTCGTTGTTTCAGAATGGCAATACTGTCAGGTGCTGTAGCGTAAACCTTAGATTTCAAGTACCCCCATAGAAAAAAATCTAATGGTGTAAGGTCCGGTGACCGAGCTGGCCATTCGATCGAACCTCGTCGTCCAATCCATCTACCACGATATTCTTCATCTAGGTAACGTCTTACTGCACCGTAATAGTGTGCAGGAGCACCATCTTGTTGAAACGTTATTTCCAAGTTGTCGAATTCATCTGGATTATCTTCTAGAATTTCAAGAATTAACGACTCAATATCATTTTGTAACATCTCCAGATACAATTCACCGGTTAAGTTAGCATTGAGAAAAAGAGGCCCAACTATGTGGTTTCCCAAAATACCTGCCCAAACATTTACTTTTCTGGAAATTGAGTATGTTTTTCACGAAAGATGTGAGGATTTGTGTCACTCCAATACCTCACATTTTGAGTGTTAACATTCCATTGAGAAAGAAAGTACTTTCGTCACTAAAACAAATTGTCTGTATGTAGCCTGGTTGTTGGTTCATTTTATTGGACATAGTTTCACAGAATTCTAGTCTTCGGTCGGGGTCATCATCTGAAAGTTGGTGCACCATTTTTAATTTGTATGGATGAAATTTGTTTTAGCCAACACCCTATGTACTGTCCTTTGACTGACTTCACAGATAGACGCAACTTGGGCTGTGGAAGAAGTAGGGTTTACTACCATTTCTCCAATTATGTCAATTTTTGTCATCACTAATTGTTGGTCGACCAGATCGTTTGGCATCTTGAACACTACCTGATGCTTCAAACTTCCGAAGAAGCTCCCTCAAATAAACCCTCGATATAGGGCGATCGGGGTACCTCTCATTAAACAGTCGTTCCGCTGCATGGAAATTGTTTCTACATTCACCAATTATTAAGATAGCTGCTACTTTGTCGGCTACAGTACGTACCATTTTGCCTATGTAAACACTTAAACGTCTCGTTAAACAATAGCTTAGGTAAATTTTCAAGGTATAAACACTTTTGACAAGTAGATAATTCAAAAACGTCAACCTTTTCGACAATTAACCAGAGGCGTACTTTAAAATCTTTATTAATTAAATGCGAAACTATAATTTTCGTATTTCTTCAATTTATCAATCAAAATCAGCCGAAACCCAAACAAAATCGGTATGACTGAATAGGTATTGTCAATACCTTTCAAACGAGCTGTCACTTGCCCTAGGGTCCCATTTAAAATTATTGGTCACAGTGGCCTTGTGACGTCATTTATGACTATTGCGTCACCTGTTATGACCAGTTGAGAAGCCTACATCCGTTTATTTCCACCCTCCAAATTTCATTATTATAAGTATACCCGTTCAAAAGATACGAGGGGGGGAGGGGACTTTTGACTAGCACTGTATATAAAAGAAAAAGTAAAGGGCCAAGTATGGAGCCTTAAACGTTCTGCTCGACAGTTGTTAATTGGTTCATGGTATTCTGGATCATCACTCGTTGGGTCCTGCCTTCCAAGTATGAATTAATCAATTTCAAAGCGATTCCTCTCCCACGATATTGCTCCATTTTCAGAGGAGTTCATGATTAACATAATCGAAAGCTCTAGAAAAAACAGTCCATCTAGTCCTCAGTTGTGAAGTTTTCCATTGGAAGCATCCATCAGGTGCTCATTGGAATCGTATAATAATGCTGTTTCAGGGCTTTCATTTTGGGTAAACACATGTTGATTCGGTGAAAGTTCATTGGCAGAGAAAAAAGAGATCGATTGGTTCTCAATATTCAGCTCGGAAATACTTGGAGCTTGAAAATACTCGGAAGAAGACTGTAGTTCTCACCTTTTTAATATTGGAGTGACAGGTACTGTTTTCAATTTATCGGGAAAAAAACTTTGTTCGACAGACAAATTCATGACATAAGTTAAAGGTACACAATTGATAAACATAAGATAAATCTATATATATATATATATATATATATATATATGTATATATATGTATATACAGTGCAGTGGAAACTGAATATTAAAGGTTGTGAACTTCCCTACTAGTGATGATAGATGACGAAATCGTCAAAGATGACGTCACAAGGCAATTGTAATCAATAATTTTAAATGGAACCCTACGGCAAGCGACACCTCTTTTGAAAGGTATCGAAAAAACCTATTCAATGATACTAATTTTGTTTGTGTTTATGGCAGTTTTAATGGCTCATTAGTAAACATTAAAATTTAAATTCCATTCAGTATGATATTAATTACAGATTTAAGAATCAGTATCTTCTTGAAGAAGTTGCTCGAAGTGACCTCCATTTACTTCCTGACAGTGAAATATCCTATTTTTAAACTCTTCTAGTACTTTTGCAAATGTGTCTGCGGAAACAGCCTCACATTCTGCAACAATACGTTGTTTTAAAACGTCAATATTGTCAGGTTCAGTGGCGTAAACCTTCGATTCAAGGTACCCCCACAGAAAAAATCCAAAGGTGTGAGGTCCGGTGATCGAGCTGGCCATTCCGTTAAACCTCGTCGTCCAATCCATCTACCACGATACTCCTCATCCAAATACCGTCTTACTGCACCGTTATAGTGTGGAGGAGCACCATCCTGTTGGAATGTTATTTCCAAATTGCCGAATTCATCTGGATTATCTTCCAAAATTTCAAGGATTAACGGTTCTATTGCGTTTTGCAACAGCTCCAGGTAAACCTCACCAGTTAAATTAGTATTTAAAAAAAGACGCCCAACGATGTGGTTTCCCAGGATACCTGCCCAAACATTCACCTTCTGGGGAAATTGGGTATGTGTTTCACGAAAAAGGTGAGGATTTGCGTCACTCCTATACCTCACATTCTGTGTATTTACATTTCCATTTAGATAGAAAGTACTTTCGTCACTAAAACAAATTGTTTTGACATAGTCTGGCTGTTGGTTAATTTTAGTTTCCATATTTTCACAAAATTCTAGTCTTTGGTCTGGGTCGTCGTCTGAGAGTTGATGAACCATTTTTGATTTGTATGGATGAAATTTGTTTTTTTCAACACCCTGTGTACTGTACTTCGACTGACGTGAGTTGTTGAAGAAGTAGGATTAACTATTACTTCTGCTAGTATATCGATTTTTTTCTCATCTGAAATGTGTGGTCTGCCAGATCGTTTCGCATCATTAATACTACCCGTTGTTTCAAACTTACGAAGAAGCTTTCTTAAATAAGTCCTCAAATCGGGGCGATCGGGAAACCTCTCATTAAAAATACGTTCTGCTGTAAGAATATTTTGTCCAGTTTCACCAAGAATTAGGATCGCTGCTACTTTATCACCCAAAGCACGTACCATTTCGCTCCTTGAAGCACTTAAACGTTCGGCTCACAACAGTTCAACAAATTATTAAAATGTACAAAAATATTAAAAGTACCAAAATCTGCTAAAACAGTTGAACGTTCGATCAACAATACACAAATTATTAAATGTACAAAAACTTGGACAATTACAAAAACGTCGAATTAGGGAGACTAACAAAAACGTCAGCTTATTTGACAACTATCCAGAGGCGGAGCTTGAATTTGGAATTTTAGTATTAACTGATTTGATTTGTCATAGCTTTTCGTTTTTTTAAAGCGAGTTGCCAAAACTCCATAAACACAAACAAAATTAGTATCATAGAATAGGTTTTTTCGATACCTTTCAAAAGAGGTGTCGCTTGCCGTAGGGTTCCATTTAAAATTATTGGTCACAATGGCCTTGTGACGCCATCTTTGACGATTTCGTCATCTATCATAACTAGTAGGGAAGTTTACAACCTTCAATATTCAGTTTCTAAATTTCACTTGTTTATGTATAATCGTTCCGAAAATAAGAGGGGGGAGGGGACTTTTGAGAAGCAGTGTATATATATTTATATATATATATATATATATATATATATATATATATATATATATATATATATATATATAATATATATAGCTTCAAAATTTATGGATTTTATCCTCCAAGAGATCTACTACATTGATACGACTTTGCGTCTTTAGAGAAACGTAGAAATCAGGCATCTGTTTTATGCTTATATAAATTACTCAATTGTGAAATTGACTATCCTGCATAAATGTCGCAAATTGATATTCTTGTTCGTAGAATAACATCTACACACAATACAACTTTTTTGTGCTCAAACAAATTTAATGTTAAAAACACCAACAAATTTGATGTGCAGTAGTGCTAACAAACTCTCTAGCATTTGTGACATCTTTTGTTGCTGCGTATGTGAACTAAAAATTAAATCTCTTGCGTATCTTTGAATTTTTGAAGGTTTACAAAAATGACTTGTGATTTTCATTCATATTTCAAAAGCGTACTACTAATTAACCATCTAATTGTAACATTGCTCTGTAAATGAGAAACTGTTGTGCAATAGACGCTATTATTATATATATATTTTTTTTTTCTTCAGTTTCTTGACCACATATATATTTTCTTCAATTTCTGGGAATAAAGGTCTGATTCAGTCAATTCATATAGTTTTCTTAACTACTTTTCGACGTGGTATTTGTCATCATCAGGTTAAGACACTAAAATAAAAAATTTAACTAAACAATATTGAAATGTATGCAACATTTCAATATTGTGTTAAGTTAAATATGTCTCAAACTCCATATTTTTTATTTTAGTGTTTTAACCTGATGATGACAAATACCATGTCGAAACGTAGTTAAGAGAAATTATATGAATTGACTGAATCAGACCTTTATTCCGAGAAATTGAAGAAAATATATATATATATATATATATATATATATATATATATATATATATATATATATATATATAAAGGGAATTAAAAATTTCCAATTCCAAAAAATTAAATTCCCCCAAAACCTTATTTGTAATTTATATATATATATATATATATATATATATATATATTCAAAAAATTAAAGCATTCCTATACTTACCCAGAGAAAAGTCCTTCTTCATATTTGATCATTTTTCGCCTTCAATGAAGCAGTGAACAGCCAATGATCTCTTTTTTTCGATCGATAATCTGAAAAAAGGAATCAAAGTGATTTCAAAGTTGTAATATGAATTTGTAGATTTTGTCAAAATATGTTATTTTTCTAAAAAACTAACGGAAATATCATTTATTGAACATTTAAAAAAATTCAAGTATGTCGTCAATTTGAACTTGACCAATAAATTGATGAATTCGGTTCTAATTTTTCATCAATTTTAGTGATAATTTGCAGTAACTACTTTCGGTCATGAATTGGATGCCTGCTAGAACAGAGATTTTAAGGTTATGTTATTATTTACGGTATTTCACATACCATACCCCAACCGCCAGAAAAATGGTACGAAAAAAAAACAATTTACGTTGCATTACATTCGCAGCAATGTGCATTGCTGAATATAAAAGAAATAAATGTACCATTGTAGTTGAACCATCTTGACAGTATGTTGGTATTCCTGAGTAAAAACTGTTGTCTAAATTAACCAATAAATTGTCAGGTGTAAATATAACCCATATCGTGTAAATTCGCACTGATAGACTATTGGAGGACACGTGAGACAGCTGCCATATGTCTCTTTTGTTGATTTGGTTATATGAATTACACATTATAACCACCTTCAAGAAGACTATAAATACCAAAAGATTTCTGTTGATAAATTACCGTAATGCCTGGGAAAATTAAAATGTCTCGTGATCCAAGGCGTTCAAAAGTGCAACAACGGCAACTTGCGGGACGATAAAACAGGAACAGTTTGATTGGCGATTTGAAGTATAAGAGCAGCTCAAACGCCTTCGTATCCAGACCTCTTGGATGGACCAGTTATGCACCCACCAAGGCTTAGTGTATGGTTCAGTCCTTATGAAGGCCAAACTGCCTATCCTTACACACTCTAGATTCAAGAAAACATCTCCAAATTGTGACTTATTTATTGCGGCCAGTGCTGAGCATTCGGCGAGTCTGTGAGTGGCTGTCTCCTCATCCTCCAAGCACCACCTGCACTCTGGGTCTCCCGTGATCCCGATGAAACCAAGGTGCTTGTTGAGGTAGCAGTGCTCCGCGAGGAGCCCTCTTATTTCCCTCCTGTTTAATGCTAAGGGAGACTTGCTGCGACCTTCCATGGGTGTCCTGGATTGTCTCGTACTCAGAGCAGCTTTCCATTCATCGTCAAATTTGTTCGTCATAGTTTTCCTTCTGGTTGATTTAGCCCATGAACCCCTAGAATTGTTTCTGGTACAATCGCAGAAAAACTTGCTCCATTCCTGACCGAAAAGTAAGCCTATTAGTTCCCAGATATCTGTGTGTGATCGAGGACCCGTAAAAGCTCAACCTTATTGGTTGCAGATATCTTTTGCAGTTCGGTGATGCATTCTAACACCAGTGATGAACTGACTCTGAATGTTGTGAGTACTTTAATCGCCCCCTGACTAGCACTGCATAGCCTCAGTCGATGTTCTCGCGACCACATACGAATATAGTAAATACACAGTGTTACACCTACTGAGGGCAAAACAGGGGATTGCCCATGGACTCCAGCACCAGCAGAGTCCTGAAATCTTGAACCGTTTGTGTACCAAATGACTTCGGTGTCAAGGATCAGGTTGTGTCTGTGCTGCTCCCAGTCTTCCAGTTTTGAGATTGTTGACCGGGGCGTTTTATTGAATCTGGGAAAGCTTGTTGAAAGATCCCCCAGCATATCCAGGAGGGGACCTTCAGTTGCAGTTTGATTCCATAATCCGGAATGTCCATAGGTCCCCTCGCTCCTCCACTGGTTGGAGGTTCTTAGGCGGGCGATGGCCTTACGACCCTCGTGATTTACCGTGAGTGCTTCCAGTACCCTTGTTGGCGATGTCTTGTTCGCACTCGTTATCGCTATCTAGATGTCTTTGATTTGCCGGTTGCTGTACTTGGCCACCAAACAATGGCCCTGTACGTAACCTACAACTTTTGATGGTAGAGTTTTTAAGGTTTAGACGAAAATAATAATACTGTTTGTGTTTTCTAATGATGAATAAGTCCTATGATATGTCAACTTGATTGGTGATAATTTCGGAATCAATAAATAATGTTTGTCTTATAGAATGGCTTTCAATAAAATATAATCAATACGAAATTTCCAACCCCATTACTGAACTGAATATATGCTCTTAAAGTACAAAAATTAGATTAGGGAGTAGAATTAGTCCAATTTGAAATTTGAAATTACTTACTTCTTTCTCCCTTTCACTGATATTTTTTATTTTTTTATAAACACTCAAATTTGAAAACTTTTTTTTAATAGATATTAAACGGGGTAATATAAAATAAATTGAAATGTTAGAGTTTCTTGAAATGTTAGATGGACAGGAAGATATAAAAACAAATACTTATGGTGATTTTAAAAGAATGGAGTAAAAAGGAAATTAGAGGACTGGAACTTACAGAACTTAAAGTTGTGCATTTCAACGTTAGAAGCATAAGGAAAAACTATGATGAATTATTGATTTACTTGGCTGAAAACATCAGTGACTTGGACATAATTGTCTTATCTGAAACCTGGAACATAGAAAGGGTAAGTGACTTTGATATACCTGATTTTACTGCTCACTACAATGGCTCAAAAATCAACCAAAACGATGGTCTACTAGTGTATATAAAAATAAAATAACAGCAGATGTACAGACTTTCAAACAAACAGAAACAAATTTATTAAGACTCTCAATCACAAATGAAAATAGGAAAAATAGTATTGGCATAACGGCTTCTTATAGACCACCATCCACAAATATTCTAACATACCAAGATAACCAAAATATTATTCAACACTCTCAAAAAATCAAATTGAAATATTCATTGGTGATATCAATCTATTAGATAGAAAGTCAAATGAGGTACAAAACTACCTTAGTATAATGGATCAGCATGGTTTTCTCTCATATATTAATGTCCCCACTAGAGTATCAAATGACTCGAGCAGTATAATAGATCACATTTTTGTAAGCCGAAAAAATTGTTGTAAAAACTATAAAATAAGACCGTCAGTTATTCAAACAAGTTTAACAGACCATTTTGTCACGTCTTTGCTAATCCAAGGGCCACATGAAACCTTCTTAAATACCGCCCAAAAAACATGCTCTTATGGCAAAATAGATTATGATAAATTAAACACTCACCTAGAAAAAGAAAAATGGAAAGAAATTTTCTCTTGTCAGGATGTGCAAAAATCCTATGACATATTTATTGGAAAAGTAAACAATTACATGACTTTATCGACTAAAATGTACGAAATGTCAAATAAAAAACAAAAAATAAAATCCTGGATAACAAATGGCCTTATTACATCTATACGTGAAAGAGACAAAATGAAGAAAAGACTTTTAAAACAAATGCAAAACGAAGATTTAAAAAGGGAATACACTGAATATAGAAATAGAGTCAACAGTCTAATAAAATTTACTAAAAACCAATATTACCAACAAAAGCTTGTCACAGTAAAAGGAAACTCCAAAAAGACTTGGCAAATAATAAATGAAATATCAAATAATACTAAAGCAAAAATAAAAACCTTAGATTTACCATTGAAAGTGCAAAATGGAGAGGTTGTCTCTGACAACCATGAAAAATCTAACGTACTAAATAATTTTTTCACTACTATTGGCAAAAAAATTTCGGAAAACATCGAGAAGCCTGACATTGTATCTGAAGATCTCATGGAGGATATTTTTATTAACAAAACACTTTTTTTAAAACCAGTAACGTGCAACGAACTGATAGACATTATATCTAAATTAAAAAATAACTGTTCCCCTGGACCAGATAAAATCAACACAAAAACAATAAAGTCTATACATTTACATATTACTAAACCATTGGAACATCTGATAAACCTTTGTTACACTAAAGGTAAAATACCAAAGCAATGGAAACAGGCTATTATCACACCAGTACACAAGTCAGGTGATCGAGGAGAACCTGGCAATTATAGGCCAATCTCTGTGATTAATAGTTTTTCAAAAATCTTTGAGCATACTATCAAGAGAAGACTTATCAATTTTTTCGATGCGAATAAAGTGTTAACAGACAGACAATTCGGCTTTATAAAAAATTCCAATACGGAAAAAGCGGTACTAGATTTTGTGAGGAGCGGTGTGGAGGCACTGGATAGATCGGACAAATGCATAGCCATTTTCCTTGATCTTGCCAAGGACTTTGACACCGTTTCACACGAAATTCTTTTGAATAAATTATATAGTTATGGAATTCGGGGACTGGTACTTAACTTATTTATCACAGAGAACACAAAGAGTAAAGATAAATGACGAACTCAGTGACACATCAATAGTTACGGTAGGTGTACCTCAGGGTACCATATTAGGGCCCATCCTATTCTTGGTATATATAAACAGTATTAGCAAAATCAAAAACTTTTTGGGCCATATTATATCTTACGCTGATGATACTGTCATCATTTTTTCGAGTGAATCATGGCAGGGAGCCTATAAAAAAGCAGAAAATGAAATGAAAAAGATAAAAGCATGGCTCGACTATAATTTTCTCAGCCTAAATGTCGATAAAACAAAATTTATGACCATCACACTGACAAACTGCGACCAACCAAACGAAAATTTTCTAAAGATACATACAATAAACTGCTCTCAAAATATCTGTCAATGTCCTGCGATTGAAAAAACAAATAAACTAAAATATCTAGGAATTATAGTGGATCAACATTTACGATGGGATGAACACACGCTATGCATGACCAAGAGGCTAAGACAACTCATCCATAAATTGTATTCCCTGAGAGATATCCTATCTCGTAGAAACATGCTCACTTTATATTATGCACTGGCAGAGTCAGTTCTCAAGTATTGCATAACAGCATGGGGAGGAACTTTTGAAAAAAATTTAGGACGCTTACAAACAACGCAAAACACTATACTAAAAATTATTTATAAAAAGGCCCGATTATTTTCTACAAAAAAGCTCCATGAGGAAGTCAAATTATTCAATATAAGAAGTCTTTATTCCTACTCATGTTTAATATGGATATTTCACAATAAAGCTAACTATCTGAGGACAACTATTGAGAAAGAAACCAGATCTGTTATAGAAGGGTCTGTTCACATGTCATTATTTAAAAAAGTCATTCACAGAGATTTGTACATTATTTTGGCCCAAAACTCTTCAACCTACTACCATCTGAGTCCAGGAATATTACAAATATTAACAAATACAAAATAGCCATAAAATCATTTGTACGACACAATCAATCTACATTTGAAAATGTATATTGAACGTACACTTTCCAAACCTCCATTCTCCAGAATCACCAAATAGACGCCAATTGACATAGAAAAAAACTCCTTCTAAATATCGGATACCTGACACAACACAAGCACGCTTGTGCTTAGGTGAAAGGTCTCCAGTATATGGAGTGAGATGGCTCGGTACTATATTGAAATTGTAATAACTAAATTGAAATTGTTATTAACACCTGGAAATAATATTATTAATTGTGAAATTGTCATGTTACTTACTTTTGAATTGAATAAACTTGAAACTTGATTACATATAAATTCTTTGTATATGAGTTTCTTGGACAAATTCGGTATTTTATTGTAAAAAAATTGTAGTGCTACAACCACTATAAAATATATGTAGTGCTACAACCAAGTGTTTTTTGTTACAATATCATTGTTTTTTCTCGAAATTCCGTCTCTTCTTTCCGGTCTTATACCCAAATTACCGTATTTTACGGAAAAAAAACACGGAATTCAACCCGTTTTAATTATTATTATTGTTACAGAAATGAGTGGAGTCCGCCACTGCATTGCCTGCTCTAAGCGAATCGTTGTTTATGCGGAAAACAACCGTTGACTTAGATTCCCCAAACAAGCGGTTTGGGAATTCCGATGACCCCCATCGAATAATCCCAATGTTCTCAAGAAGATTCGAGAAGGCACGAACGAGGATATATAAGCGGCAGTTTTTGAATATTGTTGTATAGAGAAACAAAGCAATTCATATTAGCGAAGTCTAGGGGAATTTTGATATAGTGCAGTGACATCAAATATTGTATTGTCAGAGTGTATTATTGTGGTGTGTTTTAAGTGGAATAAACGGACATAAAATTAATCGAGTATAGTTTAATAAACACGAACCCAGTTTCGTAACATTATTATAAATATTTCTCTCATGGTTTTTTCTAATTCCAACTTGGGAGAAATGTATATTATTTCTCTCCTTTCGCTTTAGTGAGCAATTAATAATCGTAGATTTCCAGAAAAACCTACATTTTCAACATGAATACCGACCAAGAAGGTATTTGTAATGATGAAAAATAGTGACTAAACTTCATGTTCCAAACTCAAATAATTCCATATACTTACATATTGTAACACCTTGTATGGTGTAATTGTTTGGTCTCATGGTAAGTTACGTTTATTTCATTTATTGAATTTTAGAAAAAAATATATATCTCCGCATTTAGAGATTTCAGTTGATTCGCCAAAAAGAAATCATACCTATCATGAAGATAGATCGTAAAACTTTACACAGTACTTGGGTGCAAGTCGAATTATTACAATATAACTAAGTTAATCATCGGATGTTTAGGCTTTTTGAACTCAAATAAAAAGCCATTGTATAATGGGCAAACTTTTTGCGCGTACTTTGCTGATTCGGCAGCTTGGGTAAGTCCACGTGGGCTAGGCTGAATCTGCAAGACTTTAGAGTTTTCTGGCCAATTAAAATTAAATAATGATATGTGAAGCTCATCACAAAACTAAGCAAACCCAGGACGGCGCCTCTTGAGCTGGAGGACTTGTGGAAGAAGAGTTAGTTGCTGGCCACTAATAAAGACCGACGGATACATTTTTATTCCAAATAATGGACCGGCGCGGGAATAACGATGTTGATATTTTGTCTTGAGTGACGTTTTCGGGAGTCAGAATTGGCATTGTATTGAAATACGAAATTGCGGCGAGTGTAGTAATAATGATATACGAGGGTAATAGAAAATATCTTTGGAATAACTGGAGGAATGGAAAATGTAGCCAGTTATGGAAAAATTGTTGCATACTTGGTGAGTTGCGATGCTTTTGGTAACTATGGAATAACCTAGTGCAAAGCTTACATTAGATTTCGAGGGTGAACATTTCTATATTTGTACATGGAACACTTGAACATGTCATAGAAATTCTATGAGACAAATTTTCCAGCGCGTGACGGAACTAATTTTGGCATTTCGGAGTTAATAGGCTCTTTTATCCGAGCATTTTGGCTTAGATCATTATTTTGGACTAGTTGGTTTTGTTTTATCTGATTAAGAGTTTATTCCCCATTTTCTAACTTATATTTCATATTTCTGAATTCAATAGAAGTGTTAAAGTGATTTTTGTGTATTATTAAAGGAAATTAGTTGAAAAACATAATGACGAATTCATCTTTTGATAAGAAAAAAAAAATATTTTCAAGGATACAGAATAAGTATAGAAGAAAAATTTCATCTAGAGAAAAGTTATTCAAAAAGGCTTCGCATTCGTGAAGCTGCAGCCGAGCCTCGTTCTGGAGGACAATTGGTGACCAAAATAGATAACAGTGCCTTATATTATACTATTCTAGAGATCCCCTATAATTAAATGTGTTATGTGGTGAAATAGTCTTTTGACATTTAGCACTGGTGACAGCAACCCATATGATATATAAATATTATATGTACGTAATATTCATTATTATTATTGAAAAATGAAAAAACAGTATATTGACTCGTACAATATCAACATTTTATTATATTTTGACCAGCCGTGTAAAGAATTCGGAAACTTGGGACAATGGCGAGTATCTACCGCAGAAACGGTTCCTCAAATTGAAGTTTCTGTTGAAATCGATAAAACTTAGCCTTAATGACTGATGAATTCACTTTTTTATCGTTATCCTCAGCAACTCACTGTCGAACAATTTCGCTTACCATTTGGAATTATGGTTGTTGAATATGAAACTCAAAAATGTATTGAAAGAACTTGTTCATGCAATTAAATACGCTGCAGGCCGAAAACGTCAACGTAGAACAGGCAAAAAATAATGCAAAGGTATCAGGTATCTTCCCGTCGAACCCCCAACCGGCATTCATCAAGGAACGTTCATGACGCAGACGAAAAACACCTGGAGTAAGCGACAGAGAGCCCGTAATTTATGATATATCCGAATCCAGCTGCGCTCAAGCTCGATTTCTTTAATCTTCCTATGTAGTGCTTCTCGAAACTCGAACTTTCCCCTCTTGCAAACAAAACACCAATTTGCTAATTTACCCGATTCGCTCAACCGTTTAGTCTTCCGCGCCCTTTGCCTGTAGAATAACAATTATCTAGACCCCGACCAGACGCGAGCAAGCAACCTGTATATGCGAATTAAAATTTTCTCCGGCCACTTGATTGTCTATGGGCAAGTTTCGGCGAGAAACAAAACAGCTGCGACAACATGTGGACGAGCGGGCAGGGCGCAGGTCTTGTGCGATTCGCGCAGTGTTGCCGAACTCATTCTTGAGTCGGGGATTCAGATGGTAGATTAAAGGCTCGTCCATACTTATGCGATTAAACGCATTTTTTTGCGATTCGCAAATCGGAAAAAAATCGCCGCATGAACGTTCATACTCATACGGAAAAAATAATACGATTAACTAATCATATCAGAAGCATTATTCTATATTTATTTTTGATGTTTGTAATTTTTTCATTCCAATCAGTCAAATATAGATTCGGAAGAAAAACAGGTAGTTTATGCATTTTATCGAATTGGTATACCTGAATCCGACCTCTTCAATTTTGACATCGGTTTGTCGAACAGAGAGTTATTCTGAAGGGATTGAAATATTTCATATATTTGTATATCCCTAACGAGATTGTAATAATCTCCCTGCACTTTCCTATGGCGAAATATATCACAAACATATGTTCTTTCATTTTTGTTTGAAGTACTTCATAGGTTCAGAGACGATATAAGTTGGTTAATTTCAAAATATTTAACAGATCCTCCATAATTAAAGTGAATATACAGAGTGGGCCATTGAAAACGAAACAGCGGCTCTGTAGGTCGGCAGAACCGAATTATATAAAAACGCTCGGACAGGACAACTACATTTTCAAGGGGGACATCGTTCGCGAAATACATTTCATCCCTCGGAGCTGTGACAGCCACCCCTAAATTTTTAAATGGCAACATAAGGCAAGTGATACCTTGTTTGAAAGGTATTTTCCTTCTTAATATTAAACAACAAAAATAAATTAATTCTATCGATTCGTTTTCGAGATATAGGAACTTGAAGTTGGGAAATAACTTTTTATTCGCTCAATCAATAAAAACAATATCTGATAAAGCAACTGTCGCAATAATTATTATTGTCAATGAACTAAATGTTCAAACTGTCTCCCACCCATTTCCATACAATAGTACAAGTTCTATTCAAAACGAGACCTCACATTTCGTAGCATTTCCGGCGTTATTTGATGGCATTCTTCAATAATTCTCCTTCGTAAATCTTCCAGAGATTCTGGTTCGGTTGCAAAAATTTTGTTTTTCAAGTGACCCCACAGGAAAAAGTCGAGTGGGGTTAAATCTGGAGATCTGGCTGGCCACTCTATAGAGCCTCTTCTTCCAATCCTACTTCCAGGAAACATTCTTATCCAAAAACGCCCTAACAGGCTGTGCATAATGTCTTGTTGAAATATCAAGTGGTCTTCATGGTAACGATCGTCATTTTCAATGATGTCTACTAATTGTGGATAAACAAATTCATTCAATAATTCCAAATAAGTTTCTTCTGTCAGGTTACCGTCGAGAAATACTGGTCCAATCAAACGGTCCCCAAAAATACCGGCCCAGGCATTGAGTTTTGGGAAGTTTGAGTATGGACTTCGTGGAAAACATGTGGATTGGCATCTGACCAATAACGACAATTATGACGATTCACAGTCGAATTCAAAAAGAATGTAGACTCTCAGAAAAGCAGATGTTGAAAAGGAAATCCTCATCAGCATCTATTCTCGTAGTCATAATTTCACAAAATTCCTGTCGCCTATCAAAATCATCTCCATTCAATTGGTGTACCAAATGTATTTTGTAGGCGTGGAATTTATGATGTTTCAGGATTCGGCGGATACTGGTTCTACTGATATTGGTAACACTAGCCAATTTCCTTGTGCTCAATGTTGGGTCTGCATGAACTTGTCCTAAAAGTGCAACTTCAACAGCTTCATTTCTCAACGGAAATTCACGTTCTGGGTCTCGTTTCTTGCTGGCTACTGATCCAGTTTCACGAAATTTTAGCACTAATTCTAGAACGTATTTTCTAGCAACAGGTTTATCTGGATTCGTTTCATTGAACAAATTAGCTGTACGGTTACCGCACTCATCATTCTTAAAAAAAATTGTTATTATTTCAACTCTTTCCGCGATCGTATACACCATTATTGCGGAAAGATCAATTTGACACTGATAGACGTCCACAATTGCGATTTGGCGAAAAAAATTATCTCATACATGTTTTTGTTGTACTCGCATTTGAGTCGAATTCGAGAAAACGTCTTTTTATCGATTCTTAAGAACCTTAAAATGTTTTCGATCAAGTAAATGAGGATGAAATAAAAATTTGAAACGGAATTGCATGTTATTTGTTGGTAAACAGTTAGATTTATTAAATTTAAACGCTATTCAATATTATTTAAATTATTATTTTTGTTGTTTGGTATTAAGAAGGAAAATACCTTCCAAATGAGGTATCACTTGCCATATGTTGCCATTTAAAAATTTAGGGGTGGTGGTCACAGCTCCGAGGGATGAAATGTATTTCGGATGAATTTCATCGCGAACGATGTCCCCCTCGAAAATGTAGTTGACGTGTCCGAGCGTTCTTATATAATTCGGTTCTGCCGACCTACAGAGCCGCTGTTTCGTTTTCAATGGCACACTGGTCTGATTTGTGTGGTTCCGTGGTTTGCCCGAATTCGTCAAAAAGTGAAAATATTTGAACTTAATTGCGGCATATCTGGCAGCCATTTCGTTCGCAGAAAAATTGCTGCATTTGGATGAGTATGGAACAGGAACAGGAACAGATACAAGTAAATTCGTCTAAGTTTTTGTACCTTGTTGTGAATTGCCGGCAGATTGTACAAAAGTGACAGTTTAGAAAAAACTCCCCCAACACAAGGTTTCATCCGAATTTCATAAGAGACGAAAATATTTGCTAGA
This sequence comes from Gonioctena quinquepunctata, assembly GCA_018342105.1. NCBI lineage: Eukaryota > Metazoa > Arthropoda > Insecta > Coleoptera > Chrysomelidae > Gonioctena > Gonioctena quinquepunctata. Next base: position 984,752 of record JAFIRS010000116.1, on the reverse strand, counting down.
TATGTTGGATTTGTTAGATGTGTGACGTAAATCATTTTGTTCAGTAGATAACATATTCAACGTAATATAAACTTGTGTTTAGAATTTTTTATTCATAGTGTGCCTATCTTGATACCAATTGGTACCTCCATTTTCAATTCAACGATTTTTAACAGAAATTCCTTTGCGTCCTCGGGAACCCCAGACGTTGATTTTGAATAATATTGGATCACAAATCTCAAAAACTCTTCCGATCTCTTTGACTCGTCATCTCAGTGCAATGTGAATTGGAATTCATAACATTTCAAAATGTGATCCCAAAAACCCCCATATGGCAATTATTAACAGATATCACAAAACTAGTACGCCATATATTGTTGCTGTATTATTGAATTTTGGCGATTATTTCATTCACACATGACTCCACCTATGAAAAGTCATGAATTTAGTCACATGATATGCGATATGATCGACTATTCAGGTAAATAAAGAAATATGAGCGACTATTTTTTCGATTGTATAAGAGTGAATGGTGAATGTCAAAATTTGTAACATTCACTCAAAATTGAAAATGTTCCACTAATTAGTGAACAAATCCATCACAGAAAATACCAAAAAAGTAAAGAGTCTGTCGGGAGACATGGTTCTTGTTGTTTATGAGTAATTCGTGGTTGTAAAAAGTAAGTTGAATAGAGCACTGTCAACTGACGTCACAACATGGCGGTCATCAGCTGATTGGGAGCAACATTTGAGCATTTGAGTGGGTGTGGAGATCATTGTTTTTTGTGTTTGTTAAAGATTTGTTGTGATTTTTATAAACTTTGTAGACATTAAGACATATCATCTGTTAACATAGTGTAGGATTCCTTTTTCTGTTGAAAAATCCAGTAATTTTGCTAATTATTTCCTAATTATGCCTCTGGAAGGAAATCGGATAAACCTCACGTGCTCGTCCTGATTGGATCGGTTACTACAACCCATAACAGCACAAAATTTCATGATGAACCTCATCAAATCTAAAAAACAAACCATTTTGATATGTTATTACGATGACAACGTATTTTAAAACTGGAAAATCCATGTTTATAACACCTCTATACACTTTTACACTTATTTCACAATATTCACTAGGAACTAAGGATCACAACAATGTCAAGAATATTTTTTTAGGATGTTGTTCTTCGGAGAAAATTCACAAGAAAGACACATGTACCTACTATAATGGAAAAAAACTTTGCTTGCCCCCTCATCAGGTGTTTGACAGCTGTCAGATTACGTCACTGACAGTGCTCTATCAAATGTTGATAAACGTATATCAATGATTGGCTTATTTTCACATTAGCGAAAGTGACAAATATGACCGGAATCTTTACAGTTTGTGGTGTCCACGAAATAATCTTCCTGAATATCACTCGACTATGACAAAAAGAGATTATTAATTTCTTCAATTTATCTCGAGCAACCTGTATTTCGAGACAAAACAATTTGACCATATGAACATTATTAATCAAAGAATAACTCCTTCGAGCTAAAGCTCTCGGGCGTTATTCAGATTATTAATGTTCATATTGCCTCATCAAATTGTCGCGAAATACAAGTTACTCTCAATAGAATTATGACGAAAATAATAGTCTTGGGATATGACCTGTGACTATTTCCCTTATTATTTTTGAACCAATCAAATGGCCGAATTTTCAAACAGAGAACCAATCAGATCAGTTTTATACTGATAAATGCACAGTAGATTCGAGATTGTTTTGCGATACAACCACACCAGGTCCTGTCATAAAAACTTTTTAACAAAAAATTAAACCGACGAAAAAATCAACTGAAAACAAAAAATAAAATAAACCTTCTTAGTCTAAATGATAATTGAGCTCCTAAACTAATGTAAGTAACTGATTTTGAGTCGGCGCCAACCAAACAATTATCGAAGATCATTATCTATGAAAGAAATCATCAAAACGCAGCCGTGCATCACGCTGCCATCATTTTACGCTTCACCTAATTCAATTGCTTGTTTGTTTGGCGGCGACTCAAAATCAGTTACTTACATTAGTTTAGGAGCTCAATTATCATTTAGACTTAGAAGGTTTATTTTATTTTTTGCTTTTCAGTTGATTGTTTCGTCGGTTTAATTTTTTGTTAAAAAGTTTTTATTTTTTACTTTTCAGTTCCGTATTTCGTCGGTTTAATTTTTTGTTAAAAACTTTTTATTTTTCAATTTTTTGAGGCTAAAATCTACCAATTACTACCTACTTGTTTTTCTATTACTACCAAAATACTTACTTACCCACCTTACTTCAACTATTACCAGTTAAATAATATGATTATCTACTTTCACTATTTGTTGTAATATAAATTATTTTCGTTGTTCTGGTTAGTTTATTTCATTACTTTGTATATCATTCCATCCTCTCATAAAATATACTGATTTTGACGGATGTGGAACAAGAATAATGTCAGTAGCGATCTGTCATTGTCAACTACGTATGTGTGTGCCAATGTTCACTAGTGAAAAATCAATTATCCCCTATTTTTCTACCAGTAAGGGTGGCTAATTCCTTTCGAAATCCAAATATAAGGTATACCCTATCTATAAAAAAAAGAATCATCCAAATCGAAGAACCCAGTACAAAGTTATGCCTGATAGAATCGGTTAACGGACCAGAATTCAGAGGGTGGGTGATCAATATCCTTCATTTCGCTACCCTTAGGGGTGGATTTCATCTTTTAAATTCAAATGGGACCAAATTCGAAGTACACCCTATCCACTGAAAAAATAATTTTTCGGAATCGGACGCCTCAGTAAAAAGTTATGCGTGATCATACATAAAAAAATATGATGAAAAAAAAATATACGGGTCGAATAGAGAACCTCCTCCTTTTTGGTTTCGTCGATTAAAAATTATATATCAACGAATGATGAGCATAAAAAGTTATAGTTCTCAAAAGAATTAATAAGTCTCTTAGAAATTGAGTAACTGAAAGTATAGAGTCAGTGATAGTGCCCCAAGTATCCAAAGTTTTTACCTCTATCGCTGGTCCAGGGACTTCAAAGTTAGAATCTCCGGTGGGAAAAATATTTCGGTATTTCTATAAAAAATCTTTTATGGCATTTCTCGAATTCAAGCAAATTGTATAAGAATGCATAGAGTTAAAAATAATTTCGAAACCGCTCGACGATAAAAATGTAAAGTTAAATTTCATTAACGTATCAACTGATACCGTCTAGTCTACAAGCTTAAGCATCAGTGAGAATTCTTGAGATGTCTTGTCTCAAATTAATTATCCAGTATAATAAGACACAATCACTCTAGAAGCATAACCCAAACGTTTCCGATTCATTCTTCTCAACAGATTTTGGAACAAAACGGGCGATATATGATTTTGATGGCATGACATGCACTCAAAATCCCATGCTCCAACAACAAACTTTGTGAATGTGGTGTAGGTATAATAGCCATAATCATATTGTAACGAACCTAGGCCGGACCTGTCGCCTCACATGTTGCCATCGACAGCGATGAGATCATCCCCGGAGATGTTCGAGAACCATCCAGTGCGCTCTGCCGCGGAAGACAACGGTCAATATTGGAAACAATTGGAACACGCCGGTCGCCAACGGAAAGAATTCGAAACATCGAGAATGCTGTATCGGAGATAAATAGGCAACCCTCAAGTCTCAGAGACACAGTCTGAACGAGCCCATACCATCGAGCTATACAGTGGCGTAGTAATATAAATTAAGTTGTAGATTCAGTGTGAAATAAATTATTTAAACCAAGTTAAGTTTATTTACGTTACAATTGGTGTCGGAAGTGAGATTTTGAAAATACAGTGATCAATAAAGTACGTTGGGAAGAAATTTAATGAAAAATAAATTGATAGACCTTCTGTACGCCCAAAATAGACAGTGGCCCGGTTTTCGCGAAGTGGACAATTGTGCGTGGGAATATAAACTGATACGCTGTTCGCGTGAAACAGAAAATAGACAGTGGCCCGGTTTTCGCGAAGTGGACAATTGTGCGTGGGAATATAAACTGATACACTCTTCGCGTGAAACAGACAATAGACTGGTGGCCCGTGGAAAAGAATTCGCGAAGTGAATTTTTAACAAACTGATAACTTTTCGTGTAAAACAGACTGATACCTCGTCAAAGACAAAATGTGTTCAAGAAAAGTGCGCCTTGCGGATTTGAAGGTAGCGGAATTGAAACAGGAATTGGAGGAAAGGGAACTGGAAACAACAGGTAAAAAGCAAGTACTCCAGGAAAGACTTGCAGAAGGACTTATACAAGAAGGTGAGGACCCCGAAACATTTTTATTCGAAGTTCCCGGAGGTGATTTAAGTTTGGTAATGAATAAACTCGAAGAAACTACTAAATCCGTGAAAGAAGAACTTCAAGAAAATTCTAGAAATCTGAAGAGAAGCTTCTAGAAAATTCAAGAAGCCTGGAAGAAAATGCTAGAAATCTGGAAGAGAAGCTTCTAGAAAATTCAAGAAGCCTGAAGAAAATGCTAGAAATCTGGAAGAGAAAGCTAGAAATCTGAAGAGAAGTAAGAAAATTCTAGAAATCTGGAAGAGAAGCTCAAGAAAATTCTAGAAATCTGAAGAGAAGCTTCTAGAAAATTCAAGAAGCCTGGAAGAGAATTCTGAAATCAAGAGGCTCTAAAAATAAGAAGCCTGGAGGGCTAATCCTAGAAGGAAAAAGAATGGGACGTTGAGACAAAAGAAAGAATGGGACCAATGAACACGAGTAGATAAAATTAAAGAGATGAACACGAGATGGATAAAATCAAAGGATACGAGTGCAGATGGACAAAAGCGATCAGTAGCTGAAAAACAAATTAATAATGCGTCCTCCACAGAGATGGTTAACGAAAATGCAATGCTGGACTTGAGTTTGAACGTGGATAAAGTTCAAGAGGGTATAAAAGATGTCAAGGTCATTTCAGAAATAGGAAGCTTTCCATGAAGCCGCCTCAGTTCGATGGAAAACTCCATGGGCAAATTACCGCCGGCAGTTTGAAGCAGCGGCCAAAGCAAACGGATGGAATGCAGGGGAAAGAGCTGTAGCACTGACACTTGCATTACGGGAGAAGCGACAAATATTCTACAAACTCTCACCGCCCAAGAACAGGAGGACTATGATCAGCTGATTAAACATCTAGAATTACGATATGGCCACGCCCATTTGGAACACGTATACCACTCCCAGCTGAAAAATCGCTGCCAAAATCGGGCGAATCCTTACAAGAATTCGAAACTGACATTGCACGCTTGGTTCGTCTCGCATATCCAGCCACACCAGAAAATGTAATGGAGCGACTAGCGGTTCAAGCATTCCTGGATGGACTCCGTGACCAAGAAACCAGACAAGCGTTGACACTAGCCCGTCCAACACATCTCGTAGACGCACTGGCACGCGCTTTGGAATTCGAGGCAGCGAAACAATCTTGCAAAAGCCAGAGTAAAGTCCGAATGATTGAGGAAGACTCACAGGAGCCTGCTAATTTGGAAGCTGCCATAAGGAAAGTGATTAAGGAAGTGTTCCCTGAGAAAAGACAGATAAGATGCTGAATTGTGGCAAAATTGACATGTGCGTAGCAAATGTCCAACATTCGAAAACACGACTCCGATGCAGGAAAACTAAAGAAGGTCGACGAGAAGGCAATCGTCGGCCTGTGTCCAGCAAGCCCTGGTTAACAACGCATATGTCGCTATCCTGCAACGACAGAACAGAGGTGTTTTCGTAGACGGTCTCATCAATAACGAGCCTTGCACCATGCTGCTAGATACAGGTGCGACTAGGACAATTCTCGACCTTCCTTTGCCAGAACACCGGAACGAATTGAACCGACAACTTGAAGCTACGCACAGCAACAGGGAGCCAGCTACTGTATATGGCGAGCTACCGATTGAAATAATTTTGGGCAGCACTAAAGTGAAACATCAGGCACTTGTAGCGGACATCGAAGACGATGCAATCATCGGAATGGACATCATGAATTCCAGAGGGTTTGAATTGATTTCAAAGACGGCGTCCTACGTGTCAACGGAGAAGAGCTGGTACTTCATGGGAGAAGTGAAGAGTTGATCCGTGTGCTGTTGGCTGAAGATATAAGCGTACCTGAGAGGGCTGAAACCATCCTGGAGGCTCGCCTGGACGGGAGTGCGAGCAGTGGAGACGTGATGATGTTCGAGCCCAAACTTCATGATGAGAAAATTGGACGAGGGATTGCCCTGGGGAAAACCCTGTTACGTGCTGAAAAATTTGTACCGGTAAGGGTCATGAATGTCAATTACTTTCCAGTGACCTTAAAGAAAGGAACAATTTTAGGGCACTGCTCGTCAGTTTCATCTGTGATCCGGGGCGTACGAGGTACGATTAGCCAACCCAACAACTTGCCCACAGAACTAGAAAAATTAGTTGCCATCTCTTCCAAAGACATAAAACCAGCTCAACAGCCCAAACTAAGAGATTTAGTCAAAAGTACCAAGACATCTTCGATACCGGACAAGGAAAAGGGGTCGAACTAATGTGGTCCAGCACAAGATTGATACTGGGGTGCCCGACCGATCCGGAATCAGCAAGAAGACTTCCTCTTGCCAAGAAGGAAGAGGCTGACAAAATAGTCAGCGATCTGGGAAAAGAATGAGTTATCGAGCCATCTGACAGTCCCTGGTCCCCTCCAGTCGTACTGGTGAAGAAAAAGGATGGATCGACACGCTTTTGTGTAGACTATCGCCAACTTAATAATGTCACGAAGAAGGACAGTTACCCTCTCCCGAGAATAGATGACACCCTAGACACGTTGGCTGGTTCCAGGATTTTCTCGACCCTTGATCTGAAGAGTGGATACTGGCAAGTAGAACTCGCTCAGGAAGATCGAGAAAGACTGCTTTTACCATCGGCTCAGGATTGTGGCAGTTCACCGTTATGCCATTCGGCTCTGTAATGCTCCCGCCACATTCGAAAGATTGATGGAGACAGTGCTGAAAGGACTCTCATGGAACACGTGTCTAGTGTATCTCGACGACATAATTGTGGTCGGCAGATCGTTTGAGGACCACGTGAAAACTTGGAGGAAGTATTCCTGCGACTGAGGAACTCCGGATTGAAGCTGAGCCCTAAGAAATGCCATCTGTTCCAAAAGAAGTACGATACCTCGGCCACGTTGTCTCTGGAAAAGGAGTAGCAGTGGATGACCAGAAGATCAAAGCTGTTAAGGATTGGCCCATCCCAAAAGACATTCACCAACTTCGAAGTTTCCTTGCGTTTATGCACATACTCATCTCCGATATGTGCTGGAGTTCGCCAACATCGCTAAACCACTGACCAGGCTCACGGAAGGCCAAACAAAGTTCCAGTGGTCCGAAGAATGTCAAGATTCATTCAGGAAGCTGAAAGGAGCTTTGATCAACGCACCTATACTGAGCTATCCCCTACCCAAAGGGAAATTCATTTTGGATACGGACGCCAGCAACGTGGACTTGGAGCTGTCCTATCTCAGATCCAGGAGGGACAGGAGAAGGTCATTGGTTATTTCAGCAAGACGCTTAGCAAACCAGAGCGCAATTACTGTGTCACCAGGCGAGAGCTGTTAGCTGTTGTAAAGGAGTGGAACACTTCTACAAGTACGTGTATGGAAGAAGATTCCTGTTGAGAACTGACCATGCAGCTCTCAAATGGCTCTTACAGTTCAAAAATCCTGAGGGTCAAGTAGCACGTTGGATCGAGAGACTCCAAGAATTCGATTTCGAGATCGAACATCGAGCCGGAACTAGCCATAAGAATGCAGATGCCTTGTCGCGAAGACCATGTCCAGATGATTGCTCACATTGCCGACGAGCAGAAGAGAAAGAAGCAACACTTTGTAGAACCGCGGCAATGGATGACAACTGGAATGACAGCAAGATCCAGAAAGACCAAGAGAGAGACCCCGACCTTGGCTTAGTCGTCAGCTGGAAGAAGGGCAATCGAAGACCATCATGGCAGGAAGTCGCAGGTTACTCGCCGGCTGTTAAGTCCTATTGGGCACAATGGAACTCTCTTATTCTGGACAATGGGATCCTGAAACGTGTGTTGGAGGCCGATATTGGTGGGGAAGACAGACGCCAAATAATTGTTCCCAGGAACAGAAGAGAGGAAGTGCTGCGGAAATCCATGATGGAGTCGCCGGAGGACATCTGGGAGTGACGAAGACCCTGCAGAAAGTGAGGCAACGGTTTTACTGGGCCAATTGTCAAGCTGACGTCCAGGACTGGTGCAGGAAGTGCGCTGTATGCGCTGCTAGCAATGGACCTCGAATACGACCCAAGGCCCCGATGCGTCAGTACAACGTAGGCAGCCCGTTCGAGAGAATCGCCATTGACATCGCCGGCCCGTTTCCCGTATCCGAGCACGGGAATAAATACATCCTTGTGGCAATGGACTACTTCAGTAAGTGGGCGGAAGCCTATGCCCTGCCCAACCAGGAAGCCATCACCGTCGCCGACGTCTTGGTGAAAGAGTGGATATGTCGATTCGGTATTCCAATGGAGCTGCACTCGGATCAAGGCAGAAATTTCGAATCCAACCTTTTCCAAGAAATATGTCTACTGCTGAACATCCGCAAGACAAGAACCACGGCCCTACATCCGCAGTCCGATGGAATGGTGGAACGGATGAACAGGACGATCAACCGCCACTTGTCCAAGGTTGTCTCTGACCATCAAAGAGACTGGGACCAGTATCTTCATTTGTTCCTGATGGCCTATCGATCCGCAGTACACGAGTCAACAGGTCAAACTCCTGCTAGTATTATAATGGGCCGAGAACTGCGACTGCCTTGTGACCTGAAGTTTGGGATACCGCCAGGACAAGACACTGCGGGAGAGGACTACGTCAGCAAACTTCGGCAGAGAATGGACGACATCCACGAACGAGTCCGGTTGAACATCCAGAGTGCCAGCGATAAAATGAAGAAGACCTATGACATCAAGGCCGACGCTGGAGGATTTAAGGTTGATGACCTGGTTTGGCTGTACAACCCCAAACGTCGTCGTGGACTATCACCAAAGTTGCGGAACTCGTGGGAAGGCCCGTATAAAATCGTGAAAAGGATAAACGACCTTGTGTACCGAATCCATAAGCCACCCCGAGGGAAACCAAGGGTCGTCCATTTCAACAGGTTGGCCCCTTACGCTGGAAATCATGACCAAGTTCGCACCCTCAAGCCACCGGAGGATGATATGACGTTCGAGAAGTTTATGTCCTTGTATTCAAACGGGCAGAAAGTTCTACATGGGGTTACTAGAGAGGAGTCACGAGACCTTTCGAGGTGCCTGCTGACTACGCACTAGCGCACTGTGTGGCAGAAGATCTTCGAATGTCCAGGGGCATCGCCGTAGTGTTCTCCAAGAAATTTGGTCAACTCCAAAACTGCTACAGTTGAAGAGAGGCCAGAGAAACAGTTGAAGAGAGGCCAGAGAAACATCTACTACCTAGTTACCAAGAGGCATTCCCAAGATAAACCGTCCTATGAAGATGTCTGGAAGAGTCTCACCAAACTAAGAGATACTATGGTGGACCAGAATCTGGTGGATCTAGCAATTCCAAAATTGTCCTGTGGTATTGATGGGTTGGACTGGAGAGTCATAAGAAGTATGCTGGAGGCGATATTCAGATCCAGCGGCGTCAAGATTTTGGTTTGCTGTAACCCTCTTCCACGACCGATCATGAAGACCGTGGAGTGTTACTTCCATCGAACTTCACGGTGCAGATATGGGGAGTCATGCAGATATCGTCACACTCCAAGGATGAAATTTCGGGACGAAATGTCTTTAAGAAGGGGGCAATGTAACGAACCTAGGCCGGACCTGTCGCCTCACATGTTGCCATCGACAGCGATGAGATCATCCCCGGAGATGTTCGAGAACCATCCAGTGCGCTCTGCCGCGGAAGACAACGGTCAATATTGGAAACAATTGGAACACGCCGGTCGCCAACGGAAAGAATTCGAAACATCGAGAATGCTGTATCGGAGATAAATAGGCAACCCTCAAGTCTCAGAGACACAGTCTGAACGAGCCCATACCATCGAGCTATACAGTGGCGTAGTAATATAAATTAAGTTGTAGATTCAGTGTGAAATAAATTTTTAAAATAAATTATTTAAACCAAGTTAAGTTTATTTACGTTACAATATATTCGACTGTATTCGTGAATAAATTACGTCTACAAAGAAAGCGTTAATAATGGTTATAAATAATTTATAATATAATAGGTACAGAAATACCAGAATCTGATTTACCAACGCGCCATAGAAAACCTTTGATCCTTCAAATTAAATATTTATTTATTTCGATTTTCGAAAGGAAATCATGATTTTCGATTCAAATTAATTCTATCTACAACCTCCATTCCTCCAATCGTATTTCTCTCATTTTCAATTCAACCAACACACAGAGATCTAACAAACAACCTCATCGAACTCCTGATAAATAATTCACCGAAAATAAAGCACGATCGTTTTCTCTTTTCCTTTAAACTTTCAAGCAGTATTTTATATTACATTATAAGTTGACTCCTTTCCGGTTCCGTAATGAAATTAAGTACGGCGAATAACATGAACTTCTTTGATCCGATTCGATCCTCTTTGACAAAAACCAACGCAAAGTGCCTACCGACGATGCTGTGGTTAGTATCAAGAGCAGATTGACAGGTGGAACTGTCGGATTCAGTTCTAAAACTCAGTGTGGTACATGTGCATTAAAAAAAATATATTCATGATTCCGTATATATGGCTTCTTGTTGACTAGTATTTATCCAATCTTTTCCAATTAGTCAGCTTCAAGGAATTAAAATTGAAACGGTATGAAGTTACAGAATTATGGAACCTTTACACGCCCGTGACATACACGGCTGATTTTTCCGGTCCGATAATTTAAAGTCGTTTACACACATGGCGAAGAATTGTCCGTCGCCGTCGCTCGAGTTGGCTGGTATATGCAGCAAATCTTCATCTTTAAGTCAAATCATATCAGTTTACCTGTGTTATGAACAGAGAGCAATGCAATGCGAGTTAAAAATTTGTGCCACTAAATAGTATGGTCACTGCCAATTCCAGAATCTCAAAAACGAATATTTGACTGTTCCTACCACTTTCTAGTACGTATAGGTATGCGAATAAAATATTTTTAACAAAAAATTAAACCGACGAAAAAATAAACTGAAAAGCAAAAAATAACCCTTTTTAGTCTTAATAACTTAGCTCCTAAACTAAGTAACTAATTTTGAGTCGGCGCCAAACAAACAATCGACGAAGATCATTAAATTACTTCAAAAAAATTATCAGAATGTCACCGCGCAACTCGATGCCTTTATTTTACGCCTTACCTAATTCATTTGCTTGTTTGTTTGACGCCGACTCAAAATTAGTTACTTACATTAGTTATTAAGACTGAGAAGGTTTATTTAATTTTTTGGTTTTCAGTTCCGTTTCTCGTCGTTTTAATTTTTTGTTAAAAAGTTTTTTGATGTGGGGTTTTCAACATTTTTTCAGGAACAATAAAGGAAAGGTCATTGCCAGCAATTTTGAAATTAATTTTAATTTCATTTCATCAACACCGGTAGCGTTCTATTTGTTTGTAAATCTTTTATATTTAATGTTCACCCCTATTTTTTTGTAGATTTGTATTGATTTATATGTCGATGTAACTTTTAACAATCTTCAAATTTTTTCCGTCATCTGATGCTTGCAGATACATATGATTAAATAGGAAAGAACTTGAATATTCACACACGGCAAATGAGGTTCTGTTGTTTTCACTCTTCAATGAATGACTGTTACTTCTGAAAAATATAATTTTCCCATATTTCTGTGTCATAAATGGAAGGGGATGAGTAGAACTCTCCAATACTCGAGCCTCATTAAGTCCAAAGAGTTTTGAGTTCGACAGCCCCCTGGCCTTTATTTGTGTCAAGATCATTGTCCAGTGTATAGTGGTCAAATTGGATCAGAATGATCATATATTACTGTAATAATAATAATAAATGTACTTTATTGAATTAAAATTACATTCAATCCAAATGGCTCTCGACCGAGCTCCTTCTGTCATACAATTCTGTATTTTTCACCTTTGAAAAACGAGAAAGAGAAAGTAGTAGTCTCTTCATGCCAGTTGTAATAACACGAATTGATTTGTTTTTCAGATGGACGAGATGCAGCAGTTCTGAGGGACCTTCACGGGTTTTTTGTGCCCAATAGAGTTACTGAATACATGGAAAATCTCAAACAACCAAGTTCACCATAGGTGATTCTCAGTTATTATTTTTGTATATAGGCAAAACCGTCCAAGAAGCGGAGAACCGGATAAACTTCCTGCAATACAAGAAGTCATCGATTCAGCTTTTTGTTTTCGCCATTGGAAAAATCCACACTTACTTTGATGGAATCAAATACAAATTCTTCAATATGATCAGGCAAAGGATACCCGTTTTAAAATAATATATCTTTTTAATTTGAATTTTCCACAGAAAAGTATCATGTTTTTTTCCTTTATAGAATTTTTTTTCTACAAAATAAAATCAAAGAACTCTTACACAAAAATAAAGTATTCCTGAATGAAGATGTAGATCTATATTAACTTTATGAATATTTTTTTATGGGAACTAATTTTTTTTTACAAAATAAAATTATATTCTTGATTCACGCAAAGGTATCATTAATCTAGTTGAAATAAGCAGATTATCCTGTTGATATGAAATATAAAGTCATTTCTCATTGCAGAATTCAAGAAAAAATAAATTCTTTACTAAAAATAGATTTCATAGGTGGGGTGCGAAACTGGTTCTGGGGATTCCTCTTTGAAAATAAATAAGTATTGGGTGATCTAATCTGACATTTTTTTTGTTCATAAAATTGCATTTTTTTCTGAAAGTTCAATGAATTATTTTGAAATGGAATTTTTATGATTTTTCCAGTATCCTAAAATTAAGTACCCTGACATGTATGGAAACTTAATGGGAACAAACTTTTCATCTTTTAGCTTCAATACCCCCTATCTGATTGGGAAAGACCCATTCATTTTCCAAGAGGAATCCTCAGTTTGTTTTGCACCCTAGTTTTAATGCACCTAGGATAATGTTATGCAGCAATTAATGTCCACGAGCATTACGATAATGCTCTTAAACATTGAATGGATGTTTACTGCTGATCAAAAGATGTACTCTCATTGATAGAATATACATTTAAATCATCGTAATGAAGAATAAAGTTGGTTGTTTAATGCACAAAAAACATTAATGTTAATACACTCTTATGATTGAACAATGGACTCTTAGGTGAGAGAATAATCATTGTAGGCCATGAAAGAATGTCCCAAATCGTTGAAATAATTCTATTAAACATTGTACCAATGCCTAGGGATTAAACAAAAAACTTTGAGTGATAAAATACATGTTTCAATAATTAGTATGAGAAATTGAATTTATTGGTTAATGTACAAAATACCAAGATCGACAGTCGATGTTCAAGGGGATTGTATCAATGAAAGTGGTCCTCAAGCAATGTCCTCATAGTAAACATATAAACACCTCTTCATCAGGCATCAACAACTGAACATTATAGTGATCACAGAGGGTATCGGTTGAAAAATAATGTCCAAATACATTGTCGTAACGCTTTTTTTCATGACAATTGGGTCACTCTTTTGTTATGTGTTCGAAATAATAAAAAACAAAATGAATCCTTCATCTACAACATCTCTGAATGAAATCTCTGATACGCAACTCAGTTCCGCTTTTCTATAAACTCCAATAATCATTGCCACCTTTGTGAAATATATTTCTTTAGTTCATTTGATTGGGTTTGTTTTTCATGTAAAATCCTAAGGAGGCATTCAGTGATTTTAACTTTTATTGAGGACTTTATGCGAATTACCGTCAATCTATGATTTTTTCTAACGATTTGTGCAGCAATTGATTGGAATCGAGGAAAAAATAACACTCATATTCACCATTGTAAATTCAACAAAACTGATGGGAAAAAACTCCTGGAAGAAGAAACATCCCATCTGGTAATTCAGGCACAAATCCCGATCGTCGTAGATAGTGATCAATGTTTCCACCTATATTACAATGCGGCCCTTTCCGATATCCATCTCAATCACTCACTCGCGTATGTAAATCAACAAATGTTTTCCGAAGGTTTCCGGGGGCTCCGTTTGATTTATAAGCAAACACGGAGGGGATGAAGGGATGAACTAAATTAGAATGGGAACGTAGCGAACACGCTTTTTCTACTGGTTTGTCACCTGTGGCCACAGCTTTGAAATGTTGCCATATGTGTGGTCGCAGAATTGATGGAGGAGGATTCGTTAAATGCGTCCGAAGCGTGGAAAATGGAGTATTCTTGAGAAATAAATGAATATTTCATTACATTCGTTTATCCCAGTATCGAGCCGTTGTTGAAAGATTTGTCATAAGAGGGTTTTTTAGAGACATCAGGTGTTTTTTCTCTTCGAGTGTGGTATTCGAATCTATATACCGGGTGATTCTCCAAGATGGCTCACCCCTATCACTTTTTTATTATTGAAGATAGAAAAACGAAATTTGGGGGTTGGGTATTATAGTTCAATTTACATTTTTTGACATATTTACATGCTTTGCCGTACTTCCGGTTTGAGCGGAAATGACCCCAACTTTCGATTTTTAAATGGGACATCCTATATATTTTTACTTATTTCGATCGAGAATGACATTCTAAATCCAACGACACATCACTTGTTAATATTTGACAAATAAAGTCATTTTTATTCCAATTTTTATTTTTCAATCTAGAATGCCATGGATCGTGTAAATCGCTTCATTCTCGATCAAGTAACATGGGAAAAATACGACTTTGAGGCTTATGACTTCACAGTCGTTTTAAGAATTATTTAAAAATCGCAAATTAGTCCATGCATGTTTTAAATTTTCAAAATGACCTCTTTCTTGATCACGGCAAAGTTCAACTTTTTCAATTGTTGCGCGCACCACATTGATTAGCTGTTCCACAATGATGTTCTGGAATTACCTTACTTTATACTCCAGTTTTTAATTGTTCCTCAGAGAAAAAAATCTAGCGGAGTAAGATCTGGTGATATAGAATATGAAAAAGAAATAATACATTATGAAAAAATATGACAACTTAAGAATGTACCTCGTAGTCCACTGAATAGGTCCATAAGTGCCAATCCACTTTTCTGGGAAAATGTCATTCAGATGTTCTCTTACGACTTGAGAATCGTGAGGAGGCGCTCCATCTTGTTGAAAATAGATATCAATTTGGTTAGCCAGTGGAAAATCTTCAATGAAATCATTAATTTGATTTCTAAGGAACTGTAGATATCTTTCCGCAGTAAGTTGTCCGTCGAAAATTATTGGCCCCAAAAGTTTTCCTCCGATGAAACCAAATCGCTCTTGAAAATTTCCTTCTTGGATCAGATGTAAATTTGTTCGAGACCAGTACTTGACCAGGTTTTGAAACCAAAAAAAATTACAGTAGGATGAAACCCATTAGAAAAGGAGGGGAATATGATCAAAATGAAAGGAAAAATAAATTACGGTCGATCCGAGTTCGGGAAGTGGGAGGGGGTGAGTTTTTAAGGGTAAAAAATGGTTTATCTTGATTTCCGGCAAAACTACAAGTCCTATGGAAAAAAGTTGTAGGCAATAAAAAGATCTACAACTTTTGTATTTGCAGATTTTTCACATAACCTCAAAATTTAGGTGAAAAATTCAAAAAACCAAGTTTTTGGTTTTTTATTTATATCTTTTTCAAAAAATTTTTTTTTTCTACGAAATTTGGTGAAAACTTACCTTATTATGTCCCAAATACACTGTAATTTATTTGATTAAAAATATTTATTTTTTCGCTTTATTTTAATTTAATATCAAAAAAGCACCCTAATTTTCAATCGAAAATTCTGACGTCAAAATATCAGCTTTTTTCAAAAAGTTTGGGGGCTTTTTGTTCGTTGAAATATCTACTTTCTGATGGTGTAAAGAAAAATATACATTACTAAAGGAAATATTCTTAGAAAATGCAAAAAATTGAAAAAACATCAAATTCGAAATTTTTTTTTAATCATTATGTACAATTTCATCAAAAAAATGTGATTGCTGCAATTTTTTTTAGTTAAAAAGTTTATTTATTTTACTCGAATTACATTAATGTCATAGAAAATCTCATACAAAATAAATATACATGTAAATCGTACTATTGAATTTAGAAACTTAATTCTGATTACGCTATTCATTAAAATTTTTTTAAAAAACGTTAATCTTATTATTTATAAATACGTTATTTGAAATTCTAATCAGTTACTCATTCGTTTTTGTCTCTTTGGAGGCATTTCTTCATCGTCAGATTCGACAAATCTTTCCAACTCTAGTTGATCGTCGAAATCTTCAAGACCATCATCTTCGTCTCCAATGTTATTTCCAGTCTGCATTGGTTCTTCATCCATAATTTCATCTGAATCATTTACTTCCTCGTAGATTTTTTCTTCCATATTGGAACAATTTTCAGAACCATGACAATTAGTGCATAAATTTGTGCATTTTAAACCATGTTTTCGGCAGCCACATTTTAAACTGTTACATCCAGTTTCACAGCTGCAGCAAATAGTTTTGAGCAATACTTCCGGAATTAAATCCTTTTCTGTAAATTTGGGCATAATGCCATGCTGATGTTGCTTCCAGCCCCAATCTGTTGCTGTCAATTCGTTACCCAACCAAGTTTGAAGCTGATAATATGCTCTGTAACAATGTTGTTCTGCTGCTCCTTCTGTGGGTAGGAGGTTTGCCAAAATGAAGGATGATTTAATTTTGCCAATTGATATTTTTGAAACCTTAATTGATTCAGTGTTATTTTTTCTTTTTACATTTATAAATAGATTTGATTAATTGTAATCCATTTTTTTTATATTTTCTTTACTTTCATCTTTTTTGTAAAAAACATTGGCCAAATTTGACAAATTTTTCGCGTCTAATATAGAATTAACGATACTTTTCTTTCCTTTTCCGGCAAATCCAGATGTTGTATCGCAACCAGAAAAACAATGCAGAAATGCAACAACATTTTTGAAGGATTCGTGTTTGAAACTATTAGACGTGAAAAATAGATCCTTTCCATTTCCAGAGCCTGGTTTGAGAAAATAAATGTCATGATTATTTGAATTTAATTGATTTAAAAGAACCAAAAGATCAATATCTTGACCCACAACTATAACAGTTTTATTAGTATCTCTGGCAACTTCTATCGAGGTCTTAATTATGTCGGCATCAGCATCTTCTTCAACTTGTTTACAGGAAAATCCTTGTGACTGTAATATTTTCATTAAAATTTTAATTATTTTGTCCTTGTTTTTCTCGTTAGATAAAAATTTTTCTTGCGAAAATGGTATTTTTGTATGGTTTTGATAATCGAACTCTGGAATATTGTCTGAGGTTTTTCTACGATTACGTTCTCCTCTTTTAGTTGAAGTAGCTGCTGGTACTGTTGTGACAGTAGCTGATTTCTTAATCTCGGGGTACCCATCAAAGACAATATAACTGCTTGCTGCGTAATGTTTTTCTACATAGCGCAAATATTTATTAGGTCACTCAGGTATATAAATTATCTTAAAACAGCAATAAATAGGCATCTACAAATATTATTTAAAGAAGATTCTACAACTTTTTCAAAATATTGTAGATTTCTTATTAAATATTAACTTTAATAACTTATTTGTTTGTTAATTATAGAAGTGTATTTTAATTTGTAATTTTTTCGTTTATCAATAAAACATGAAATCTGACGTTTTTTAAACCTCAAAATTGTACATAATGATAAAAAAAAATTTTCGAATTTGAGGTTTTTTCAATTTTTTGCATTTTCTAAGAATATTTCCTATAGTAATGTATATTTTTCTTTACACCATCAGAAAGTAGATATTTCAACGAACAAAAAGCCCCCAAACTTTTTGAAAAAAGCTGATATTTTGACGTCAGAATTTTCGATTGAAAATTAGGGTGCTTTTTTGATATTAAATTAAAATGAAGCGAAAAAATAAATATTTTTAATCAAATAAATTACAGTGTATTTGGGACATAATAAGGTAAGTTTTCACCAAATTTCGTAGAAAAAAAAATTTTTTTGTAAAAGATATGAATAAAAAACCAAAAACTTGGTTTTTTTAATTTTTCACCTAAATTTTGAGGTTATGTGAAAAATCTGCGAATACAAAAGTTGTAGATCTTTTTATTGCCTACAACTTTGCTATTTAACTTTTTTCCATAGGACTTGTAGTTTTGCCGGAAATCAAGATAAAGCATTTTTTACCCTTAAAAACTCACCCCCTCCCACTTCCCGAACTCGGATCGACCGTAATTTATTTTTCCTCTCATTTTGATCATATTTCCCTGCTTTTCTAATGGGTTCCATCCTACTGTAATTTTTTTTCATTTTTTACCATTTTTGTAGGCTTTGACCCTGGTCTATACCTTTTATTATTCCGATTGAACAGACCCAAGTTGGTGAATCGAGTTTCATCTGAATAAATAATTTTAAATGGAAAACGTACATCTCTGTATTTAGTCAAAAATCAGTTGCAATAAGTTAATCTTCGGATGTGGTTATTTTCCTTGCCAGTTTTGGAAAATAATGGGAGGGCGACGATTAGGAAATCTCTGAGCATAAATTCCAGCTTATCAGTTGCATTCTTTTTTGTTTCTCCGTAAATTAGCAACATGTCAAATTTCTCGTTTCTAGTATAATTTTCCATATAAATTAATAAACTACGCAACAAATACATTTTTGGAAGTGACAGCATATTCATTAGCCTATTTGAAGCTGTTGCTAGGACTAGCAACAGCTTCAATTGGTTGTCACGGATAACTAGAATAACAGGACTTAGTGCATAAGTATACCGAATACGTATTATTTGTTATTAGGTATGATCGCTTCTTGCAATTATTCAGAAAAATAGTGAAAATGAAGTGAAAGTGTGTGATATCAAATTATTCGTAAGAAAGTGATTTTTCACAAAAAGCCGATGAGCCACCCCCTTTCCATTTGAAAAAATTCATATTTGCGACTTTTGAATAATTCTTAAAACGACTCTGAAGCCATAAACCTCAAAGTCGTATTTTTCCCAAGTTACTTGATCAAGGATGAAGCGATTTTCACGATCCATGGCATTCTATATCGAAAAATAAAAATTGGAATGAAAATGAGTGTGTCAATTATTGACAAGTGAGGTGTTGTTGGATTTGGAATATCATTCTCGATCGAAATAAGTGACAATATATAGGATGTTACATAAAAAAACAGCGAATACACATATTAAAACTTTAAAAAAGATTAAATACTAATACAGTCATTGGTACATATTAGCAGACGTATATTTTGAATGATGACATCAAAAGAGATTGAAAACCAGAGAAACCATTTGACACAATTTCGATCTATTATATGTTATATTTTTCCCAAATGGAAAAAGATTGCTCAATAGCCTTTAAGAAAAATATATAAAAATATACGGATTCTCAAAAGGGTCCGTCCTTATTGTCCATTTTTAATAAGTACCCTTCAGCGACCGTTGATTACTTCCAACCGTCATGTTTCTTTAGTGCCATCAAGTGCCCCCCACCCCCCAGATTCAACTAAAAGTGTAGCAGACGATCTTCGAAATGAATGACCTGTATATGAGTTAGCATTTTCAAGTTGAAGAAAATTAGCTACTGTTACAGGTACTTCATAAAACTGATTTTTACCCACAACCTGATTGATACATTTTGCATTGCGATATGCATAAAACAGGCGGCGATCCTTTGCTGCTGTTGGACGAAGGTTACATTCGGTAAAATTTAATATATTCTTCAGTAACTAAAAATCTCCTGTTCACATCATTCTTTGTTTGCTTAAGTTTCACAATTAATAACGTTAACGAATCTTCAATATCATCTAATGTTACCTGGCTGATTTTACAAATTCGATAATCTCCTGCAATCCCAAATACAACAACAACATTGGCCATTAAATGAACTTCATCGGAAGAATTATTAAAAAAAATCACTAATTTGTGTACTCGTAAAAATTGCAGCTTTCTTGGGTGTAACCTTTCCCTTTTTGTTTCAGAAATGTAATTAGTTTGAAATATTTTGAAATGTCTACATTATTATTGGATTGTAAAATACTTTTAATCATTGAATAATAATTCGACCACACTGTTGATGGATTTTGTTGTTGTGCCAGTTCCGAAAAATAAGCCAATAACACCGTCTCCGTGAAAGAACTGCATGTCTTTTTCATCTTCCATTCCATAAATAATTTTTGTAACGCTACTTTCGCTACATCTACTAACTCCGGTGGAGTCAGCGAAAACTTGAAATCAGACATTTTTTAACTTTATATTATTTAAAATAACTACTAAACAACCACTAAGTTCGCAATTTTCAAATCAAATCACAGAATTGAAAGATATTTGATTACTCTAAAGGGTTTCCTTAGCAATGTAGGTCTAATTGTCGCTATAAGTACAACAGCCTACCAGTTTAAAAATTCAAATTTCATACCGATAATTTTATGATTTTGATATATTATAATAATATGTTTATTCAATATTAAATCGTCGTTTTTTCCGTCACAGAAGAAAATAGTGTACCTATTATACACGGGAAAAAATTAGATTATCTAATACTTTTTTCACTTGTATAATAAATAACTGTTTTTTGTGATAACCGATTCCCCTCAACAATTTGTATCAGCACAATGTCAGTGTATCATTTCAAAAAGCTAAACATGTGCATATTACTCAAATTATGATTTTATGATCGATCCAAATCTACACGAAAAGGAAGGGGATTGTATATAAAAAAAATTGCTGTGAAGTCATATCTTCAAAACAAAGGAGGAAAACTGAAAATGGTCTCGAAATATGTCTTTCGAATTAAATCAATTCGACCTGCCTGAGTTTTTTCAAAATTTTCATCGTCATCGATACATTTATTACAAAATATAGAAGAGCACCGTGCGTTATTTTTTTCGAATGCTCAATTTAATGGCACTAACCAATTTTAAAAAATTAACCAAATTAGATATACAAATTGTGCTACTTTAGCTGACGGTAGTCAAGACGATAAATATTGCTTTTTTGAACAGTGTCAACGACTAAATCTTCTAAATTCTCTGGCTCGTGAGGTATTCTTCATATTTCAAATACCCCCACAAATAGCAATCTAGTGGTGTCAATGGCGATCTTGCTGGCCACTCAATCGATCCTCTTTCCCCTATCCAACGATTCCCGAACCCCTCATCTATACATCCGCGGACAGATGCTGCATAATGGGAAGATGCTTGTTAAAAGAAAAAGTCATTGCAGGAATGAGGTCGAAAAAAAAATATCTTGGACCACTTAGATTCACGTCAATGAAATCGGGAACACCAATTTTGCTTCAACTCTGCTACACCAAATTAACTTTTTTTGACTTTGGAGTGTGATACTTCATCATTCATTGGAAATTCTCATTTATGAAAAATTCTGCCTTTCTCTGGAGAAGTTTTTCGTTAACAGAAATCAAACTTTTCAGTGCATACAATGTTTTCAGCTGAAACATCCTGTATCATTCAGCAAGTCATAACTTCCGTGAAGCAACTCCTGGATCTGGAATACATTTTATTCAACGGGAATTTATCACCAGCTCAAATCGTTATCATTTTATCTTCAAGTGACATCCGTAACTACGATTTACTTTTTCAATTACTCATGCTCTTTTTACGTTCGGTGACAAATTACTAAAGTGTGACAGGATGAAATATATTATTCCACTGAAATTCATGGAAGTATTATTTCCGACTATTTAAAGTGCATATGTTTGAGTTATTGCAGACGGCATATGCCGTAGATGGTTACACATTTTTTGCTGACGTTTCGAGCTCAGTCATCCATCATTAAAATTACATTTTACAAATTGTGGTATAATTACTATTGTTTGTACATGACCCAACAAGAGTTATTTATAATACAGCACTGGTGTGATAACCACGACCCGGTCAAAGACCTGATCGTGGCAACATCCCCCACCCGTGACTATAATGAAGCGTTACCGCACGTGTGATATGCAACATTTTATCTACGAACAAATAAATGTAAAATTTATTACTTTCATTGATTTTTTGATTGTGTTTCTATCTAAAAGTCCTACAAATTAGTATATTACGTATCAAGTGTTGTAAAAAGCATATTACGACGAGTGCGTAATTCAATGAGTGCGTAATTGCTTTACAACACGCATTACGTATTATACTTCACCTACGGCCATATACAGTGCGCCAAAAAAGTCTGGACTACTTTTAATATTTTCATTATTATTAGGTATTGTAAATGATGCTTAAACACGTCTATTTTTTATTTCAGTTGTCGTTTTTTGTTGTTCGTTCCATGTATACAGAGATATCTAAAAACGAGTTATGACAGGGTACTTCATTTCTTCAGATGGGATACCCTGTATATTATTGCATCTTTAGATTTTTTGAACAATTTTATTTCGAACGATTTTACAAAATTATAGAGGATTTACTTGGCAGAAAATCATTCGTTGCCATTTTTGCCATTTTTGCCATTGCCGACGTTGGACGTTGAATTTTCGTTATCACTGTCACTTGACATATTCAAAATGTAGGTATTCTTTTTCAAACAGTATGTATCTTACTTATAATTATTAACTAGAACTTATTTGTCTTTCAAAAAAGTTTGTTTTTTTTATTTTGATTTTGACAGTTGTATGACTACGCTGTTGACGGGCGATTGCGCGATCATGACCTAATTATTGAATGTTCCACTTACTTTCACGTATAAATTTTAATACATTCAAACTTTGCATTCTGTTTACAAAAACTGTGCGATTTGATTACCGTGCGTAATGAGCTATTTACTGATGTGTGTCGTGTGTTTTTGCCTATTTTCTACAGTGGTCGTAGGTAAACATACATACCTACATGTTAGGTAGGTACTTTGACACAATGAATAAATCTAGTAGTTTGTAGTTATGGTTGCTTTGCTTAAAAATGCACGTTTTCAAATGTTTCAAACATGTTTGAGTTGTGCAATGACTTCATTATCGCACTAATGATTTCGTGGATCCGTTACATCACTAGTGTCATAACTCAAACAAACCAAAATGAGTTACATGATAGGCTCTTATCTGATTGGTCGTGCATAAAAAATATTACTGGCTTAATATGGTATCACTCAAACACTCACACTAAACAAACTCAAAATTAAGAAATGAAATGCACAAAGCACACAAAGTCGTCTTCACAAAAGGTTCGATATAAATTGAAACACAATTGGTAGACCGACAGGCGAAAAACAACTACTTTCCTAGCAAATACCACGCAGAACGTTGAATGATATTCACCTGACAATCCATGCAAACTTCCATATAAATGGATATTGTTCGCAAATGTTTCTTTCTTATAAGCTCGATTATGTTAAAATTCATGTCGTGTCCGCCTAACAATCCGCATACCGGTTTCAGGCTTTTGGCCCTCGTCAGTACGGAGTAGTCACCAGCCCGAGATCCGTAGAGCTCTGTCAGAAGCGAGACACAACATAAATAAAATCATCATCGAGCTTAAAACATCTTTAGGTGCGTCGGAAGATAACTTTTAACCGGCGGCACCTAGTGTCAGAAAGAAACACTCCATACATTTCTCCAATTTCCAAAATTAAGTAAATTAAGAATGGCGTTTTTCTACTGTGGTGTTTATCATTGAGGAAATCTCAGGAATGTTGACATAATCCGTTGAGATAAAATAAAGACGTTCAATGCAATCGCAAAAAAAATTACAACTCTAGTAACTATAAATCTAAACGGCCAGATAATTCAGATCGAGTATAGTGTTGATACTTGTAGAGCTTGTTACACTCATATATAATTGTGCTATTTTTAACAATAGTTCAACAATTTATTATTGTAAGTTCGAAAATGAACTAATTTCCACGTCCAGTTTTCATAAGTGGCAACTTCAATAAATCGTTTCAGAGGAATAATAAAGAATGAAGACATTAATATATATAGAATATTAATGAAATTCTCATATTAATTTTGAATTGCTATTCGTTTTCTGTATTCTGAACATTTCTGATAAAAAATAAAATTGCAGGAATCTTTTACAATATTTCATTAGTTTACGACCAAGTCTTACGTATTTTTTATTATTAACCACGGAAGAAAACCTTATATGAGCATATCTTTTAACTGCGGTCATGTAAAGCATGTACTAAAATTGAGTTTAAATGCGACTTCGACCATAAATATTTTCCCAGAAGTCGATTTTTATTAGTGTAGTCATTGTGAAGTGTTTCGAACAATTCGAGCCTTTACACCATTTTTATAGCTTTTTACATGGACGG
The DNA here is from genome assembly GCA_018342105.1 of Gonioctena quinquepunctata. Taxonomy (NCBI): domain Eukaryota; kingdom Metazoa; phylum Arthropoda; class Insecta; order Coleoptera; family Chrysomelidae; genus Gonioctena; species Gonioctena quinquepunctata. The sequence continues at coordinate 960,343 of JAFIRS010000116.1, read as the reverse complement.
TGATTATGTTACAGGAAGCGACAAGCTCAACTTATAATTATAATGAGTTATATAGTCCAACAGAGCCATTTCAAGACTCAATCAAATTAATGCGTCTAAAACTTAAGATGAAAAAACAAATTGTCGATTTGATGACACATTTCCTTACTTTATAACGTCGATGAGACGGGAATACCCACAGTTCCCCACAAACCATCCAAAATCCTAGCTTCACGAGGAAAAAAAACAGGTTGGAGCATTGGTATCAGCAGAACGAGGCGTTTTGGTTACTGCTGAAACTTGCATGAATGCGGCCGAAATTGTATTCCAACAATGTTTGTTTTTCCTCGAAAGAGAGAAAATCCCGCGCTGCTTGACGATGCACCACCGGGAAGCTTCGCTCAATATCACCCTTCTGGATGGATGCAAACAGACATTTTCGTGTATTGGTTTCGAAGATTTATTGAGTTTTCTAAACCAACGTCTGAAAAACCAGTCCTGCTAATTTTGGACGGCCATACTACCCATACAAAGAGTCTCGAACTTATTAACATGGCCAGAGAAAACAATGTTGTGTTGTTGTGCTTGCCACCACATTGTTCTCATCGACTCCAGCCGCTAGACGTGACCTTCATGGCTCCATTGAGCACCTATTATCAACAGGAGGTGCGCCAGTGGCTTGCAACACATCCTGGTAGAGCTGTTACAATTCAACAAGTAGCCAAACTGTATGGTGCAGCTTTCCTCAAGGCAGCAGGAATGCGGACGGCAGTAAATGGATTCAAGCAAACAGGAATTTATCCTTTAAACCGAAATATTTTTGCCTGATCACCTGTTTGCTCCCTCAACAACCACAGATAGACCTGTTTCTGTAGAGGCAAATGCTGTTCAAGAAGGAGACCCACGCCCACAGGCAGAAGCAGATGTTGTTCTACAAGTGAACCCAGCAACAGAAGAACAACCTGCACAAAGAACGTGTGAAACGGTGATTGAGATTAACAAACCAATACAAACCAATATTGACGAACCATTTCTAAAAGTTTTACGGATGAGAAGCCAGCTGCATCAATAGCTTTTGCTATATCACCCACACATTCAATGCCACCACCTTTTGCTGAAAGAAAGAAAACAGAAAGAACAGATAAACGAAAAGGGAAATGTGCAATATTAACTTCACCATACAAAACAGAACTCGAATCTCAGTTAGAGGAAAAGAAAAAAGAAACTGAAAGAAAAATAACGTCACAGAAAAGAAAATTGGTTATTGATGACCCAAACAAACCAAATAAGAAGACAACATCAAAACCGAACAATCAAAAACATAAGCGTACCAAGGCCCAGAGAAAAAAAAGTCTCCTCAAAAATTCTTGTAACCTCGACCTCGATCTCGACTGATGATTCTTCCGATGGGGAAGATAACAAGTCCGACAATCATTGTTTATACTGCAACGAATCTTTTTCCAACTCAAAACAAGGAGAAGGATGGATCCAATGTGGAAAGTGTCTTTACTCGGCTCACGAAGGCTGCAGAGGAGCGGGCGAAGAAGATACCTTCTTTCAATGTGATTTTTGTTTGTAAGATTAATATTTTTTTGTTAAAGTTAAAGTTTTTTGAATTGAAATGAAGTTTTTATAGTTTTCCATAAAGTTAATATGTGCACCCGATCTTACCCCACTAGTGGGTTAAGACCGGGTGATTTGACATTTTGAGAAAAATATATTTTTCTGGAAAAAGTAATGAATCTACAACTTTTCTGAAACATTATATTGTGATACGATAAACAATACGTCAGGTCGTTCAATCAAGCAAGCTCTAGTTGGAGTAGTTTGGCTTCAACATGCCGAAAAGTGTTAGCACATTAAGTAGTATGCTAAAAAAACAGAATATTTCATAGGATTGGGAACGCTGAAGCTGTTTTGCTTGTGTAAGATATTTAATGGATTATTTTAACGATGCTGAATTATTGAAGAAAATGTTCGTTACATTTGAGAAATATAATACTTCTTCAAAATGCGCAGGAAACTGTTCCGTGTTTGGTATTAAGAACAAACGTCAGCGAAACGACATTTGACAATTATGACAAGGATATTAGGATTGCGTTATGAATCACTTCAGCATGCCTAAGAAACCAGCAAGAATTAGACATGTATTGAATAAATATAAATTTAAAGAAAATATCGAACAGGAAAATTTCTTACATATTTAAAGTGGAAATGACGTTGAAGTGTGTACCAATAACTTAAAGAATCGAAAACAATATTGAGATTTGAATAACACAAGTAGATTTCGAAACATACGAAATGGAAAGGAAATGCTGGATAACAGCCGGAATAGTAAAATCCAACCATGAAAAAAATGGGCTATACAAAATAATGATGCACTGAACACACCAACAACAATTTCGAAATTATAGAAATAAAGTTGAATTATCTAATAAATCAAAAATTGACGACCTTAATGATAAAAAAGAGATTGAAAACGGTATTAAAAATTAATGAAATTTCTAATGAACAAAAAATAGACGTATTGGAAATGAAAAGTTCGGATGGAAGAACAACAAATCATCACAAAGAAATAAACGAAATTTTTTCTCTGAAATTGGACAAAAAATGACCGGAAATTCGAAGATCGGTATAGAAAAAAATTTATACACAATTTTTTTATCGGGGACGAACGAGATAGAGTTTAAGCAAATAATAATGAAATTGAAAAATAAGGAATCTCGCGGAATGTATGACATTAGATTTGGAATTCTTGAAGACATCAAAGGAGAAATTGCACCTTCATTTATAACAAACAAGTGTATGTATGAAGAACCTCGCACGCAAACATATGGAAAATTGGCTATCGGTCGAATTGGCTGAAATTATTATGTTATAGTAGGATAGGTCATTAGAAAAAAGTGTGAGTTTAAATAATTTTGTATGTTTAGTTTTTGAGATATAAGCGGCCAAAGTTCTGCCCATTGAATGAAAGATAGGGTAACATTCTGACGAACTCAATTGTTCAATATTACCTTTCATTTAGATAAAGGGTGCGTTACATTTTTTTTAGGTCATTTACAATGTTTTTATTGAATATCTAGAAAACTGTTCCGTTAATTTGGACCATATTTTACTCACAATATTTGGAAAATGTTGACTATCATATACGATAGTTTTATCAACTTTGTATGTTGCGTTTCTAAGATATGCATTTTTGAAATTTGCGGTATTACTATATATGGGGAAACATCGATTTACAAAATTTTATGGAACCTTTCGACACATTCAATTCTATTATAAAACTGTTCGAAATCAATTATTTGATACTATAAACAACACAAACCATACTCGAATTATAAATAACGACTTCTAACATAAAATGTCAATTAATATTATGGAAATTATAAAAAAATTAGTTATAAACAACATAATCATCAATTTACGTAATGGAACTCCCAAAAAACTAACAATAACCAAAACCCAAATTCAAATAAAATTATTAATATGTATTGTTATTGATTGGTCTATTTGCGCAATCTAAAACATTTCTCAATAGTTTATGGCTAGGGTACTTTATTGTTTCTATTTGAAATTAATATGCGTAATCCTGAACCTGGACTATAACGCTGCCGCATAGCGTCCAGATTTAGGAATGCTATAAATTTTTGGATAACCTTTAGTTATTATTCCTGATGCACCTGCAAATAAACGTATTCTAGGCTACTACTGTACCTGAAAAAGTGGAGCAAGAACAGTGGGATGCTGTTCCCATATGTTGCAGCGTACTTTGGTACCTAGGATATGCTCGTCATCACGAAACAATAAAGTACCCTAGTCATGAACTATCAAACAATGTTTTAGATTGCGCAAATAGACCAATAAATAACAATATTAATAATATTATTTGAATTAGGTTTTGTTTATTGTTTGTTTTTTGAGAGTTCAATTATGTAAATTGTTGTTTATGTTGTTTATAACTAATTAGTTTCAATTTACTACTATAATACACTATAAGATTTTCACTACCTAAGGGTTCACTAAAGCACGACGCGTGTTTCGCTATACAATAGCTTCACCAGGATCATTTCCATAATATTAATTGACTTTTTAAGTTTGAAGTCTTTATTTTTAGTCTTTACTGTTGAGTTCCAAATTGTTGTTGAGTGTGGTTTGTGTTGTTTATAGTATGAAATAATTGAATTCGAAACGTTTTATAATAGAATTGAATTGTGTCGAAAGGTTCCATAAAATTTTGTTAAATCGATAGGTTACCCCATATATCGTAATACCGTAAACTTCAAAAATGCATATCTCAGAAACGCAACATACAAAGTTAATAAAACTATCGTATATGCTGGTCAACATTTTCAAAATATTGTGAGTACAATATGGTCCAAATTAAAGGAACAGTTTTCTAGATATTCAATAAAAACATTCTGTTGCACCCTTCATCTAAATGAAAGGTAATATTGAACAATTGAGTTCGTCAGAATGTTACCCTATCTTTTATTCAATGGGCAGTAGCAATTAATTCCTTTTTTTGTAATCAAAAACGATATGTCAATTGTTTTCAGTATAGGGGTATACTCGAAAATTAAAAAATATATATATTTCAAACAGAGAGAGTCATCAAGAAACAAAAGACGTTTTTTCGCCTACAATAACCTGAAACTATAATATCTCAACAATATAGTGCTGGAAAAAACTCCGGAAAACGATTTTTTTGACTATGCATCGTATACACCCTACTGTTCTATGTTCAATAAGATTATAATTGAACATGTTTAAGAGTTCCGATCAGTACCTTTGCATCCTTTGTCTTATTTCGACTAAAAAACAGTTTTTTTCTTTGTCAATCCTACCCCAATAGGACGTTTTTACGAACTTTGGGCGTTTATATCTCAGGAACTAAACATACAAAAGCATTTAAACTCACACTTTCTTCCAATGACCCATCCTACTACAACATAATAAAATTTCAGCCAATTCTACCGAGAGCCAATTTCCCATATGTTTTCGTGCGGGGTTCTTTCTAGTCTATTTTAAAAAATGATGGTGAAGTTAGCAATTACCTGTCTATTTCATCAATATCGAGTATTGGTAAAGTTTCCGAAAAAATATGGATTGATTTTATTTCTTCAGAAGTAAACATTTTTGTCTAACAAACAATATGGTTTTCGAGAAAACAATTCAACATCTGATGCAATTGCCAGATTGACATAAATGATGAATAATGCAATATATAAAAAAATACCTCTATCTGTATTTGAATGATCTGGTAAAAGCAGTCGAAAATTAAAGAAAGTATTCGAAAACATTGAAATCCGAGGAATTGTCCATGAATTGTTTCAAAGTTTTACCGTGCGACACAGACTCAAGGTACTCTCCTTTGTTTGTCTATATATATTTCTGAAATTTGGAACATTCAATATGCTCACTAGACGGCTCTTTTTACATATTTGGAAAATGAACAACTTCCGGGTTTTCCGGAAATGACATCAACTTTCGATTTTCAAATGGGACACCCTGTATATGATTACATTTTTGAAATCTTCGTAATTATCTGAATCCAATGATACCTCATAGTTGATATTTCATTTTTCAGATCACCCATTTTATTTTTTGAGCTTGAGAGCCATGAACTCCCTAAAATTATTCCAAATAATCAAAATAATGCTACACTATCGAAATACGTGCCAAAAAAGTAAAATAAAACGTTTTTTCACTTGAAACTCAATTTTTTTTCAAATGGTACTCTGACTTCATTAAAAAGTACCTTCGATGGGGTATCCATCCATATTAACTCTTTTTGTGTATAACCAATACGAACACAATAATGTAGTTGAAAAAAAGTTTAAGTATCTTCTACGTTCAATAATGATTTATCAAGGTTGCTATGGAACACAAATCACATTTTGACGTTTAGATAATCCGTAATTGTCAGTTAGTCACTGAATACATTATTGAATTGATCGGATTGATAATAGAAATGAGTTATTTTACCGAGATCTGGTCAATATTTCATGTAACCGTAAGAGCTCCCAAAGCTCGAAGGCTCAAAGTCTAGGTTCAAATGGCAATGTAATCAAAGGAATAACAATTAGAATATCTCTCACAACTTAATTAACAGCGAAACAAAATTAAAAAAAAATATCTTATAATAGCTGTTCGAAATGTCCACCACCAACATCAAAACATTTTCAAGCTTAGACCTAATGAAGTGGAATTCAATAACACGAAATTTCGTGCAACATTATTAGGTCACCAACAGATGCCAGTATATGCCAAAAGTCGTACTTCTAGTGCGTTCCGAGTAACGCAAAACAAATAACGAAAGAAAGAGATATTTGAGAGATACCTTTCTCTGGTTCAATTTTATATTGAATCCTTTATGTGAAGAAAACCGTTTAAATTCGATTTTTCTATTCATTCCACTTCACATGGCACTTATCTCTCACTATATGCTAGACGGGCTTGCCACTCCTACTGAGAAGGAATCTTTTATTTAGAAACCTATCGAGGTGGGAGATTTTCGGAGTGTTTCTTTCTGTCACTAGGTACCGCCAGTTAAAGTTTATCTTTTCCGGCGTACCTATAGGTGTTACAAGATCAATGATGGTTTGTTTACGTTGTGTCTCACTTCAGCCAGAGTTCTTTGGACATTTGGCTGGTTGACTACTCCGTACTGATGAGGGCCAAGAAGCCTGAAACCGGTATGCGGATTGTTAGGTGAACACGACATAAATTAAACATAATCGAGCTTATCAGAAAGAAACATTTGCATTCAATGTCCATTGATATTAAATGGAAGTATGCATGGATTTTCAGGTGAATATCATTCAACGTTCTGCGTGGTATTTGCCAGGAAAGTAGTTGTTTTTCACCTGAGATCTACCTTTCTCTGGTTCAATTTTATATTGAATCCTTTATGTGAAGAAAACCGTTTAAATTCGATTTTTCTAAAGAGATATTTGTTTCGATTCCAAAAAAGCCAGCATCCGCCTACAGCTGTTTCATGGTATCCTAATCATTAGGACGGCTTGTGGTCTTTTTTGGAATCGAAACAAATCTCTCTTTCTTTCGTTATTTGTTTTGCGTTACTCGGAACGCACTAGAAATACGACTTTTGGTGTCGTGTATTGGCCTATTCTGACATCTATTGGTGACCTATCAATGTTGCACGAAATTTCGTGTCATTGAATTCCACTTCATTAGGTCTAAGCTTCACCCCACATTTTTATCCTTGCCGATAGGTATTAGCACTTTGAGAGATTTGGTTCAAATTCGAGAAAGACCACAAGCCGTCCTGATGATTGGGAAACCATGAAACAGCTGTAGGCGGACGGTGGCTTTTTTGGAATCGAAGCAAATCTCTCTTTCTTTCGTTATTTGTTTTGCGTTACTCGGAACGCACTAGAAGTACGACTTTTGGTGTCGTGGATTGGCATATACTGGCATCTGTTGGTGACCTATAAATGTTGCACGAAATTAAGTGTTAGTGAATTCCACTTTATTAGGTCTAAGCTTCACCCCACAAATTATAGGTGTCACTTCTATAATTTTGTGCATTTCACATGGCTTGTCTTACTCGTAATTCTAGGTCATCGCGGGTCGTTGGGTATGTTTTGTAAACGATGTTTTTCAAGTGACCCCAAAAAAAAATTCTTAAGGGGTTAAGTCAGGTGATCTGGCAGGCCACCTAACAGGACCATGTGTTCCGATCCACATTTCCCCAAATCGGCCACGAAGGTAATCCGTCACTATCCTACTATTGTGCGGAGGTGCACCATCCTGCTGAAAAAACAGTCGCTTTTACAGATTCAGCGGTAAATCTTCCTAATAATCTTCAATTTAATTTCTGAGGAAACTTGCCATTTAAAGGTCCATCAAATATTATGGGACCAATTATTGGATTTCCAAATACTCCTAGCCATACATTAAACTCAAAACGTTCTTGGAAATTTCCCTACCTAAATAAATGCTGACTCTCTTGCGTCCAATATCGAGTATTTTGTTTGTTAAATGTACCAAGATTAGTGAATCTTGACTCATCGGAGAATACAATTGTTTTCAGAAACTCATTATTTGGCTGTACATTATTGCGTGGTACCCACCTGCAATATTTCATTCTCCTTACACTATCGTCCTCGTACAAATTTTGATGTATTTGATATTTATAAGATCGATACTTATGTTTTTTCAACTTTCACGACTGGTATCCAACTCGGAAGCGATCTCCCTAAGAGATGCTGTTTTATCGATTACCAACATTATTATCAGGCTCTCTTCTGAACTGCTCTCCAAGACGCTTGAAGTAATTTCGAGCTATATGGCGAAATATTGCGTACCTCTGGTACCAGTTCTTTTCATCTTGTATATCAGATCTTTTTGAACAAGAACTGTGCGGAGAAGTGATAATTTTCGCAGACAATACTGCAATTCTTCACAAAACATCTGGACAACACTTAAAAAACATGTTTTCAACAATATTCACGATCAATTAAAAAAAACACATTTCTTGCGTTTCACGCCATACTCTACTACCACATAATGAACTCAATAATGTGAATGCGCAACCATTATAGAGTCTATTGATATACCTAGACTTCCACTTGAGATGGGACGAGCATATCAATATTATAATTAAAAAAATACGATTAATGTAATATATATTCCAGAATATCTCTGACATAATCAATACCAAATATCTAAAGATATTGTCCAAATTGGCCAAATTTGGGAACCAATAATGAAAAAATTAAAAATCCTAAACAAATTAAAAAACCGAGGATGCACCAATCTGACAGGCTTTATCAAGAAACGGCATTGATGAGTGTTTACGAAGTGTACGCTAAAACGTTCATTTCAAGGCGAATTCGTTTCTTTGTGGTTGTTAGTGCTTATTCTCTTGATGTGTTCATATAACTTTTGTACATAGTAATATAATTCCTTGTGAATGTTATTTCAATAATATATAACACACACTCGCTGTTAGAGCTTCTGTGATTTTTCCCACGTGTATTTAAAATTTTCACATTTTGTTCTTCATGTTTTTTCTATTTGGAACAAGGCAAAGGAAGGATGTCCAGTCCTATTAATGGAAAGAGACAGTACCGCGCCTGTTCTGGATTTCAGAAAAGGGCCCAAGGAAGGAATGGAAAGACAATGCGCCCGGCAAACCTCCAAACTATGGATCAACCTGGTACACACATGGATCAAGATTTGGGGGAATTGCTCGACGCAAGGGTCTACAAAGAAGGAACAAAGAGAGAAATCTCTCCTAGGCTAATATGCCTCAGTGTTCCAGGCTGAAATATCTGCTATACTCACCTGTGTCCAGGATAACCTCGACAATAAAAGTCGAGCACCCACTGCTATCTACTCGGACAACAAAGCTGCTATTATGGCGTTAGGCGCAATTATGATTGTATCCAAACTGGTGTCCGAGTGCAGAAACGCCATAAAAAGTTTATCGAAAGAAGCAGAGTCAGCCTCATATAGGTCCCAGGTCACTCATGTGTACCCGGGAACGAAGAGACAGACATATTAGCCAAGATAGGATCGGAAAAGACCTTGGGAATACCCAGCAGCATGGCTACAAAAGCATCAAAACATGACAAGAGGCGCCATGCATGAGGCAATCACAGCTAGGTACATATAAAGGGGCATTCGAAGAAAATATCTAAAGAGATCCTTTCACTCAACAGACGGGACATCAAGACTGTGACTGGGCTCTTAACGGGACACAATCACCTGAACAGGAACATGCAGCTCATCGGAATCACAGATGATCCCCTATGCAGATGAGGCCTGGAAGATGACGAGACATCGTCGCCATCCTCACTGAGTGTCCTGCTTTGGTGCACCAGAGGGAGATCAACCTTGGGAGCATAATTCTGAACCCAGAGGACGTCAAGGAGATTCAGCTGAAGAAATTGCTGAATTTCGTCAAAAAAATCAGCATGCCCAGCTGATCCTCAGAGCAAGTGGGCGCACAATGGGCCCAAATAGAGAGGCCTACGTGCAAGGAGTTCTTCGGAACCAGCCCACCGTGTGCGAAGAAGAAGGAGTCTTTTCTATTGTATTTGGAGAATTTATGAAATAAAATTATTATTACTTACATTGACAACTTGTGCAAGGCTGTCTCAAACGTGTAAGTAATTATTTATTACTAGTAGAGTTATTTATAAGAATTTGTGTTTTTCTGAAGGGAAGTACGAGTCAAAGTTGAACGTCCCACGGTTGATATGACGGAATATATTCTTGGGTGGAAAATGTTGAATCCTAAATCTCATAAATTTGTAGAATGAACTATATTAAGTTTTACAGTTACATATGCGTTATCGAGATAGGATTAACATTGTACTAACTCGATGTAGTTGAAATGCGATTCCTAGTTCGATTCGTAACTAGCTTTTCAATTTGAAATCAGTGGAAGTGGGAGTCAATCCCATCAAGATTACGCGGTTCGAATCGTAGAGGAAATCAAGGGACACAAAGTGAAAACTTTCGGAATTTCGAAATTGGATTCGGAAATGCAGTTTCCACCAAAATTCAGTGGTGGTGATTGAGGTTTACGAAGTCGGACTACGGGATAAAATATTGCTATCTCGACTGCTTTAGTTATGGGGATATTTCGAAGAGGTGCGTTTGTACGATGGATAAATATTTAATTTACTCAATACATTATTAGATAGTAAAATAAAATTATATATCCAAAGAATAGTTGATTTCGAAAAGTCAGCTGAAAAAATCAATCAACAAAAAACGAATCAATAGTAGATATCAGTTGGTTCAGAAAATGTTTATGGATGTTTTTGATGCTGTACTACGGATGTTTCTTATAACCGAGTATCCTTAGTGAGGATTTTTCTTTGTAGTATCGTATAGTCCTGTAGAATTTCAATTAGTTATGTCACTGGATCGCTCAAAAATGTCGAAAATTAGAAATGCTCGGCTATGAACCTGCAGTAACGGTTTTTGTAACGATATTGTAAGATATTTCTGATAAATGAACAAAATATTGAAAAACTCTTTTTTCTTCAATATGTAAAAAGTTTAAATGAAAGACATCTGAAAATACATAAATGATCTCAAGATGTGATTGAAAACATTTTTTGCATCTGGAAGACATTTTGGTTTGATATTTCCAGATCTGAGAGTTTTCTCAAAATTTTGATGAGATTTTCAGATTTCGAATGAAATGGAGACGTAGTTTCCTCAAATCAGTTTGTAAGTTTACCTTTCATTACAGTGGTAATATTTTTTCTTTCATTTCTATATCATTAATTCAGATTTATGAGATGCATTTTTATATTCCTATTGTTTTCGTATATTTCCCCTTTTTTCTATATTTTATTTACGGGATATCATTTTGTAATTTGAGTAACATTGTGATGTCAATGAACAAATACACAAATTGTAATTTGGCCACATCACTGTTCCAAACTCTCACATTTTCCAATACTCCACAAGCGCGGCGGCGAAGCAAAAATATTTCTATTCCAAACGACATGCGATGAACCATTCCTTAAGGGACCGAAACGAAAAAGTGCATTGCGGCTCTCAGTGCGGCACGGAAATTGACTTGATTGCCGAGTCAATTTGCTTTTATCCGTCGCTAGTTGGATCGGCTTTGAATATAAATAATATAGTGCGGTCTTCTATTGGGGAGCTTTTTACTTCTTTTCGAATACTGTAATGGAATGAAACATTTGTTGTCAACTCGCATTTCTCGCGTTAGTTATATTTACCTAGTTAAATAATTAAGAATATTATTCAGCTGTGAATTGCAATAACAATTTGATCGCAGCTTGTTGGGAGCATGTGAAAGTTCCACTATTCAGATAGTTCATATTACATGAATAGCAATACTGCAGTTGATATTCAATAGAACAACAACATCAATTTTGTGGTCATGTTTTCAATTATTTTGGTCGTTGACACCTTTTGATTCCACGAATGAATTAGCGAGGATTTACTGATTTTGTTTTGCTTTTTTTATTGTGTAGTTTTATATCACGCAATGTTGATGCGACGTAAGGTGTGCAAAAGACAATTTTAGTGATTTTCAACAGACGAAACCAAAAAGGAGGAGTTTCTCTAGTCGACGCATATATTTTTTTTTATATATGACCACGCATAACTTTTTACTGAGACGTCCGATTTCGATTCCGATAATTTCTTTTTCACTGGATAGGGTGTACTTCGAAGTTGGTCCCATTTGAATTTAAAAGATGATATCCACCCCTAAGGGTAGCAAAATGAAGGATATTCATCACTCACCCTCTGAATTCTGGTCCGTTAACCGATTCTATCAGGCATAACTCTGTACTGGGTTCTTCGATTTGGACGATTCTTTTTTTATTAGATAGGGCATACCTCATAGTTGATCATATTTGGATTTCGAATGGAATTATCCACCCTTACAGGTAGAGAAATAGGGAATAATTGATTTTTCACTTGTGAACATTGGCACACATATGTAGTTGACAATGACAGATCGCTATTGTAATTATTTGTGTTCTCCTACATCCGTCACAATCATTATATTCTATGAGAGGATGGAATGATAGATAATATATAGATAAAAGAGTAAAGTTAACTAAACAAAACGATGGGTTACAGTAAACTTACAGCTAAGTATATATAGGTACATATAATTTGATCAGTGCACCCAGGGTTGAGCATGGGGTACACTGACCAGTATTGAGATTTTATATATATATATATATATATATATATGTATATGTTGTACATATATAATTGTGTGTATATATATAATTTTTTTTTTTCTAAATTTTAAATTTTTTTTGTTTTTTTTTTTAGAATTCGATTTTTTTTTTAATGGCTTCGGCATCAAGAGTTTTTATATATCCTTTGAAGACGGTTTTTAAAATGATGGTGAGTTTAATTTTTTATATAGGTTTTATACATTTCTGGAAGAAAATTAAATAAATGAGGTGCTATAAATTGAAAATGTCTAGTTCCTATAGACTTTTTGGCTGGGTTTGTTTGTACAAAATGTTTGGACTTATTTCTGGTTTGGTAATGATGATCAAGTGTTTGCAAGTTAGAACGATTTTTAAATAGGTAAATTACCAAACTAAAAATATACAGTTGCCTCAAATTCATAACATTTGCTTCTTTAAACAGTAGCTCTGTGCTGTATTTCATATCTTTAAAATGAATAGCTTTTAAGATTTGTTTTTGGAGTATTTCAACCTGTTTCAAATGACTAGGCATGGTTGTTCCCCAGCTGACAATACCGTATCTTAGACGAGATTCAACAAGTGCATAGTATACTGTTTTAAGATTTGGTAAATAGAGTATTTTTCTCAGTTGTTTAAATTTATATATTGAAAACCTTAAGGTCTCAGCAATGTCTGACAAGTGAGCAGTCCATCTCAGGTGAGAATCTAGTTTTATCCCCAGATATTGTATTTCGTTTTTCAGAGAGATATCGATGTTATTAACAGTTATATTCTTATATGTAGGTAAGTTATTTTTGTAGTTAGTAAAAGGGACGATGTATGTTTTTATATGATTAACTGTTATTATCTTATGATTAAAAATGTCAAATATATTTTTTAAGTCATATTCAATTTTATTTTTTAAGTCTTCCCATGTTTTAGCATTATATATTACGGCCTTATCGTCTGCAAATCCAATTAATTTTCCTGTAGAGTTGTAAGAGAATATATCATTTAAATATGAATTGAATAATATAGGCCCCAAAACAGTTCCTTGGGGCACCCCAATCAACACCGGTTTTTCAGTACTTAGTTCCTTTTCTATCCTTACCACCTGCTTTCTATGTGACAAGTAACTTTCGAAGAATTTATGTGGCAACCCTCGTATACCTGCGTCATACAACATCCAACAACTGTGCACGGTTCACAGTGTCAAACGCCTTTGCCAAATCAAGAAACACTACTGCTACTGGTTCGGTCTTATCAATAGATTTATAGATTGAAGAAACCGAGCACTGAAGGGCGTCATCAGTTGAGATTCCTTCTTGAAAACCGAATTGCCGCTCCGAAATGAGACTATGTTTATCTATAAATTTTGTTAGTCTTCTCTTCCCTGCCTTTTCCATCAATTTTGACAAAGTGGAAATTAAGGATATTGGTCTGTAATTACACAGATTCTCTTTTTGGTCTTTTTTATAGATTGGAGAAATAAGAGCTGTTTTAAAGTGAGATGGACATACTCCACTAGTGAAACTTAAGTTTATTAGACTAGCAATAGGTGGACATAATTGACTTTCTAATTTTTTAAATATTTCGGCTTTTAAATTATCCATCCCAGGTGCTTTATTTAACTTCAGTGATCTCACATACTCACTAATTTCTTCTACAGTCACAGGTATCAAATAAAAAGTGTGAGGATTTTTATTTCGTGCTGAAGGAGGATTAGTTGGTTGTGATATCTTGCGAGCTAGGTTTTCTCCTACCTTAGTGAAATAGTTGTTGAATTTTTTTTTAAAATTTTTTTTTTTTTTTTTTTTTTTTATTTACTAAATTCCACAATTTTTTGCATTGTTTCCATTTTTTTCTATTTCTGCTTGATAAAACTTACGTTTAGTAATTTTAATAAGGTCGTTTGTATTCTTACGGTAAGTATGTATGTTTGTTTTTTTATTTCATCATCCAAGTTACTTTGCCATCTTTTATAAAGTTCATTTTTATGATTTATTGACTCTACTATAGCCGCGGTAATCCATTTTTTTCGCTTGATTTTATTTTTATTTAGTTTTGTGATTTTTGTATTTTTGTTGACAAAATTCTCCAAAATATTTAGTAATTCTTGAGTTCTCATATTTACATCATCAATATTATAGTAGCTTTCCCAGTTATAATTATCTAAGTCGTTTTTTATTTGGACATAATTTATGTGTGTTTTGTACTTGTCAACTTTAGAGTTTCTGGTAATATTTTTTACTTGAAAACTCATTAGTGTAGCTCGATGATCTGTTATATTATTTTCATAAACAGCAGCAATAGCTTCATCAACAGAAGACTGTGTCCCTGCCTTAAAGAATATATGGTCTAGGCAACTTCGGGAATCTTTTTGTAGACGTGTATATTTAAGGGACGATGCGATATTGGTTTATTATTGGAGTGGCCTATTTGATAATAATTATTCATATCCTTCGTATCAATGTCTATTTTTAGCAAATTTTTTAAGGTACTTTTAATATCATCCAGGGCAATTTGATCGTAATTCAGTCCAAAGATTAATAAGTTATTTTTTTTGCTTCCTCTGTCTAGATTTTCTATTTTTGTTTTCAGATATTCGTTTTCTTTCTCAAGATGTGTTACTCTTCGGCTAACCTCCTCTAATTTCATTAGGAGTCTGGTTTCACTAGCTTCAATCAAATTTTTAATTTCTTTTCTGTTTGTTAAAATGTCTTGTCTTAAAATTTCAATTGCTTTTGAAAGACTTTGTCCGTCTTTATCATTTTTGGTACTCATTCTCAATCAACTATGATTCCCTTATGAGACGACTAAGGATTTACTTGAATCGTTCTTATCACCATGCGTTTACTGATAGGTTAGGTTAGGGAATATCAATATTTTTGCAGCACTAACCTGATTTTAGTAGTGAACTTCACAATCCGTGGCTTCAGTAGATGTCTAACATTTAGGTTTTTCACGAAGCAAACTTAAATTTTCGGTATTTCCGTATTTAAAACTTGATTTGTTTGCCGATCAAATAAACAACATATACAATATCATAGGCGTACGTATTAATACGATGATATACAAAGTAATGAAACAAACTAACCAGAACAACAAAAATAGTTTATATTACAACAAATAGTAAAAGTAGATAATCATATTACTTAACTGGTAATAGTTGAAGTAAGGTGGGTAAGTAAGTATTTTGGAAGTAATCAAAAAACAAGTAGGTAGTAATTAGTAGATTTCAGCCACAAAAAATTGAAAAATAAAAACTTTTTAACAAAAAATTAAACCGACGAATTACGGAACTGAAAAGTAAAAAATAAAATAAACCTTTTTAGTCTCAATAACTAAGCTCCTAAACTAATGTAAGTAACTAATTTTGAGTCGGCGCCAAACGAACAATCAACGAAGATCATTAAATTACTTCAAAAAAATTATCAGAATGTCACCGCGCAACTCGATGCCATCATTTTACGCCTTACCCAATTCATTTGCTTGTTTGTTTGGCGCTGACTCAAAATTAGTTACTTACATTAGCTTAGGAGCTTAGTTATTGAGACTAAGAAGGTTTATTTTATTAACTGCGAGGTTGGCGCACACAAGAATTTCGTAAAATATATTGTCATTTATTTGACTCTCAAAAAAATAGTGTATTGAAATACAAAAATAAATAAAGTCATTTCCAATCGAAGAAAGAATTCAGTCATAGAAAAACGTTAGAGAAAAAACAACAGGGCGTTAAAATATTATGCCCATTATTATAAATTATATCTCAGTTCCTTTTTAGAAAGACGTACAGCGCCAATCCAGCGAGAAGAAATTATTCGTAGTATATTTGCGACGACAAAAGGTATTTGGTAATAATAATAATGTAAACTTGTGCAAAATTTCGTCGAAAAATGTGGCCCATATATATATATATATATAGATATATATGTGTGTGTGTTCGGTGGTATTTGCTGACTAGTTTGGTACAAAACTGGGGTAAGCAGCAATGAAAAAGTGAACTCTCTAAGGTTTATCCAAGCTTTCGGAAATGTTTATTTTCATCATCAGGGAGACTACATACAATAGATGAAAAAACCATGAGTAATACATATTCAAGGGCGAACCATTATGCTACTACAACTTGTTGAGGTTGGTTTCAATGCTGTTAAACCTATTCATCTAACATAGTGATACAAAAGTAAAAACGTAGATCAAGGAATAAAACGAAGTTCAAAGTTGATACAACCACATTAGCATTGTTGAAAATTATATAAATATAAATGTGTACTCTATGTGGTGTGACAAGTGAAACTGACAGGTTAGGAATAAATCCCGCAATTATATTTAAGCCAACGACACCTGACGGGTGTCACTTGGAAATTGTTACAGTGGTGCCAACTGATGTTACAAGGTGTCGGTAATGATAAAAAGAACTATTATTTGATAATAAATTGTTGTCAATTTTGATTGATATCTAAAGACAACAATTAAGAATAGATCTCACTCAAATGGGTAATATCTGTTTTTTTATTTATACAATTGTGTTCTCTTACATGTATGTGACTCTGTCGCTAGCACTTTCATTGAATCGTAATTCATCGGGTGGTCAAATTTATTCACATGTTCTGCCACAGCACATCTTTCAGGATGCAATCTGCAGTCACTTTTATGAGAAATTATTCTGTTCGATAATGATCTTTACGTTTGACCCATATATTGTTTATTACAACCATGACAAGGAATACTATAAATTACATTTGACATTGAAAATAATGTATTTTTATCTTTAACTTTAGAATAAATTGATCTGATTGTCAGAACTGTTTTATATGATATTTTAAATTTTTCAGGATTGTGAAATAATCATTACCATATACTCTTGTATATGGTAATGAAGTGAAAAAAGGTTGAGTAGGGGTAGTGTTAGTTTCATTGTTGTTTGAGACAATGTTCGAGTTATTCCTATTTAAGGCTAGTACTTCTAAGTGAGACGAAATATTATATAGAATGTTACTAAGTAAAGTTCTTAGATATGAATTTTCTATGAATAGGTTATAGAGAATGTTCAAATTCTGTTTATGGAATTCAGGATCTGAGATTTTCAGTACTCTTAACAAATGAAATTGATTAATGTAGAAGTAGAAGTATCATCTCTAACCCCTCGGCATTATGGAATTAGATGAATTTAAAAAAAGGAATGCAACCTCACCATCTACAGCTTCAACCAACAAACTCTATTTGAGTCCCGAGACATTTCTAATGCATTTGCCCCATTTTTAGACAACTCCCAAAGATATCACTCTCCTTGTCTCATTCAATAATAATCCTACCTTGGTAATAACTGTAGTGACTGAAGAGCAAGTATTAGTCTCATTACAAAAATTAAAATCCAAATTAACTAAAGAACCTAACACCCTTCCTACATCATTCAATTAATGTCTTTCAACTAAAACATTTCTTAAACTATGGAAATATACTCCTATTCTCTAATTTGATCTTATATCTGATGAATAGTATAACAAAATATATATTTGAATTATTTGATGACATCGAAGCTATAGATGGGTATTTATTTTTATTCCATTCAACACAAATGCTTTCAAGTAATTTCTTGACGCTTTTCATCTATTTTAACTTACAGCTCATGATTTGTAACCATCTGTTTTCTAAACTTGATAGTGGAGGGACAAGAAATGAAAAAAAACAGGAGAAACATATCTTTAGTCCGAAATGCCAACAATCAACGCATCATTCTGACATATTTTTTTGAGTTTCCTATCGAATTATAGATTTGAAACCCAATGCAATACTTGATTAACTTGGAATGAGTGAAAAGAGTATGCTGGATTTGTCTTCAGAACGTTGACTGGAGAAAAATATTCTCCTATATCATTTGTATACCAAAAGAAAATCATTCGATATAGCTATTTTCGAAAGAAATTCATAAATTTTGTGTCGAAAGCTACCCTGTATTCAGATAACAGTCATTACTCATTATTCATGAAGGAAGGTGCGACAGTTTCGCTATCTAATTTATTAATATTCTCAGGTTATGTTGACGTATTTATATAAGTCATGCTAGTCATATAGTGTTTATTTTTAACATAATCGTGGGAGTTGTATTACTAAGATGGGGTGAGGTGTTAATAGGAAACCTGTCTTTATCTTACGCGTCATACACGTGGAAGTAGAAAAATATGAATGTCTTCTAGACAGGCGTGATCATTTTTCGTTATGATTCTTGTGTACTATGCCGTTTTGAATAACAAAAATATGACTGATACCTACATCAGTCATTTGGTGCTCAAAACAGGGGTTCCTGGAAAGTTTTCCGGGAATTTCGAAATTCCGTAGTTTTATAGATTTCGACGTGCTCTTCTCGAATTTTCACACTGCCTCCTCGTATCTTTGCGTCTCGCGCCGCCATATTGGAAAAATGGCGCTCAAAAACAGTTTTTTTGACAGTAACTCATTTCCGACTCATTTTACGATGAAAATAGTTATGTGATAAATTAAACTAGAGACAATTTCCTGATGTTTTTTCTGTAAAATGAATAGTTTTAGCGTACGACTACCGCAAACCAACACACATCTACCCTGAATCATCAGTACGAGTTTTGAATTTATGCGATACGTGATGGAAATTGGAGCAGACTTTGCGGCCCTCGTACGCTAAAATTATTCATTTTACAAAAAAAACGTTGGCACATAAATTGTAGGATATTTTTTGTAGTAAAATTTATTACATAACAGTCGGATAATGTCAAAAAACTGTTTTTGGCCGCCATTTTTTCAATATAGCGTCGCAAGCGGCGAAGTAACGAGGTGGCAAAGTAAAAATTCGAAAAGAGCACGTTGAAATCTATAAAAATATCAATTTTCAAAACTCCCGAAAAACTTTCCAGGTAAAACTACCAAATGACTGAGGTATTGCTGGACATATCGCACGGGTCCTGTTGCACTTTTTTATTAAAATTTGAGAAAAATTATAAAACCAAATAGAGCTATCAATTTTTTTATGATCCGATTGTTCCATGTTATAATCACTGAAAACTATATGTTTGTTAATCCAATTGTTAAAAAAATTGTTAAAAACAAACGCATTGTTTATCACATTATAAAAAAAAAAAAATCTGAGAATTTGACCATCGATAAAAATTATAATTTTTAAGAAAAAAATTGTTTCTTATTTTATTTTCTGTTGTTTAAAAACGCATTTCTAATAAATAATTTTTGACTTATTCTCCCTTCGGTAAAAGATTCGTGAGAATCCCTCTCCATCCAAACCTCACGAGAGGTCTCACACTATATGCCGGGATGTAAATCTTCAAGCTGTTTATAGTAATAGAAATAACTTGCAAACGTTATTAGGAAAACCGAAGGACAAAACTGACATATTAGATAAGTCGCGAATTTATGAAATTAGTTGTCAAAATTTTGACGAAGATCAAAGATCAAGGTCAAAGATTCGTGAGAATCCCACTCCATCCAAACCTCACGAGAGGTCTCACACTATATGGCGGAATGTAAATCTTCAAGCTGTTTATAGTAATAGAAATAACTTGCAAACGTTATTAGGGAACCCGAAGGACAAAACTGACATATTAGATACGTCGGGAATTTATTAAATTAGTTCTCAAAATTTTGACAAAGATCAAAGATCAAGGTCAGAGATTCGTGAGAATCCCACTCCATCCAAACCTCACGAGAGGTCTCAACACTATATTCCGGGATGTAAATCTCCAAGCAGTTTATAGTAATAGAAATAACTTGCAAACGTTATTAGGAAACCCGAAGGACAAAACTGATATATTAGATGAGTCGGGAGTTTATGAAAGTAGTTGTCAAAATTTTGACAAAGATCTAAGATCAAGGTCAAAGATTCGTGAGAATCCCACTCCATCCAAACCTCACGAGAGCTCTCAACACCATATTCCGGGATGTAAATCTCCAAGCAGTTTATAGTAATAGAAATAACTTGCAAACGTTATTAAGAAACCCGAAGGACAAAACTGACATATTAGATAAGTCGGGAATTTATGAAATTAGTTGTCAAAATTGTGACAAAGTCTATCATGGTCAGACAAAACGTCCAATTTCCAAAAGGTTCCACGAAAATTTGGCCCATGCTACTTATTCAAGGGAGAATGAGTCAAGTGTGGCGACCATATGATCAAATCGGTCAACGACACTAGAAAATTAGACTGCCTGGAGAGTATAGTTATCCACAAAAACCATAATGAAAAAAATATTACTTAACCAACTAAAAAAAATAAAAAGAATCATGTATGACTCTTTGAAGAAGAAATAAGTGAATATATTTTTTTCCTCAGAAATACTTACATCATTGTTTTTATTTTTTAAGTATCTAAAAAATATAGTACGAATATTTATTTGTTTATAAAAACATTACAAAAATTAATTTTTTTTTCTTCAAAAAGGCATACATTATTGTTTTTTTAGTATCTAAAACGATATAGTACTGATATTCATGTCTTTGTAACAAATTGTTTATTGAATAAACAAATAAAAATTAGCAATTTCTTTCCGAATTTGAAAGAGCACTGGGAATAATGATTCCTCAATATTAATTTTTACCAAAAAAAAATGTTATCTAAAAATTTTTATTTCAAACAATATTTTTTTTTAAGAAACTTTTTTTTCTCAAAAATAATAATTTTATCAATGGTCAAATTCTCAAAAAAATGATAAGGTCACAAACAATGCGTTTGTTTAACAATTTTTCAAACAATTGGAGTAAAAAATTAAAAAATCATATATAGTTTTCAGTGATGAAGAATCAAATGAAATAATCGAAACATTAAAGAATAATGTATTTTTTAATCCCTTAAATTATTGATAAAAAAGTGAACAATCAAAATTTAAAATTTTTTTAGGAATGGATCTCTTTTAAACACTTTGAGGAATGGATTCCAGAAGTGGAAAAAAAATTCAATTTGAAAATTACACAGGTTTTTATGATGATTATAAATTGTAAAAATTAAGTATTCAACAAAAGCATAAGTAATTGAAATATTGCGGATATTTCTTTACAAATGATTGTAGATTTAGCTATCTAAATGATACCTGAAATTTTTCGTTCCTTGATATTCATATTTAATGATTTTTTTTTAATATGATAGATTTGTGCACGGTAGCCATATCTCCCTCTTCCTGCACTATTTTCACCCCTAAATTGAAATTATAAATATTGGTGGTAGAGTTTCGAGAATCAAGAATGAATTTTTTTGGGAAATTTCCTGCTCTTTAAGGATATTTCGTTGTAAAATGACAAAAAACTTGACAATATTGATGAGAAAACGAATATTTGAAAATGTTTCTCAACAAAAAAAAATTAAACAGCGATATTCCATTTTTGAGTGGATCTGGAGAAAACACTCCAAATGGAAGTTGTACCCCTCAAAAAATTAATAAAACAACAAACAATATATATATATATATATATATATATATATAGAATTTCAATTTTCTTGGGATAGGTCCAAATGAGACATTGTCATTACGACACACTGTGTTGTTTTTTATTAACGTTTCGGCAGGAGACTCATGCTTTTTTCAAAATATTTTTGATCACCTAAAGCATTGAATTCGTTTTTTTTATATTGTAACGTAAATAAACTTAACTTGGTTTAATTAATTTATTTAACACTTAATCTACAACTTAATTTATATTACTACGCCACTGAATAGCTCGATCGTATGGGCTCGTTCAGACTGTTTTCTCCCTCTTGAGGGCTGTCTATTTATCTCCGATACAGCATTCTCGATGTTTCGAATTCTTCCAGTTGGCGACGGCATGTTCCAATTGTTTCCAATATTGACCGTTGCATTACGCGGCATAGCGGCTGGATGGTTCTCGAATATCTCCGGGGATGATCTCATCGTTGTCGACGGCAACACGTGAGGCGACAGGTCCGGCCTAGGTTCGTTACATTGCCCCCTTCTTAAAGACATTTCGTCCCGAAATTTCATCCTTGGAGTGTGACGATATCTGCATGACTCCCCATATCTGCACCGTGAAGTTCGATGGAAGTAACACTCCACGGTCTTCATGATCGGTCGTGGAAGAGGGTTACAGCAAACCAAAATCTTGACGCCGCTGGATCTGAATATCGCCTCCAGCATACTTCTTATGACTCTCCAGTCCAACCCATCAATACCACAGGATAATTTTGGAATTGCTAGATCCACCAGATTCTGGTCCACCATAGTATCTCTTAGTTTGGTGAGACTCTTCCAGACATCTTCATAGGACGGTTTATCTTGGGAATGCCTCTTGGTGACTAGGTAGTAGATGTTTCTCTGGCCTTTCTTCAACTGTAGCACCCCACCAACTTCTGGATTCTGCTCCCGCAGTGTTTGGAGTTGACCAAATTTCTTGGAGAACACTACGGCGATGCCCCTGGACATTCGAAGATCTTCTGCCACACAGTGCGCTAGTGCGTAGTCAGCAGGCACCTCGAAAAGGTCTCGTGACTCCTCTCTAGTAACCCCATGTAGAACTTTCTGCCCGTTTGAATACAAGGACATAAACTTCTCGAACGTCATATCATCCTCCGGTGGCTTGAGGGTGCGAACTTGGTCATGGTTTCCAGCGTAAGGCCAACCTGTTGAAATGGACGACCCTTGGTTTCCTCGGGTGGCTTATGGATTCGGTACACAAGGTCGTTTATCCTTTTCACGATTTTATACGGGCCTTCCCACGAGTTCCGCAACTTTGGTGATAGCCCACGACGACGTTTGGGGTTGTACAGCCAAACCAGGTCATCAACCTTAAATCCTCCAGCGTCGGCCTTGATGTCATAGGTCTTCTTCATTTTATCGCTGGCACTCTGGATGTTCAACCGACTCGTTCGTGGATGTCGTCCATTCTCTGCCGAAGTTTGCTGACGTAGTCCTCTCCGCAGTGTCTTGTCCTGGCGGTATCCCAAACTTCAGGTCACAAGGCAGTCGCAGTTCTCGGCCCATTATAATACTAGCAGGAGTTTGACCGGTTGACTCGTGTACTGCGGATCGATAGGCCATCAGGAACAAATGAAGATACTGGTCCCAGTCTCTTTGATGGTCAGAGACAACCTTGGACAAGTGGCGGTTGATCGTCCTGTTCATCCGTTCCACCATTCCATCAGACTGCGGATGTAGGGCCGTGGTTCTTGTCTTGCGGATGTTCAGCAGTAGACATATTTCTGGAAAAGGTTGATTCGAAATTTCTGCCTTGATCCGAGTGCAGCTCCATTGGAATACCGAATCGACATATCCATTCTTTCACCAAGACGTCGGCGACGGTGATGGCTTCCTGGTTGGCAGGGCATAGGCTTCCGCCCACTTACTGAAGTAGTCCATTGCCACAAGGATGTATTTATTCCCGTGGTCGGATACGGGAAACGGGCCGGCGATGTCAATGGCGATTCTCTCGAACGGGCTGCCTACGTTGTACTGACGCATCGGGGCCTTGGGTCGTATTCGAGGTCCATTGCTAGCAGCGCATACAGCGCACTTTCTGCACCAGTCCTGACGTCAGCTTGACAATTGGCCCAGTAAAACCGTTGCCTCACTTTCTGCAGGGTCTTCGTCACTCCCAGATGTCCTCCGGCGACTCCATCATGGATTTCCGCAGCACTTCCTCTCTTCTGTTCTTGGGAACAATTATTTGGCGTCTGTCTTCCCACCAAATATCGGCCTCCAACACCCGTTTCAGGATCCCATTTGTCCAGAATAAGAGAGTTCCATTGTGCCCAATAGGACTTAACAGCCGGCGAGTAACCTGCGACTTCCTGCCATGATGGTCTTCGATTGCTCTTCTTCCAGCTGACGACTAGCCAAGGTCGGGGTCTCTCTTGATCTTTCTGGATCTTGCTGTCATTCCAGTTGTCATCCATTGCCGCGGTTCTACAAAGTGTTGCTTCTTTCTCTTCTGCTCGTCGGCAATGTGAGCAATCATCATGGTCTTCGCGACAAGGCATCTGCATTCTTATGGCTAGTTCCGGCTCGATGTTCGATCTCGAAATCGAATTCTTGGAGTCTCTCGATCCAACGTGCTACTTGACCCTCAGGATTTTTGAACTGTAAGAGCCATTTGAGAGCTGCATGGTCAGTTCTCAACAGGAATCTTCTTCCATACACGTACTTGTAGAAGTGTTCCACTCCCTTTACAACAGCTAACAGCTCTCGCCTGGTGACACAGTAATTGCGCTCTGGTTTGCTAAGCGTCTTGCTGAAATAACCAATGACCTTCTCCTGCCCCTCCTGGATCTGAGCTAGGGCAGCTCCAAGTCCCACGTTGCTGGCGTCCGTATCCAAAATGAATTTCCTTTGGGTAGGGATAGCTCAGTATAGGTGCGTTGATCAAAGCTCCTTTCAGCTTCCTGAATGAGTCTTGACATTCTTCGGACCACTGAAACTTTGTTTGGCCTTCCGTGAGCTTGGTCAGTGGTTTAGCGATGTTGGCGAATCCCAGCACATATCGGCGATAGTATGTGCATAAACCAAGGAAACTTCGAAGTTGGTGAATGTCTTTGGGATGGGCCAATCCTTAACAGCTTTGATCTTCTGGTCATCCACTGCTACTCCTTCCCCAGAGACAACGTGGCCGAGGTATCGTACTTTTTGGAACAGATGGCATTTCTTAGGGCTCAGCTTCAATCCGAGTTCCTCAGTCGCAGGAATACTTCTCCAAGTTTTTCACGTGGTCCTCAAACGATCTGCCGACCACAATTATGTCGTCGAGATACACTAGACACGTGTTCCATGAGAGTCCCTTCAGTACTGTTTCCATCAATCTTTCGAATGTGGCGGAGCATTACAGAGCCCGAATGGCATAACGGTGAACTGCCACAATCCTGAGCCGATGGTAAAGCAGTCTTTTCTCGATCTTCCTGAGCCAGTTCTACTTGCCAGTATCCACTCTTCAGATCAAGGGTCGAGAAAATCGTGGAACCAGCCAACGTGTCTAGGGTGTCATCTATTCTCGGGAGAGGGTAACTGTCCTTCTTCGTGACATTGTTAAGTTGGCGATAGTCTCACAAAAGCGTGTCGATCCATCCTTTTCTTCACCAGTACGACTGGAGAGGACCAGGGACTGTCAGATGGTTCGATAACTCCTTCTTTTCCCATATCGCTGACTATTTTGTCAGCCTCTTCCTTCTTGGCAAGAGGAAGTCTTCTTGCTGATTGCCGGATCGGTCGGCACCCCAGTATCAATCTTGTGCTGGACCACATTAGTTCGACCCCTTTTCCTTGTCCGGTATCGAAGATGTCTTGGTACTTCTTAACTAAGTCTCTTAGTTTGGGCTGTTGAGCTGGTTTTATGTCTTGGAAGAGATGGCAACCAATTTTTCTAGTTCTGTGGGCAAGTTGTTGGTTGGCTAATCGTACCTCGTACGCCCCTGGATCACAGATGAAACTGACGAGCAGTGTCCCAAAATTGTTCCTTTCTTCAAAGTCACTGGGAAATAATTGACATTCATGACCCTTACCGGCACAAATTTGTCAGCACGCAACAAGGTCTTCCCTAGTGCAATCCTCGTCCAATTTTTCATCATGAAGTTTGGGCTCGAACATCACCACGTCTCCACTGCTCGCTCTCCCGTCCAGGCGAGCCTCCGATGGTTTCAGCCCTCTCAGGTACGCTTACATCCTCAGCCAACAGCACACGGATCAACTCTTCACTTCTCCCATGAAGTACCAGCTCTTCTCCGTTGACACGTAGGACGCCGTCTTTGAAATCCAATTCAAACCCTCTGGAATTCATGATGTCCATTCCGATGATTGCATCGTCTTCGATGTCCGCTACAAGTGCCTGATGTTTCACTTTAGTGCTGCCCAAAATTATTTCAATCGGTAGCTCGCCATATACAGTAGCTGGCTCCCCTGTTGCTGTGCGTAGCTTCCAAGTTGTCGGTTCACCCGTTCCGGTGTTCTGGCAAAGGAAGGCCCGAGAATTGTCCTAGTCGCACCTGTATCTAGCAGCATGGTGCAAGGCTCGTTATTGATGAGACCGTCTACGAAAACACCTCTGTTCTGTCGTTGCAGGATAGCGACATATGCGTTGTTAACCGGGGCTTGTTGGATACAGGCCGACGATTGCCCCTTCTCGTCGACCTTCTTTAGTTTTCCTGCATCGGAGTCGTGTTTTCGAATGTTGGACATTTGCTACGCACATGTCCAATTTTGCCACAATTCCAGCATCTTATCTGTCTTTTCTCAGGCAAAACTTCCTTAATCACTTTCCTTATGGCAGCTTCCAAATTAGCAGGCTCCTGTGAGTCTTCCTCAATCATTCGGACTTTACTCTGGCTTTTGCAAGATTGTTTCGCTGCCTCGAATTCCAAAGCGCGTGCCAGTGCGTCTACGAGATGTGTTGGACGGGCTAGTGTCAACGCTTGTCTGGTTTCTTGGTCACGGAGTCCATCCAGGAATGCCTGAACCGCTAATCGCTCCATTACATTCTCCGGTGTGGCTGGATATGCGAGACGAACCAAGCGTGCAATGTCAGCTTCGAATTCTTGTAAGGATTCGCCCGATTTCTGGCAGCGATTTTTCAGTTGGGAGTGGTATACGTGTTCCAAATGGGCGTGGCCATATCGTAATTCTAGATGTTTAATCAGCTGATCATAGTCCTCCTGTTCTTGGGCGGTGAGAGTTTGTAGAATATTTGTCGCTTCCCCACGTAATGCAAGTGTCAATGCTACAGCTCTTTCCCCTGCATTCCATCCGTTTGCTTTGGCCGCTGCTTCAAACTGCCGGCGGTAATTTGCCCATGGAGTTTTTCCGTCGAACTGAGGCGGCTTCATGGAAAGCTTCCCTATTTCTGAAATGACCTTGACATCTTTTATACCCTCTTGAACTTTATCCACGTTCAAACTCAAGTCCAGCTTTGCATTTTCGTTAACCATCTCTGTGGAGGGCGCACTATTAATTCGTTTTTCCAGCTTACTGATTGTTTCCTTTATTTTGTCCATTTCTGCCTCGACCCCATCTTTGATTTTATCTACCTCCGTGTTCATTTGCTCCCTAATTTTATCTATCTCTGTCTCAACGGTTCCCATTCTTTCTTCTAGAAAATTAGCCACACCACACAATTCTTTTTTTAGACCTTCTGTGTTTTCCAGGAACTTCTCTTCCAGGCTTCTTGAATTTTCTAGAAGCTTCTCTTCCAGATTTCTAGAATTTTCTTGAAGCTTCTCTTCCAGATTTCTAGCATTTTCTTCCAGGCTTCTTGAATTTTCTAGAAGCTTCTCTTCCAGATTTCTAGAATTTTCTTCCAGGCTTCTTGAATTTAGAAGCTTCTCTTCCAGATTCTGAATTTTGTTGCAGCTCTTCTTTCAAGGATTCTATTATCGGACTCAAATCACCTCCGGAACTTTGAGTTTAACTGTTTCGGGGTCCTCATCTTCTTGGATTAGTCCTTCTGCAAGCCTTTCCTGGAGTACTTGCTTTTTACCCGTTGTTTCCAGTTCCCTTTCCTCCAATTCCTGTTTCAATTCCGCTACCTTCAAATCCGCAAGGCGCACTTTTCTTGCCCACATTTTGTCTTTGACGAGGTATCAGTCTGTTTTACACGCAAAGTTTATCAGTTTGTTAAAAATTCACTTCGCGAATTCTTTCCACGGGCCACCAGTCTATTGTCTGTTTCACGCGAAGAGTGTATCAGTTTATATTCCCACGCACAATTGTCCACTTCGCGAAAACCGGGCCACTGTCTATTTTCTGTTTCACGCGAACAGCGTATCAGTTTATATTCCCACGCACAATTGTCCACTTCGCGAAAACCGGGCCACTGTCTATTTTGGGCGTACAGAAAGGTCTATCAATTTATTTTTCTGACTATCCACTCCACGATCACTTGTTTATTTTCAAAATCTCACTTCCGACACCAATTGTAACGTAAATAAACTTAACTTGGTTTAATTAATTTATTTAACACTTAATCTACAACTTAATTTATATTACTACGCCACTGAATAGCTCGATCGTATGGGCTCGTTCAGACTGTTTTCTCCCTCTTGAGGGCTGTCTATTTATCTCCGATACAGCATTCTCGATGTTTCGAATTCTTCCAGTTGGCGACGGCATGTTCCAATTGTTTCCAATATTGACCGTTGCATTACGCGGCATAGCGGCTGGATGGTTCTCGAATATCTCCGGGGATGATCTCATCGTTGTCGACGGCAACACGTGAGGCGACAGGTCCGGCCTAGGTTCGTTACAATATTGTTGGTGATTTGTTTAAAACAGTTTTCCTCCCGGTTGAGGTACAAAAAGTGGGGGAACATTTAACATATTTTGTATAAAAACGGGACGTGGTACGAAACAAACAGTTGTGAGGCTTTGTATGTGTTTTTCATCACCCTTTTTTCAGTATAATTTTAGCATTTTCATAATTCATGATGTGATCTTTAGTAATTACATGTTCAGATAGAGCACAAGAACGTTTTTGAAGTCTGCAATCACTTTTATGTCCAACAATTCTGGATTTAAGAGATTGACTGGTCTGACCTACATAATTGATATTACAAGAACTGCAAAGAATCCTGTATAGAGAATTATATTTCATCATTGGTATTTCTTCATCTTTCAATTTTGTTTAAATAGTTTGTATTGGAAGTAAATTTTTTTGGAAAATTTGGATATTGGATTCATGTTTGGAAACGTCAATGATTTTGGGAGTTAAATTAATATTTTAAATTTCATTGGAAATAGTATTGAAAAGTAATTTATTTATCAATGAAATTGGATAAGAATATTCTTTCAATATTTGTGAAATTTTTTTCATGTTTTTGTTAAGAAGAGAAGGGTGGACTATTTTTTGTATTCTATTTTTCGTTCCTAACACAAAATTGATTGTGGTTTTTTGTGGGGATGAGATAAATAGTTTATGTATTTTCGAGAGATGATGATATTTTCCTCTGTTTTTATTAAATGAGTATCAAGAAAAGGTATTTTATTATCATTTTCTACTTGACTTTGTCATGACGTCAGTGATAAATTGGTATATTTTGATATTAGGTGCATTTATTGAAGAAATAATGGGTCTCAAACTTATGGGTTTATGAATTTTAGGTGAACCATAGAATTAAGGACTGTTTGCAGTATATAGTAACAACTTTTTCTTTTCTTCTTTAATGATATATTTTTTATTAAATAGTTTATTGACTACATTATTACATTTTTGCTGGATCTCTTTTCAGTTCCTTGTAGTACTTGTTGTCATTAAGTATGTCATGTGCGTTACGATCATATTTATCCCTTCTCATGATTACAGTTACATTTCCTTTGTCAGACTGGTAATTATGAGTTCAGGATTTTTTAAGGAAAATTTTCCTTTTTTCGAATAAATTATGGAAATATTTGTGATTGCTAGAAGGTTGGTTTATATAGTTTGTGATTATATATATTATCAAACAGAGTATAAAACACACTGGAATAAAATAAACAAACATTGTAAATTACCTCAAGGAATATTTTTTCAAACAGTCGATTTGATTTTTGAGACATCATACTGTGTATTTCAAAATACCTACTATTAACAAATTCTAGGTCCTCCAATGGGTCCAACGATTCCACCAACTTTTGCCCAATACGTTATGGATGATCTTTTGGATTTTTGTATTCCAAAACTTTCATTTCAATCACCTTTCATCAAAAAATACGTGGATGATATTATCTGTTCTGTCCCACATGATGGAATTATAATTTTAGTAATATATTTCCAACCCTAAAATTCAATTTACAAAGGAAGTAGAAATTGACAATAAAATGTCTTTTCTTGTTACTCATTAAAAAACCTGAAGAAAATATCATCATT
Source organism: Gonioctena quinquepunctata (assembly GCA_018342105.1). Taxonomy (NCBI): domain Eukaryota; kingdom Metazoa; phylum Arthropoda; class Insecta; order Coleoptera; family Chrysomelidae; genus Gonioctena; species Gonioctena quinquepunctata. The sequence goes on along the minus strand of JAFIRS010000116.1, from coordinate 929,875 downwards.
TTGGATTGGTATCTAAACCCACAGTTCTGGAAAATACATAAACTATTTAGGTATGTCATCACCCACAAAACACCAAAATCAATTTTGTGTTAGGAATTAAAAAAGAATACAAAAAATAGTCCACCCTTCTCTTCTTAACAAAAACATGAAAAAAAATTCACAACTATTGAAAGATAATTTTTATCCACTTTCATTGATAAATAAAGTAATTTTCAATACCATTTCCAATGAAACAGTTAATATAGATATTAATAATCTACCCAATACTGTAGGTATCACTTTTGGATCAATTCCTTTCATGCAACATTTAACTCCCAAAATCATAGACGTTTTCAAACATGAATCCAATATGAAAAATTTCCTAGAAAAATGTACTTCCAATACAAAAAATTTATACGAAATTGAAATATGAAGAAATACCAATGATGAAATATAATTCTGTATACAGTATTCCTTAACTTGTTCTTAAATCCAGAAATGTTGGCCATAAAAGTGATTGCAGACTTCAAAATCTTCTTGTGCTCTATCTGAACATGTAATTACTAAAGATCACAATTATGAAAATGCAGAAATTTTGTATACTGAAAAAAATCTCAACAGAAGATTTTTCTAGAAATGGTTACAATACATGATGAAAAACACAATATGAATAAAAGATCTGACATTGATCAACTGAGCAAGATCTATTCATATCTTCTCATAAAATGATATTCCTACAAAAAATAACAATATTCCCTGTATATCCTCATAACAAAAAACAATAACTTTTTAAATTTGATAAACGTCCATCACTGTGACATCACATTTTAGCCTTGAAAAAGACAATAAAAGTTGTCAAAAGCTCAGCAGAGTAAAGAAGAGTTTTTCTAAAAAGCAGACCTGACTGAATATCCACGAATTTTCCTTATTATATATATATATATATATATATATATATATATATATATATATAAACAGTGGGGAATAACGGGGATCTTCAGTCAGCACAAGTGTTGAACTATGAAAAACTCTTTAATACGATGGACCGAGCGTCAACACCATTCCGACAAATTTTTACATATTTTACGTTTTTTCTTTAAAGTTAATGTTCATTTATCATCCACTCATATTACTGACCCTGAAGAAGTTTCAAAATTGAAACGAAAGCTCGGTCCATCGTATTAAAGAGTTTTTCATAGATCAACACTTGTGCTGACTGAAGATCCCCGTTATTCCCCCACTGTTCATACCAATTTTCAGTCGTTATTTCTAAATTTATATATATATATATATATATATATATATATATATATTTTCTTCAATTTATCGGAATAAAGGTCTGATTCAGTCAATTCATGTAAGTATATATATATAAAATGGAAGGAATTTAATGGACATAGCCCTCAGAGAAAAGTGCTAACCGTAGACACGTGTTTCGGGCTCTCGGCCCTCATCAGTACGGTGGAGAAGTGCAAGGATGAACAACACTTGGTAGAAAACGACAAATCAACAAATGAGCGGCTGGCTTCTGTTTGTTGACTCCGTTGATTTGTCGTTTTCTACCAAGTGTTGTTCATCCTTGCACTTCTCCACCGTACTGATGAGGGCCGAGAGCCCGAAACACGTGTCTACGGTTAGCACTTTTCTCTGAGGGCTATGTCCATTAAATTCCTTCCATTTTGTTTTAAACAGTCCCCTCGATATTATTCTCTTTCATATATATATATATATATATATATATATATATATATATTAGGGTTTCATCTTTGGGCGATATTTTTTTTTGGTCCTACCTGAAAATCTAATGATTTATAAAAAAAATTGCCGGTGGAAAAAAAAATCCAAGTAAATTAGAAGCTTCACTCCTTCAAAAATTCGATTTCTCTTATAACAAACACATAATTTTTTTCGGTTTCAACTCGATTTTTCGGTGTTCAAAAATTATTGTGGAAAAAATGAGTATACAGCTTTTGTTGGGGGTTAAATTTTCTACAAAAAAGTTCCTCTGAGCAAACGCTGTGAGACCAACAGTTTTTGAGTTGTAGAGCTGGAAAGGTGAATGTTAATAATAATTGACAACAAATTTTCTTTAAATTGGAATTTATTTATCTTACAATAGACGCTATAGAGCTATTATCAATGGTTAGGTTATGTTATAATACCTATTTAACAATTTTAAAAAATTTACACGTGGTGAATGATACTGCTGAACGGGGAGTTCAATTAATAGAATCGTATAAACGGAGTTTAACTTATAACGAAGAACAGAAACTTATTACAAGTTGTGCATAGGAAGCAATTTCCGAACGCTAATAAGCAAACATTAATGTTACCACCAATTCAGAAATGAAAAAGAAAATTACTTCTAATTATTCTCATGATTTATATATCAAAATTTATATACTAAATACAAAAAGTAGTTTCTAAAATTAACAATTCAATAGCTTTATAGCGTCTATTGTAAGATATTAAAATTCAAATTTAAAGAAAACTTGTTGTCAATAATTATTAACATTCACCTTTCCAGCTCTATAACTCAAAAACTATTGGTCTGACATCGTTTGCTCAGAGGAACTTTTTTGTAGCAAATTTAACGACCTACAAAAGCTGTACTCATTTTTTCCACAATTTTTTTTTGAATAACGAAAATTCAAGTTAAAACCAAAGAAAATAATCCTGTGTTATTTATTTGGAAACTAGAATTTTTGAGAGAGCTTCTAATTTACTTCCAGCGGGATTTTTTTAAATAAATTATCAGATTTTCAGGTAGGACCAAAAAAAAATATAATGCAGCACAAAATAACAATTATCAAATAAGAAATAACAAATAACAATGATCAATTAACAAGAATTAAAATGTAGCATTCATGCACTCAAAATAACAATTGAGAAATAAGAAGTAAGCATACGCACAAGACGGAGATCCGAGGCATTTAAATTAGGTAACCCTACTTTTCCGAAATTCCATGTCCCCTCGATAATAAAAACCAAGTGAAAATGCAAACTGTCCAATAAACAATATGAAACAAAAACAATACCTCAAATATTACAAAAAGTGAGGTTATTAACCGACGAAACCAAAAAGGAGGAGGTTCTCTAGTCGACGCGTATATTTTTTTTATTATTTTTTTCATGTATGATCACGCATAACTTTTTACTGAGACGTCCGATTCCGATCATTCTTTTTTCAGTGAATAGGGTGTACTTCGAAGTTGGTCCCATTTGAATTGAAAAGATGAAATCCACCCCTAAGGGTAGTAAAATGAAGGATATTGATCACTCACCCTCTGAAATCTGGTCCGTTAACCGATTCTATCAGGCATAACTTTGTACTGGGTTCTTCGATTTGGATGATTCTTTTTTTAATAGAAAGGGTATATCATATTTGGATTTCGAATGAAATTATCCACTCTTACGGGTAGAAAAATGGGGGATAATTGATTTTCAACTTGTGAACATTGGCACACACACACACATGTAGTTGACAATGATAGATCGCTACTGTCATTATTTTTGTTCCACATCCGTCACAATCATTATATTCTATGAGAGGATGGAATGATGTACAAAGTAATGAAATGAGCTAACCAGAACAACAAAAATAATTTATATTACAACATATAGTAAAAGTAGATAATCATATTATTTAACGGAAATAGTTGAAGTAAGGTGAGTAAGTAAGTATTTTGGAAGTAATCAAAAAACAAGTAGATAGTAATTAGTGGATTTCAGCCACAAAAAATTTAAAAATAAAAACTTTTTAACAAAAAATCAAACCGACGAAATACGGAACTGAAAAGTAAAAAATAAAATAAACCTTCTTAGTCTCAATAACTGAGCTCCTAAACTAATGTAAGTAACTAATTTTGAGTCGGCGCCAAACGAACAATCAACGAAGATCATTGAATTACTTCAAAAAAATTATCAGAATGTCACCGCGCAACTCGATGCCATCATTTTACGCCGAACCTAATTCATTTGCTTCTTTGTTTGGCACCGACTCAAAATTAGTTACTTACATTAGTTTAGGAGCTTAGTTATTGAGACCAAGAAGATTTATTAAATTTTTTACTTTTCAGTTCCGTATTTCGTCGGTTTGATTTTTTGTTAAACAGTTTTTTTTTTCATCATCGGTTTGACCAATCCGCGGTCATCTGCGTACTAGTTGCGCACTAGAAGAAAATATCGTTCAAATAATATAAAACGATTAAAGTTGGCCAACTTCTACTCGTTATTTCTTAAATGATAATTGTTATTTGTCTGCATGAACATAGTCATTGAAAACTAAGAGTTCGACTTATATTGCTAAATGTTATTTCTTATTTGTTATTTGATAATTGTTATTTTGTGCTGCATGAATCCACACTCATATCACGTGACCTCAGATTTGGCGGGAATTTAAAAAAAAGTTGCCTGTGGTGTCGAAAAATGGGTCAAATTGACAAGATATCGAAAAAAATTATCTAGAAAATGTGTTTGGAATCCCCATGTACCAATTTTGAACCATAATAAAAAAATACCATTTTATTCCTCTTCCCCCTTACTAAAAAACATTATACATTCTTGTTTTATCTGGAAACAACTTTAGTAACCTAAATCATATGAGTTTGGGTCGAAATTAATCAAATATTTATGGAATAGACATTTTGCGGGAGATTAATTATGAAAACACGATTCAGTCTTGTCACTAGGTGTAGTCATGCCCTGTATATTGATGCACATGAGCTTATTCAATATTCTCAACCCGTAACTAAAATTTAAACCAACTTATATTTGTAATTAAAACTTAATAATACATTATTTATCCTTCTTAAATTTGACATTGGTTAGTAAATTTGAACTTCAATGACAGCTATATTTTTGAATTTTATAAGGCGGCTAAACATTACTAAATTCAGTTGGGATAAAAAATGTATTATTGAGTTTTAATTACAAATATTAGTTGGTTTAAATTTTATTTACGGGTTGAGAATATTAAATAAGCTCATGTGCATCAATATACAGGGCATGACAACACTTAGTGACAAGACGTGTTTTCATAATTAATCTCCCGCAAAATGTCTATTCCACAAATATTTGATTAGTTTTGACCCAAACTTATGTGATTCAGGTTATCAAAGCTGTTTCCAGATAAAACAAGAATGTATAATAATACCCTTAGTAAGGGTAGAGGAATAAAATGGTATTGTTTTTTTTCAATATAGTTCAAATTTGATACATGGGGTCCTCGTTGGATTCCAAACACATTTTCTCAATAAATTTTTTCGATATCTTGTCAATTTGACCCATTTTTCGGCACCACAGACAACTTTTTTCAAAATTCCCGCAAAATGTGAGGTCACGTGGTATAAGTCGCAACGGATTTTTTTGTTGGCAAACATTCAGAAACGAACCGCCATTGGGGATTTTCAAAAATTTCAATAACAATTTTTTTCCCATATGTAGCCAACTTCAGGACGGACACTGTGTATATATATATATATATATATATATATATATACATATATATATATATATATAAATTTTTTTTTCGGAATGAAGGTCTGATTCAGGCAATTCATATATATATAAATATATATATATATATATAGTCTTCAAATTCTCGGAATAAAGGTCTGATTCAGTCAATTCATATAATTTTCCCTAACGACGTTTCGACATGGTATTTGTCATCATCAGGTTAAAACACTAAAATTAAAAATATGGAGTTTGAGACATATTTAACTTAACACAATATTGAAATGTATGCACTAAAATAATTCTTGAAAAACATAAGGTTCGAAATATAACACGTTAACTCAATATAAAAATGTTTGTAACATTTATGAGTATTCACTTACAAATTATTTTATTTGAGTTTTGCGTTCGCATCGTACGAAGGTTATTGTGGGAGTGTGACCTGCGTCGAAGTTATCGGGAATGGTTTGTTTATCTTTCATGCATTTTTACCCTCTTCATAAGTAGGTACATGGGATTGTTTATATTGAGTTCTAATATATGAGCCGGACTGTATTTTTTTGGCAGCATGTTAAGATCAGTTTTCATTATGATTACTATAAATAAAGTTAAAAGAGTTGTTATAAATCTGGCTTAAGTTTTTGATATCATTTCTATTGTTAATGCTATTGGGGTCTTTTTTAATATGTATCATTTCAAGGAATGTTCTTACTCTTGGATTCCTTTCTTTGGTCAAAATTTCAACGTTGTTAGTGTCAAACTTATGTCGATTTTCTTTTTCGTGTTTTGATAAGGCTGTAATGTCGGTTTTTGAGTATTTGTGGGCTTGTACTCGTTTCTGCAAATATTGTTTTGTTTGACCTATATAGGTACTTTGACAGTGTTTACATGGTATTCTATATACTGTATGAGTTTGTTTGTTTTTTGGTATTTCTGGTTTTAATTTTGAATAAATGGTTTTGTTCGTATTTTTCAGTCGTGCATTAGTTATGTTGTGTTTTTCCATTGTTTTATTAATTTTATTCGATAGTTTGTCTATATATGGTAAAGGTATGTATGTTGTTGTTTTCTTTACTTCATTATCATTTTTACTGTATTCGTTTTTTTATTGTTCTTACTGCAAAGTGGCTGGGGTAATTATTTCCTTTCAATATATTCTTGATTATTTCTATATTATTTTTCCTGAATTTTGGGTAAGCAAGCTTTACAGCTCTGTCAGTTAAATTTTGAATAACTTTTTTTTTAACTAAGGGGTGCGTTTGACAAATAGTTAGTGTAACGATTTGATGCATTTGGTTTAATAAACCAGTTTGTGAAACCAATATTCTTCGAACGATAATATAGACGATTGTTTAACCTGTATCCCTACTGACAAAGTTGATGAAATTCTAGAAAAATTTAATAAATATCATCCTAGATTGAAATTTACAATAGAAAAAGAAATATAAAAACAAATAAACTTTCTCGACACAACAATAATACACGACAATACTGGAAAATTTTTCACAAACTGGTTTATTGTACCAAATGCATCAAATCGTTACACTAACTATTTGTCAAACGCCCCCCTTGGTTACAAAAAAAATTTTATTCAAAATTTAACTGACAGAGCTATAAAGCTCGCTCACCCAAAATTCAGGAAAAATAATAAAGAAATAATCAAGAATATATTGAAAGAAAATAATTACCCCAGCCACTTTGCAGAAAAAACAATAAAAAAACGAATACATGCGATCTACAGTAAAAATGATAATGAAGTAAAGAAAACAACAACATACATACATTTACCATACATAGACAAACTATCGAATAAAATTAATAAAACAATGGAAAAACACAACATAACTATTGCACATCGACTGAAAAATACGAACAAAACCATTTATTCAAAATTAAAACCAGAAATACCAAAAAACAAACAAATTCATACAGTATATAGAATACCATGAAAAGACTGTCAATGTACCTATATAGGTCAAACAAAACAATATTTGCAGAAACGAGTATAAGCCCACAAATACTCAAAAACTGACATTACAGCCTTATCAAAACACGAAAAAGAAAATGAACTTAAGTTTGACACTAACAACGTTGAAATTCTGACCAAAGAAAGGAATCCAAGAGTAAGAACATTCCTTGAAATGATACATATTAAAAAAGACCCCAATAGCATTAACAATAGAAATGATATCAAAAACTTAAGCCAGATTTATAACAACCTCTTTTTACTTTGTTTATAGTAATCACAATGAAAACTGATCTTTACATGCTGCCAAAAAAATACAGTCCGGCTCATATATTAGAACTCAATATAAATAATCCCATGTACCTACTTATGAAGAGGGTAAAAATGCGTGAAAGATGAACAAACCATTCCCGATAACTTCGACGCAGGTCACACTCCCACAATAACATTCGTACGATGCGAACGCAAAACTCAAATAAAATAATTTGTAAGTGTATACTCATAAATGTTACAAATATTTTTATATTGAGTTAAATAACGTGTTATATTTAGAACCATATGTTTTTCAAGAATTATTTTAGTGCATACATTTCAATATTGTGTTAAGTTAAATATGTCTCAAACTCCATATTTTTTATTTAAGTGTTTTAACCTGATGATGACAACTACCATGTCGAAACGTCGTTAGGGAAAATTATATGAATTGACTGAATCAGACCTTTATTCCGAGAATTTGAAGTAAATATATATGTGGTCAAGAAACTAAAGATATACATATATATAATAATAATAATAATATTTATTTATAATAATAAAATTTATTTATTTATTTATTATTTATATATATATATATATATATATATATATGTCAACATATTGGATCATGAATCCAATTTTAAAAAAAGAACTTTTTTGGAAATGTCTTACATATACAAAGAACCAAATTCAATGAATGCCAAAACTGATATCGATAACCTTAGTATCATTTATTCCTACATATTGAGTCTCCCTCCACATTTAGATAACACTATTAACCATTTTTCACAATCTCTTATACAATATTTTTTTCAAGTTGTCACCCTAACTCATGACTATTGGCCCAAATCATAACATTGGCAACACTACCTTTCAAAGATGGTTAATACTTCAATTCCTCATATCAATCATTATTTTCATTAGTCAGAAATTTCACTTGATCTTGTCAACATTGTGTCAAATGAATCTCTTCCCTATGATGTACAATCCATAAGTGTTTTTTACATAAATTTTTATGTATACATTGTACGTTAGTTGTATGTTCATCATTAATATGTTTTCCATGTATTTACAACATTTCAATTTATCATTGTAGAGTTCCTGATGAAGAGTCAATAAAGTCTCGAAAGCTCGAATAGAAAAAAGTCTAGTTTTATATAAAGAAAAACTCTACTTTCATTTATTCATGAATAAGAGATCTGACGTCGACCAACTAAGCAAAATTTACACATATCTAATTACAAATTGAACTTTTATTTTAATAAATATTCACACAAAATTCCCTGTACAACCTAACAAAGAAACATCAACTACTCACCAAAATGCAAATGTCTATCAGTGTGACATTCTTTGAAGTCGTAATGTCGCTATATTTTATATATTCGTTAATTCAACTCATTTTACATGTAAGTTCATACCCATTTTTCATATTTGATGTTTTTCAACCATTCTTATTTTTTAGCCTTGACAAAATAAATTGTCGAAAGCTTGGAAAAGTAAAGAAGAGTTTTTCTTTATATAAAACCAGACTGAATACCCGCTAATTCCTCAAAATAATATGAGTACAGTCGAGAAAAGAATTCACTATATATATATTTTCTTTAGTTTCTTGACTGATTTAGTCAATTAATATAATTTCTTTTAACGACGTTTCGACATGGTATTTGTCATCATCAGGTTAAAACAAAATTATTTTATTTGAATTTCTGCGTTCGCATCGTACGAACGTTCGCATCGTACGAACGTTACTGTACCTACAATAACGTTCGTACGATGCGAACGCAGAAATTCAATTAAAATAATGTTGTTTTAACCTGATGATGACAAGTACCATGTCGAAACGTCGTTAAAAGAAATTATATGAATTGACTGAATCAGACCTTTATTCCGAGAAATTGAAGAAAATATATATCTTTGGGCGATATTTTTTTGTTTTACCTGAAAATCTGATAATTTATAAAAAAAAATATTTCCGCCAGAAAAAATATAATAGTAAATTAGAGGCTTCACTCTTTCAAAAATTCGATTTCCCATAAAAATAACACAGGCATTTTTTTTTCGGTTTTAACTCGATTTTTCGGTATTCAAAAAATGTTTGTGGAAAAATTAGTATGCAGCTTTTGAAGGGCGTTAAATTTGCTACAAAAAGTTCCTCTGAGCAAACGCTGTCAGACCAACAGTTTTTGAGTTGCAGAGCTGGAAAGGTGAATGTTAATAATAATTGACAACAAATTTTCTTTAAATTGGAATTTATTGATCTTACAATAGGCGCTATAAAGCTATTATCAATGGAAATCTGATAAAGATTATAACACCTGCTTAACAATTTAAAAAAAATTACGCATAGGAAGCAATTTTCGAATGCTAATAAGCAAACATTAATGTTACCACCAATTCAGAAATAAAAAAAATACTTCTAGTAATTGTCACGATTTACATATCAAAATTTATCTTTATTTACTAAATACAAAAAGTAGTTTCTAAAATTAACAATTCAGTAGCTTTGTGGCGTCTATTGTAAGATAATATTTAATGTAAGATAAATAAATTCCAAAGAAAATGTATTGTCAATTATTATTAAGATTCACCTTTCCAGCTCTACAACTCAAAAACTGTTGGTCGGACAGCGTTTGCTCAGAAAAACTTTTTTGTAGCAAATTTAACGCCCTACAAAAGCTGTATATTCATTTTTTCCACAATTTTTTTTTGAATGCCGAAAAATCGAGTTGAAACTGAAAAAAAAAAGATCCTGTTGAAAAATCAAATTTTTTAATTTACGTAGAATATTTTTAGGAGCGGGTTTTTTTTATAAATTATCAAATTTTCAAGTAGGACCGAAAAAAAAAATTGCCTAATATATATTATATATATATATCATCACAAATAACCCCCCCACTAGAACTAACGCTACGCCACTGACCCATATTTATCCGTCCCTAGATGCACGCAATGGGGCAGACGGTTATTACATGCTCGGGATGCGTTTCAGAGGGTTTCAGGAATTAATTTGCGATAACTGCAATAGTTTTCGAGCGAAAAACAAAACTAAATTCTTTTGCTATTTGTTTGAGCGCCCCTTGAATTTTATTCGAAAAGTTTCTAGCTGCCTTCCGAATCGAATGTCACCTCAATCATAATTTTCGGAGAAGGCCTACTGGAAATCGTATCAAGTATGCTTGTAGACTAGAAAACATTGATGTCGTCAGAAACATTTCTTGCACTGAAATTGTTAGGAATTCTATTTATGGCAATATAATCAACTACCAAAGAAAATGATCGGGAAAAAGTAATTTTATTGTAAAATCCATGTTATTTATGTCCAAACGTTAGTATTCCAAACATTATTCAACAAAGTTTCAGTCGATAGAGCTTACCTAACCTTCAAAAAAGCATAAAGAACTCATCCGACTTGTAAGTTACTTTAAATTTCATCATGGAAAAGCATTCGATGAAAAAAGTTCTAAATCCCATAGTGGTTATCATATTATCGAAATATTTGATGATACAAAAACCCATTTACCTATTTAAGTTATTTAGGTCAACACAACTTGAAAGTCTAACAAGAAAGGCGCAACGAAAACCGTTGTTTTTAGGTGAAATGAATTCAAAAACTCACCTTTCAGTCCATAAAAACTGTTGTACAGTTCAACTATAATAATTAGATAACCATATAATCACTTAACTCGCGATAAATACTTCAAAAACACACATAAAATGCACCAGAAATGAACGGCATCTCTCTGCTGGATACAATCTGTAATTTCGATGCTTTTTTGTCAGGTGTCGTGGACTCGTGGACACATCCGCCTTTGAGAATGACGAAATCGTGGGATACATAAATCAAGGTATAGGATATTTAATCTCAGTTTATTTTTCATGTGGAAGTAGTGGAAATGTGCATAAGGTGTTTTGTTATCATAAAGGCAAATTAATATTAAATACTGAAAAAATGGAGTGCGAAAAGGGTGATTTTACTATATAAAACATAAAAATAGGTAAATGCACTAGGATTTCGTACCACGAACTATTTTAATCATACGTGTTCGGAAGAGAAATTGCATTGTTTTCAAGGTTTCCCTTTTTAATCGGATTCAAAAAAGGAGTTTCTTTATTCGACACACATACATACGTTTGCATGTCCAAGTTTTTCTCGAAACTATTCAACCAATTTGAACACAGTGATCTTGCAAACCCAGAGGGGAATCTTAGGCTATATTCAAGTGGTTATGTGTACGGGGTGAGTCAGAAGTACTTCGCTAACATTATTTAATCCATTCGAATACAACTTTCTGTATAGTGATGCTAAAACCCAGAAAAGACTTTGTGATAGTCATGCTAATTATTTTCCTTTAATTGTGAACTTTTTGGTATTCTTTTTGAAGTTTGGAAAATTGTACAAGTTATAACTATATTCAAATACGACACTATAGGCCTTTTACATTATTGAAATTATTTGAAAAAATATTCATAACCATTATTTTACCACGTTTTTGGCAACTCGCATTCTTGTTTGTCTGTCTGTTTATTTGTTTGTCTGCAATAATAATAATAGTAAGGAGCAATCAATAACTTCTCGATGAGCTAAAGACTTGAAATTTCAAACACTGCTCAGAACTGTACGACAAAGCAATATAAACTCCCTTCCTTGTCTGTCTGTTTGTTGGTTTGTCTGTAATAATAATGATAGTAAGGAACAATCGATTTTTAAACTAACTTCCCAAGAGCTAGACACTTGAAACTTCAAACATAGCTCAAAACTGGATGACAATGCAATATTAACGTTTGTCTGTAATAATGATAATAATAGTAAGGAGCAATCTATTTTAAGCTAACTGGTGACTTGAAACTTTAAACATAGCTCAGAACTGTCATAATCTCATCAAGATATTTGAAATCAATTGCAAAATTCCACACCCACAAGAACCCAAAAAAGCAGAATATAATTATTTAATTTTTTTTAAATACCACGTTTTAAAACGGACTAAGAAGTATAAAACAATTTATCAAAGCCCCATACAGATTTATAACTGTTAGTGACTTAAGTGAACTCATTCCCCACGTTTTTCGTTTTAAATCTCGTATTTACATAGTTAAAAATTCATATTCATAAATTTTCAGGACAATCTGAATATGGTTAAGAATCTGTATGGGGCTTGGAGATATTATTTTGTACTTTTAGTCCGTTTTAAAAACGTGGTGTTTAAATAATTATTCATGGTAAAAACCTTCGATAGAGTTCATCCCCCTTCCTTATTACTAAGGATCAGACACTTCGGTGTGCATGATTATTTGTTGAAATTTCTTGCCTCATACGTTCAGGCTAGTCATCAGTACGTAGAAGTGAATAACTTCAAGTCTAATACGATAAATTTATTAGGGGTACCCCAGGGCTCTCATTTGGGACCAGTGCTCTTAAGTATTTTGTTGAGGGATGTCGAAAACTATTTGTCTCAGAAATTGCAATATGGTAAAACCGGGATAGATGCACCACTTTTCAAAAGGGTCTCCCAATTTTAAAACAATTAATTTATCATGAATAATTCCTATGAATATAGCTACTTCAATCTTTTATATTACATTATAACTTACTTTTGTTGACCTTACAATAACTGATTTTGCAGAAATTGAGTTTTTGCAAAACAATTTTTTTGAGATTAGATCCCTACCTGTATGGATAGATACCCCAGCATGAAAATGCTAAGAAGGATAGATGCCTTATGCAGTAAAATGAGTAACATATATAGTTTTCAATGTTTTATTTGTTATTTTAAGGAGATAATATAACACACGCAAAATTAAGCTTAGCATTTGTCCAACAAAAAATTAACATTTTAGTTTTAACGTTTACTAATTTGACATTAAATAATCATTATTCGAAATTTAAAAAAACAACACAATTTAAAGATCAATCCTACTTAATTTAGGATGAGCTGGAAAGTACTATCAGTTTTCCACATCTTGAGCAATAATTTCTGAAAAGTGTACATATCTCTTGCAGCCACTTCTGACACAATATACACTGAATCCAGTCGGTTTTTGTATTTGTCAAAGCATTATATGCAATAATTATTATTTTCGTCTATATCTTTGGGGTTTTCTTGTTTATCACTCTTAATTTTCTTTACAGGCAAACTTTTAGTTTTCTTATATTATCGGGTACATTTTCATCATCTTCAGTAAATGAGGTTTAAATTATGGGTCTTTTTCTTGGTCCTCGAACCTCATTTACTTTATAATAATTATCATTTTCTTCATCACAAAAATCAGTCTCGTCGTCATCGTCTTCTTCACAAAAATAATGTATTTTTTTTGTTTTCCTTTCTTAACTTTTATGTCTTGTTCTATATCTTTGGTTCCGTTATTTCTTTTCTTGAATTTTCCTTTTTTTTTATAATTTCACTCTTGTTTTTTTTTCTAACTTAGTTTTTATATGTTTTTTCTTCCTTTCAGCAATGTCTCTCTTTTCTTTTTTCTTCAATTCGGTATATCTGCTGGATGCTTGGCCCTCATAGCCATGGTCAAAGGAATTTGTGGTATTGGTGATGCTTGGACTAGGATTTTTGAAGGTGTTTCTTTTTCTGCTATGCTATCTGGAAAATGTGCGAGTGTATCATCACCAATATAAAAAATGATAATATCTTTTAAAACCTCAGGATCGATCAAAATACTAGCAGATTATCTGTCGAATGGAGTCGGTATTGGATTAGGCGGTGTTTTATTTTGGTCTATTTCAGTAATATGTTATCTTCCATTGACAAGCTCTGGTTGATAATTCATAGAAGAAGAAGTCTGAGGTAGGATTGTTGATGTTTGTCGCCAGGATTTTGTCGGCCCAGTGCAGTATCTGATATCATGAATGCAGCATCTTGCAAAGCATTCGAATTAAGTGGATGAATTCCTCTACCTCTTAAGCCACCAAGAGCATTTGCAGGTGTAGCAGCGCAAATCCAAGCATTGCATATAAGCGTTCAGGCATTGTAACGGCTGATCTTTTTATTTAGATGGGTGTGCATGAAAAAAATATAACAGAACATAAAAAAAAAAAATACACTGTCATATGTATTTGGAAATGGGGATAGATGCCCCAAAGGCACCTATACCGCGAAAAATCCAGGCGACTATCCTTTTTTATATGGATAGATGCCTTTTTATTTTTTAACTAAAATAAATACAGAAGAGCGATTATTAACACCTAGATGTGTACTTAATGAACTAGTGTATTGATATAATGAAAATAGAACGGAATTTATTACTACTTATAAAGTTATGCAACACTTACCTCTGAAACTTTGAACCAATCGTCGCGTTAGCTGCGGAGATGATCATACGCACAAGCGAGACACTTTCCGCACGACGCGACGTCCTGCGGGGACCTGAGATATGTGGTGCCCACGCTTCTTATTTGAACTGTTTGATTCTATGTTGCGATTTTGGGAAGTTGGGGTTTTGAAAACGAGGCACCTCTCCCACGGCGGCATCTATCCCGGATTTACCCTATACAGAATATATAAATTATCACTCAATATAAAATAAAAATGCAGTCAAACGAAGCGTTTCCGGGCATATATTTATTTGGACAATTCATATTAGAATATTGTGAAGAATCACCTCCTGAAGTTTGTCAAAGTACTTTTGAATCACCCTGTATATGACTAAAGCCTCCTTTTTAGAAATACGTCAGATCCTTTGGGGTTTCCCTATAGCGAAGATAGCAATTGCGACACAAAAATAACAGTAAACCTCTCCGGAGCGCAACGCCAGATCATAATAATAACCGTTACTTCCCAGACTCCTCCCGGTACAAGTGAATAATAAGGAAGACTATTATTATCCCCTTCGGCATTTGCCTGCGGTCATCTCTCCGAGGACCAAAACTCAACTACATCCAACCAATCCATTACGTTGTTTCAGCGTCAGCAAGCAGCAACCGATTCCAATTGTAAGCGTAATGAAATTTTTATTGAAACTATCGATCTTAGTGTTTCAACTTACCAACCCTAATTGGAAACTAAACCTTGAAGTAATCTAATTACTTCGGAGGGATTCAAACTGCAGACAAGGGAATGTTGTTCTTCGGGCTTGACAAATATTTGGGCAATTAGGCGATCGACCGATAGAAAATGGTACGGAGTGTTTTCGTTTGGGAGAGAAAGGCTCGAGTGGGATGTTGAAAGTGGTTAGGTATTTGTTTTGTGGGAATCACATAGACGGACAAGCTGTGGGGGTGGGGTAGAACAACATTGTCTGCGGCATTTTCTCGAAAAATGCCTTTGGTTTATTTCACCCAAAAATTTTCCTTTGCGAACATCTTTGCTAAAAGAGTGGCCAAGAACGAGTGTGACTCGCGTACTAGAGGTCCCGTAAAATTTAGCATTTTACGTGAACGACAAATGATTTGAACATCCAACCCATAATTATCAACCGAAGGAACAAATCGAAAAACATAAATAAAATAGGGTTACAATGTATCAGAATTAACAATAAAATAACATAAAACGACAAGAATGTTACTATTTAATAATCAAACTGAGCAAGAATCGGAAAATTCAAGGAAGAGGAATGGCAATAATTGAAAATAACAGAAAAAATTATAACAGAATGATTTCGTATCATAATGTAGAATCGTTAGAAACTAAAAGACAAGTACTATAAAAATATCATAAATGTAATCCGAAAGACCCTATTTTTTTAATATAATTTATGAAAAATGAAAATGCATAGAAACCTGAGAACACCAAAATTTCAATTCTCAAGAAAGGAATTTTGACAGGATACATAATAATCAAAATCTTAAAAGAGAGGAATATAATTCCATCAGAGTTTAACCCTTTCAAACCCCATGTACATGTGGATGTACACTCATTTCAATTTAATTATGAATATTAATTCCACTCTATATTACATTGGGGACTGTTTGATCACGTATGTGTACATAATATCTAAACGTATTCAGTATATTATCTGCCATCTATTTAGTTCATTGAAATGTTACATGAGCTTTGCATTTTTTAGAGGACGCAATTTTATTTTTGGGACATGTGTGAGGGGTCAATAGAAGCTTAACCTCAAGTTTGTGGGGTCGCCACCCTTGTCCCCCAGCCGCCATCTTGGAAAAAGGGGTGAAAACACTTTTTTCGCGATATCTTGTGTGATCATAACTTGTAGCAAATTGTTTTGCCTACAAATATGTTCATCTAACTTTTTGCCCTCAATTGAAAATTAAAGAAGTTATGAGCAAAAAAGTGAGAAAATTTCTGTAAAAATTTTCTTTTTTGCTCTATAACTTTTTTTTGATACATTTTACAAAAAAATTACCTCAGACCAATCTTGTAGATGATCTTTTGAGGAAAATTTTTCTCATTATTTTTTTTTAATTTCATCCATTTAAAACGCTGTTAAAGTTGACCGGGTTCGTCAATGCTCATGAGAATCCGGTCGAAACGAAATGTTTAACTTATTTTTGTTTTTTTTTTATTGTAAATATATTCTTACAAAATTTTCGTTAAATTCTAACAATTTTACTTATTCATTCCTAACTCTTTTCCCCGCCACCTATGAGGTAGAGTCTGTAAGCGCGTTTTTTTAACGTGGTATTCCCAGTAGGCCTACTCCACGGACATCTTGCTTATAAGGTAATCCTCGTCACCTAATATTTTTAATCACTTATTAGCTAGCTACTCTAATCGACTTTTCTCCGATGGTCCAGGCTGTGGCTCAGAATCAAAATCAACGTCAAATGTGAAAGTGTGAGGAATGACAGGAGTTAAAATTGGAGTCATAGTTGGAAGTTCATCTTCAAATTCATTTTCTTTATTAACTTTGATATTTCCATAATGTTGCTGCATGTTTCGCCAGAACAATGGAGGCATACTGTAGAGCATTTCAGGCCTGCTTTTCTGCAGCCACACATGCTTCCACAGTTTCCTTTGCATCTGCAGAAAATTAATTTCATGAGATCGGGGGGTGCTGGAGGCTTGGAAGCTTGTATGGGCATCCAATTGTTTGCATGCTTCTTCCAGCCCCAATCTTCAGGATTTTGATATCTTCCGAGCCACGACTGGACCTGGTGATATACTCGGAGACTGTGAAAACGAGCAGCATCTTGGGTTGGAGGCAACGATGATAAATTAAATGAATTTTTAGTCACTGTCTTGGCAAATCGTTTGTATCGCAAGCCGTCTAGTGAGTCGTCTTTATTACCGCCGTATAAAGCTATGAAAAAACGTTCGCCAACAAGAGTGAGCAAAGTTGGATCGACTTTCTCACTCAGGAATAGCGCGGTACCACCAGCTAATTCAGGATGTTTCTCCATTATTTTTATAAATTTTAATTTCCCCATATTATAGGCTGCTGATGTTGTATCACATCCTGAAAAAGCATGAAGAAACAGCAAATTCTGTGTTATGAGATCTCCATACATAAAACTTGAAGGGCTATATAAATGAGCAGATGTGCGCCCTTTTGAAGGTTTTGAAAAATAAATGTTAGGCTGTCTTGTACCTGATGCCGTGAGCAATACAAGAATGTCAATGTCCTCTGCCACAATAATAACAGATTAATGAGATCGGGATGCAGTAAGCGCAGCAGAGACGATGATTGAATCTGCATCTGATTCAGCTTGGTTGACAGAAAAGCCAATAAGTAAAGTTGTTCGAATTTAACAAAAATTTTGTAAGAATATATTTACAATAAAAAAAAATAAGTTAAACATTTCGTTTCGACCGGATTCTCATGAGCATTGACGAACCCGGTCAACTTTGGAGCGCTGTAACAGCGTTTTAAATGAATGAAATTAAAAAAAATTATAGGGAAAAATTTTTCTCGAAAGATCATCTACAAGATTGGTCTGAGGTAATTTTTTTGTAGAATGTATAAAAAAATGTTATAGAGCAAAAAAAAAATTTTTACAGAAATTTTCTCACTTTTTTGCTTATAACTTCTTTGATTTTCAATCAAGTTATAGTAACATATTTGTAGGCAAAGCAATTTGCTACAAATTATGTCTCTACAAATTTTTTGTAAGACGCATAGTTTTCGAGATATTGCGAAAAAAGTGTTTTCACCCATTTTTCCAAGATGGCGGCCGGGGGACAAGGGTGGCGACCCTACAAACTTGAGGTTAAGCTTCTATTGATCCCCCACACATGTCCCAAAAATAAAATTGCGTCCTCTAAAAAATGCAATATTCGGTCCTTAAAATTGTAACATTTCAATGGACCAATTCGATTTTCGTGCGTTGTTGCTGCCGTTTCCAGCTCTCATTTTGTGCGTTTCATCAAGATTCTCCGAGTAAAACTTGGTGTAGAAGTCTAGAAAAGGTAAGTGCTGCAGCTGCTATACAAGGTTTTTGTTGGTATGTCATATTTTTCTCATAAAACGTCACTAAATATCATGTACTTGGATATGTACAAATGGTCTCAAGTGGTATTCATATTTGTACAGCAGGATGTACATCTGGTCTGAAATGTTGTTGAATTAGTGATTCAGATTCCATTTTTCTATTTCAGGAGGGAATTGTGCCAAAAACTATAAATGGATAGAAAAAAATATTATAACTTGGAAAATCCCCGAGATATCCAAGAAGTGATGGACCTTATAGAAAATGAAGATCTCTCTGATATAGAACTAGGTGTAGGTTCGGATGAAGAAAATCTCCAAGAATATGAGATGGTTCCCATATCACGACCAGGACCTGACATTTTGACAAACATGAGGCGCAGTTATTGGAAAGAAATGTGAGGGATGAAGAGAATGATTTACGAGATAACTTGGATGGATCAGAAGAAGAATCCGGTACAGACAATGAGAATACGATCAATTCAGTGGAGGAAGATGATATGGATGCAATAGAAGAAGCTTCTCAACAAAGGCAGAGAGGAGGAAGAAACAAAAAGAGAACAGTAAAATGGAAAAAAACATCATTCAGAAAGGAAAATATTGAATGGACCCCTTTAACTCCAGATACAAATTCCACAGAGCCCCAATATCCTATAGAATATTTTTTACGATATATTCCACGAGAAGAATTTGAAAAAATGGCAGATTACAAAACATCTATGCTTTGCAACAGGGAAAGTCATTCAGATCCACACACGCTTCGGAAATTATTTTTTTTTTTTTTTATATGTTCTGGTTCCCACGAAAAGGGATATCCTGTAATGTTCAGAGAACATCGTGGGAACCAAGGGAAAGAAGGTAGGAGTTGGTGTTCTTCTTAAATTTCTGGAGGTTGTATGCTATTTGCACTGCACATAATGATTGGATGTTTGAATGAATTCCCTAGAATTCGGATGTACTGGGATAAATTCTTTGGTATCGGTATTTTCTTAGAAAACATGTCAAGAGATCGCTTCTTTCAACTGAGGTCCTGTTTGCATCTGGTCAATAACTTGGAAAAGCCAGAAAATTGTGTAGATAAATTATATAAAGTCCGTCCTCTGATAGATGTCAAAAGAAAAAGGTGTTTAGAGCTTCAACTTGAGGAAGAACTTTATGTGGACGAACAAATCGTCCCATTTACTGGAACTTTTGCTGTAAAACAGTATGTGAAAGAAAAGCCTTGTCCTTGGGGTCTGAAGTTGTTTATACTCTGTGGAAAAAGTGGGTATGCCTACGATTTTATATTCTATCATGGAAAAACTACTGGTCTAAATGAAAACAATTTGAAAAAATATGGACAAGGTGCATCTGTTGTCCTCCATTTGTCAAGAAGAATAGGAACTGAAAAAGGTCACAGATTATATTATGATAACTATTTTTCTTCATATGACCTCTTGACAATACTCAAAGATAAACAGATATACGCCGCTGGTACAATAAGAACGAATCGTTTCTTCAAACCACCTTTGATGACTGACAGAGAAATGAAAAAGAAAAATAGGGGATTTTCAGAAGAAATTGTCGACGAAAAAGAAGAGAACGTAGTTGTGGTCAAATGATACGATAACAAACCAGTCTGCCTAGCTTCCAACTACGTAGGAAAGGGAGAGAAAGATGTGGTGAAACTTTGGGATAAAAATCATTCGAAATATATAGAAGTAACTAGGCCTGAAATTATCCACGATTACAATCATGGAATGGGTGGAGTGGATCTCATGGATCAATTGATGAGTTATTACAGAATATTCATCCGTTCGAAAAAATGGCCGCCACGAGTAATAATGCATATGGTTGACTTTGCATTAGTCAATAGCTGGATAGTATATAAGAAAGATTGTGACAAATTTGATTCACCCCAAAAACAAAGGCTGACCCTACTTGAATTCAGAACTAGAGTTGCTGAGAGCATGATACGTATGGGCAAACCAGTAAATAATAATCTGAAGCGTGGTAGACCATCTTCCTCATCACCATCTGTTCCTCATCATAATCGCACACGAGGTGAACGTCGACCATTAGAAGAAATTCAAAATGATCATTTCGATCATATGCCACAGTTTGATTCGAATAAGGAGGCAACTAAATGCAAACATTCTGGTTGTAAAGGCCGAAGTCACATTTTTTGTGATAAATGCAGAGTGCATATGTGTCTTGTACGAACAAGAAACTGTTTCGACAAACGAAACGAGTTGATGAATGTAGAATTGATTTTTATACGTAGAAAATAAGCTCAAAATGTAACATCGTTTGAGACCACTTGTACATGCTTGTGTACAATTTTTTTTGTAAAAATAAAATAAAAAATTATGTTTTTCTTCTTTCAGTGAACTCACTCACTGTCCCAGATGAGCTAGAAACAAAAAAATATGTTTTTTCCCTCTCAAAAAAAAAATCAGGTCTGAAAGGGTTAACATGACAATTCATCAGTATCGTAATCGAACTTTTTCAAAATGAAGGGGAGTTATGTCCGATACCTTCCAAAGAATGGCGAATTCGAAACTGAAAGTCTTGAAAGCACTTCAGTGATTTTCAACGACACCCGTCAGGCATTTATTCCTAACCTGTCAGTTTCACTTGTCACACCACATAGAGTACACATTTATATTAATATAATTTTAATTAAACAATGCTAATGTGGCTTGACATGTTTTTGGATCACTTTCCACACTCTGAAAATGAAAATATAATCAGGAAAATAATTTTCTATAGGAAATATAATTTGGTGAACGCAGTAACATATCGGGGTGAACTAATTAGTTTGCCCTTTCTACACTTGTCCTGATTATATTTCCATTTTCAGACTGTGGAAGGTTACCCAAAAAACATGTTAAGTAACGTTGTTCATCCACAAAAAACCACATTCATTCAATAATGCTAATGTGGTTGTAGTAACTTTGAACTTCGTTTTATTCCTTAATCTACTTTTTTTTTTTTTTTGTATCACTATGATATGAATGAATATGTTTAACATCATTGAAACCAACCTCAACAAAGTTGTAAGTAGCATAATGTTTCGCTCTTGAATATGTATTACTATTGTTTTTTTTTTCATCTATTGTAGTCCCCCTGATGATTTCCGAAAGCTTGGATAAACGTTAAAGAGTTTGCTTTTTCATTGCTGCTTACCCTAGTTTTGTTGTTGTAGTTGTAGTTGTTATATATAATAACTCTAGTTTCGTATATATAGATATATATAAATAAACTCGTGATTTTTCTACAAAAATGGTATCCATCAAAATTTTGATATATATATATATATATAGAAGTAGATTTCTTGTGGGGATGCAGTCAGGTTAAAGGGCTTTATTTCAAGTAAACTCTTTGAAATTCGTCAAGCTTTCGGCTATGTTTATTGCATCCCCACAAGAAATCTACTTCTATATTACCGCCAGTCACGAATACTTATCACTATATATATATATATATATATATATATATATATATATATATATCTGAAGTCCGTCCCCCCCTACTAATTTTTGAACCACCTGGTATATCGCAACGAAATTTGGAGGGCTTAGATAGGAGATAAAAACCTACTTTTTCATGAAAAAATCACAGTTTCGAAATGGCGGCTGAGCGCCATCTTCAATGATTTTTTTAAATAGAACACCCCGTATAAGGAAATTAATATTGTCTACCCACTTTATATACAATCGACTATTTCCTGGACAATATTGTTATTCAAGAAGGGTATCGAATTATTCGGAAATACCAGTTTAATCTCGCTCAAAGTTTTTGAATGAGACAAATATGTTGGGTCATAACCATTGCTGTACGCTAGGTTTTTCAAATGTTGTTTGAGGGAAAAAATATATTTTATATATTACTTACTGACCAAAATTTCCCAAGAAAAGAAAGGACAGACTAACAATAAGTTTTCATGTATTCATTTAGTTTTCAGGCAAGAACTAACCAAATGCAACTTTTTATCTGGATCTGCAGAATTCTGGATAGCAGCCAAATATTATCGTAACATCATCATACCGCACATATTTCCTCTCATCATGAATAATTTTCCAGGCAACTAAAACTTTTCGAAGAAATTGCTACAATAAATTCATAATTTGTCGAACTTCCGATCCAACCATACCACGATAAATAATTCATGAACCAATTTTTCTCTCATAAAATTGATGTATTATAGAGTCATTAGGGACATGAATTACCGAAGACATTCCAAGTACCAGTAGAATCCAACATGAAAATGAAGTTTTGGTTTACTTTGGAAAGATTAAACTTTTTCAATGAACTTGGCATACACGGTAGGATGTATTTCGGATCTGATGAAGCGAACTCTTGAAAATCTGGAAACTTTTTCCTGCATATATACGATCCCAGGGTAGTAGCAAGAACTTTTGAACAGATACTTGGAGCACATTTAAGAGTGGAAGTTTGAAGTTACATCCGAAAATGTCTGTAATAAAAACTTGTATCGAGGGGAACTATGTAAATCCATTTAGATTTATAAATGATTTTCACGGCAATCACAGAGATAATTCCTACACCGAGAGCTATGTTTTTCTTGTGTATGTATGTCCGCTATTATCTTGGAAATTTTCCAACCAATTTGAATGGAATTTGTTGTATAGTGATCCTGCAGAATCAGATGGGGTCCTTAACTAATTTGTAATGTTTTATAAACAGGGTGAGCGAGAAGTATATGATCCCAACTGAACTGAACTGAAATTATACCAAGCAGAGGGGTAAAATAGCTTGAAGAAGTCCGAATTTACCTATTTCAGACCAAATATTCTACCATTCAACTACTAACTAACTACAAAGTTATAATTCGAGTTATAAAAGCCGTAACTGAGACCACCGGACCTCCTTCAAAGACCATAAACTTAATAGGCGTAGTGCATAGTATGAAATCAATTGTTATGACCTTCACAGCCTCATGGGTCAATAAAGTTATTTATTAGGTTAAATTTCACCTAAAGGTGACCAGCAGAATGTGTTCAAAATACTTGAACTTTCAGGGAATACTTTCTAGTAAATATTAACCTAATTATTATCTCATGTATGTTCACATAGTCAGGGAATGAACAAGTCGGTAAACAGGTCTACTATACACTCTACATTACCTAGTTTGGCACCAATTAAGTTGCCTGGGTATTTTTTGTCATAGTTTATACCTACTGTTTCCCTTTTCAAGTCTGATAACCAATTGATATTTCTTCCTACTCACTTTGATATTTGGAATGATGAAATCTCCCGATATGAGATGTCGATTTTCATCGAATATTCGGCAGTATATGTTGGAGGAAACAGTTTGGGATTGAGAACGTCATCGTTTAACCACGTTTCTATTATACAAACGAAATTATAATCCGCAGCACACACTGACTGAAAGAAGTCCGAAAGTTTGGTTCTCGGACCCCTTGTGTTCTAAAGAAATAGTTTCAACATCAGTTCGTTATCTCATGTCCACAAACAATATTTTGAAGGATTTTTATGAAGTAGGAATATTTTCGTGAATTACAAGGTAGGCTCGAGAGGATTCGTCTTTCTTAACAGAAATTTCCGATTCCATTAACCAAAAAATTATGATAAAATTAGAATTTAGCATTGGACAATTTTATTTGGTTTGAATTTTCATTCAGTGTCGATTTTTGTTTTTGTAATGAATAATGGTAACCTGCCATTTATGTGAAATATTAATCATGTTGAACATCCCCTCCTTAGTGTAATCGATGTCTGTGCTCTTAGCAATAATAATAAAGGATCATTATTATTATTATTCTCTCAAATATTATATGGCGCATGAGATAATGGTGAATTGTTATCGAGTTTGTATTTATTGTACTGCAAAATATGGAATGTATAAATTACCCATTATTTTAAGTGGAGATTTTGTAGAGTCGTCAAAGGTATTCCATACACATTTAGGAGAATTTTCATGTTTGGTAGAACCAGAAATCTAAGAAGGTCGTAAATTACCAACCACTTGAGTTATTAGCAGGCGGTAGATTCTACGCAGAGTTGTACCTGCCTTAGCCATTCAATTTTGTTTTATAGGTAGGTATAATTATATTGGGTTAAATTATTGAGAAAAATCGCTTGAATATAATTGAGAATTGTTTATTTATATATAATATATGATAATAATATATATATATATATATATATAATTATATTATATTATATTATATAATAATATATGATATACCTAATTGATGTAAAACGTCAAACTTTATACAGTTTCTCGATAACAGGTATTTATAAACAAAATTACTCACGACGATCAGTTTCACTGTCGTCATCCAAATTGATAATAAACTTTTCTTTGGGAATTTTTTCTATATCCATATATGACTTTTCCACCTTTTTAATATGGGAAACACACTTGGCCCAGCTGCTATCAGTACTGTTTGCAGTTTCTGTTTGAATAAGAGCTACCACAGTTGAAGTTAAGGTTGGAGAAATATTATTTCTTCGAACTGCTGACTTAGGCTGATGCCATATATGTTCAATTGGGTTAAACATACAGTAATAAGGAGGAAGACTGGACAGTCCACGTTCCAGAAGGGAAGTATAAACATCTAACATAATTTGTTTCTCATGAGGGTGTAACATTTGTCGACTAGTGGTACTACGACCACCAGTTGAAGTACCTAGCTTCAGGATGAGCGCATGGACGCCACATTTTTCACGACACAAAAATCGAATAGACACTTTGAAATAGACTGACACAACGGAATATCAGGTAGGTAATGACTAAATGTTGTTTAATTTTCCCCCTTTTATTTCTGAAATTGGAAATCTGTCAGTTCTCAAAACAGTCTTGTTTTCCAAATCTGGTACGTAATTGATTTTGTAACCGTAAATAGACCATTATCACTATAATCTCGTTGATAGCCCATTAGTACTGATAGGCTGGTGGCCAGATAAGTTAATTTTATTATTTTCACACATTTGAACATATCCTTACCAATGGTTCTAAATCAATCTTACGAGAATTTTTATTTATTATCAAATAAATTTAAATACAAAACTGTCAACAAAAGCCAAAAATAATGGAGGGCCCACTATTATTAAAATGCCAAACTATTTCATGAGATATTTTAATCCGGATCCGGGAATCTTTGAAGGAACACACACTTTTATTGCTTATCTATATTTCGAACAATAGGTAATAATGAGGGTCGTCGGCCAATATTGATTTACGACCGTCTTAGATTTCTGGATCTACTTTAACTCATGTCGAAAACGACATACACCCCCATAGGTACTTCTTTACAAGTCAGAGGGAATACAGAAGCGGTCCGATTGGGAAGGATAAATAAATGGGCTCCTACTTTCCACAGGTGATTCCGGTAAAACTTACATTACCCCAAATCTTCCGTTCAATGTTTTCTGTCAGGAGATTATTTCAAATGTCTCAGATTCCATTGTAATAGTTATAAAAAGGATAGCAGTGTGACAACATTTTATAACACATTTATGACTGATATACTACCAGCTCATGAATTCATCTTTTTCGTTCGCTATGGTCCTAAGGATCGCTTCACCGAGTCAATAAAGCAGATATAATGGAATCAACAATGTGTTTTCATCTTAACAAATTGGCTGTAAATCTTTGTTTCCTCGGAATGTATCTATAATTCATATGCCTTGTAACTTCGGAGATATATTTCTGTAACGAATTGCGATTGTAGAGGCTGTATCATTAGAAATCTCCGATCGAGTCACGAAAAAAATATTTTTTTATTGGAACTCATCAATATTCCATATAGACTTTCAATATCTTCTTGATTTATATTACCGTACTCAAGTTTGATACTAGGAGGAAACAGGGCTGTGCCCATTTTTTTAAAGGGGAAGGGTTTTACAAGTATATTAAAAAATCTACCATGGATTATAAGAGCATGCCAAAATTCGGCCTCTTATGGACTGTCGCTAATAAAGTTGTATACTGTTGAAATCTGCAGTAACTCAACTAGAGATTCTAGAAGAATAATTCAGCTATATCAAAAACATAAAATAGATTTCTGCGGTTGACCAATAAGATACAATAAGATATTAAACGGGGCGAATTAACTATTTGAACACTTTCGGTGGAATGATCGAAGAACTACATTTAGTTGTATCGAATGAATGTGGTTTTTTGTGGAGGAACAACGTTTCTCGACATTTTCTTGGATCATATAAACGGTCAAGAACCGACGATCAAATTCACGTTAGAATCTGAACAAAACAACCAACTCCCCTTTTTAGATGTCATGATCCAAAAATCATCATCCCGAATGGAAATATCTGTACACAGAAAGAAGACGCATACCAATCGATATCTACACTACAACTCAAACCATCATGCCAGTGTGAAAAAGGCATAGTTAAATGTCTCTATAATCGAGCCCAAACAGTTTGCAATTCCAACCAGAATCTACAGGAAGAAATAAACCTCATAAAATCTGTTCTCAAGGAAAATGCATATCCGGATCAGTTTGTGGAAAAAACAATCACTGATATTGAAAACAAAAATCCATCAAACAACCAATTAACACAACCAACAGGAGTACTCCCACCACCTACACATTTCACAACCAACATAATACCTTATGTCCCCGGATTTTCTGAAAAGATCAAACGAATTGGACATAGGTATTATGTGAGAACATCATTTAGAACAACAAACACACTGAGATCTATACTAACACCAGTGCGCCAAAGTGAACATCACAGTTACATCAGAAATCGACAAATAACCGGATAAAAAATTACATCCAATGGCGATCATACGATTGAATGGAATAGGACAAAAATGTTGATGAAAGAACCACATCAAGAGAAAAATTGAAAGAAACGGCATGTATTCTTCTTTCCAATAACAACTGCTTTTCAACAAATTCTGTTGAAATGGATCATACATGGTTACCTCTACTCAGAGAGGAAGTGAGATATGGTAGAATGCTAATAAACTGATCTGAACAACAACCCATATATCAAATGAGCAATACGTCACTCTCAAACTTTTTTGGCAGATCTCAATTGACATCCGTCAGTTGAAAAAGCGAAAAAGACTCTGCAAGAAGAAATCCAAATTATTAAAACAATTGAAGGAGATTCAGAAGATTTTGAGAATGGGGGCAGATAACGTCCCCGAAATGTCAATCAAAAACTATATAGAGAAGTATTTTTTGAATTAAAAAAAAATAAAAATTTATGGGCAAATTCAGAATTCGGGGTGAACTAATTAGTTTGCCCTTTCTACACTTGTATAGATTTTCCTGATTATATTTTCATTTTCAGACTGTGGAAGGTTGCCCAAAAATACATTTAGTTGATTGGTTGGCAAAAATTATCTTTTAATGAAACAATTCCAAGGTACTTGTAAACGATATTTTTTTATCGAAAATGATATTGCTTTATTGCATTCTTGTGCAGAAAAATAGAAAAAACGTGCTACAAAAAACACCTTGGGATATTTCTTGAGCAAGCCTTTTGTGGAAAATACATTCCTTTGCAGTTTCTCTCAGGGCGAGCATTTATTTTTCAATACACAAAACCTACCGCAACGGTGTTGTTCCATTCAATTAAATAACATGAAGAATACTTAAGTACAGAAACAGCTATGATACATATCCGGATATATTGTTGGTCTGGAAACCAACAAAATCGGATATAGTGAAAATAGACATTTCCGATGCAAATTTCACAAGATACTCTCCTGTGAATCCATCCTTGAAAAGATAATATTCCTTGGGGCATTTATCGAAGAGTTTGCATTTTATGTATACACAAAATGGGATTACATTTCCAACGAACCGGGAGAGATGAAATTCTTGGAATAATGTGGATGCTGCGAAGTGAGGTCTTTCTTTTAATTTTCTACCTTCGAGATCCGAATTTCGAAAGTTTCATGCATTTTAAGCAACTCGTTGATTGGGGAAAGTTCAAAATATTAATAAATTTTCTCAATTGATCAAATGTTAGCGGTATTTTGTTTGGAGTAAAAACTAGTATTCACTTCGTTGTTATATGGTTTTTCATGGGGAACTGAGAAACAGTTAAAGTAAACATATATTGTGGTACAAAATAGCCTCTATTCGAAATTCGGGGATTATAGGAGGAGCATTAATCAACGAAGTATCATTTCTTAAAAAATAAAGGATAAATTCGAGTTCAAGTTGGGAACAAAGAAAAAGTAGGTGTATTAGCTTCATAGAAATATATATCATAGTTCGATTTATTAAAAAAACTAATCATTTGGTTTCTACTAAATCTTGGCAGTTTTATTCATAATGAATGACTCGTGTGTGAAAACCAAGCAATATTTTTATTGGTGTGATTTTGAAGTAACTTCAATAGAACTTGGCACCCAGTTAGATATCAGTTCTTTCATGACAACTTACTTATTGTTCGTTCCGAATTTATGTTTTTGGATGGATATCAATACCTACTGTGAAGTAACATAACTTTTTCCTGCGTTTACGTGGTACACTTTTCCAATTATCATTTTCGGTGTTTTATTGTACAGAATGAATATTAGAGCGCTTAGCCCATTCATGGTCACCAATTCTTTAGAGTCTTCGATGTAATGGTATGTTTGCTATTGTATAGAGAATATTCAAGTAAATGGAACAAACAACTTTCATCGGAAGGCATAAGCATAATTTGGTGTAATATGATGGACCCATCCAATTCAAGTCTACTATTTCATTAAGAGAATGACAAATTATTTGTAGAATCCGTAGGTACATGAATAATCAAATTAGATAGTAAAGCACACAGTCCTCAATATATCATTATAGTCCGCCATTGCGCGGCTAGCTACGCATAGTTTAAAACCTAGAAAAATCAACTTATAGTAGAACTAGAAATCTGAGAAGGTCGTAAATCAATATTAGCCGACGACCCTCATTATTACCTATTGTTCGAAATATAGATAAGCGATAAAAGTAGGTGTCCCTTAAAAGATTCCCAGGTCCGGATTAAAATATCTCATCAAATAGTTTGGCATTTTAATAATAGTGGGCTCTCCATTATTTTTGGCTTTTGTTGACAGTTTTGTATTTAAATTTATTTCATAATAA
Organism: Gonioctena quinquepunctata; assembly: GCA_018342105.1. Taxonomy (NCBI): domain Eukaryota; kingdom Metazoa; phylum Arthropoda; class Insecta; order Coleoptera; family Chrysomelidae; genus Gonioctena; species Gonioctena quinquepunctata. The sequence continues at coordinate 899,800 of JAFIRS010000116.1, read as the reverse complement.
AAGATCTCGTAGGGTTGATTTAGAACCCTTGGTAAAGATATGTTTGAATGTGTGTAAATAATAAAAATTACTTACCTGGCCACCAGTACTAATGGGCTATTAACGAGATTATAGCGATAATGGTCTATTTATGGTTACAAAATAAATTACCTACCAGATTTGGAAAACAAGACTGTTATGAGAACTGACCGCTTTCCAATTTCAGAAATAAAAGGGGGAAAGTTAAACAACATTTAGTCATTACCTACCTAATATTCCGTTGTGTCAGTTTTGTCTATTCGATTTTTGTGTCGTTCACAAAGTGGCGTCCATGAGCTCATCCTCAAGCTAGTACTTTAACTGGTGGTCGTACTACCACTAGTCGACAAATGTTACACCCTCATGGGAAACAAATTATATTAAATGTTTATACTTCCCTTCTGGAACGTGGAATGTCCAAGGATCAAGCTGTGCAAGAAAGTGCTTCTTTAACAAAAACACCGTATTGCAAAGTGTTTAAAATAGTAAGTAACCCTATTTAAAAAAAAAGAAACGAAAAGACTCTGGCGGTTCAAGGAAACTAGATGGCTGTGATGTAGATATAATGCGAAGAACAATATATGCCTTGTATTTTAATGCAACGGCTTAAAAATAATGAAACTGGTATCCAGTGTTGCGAAGAGACTTCAAATCAGTAGTGTATTTGGATGAAACTTGGTTCGATACACACGATATTCCAAACAAAAGTTGGGTAGACTCATCTGCCAAACTAATGCGCAGTCTAATAAAGGAAAACGCATTACGATAGTTCACGCAAGAACCGAAAATGGTTTTATACCAAATGCGTTGTCTTTATCGCCAAATAATATTAAGGACTCTTTAGTCGATTATCGTGATGATACTACAGCCGAATTATTTGAAGACTTGTTCCAAAATAAACTCATACCAAATATTCCACCCAACAGTATTACCGTCATGGATACCACAGTCGAAGACTAGATAAAGCACCATGTTCAAATGACACCAAAGCCAATATACAAGAATATATGTTAAATAATGATATGTACTATGAGGAAAAGTACACAAAAAAATAAAAGAAAAATGTTTGTGATTCATTGGCTGAACATATATGGCATCAGCTTAAGTCAGCAGTTCGAAGAAATAATACTTCTCCAATCTTAATTTCAACTGTGGTAGCTCTTATTCAAACAAAAACTCCAAACATTCCTGCTAGCAGCTGGGCCAAGTGTGTTTCCCATATTAGAAAGGTGGACAAGTCGTATATGGATATAAAAAAAATTCTCAAAGAAAAGTTTATTCAATTTGGATGACGACAGTGAAAGTGAAACTGATCTTCGTGAGTAATTTTGTTTATAAATACCTTTTATCGAGAAACTGAACTTTTTATAAAGTTTGACATTTTACATTAATTAGGTATATCATATATTATTATATAATATAATTATATATATATATATATATTTATATATATATATATATTATTATCATATATTATATATAAATAAACAATTCTCAAATATATTCAAGCGATTTTTTTAAGTAATCATCTTAACCCAATATCATTATACTTACCTATTGAACAAAATTTAATGGCTAGGGCAGGTACAACTCTGCGTAGAATCAACCGCCTGCTGATAACTCAAGTGGTGTGTGATTTACATTTACATGAATAATCAAATTAGATAGTAAAGATAAGAGCAGCATACAGTCCTCAATATATCATTATAGTCCGCCAGTGCGCGGCTAGCTACGCATAGTTTGAAACCTAGAAAAATCAACTTACCTGCTGTTTCCCTCAACGTGTCACGCTTTACAACTCAATCATTCACCGCGTACAGTGCTTAGAGCAGTGTCTCGTGTCTTACTACAATTGTTGATCTGATAAATTTTCAGCACATTAGAATATTGTAAAAGTCTAGAAAGCTCCAAAACCACTTCGATGATATGAAGTTTCCTCTTTCTCGCTATTCTGTGAACAGAAGGATGGCTGTTTTCTGTACGACGCGGAATCCATAAAGACCTACACTTCACCGATGGCAGGCGGAACTCTTACTTGGAAAGGAAAAGGGAACGTAGTAGATACCAACACAATATACCGAAGGCTAATTGAAATCCTGAACGATTGATCATCTACTACAGTACCCAAAAAAGATACTGGAAGGGCATTCTTTTGAAAGCCTTGAAAGAGCCTTTTCAAATTCAGATCCTGCAAGGAATTCTTTGTATATCGAATCGATGATTGATATATTTGAATGTGTGTAAATAATAAAAATTACTTACCTGGCCACCAGTACTAATGGGCTATTAACGAGATTATAGCGATAATGGTCTATTTATGGTTACAAAATAAATTACCTACCAGATTTGGAAAACAAGACTGTTATGAGAACTGACCGCTTTCCAATTTCAGAAATAAAAGGGGGAAAGTTAAACAACATTTTAGTCATTACATTAAAAAGATACTGGAAGGGCATTCTTTTGAAAGCCTTGAAAGAGCCTTTTCAAATTCAGATCCTGCAAGGAATTCTTTGTATATCGAATCGATGATTGATATATTGCAGGTTCTTTGGGACATTTTATATTCAGGAAGAGAAAATTGAAGTAATCATATCATAAAAAACAAGAAAAGCTGGCCATGAAAGGAAAGGGAATGGAAGGAAAGATTTCCGAAATCAGGCTCTTGAGTGAGGAAAATACGGGTGGCATGTGCAACTACTTCACAGCCTCCTGGAGTTCCAAATCCAAATTGAATTGGTTTAATGGTCAAATTTAGATGTTAAATGACAAGTTACATTTGCTGCTATTCGGCGATAAAATCCCCCACGGCTATTGGACAAATTCTGCCAATTTTTTCAAGGCTCTCAAAGAAGCATCGTATGGAATTGGGCATATATCTGAAATAAATTTACCGAATAGCAAAAAGTGGTTAGTTAAAATGGAAGATTTTCATAACCGGAACTCTTTGAAATAAGATCCTGTGAATGTGAAGGTTTGAGGGAATCCAATTCTCTTGAGGAACTAGTTCGGAAAGATTTGATAGCATTCAGGATTTCTTTTTCACACCCTATGTTGGTAATTCTGTCTTGAAAAGTGGCATGTGAATGTTCTGCTTGCAGTTCTATTCAGGTGGAATCATCATAATCTGCGATACTGTCAGTCAATATTTTAATTGCAGAAGAAAGATCACTATAAGAAACCTCGTTTCTAGCGGTTTTCAATGGATCTACTTGATGATGATTGTGGAAAGAGATTCTATCCACATACGATGGAGGGAGAATGAAGTATTTATAGGCAAAAGAAAGTAAATATTTCCAAGATTCCAGAGAATTATTTGAAATACACATTGTTTACTTTGTTCAAAGCTCTTGCGGTACATGTTCTGGGGGCTTTGGGAATCTTTCTTACTATAAAGGTTCGTTGTTTCAGATTAACAAGCTGAGCGTTCAGTTGGATTTGGATGTAGTGATCATATTTCCTGTGAGTCGGTTGGGTGTTTTTATATGATGGTACTGAAAAGAATGAAGGGTGATATGCATTTTGAAACATTTAGAAGATTTGAGTTTTCTGTTACAGAGTCATCAAAATTTAGATCCAACTTTTGTCAATGGAACATTTTCAAAATTTCGTTTGGATTAGCAATAATCTGATGTATTTCTTAAATCCAAAACCTTTTTTCTTCGAGCTTATGTAATGTACTCTAAGTGTTTCAATAACTCTGTTTGATGATTATAACTGGCACAGTGAAGGTTAAAAACAGTGAGAAGAATAAGGTGAAAAATATTTATAGTTCTACTTTGAACATTCATTTCACTAATTGGTCTATTTTGATTGATTCCATATTTGAAATTGGAATTTCATTCCATAAAATATGTGGTAGTATTGCTATGGTAAGATTAATTGAGACGCAAAACAGCAAGGTTTCGAGAATACAATTCCAATTCGATGTATAATACCAGAAAAGCAATAATCTTCAATGAATTGTATTTAAGTTGTGAATATTTTTTTTTTGATTATTTACTAGACAAGGTTGAAATTGGCAACTCAATATCGGACTTTTCACAGTTACATAAGCTAAAAATGCTTTTAGGTGTTTTTTCTTTTCAATATTTCATAATTTTTAGTTAAGCCCAATAAAAGAAATATTTATCTATTAGAATAAAATCACGAGAGGAGCTTCTCGGACCCAAAAGCAATCTCTCTACAAGTTTCCGCATAATGAATACGTTTCAGATTATACTCCTTATTGAGCGAGTTCGTATCGATTGATGTTGTCCAACCAAATGTTCGGCTTTGCCGATCTCGAATAGGTCAAGACTCTATTAGACCACTTGGGGATATGCGGGTTTCAATCATCAATTCGATTTGCAGCCGGGAAAGAGGAAAAGACAAAAACGTATTCGAGTGTTTGAAGTGACACATTTGGACGTTGATCACTTGGAGGGTTGTACGTGGCTGTTATCGTGGTTGTGGAAAAAGTCCTGATTGTAACCTTTATCGAAGTTTTTGCGATATACAGTGACCCATCAGGAGAGCTTTTCTTCATGATAAGTGATATATATAAAAGGAACTCATTAGCCAGATATAATAATAATAATAATAATATACATTTATTGACAGAAAATAATATCTAAATACATTTGGAGAAAAAAATAAAATAAATGAAACCTGTCAATAGGTTACAAGATTGGTATAAACCATTCTTACTCTTGCACCTCAATAAATAATAATAAATGAAAAAAATGAAAATACAAAGAAATAGAAAAAATATAAAGAAAAAATTTATAGACGTGAAATTAATTATAATTATAATAATTATGTTGAAGGGTGTTTATTCCATTGTTTTCTCGATGAATATTTCATCAACTACACCATGAGACATTATTAAAAACAATTTTGGAATAAAATCAAATCATGAGATCCACTTCCATACATATAAAAGTAAACAACACTATATGGATATTGTTACAATATTAAATCAATAATGGTATAATAATAATGTGAATAATATAGAACGACAATGATAGAGAAAAAAAAACATACAGAACAAAAATACAATACGAAAGAGAATGAATGAAACTTACAAAAATAATAGGTGATAATTATTATAGTGGAGAACACATATATATTTAATAATGATGTTTATTTGAAAATAGTTTTTGATAGTAGACAACTTTCGAAACATACGATGGATTATATTCCATTGGTTCCTTAACTTTTGGTTTTGGGATCACAATAGATTTTTTCCACGTACTAGGAAAAACATTTTTTTCCAGATAGAAATTTATAAGATGTAATATGATGGGTAATAATGATGGGCAACAGAGATTCACAAGAAAATTATCAAGATCGTAAATTCCCCTAGACTTACTTTTTATTTGTGACATAAAGGTCAGTAACTCAGCCTCCGTGATCAGATGAAATTCTAATTTTTCTATATTTATTTAGAGCTTTGTCCCTAAGTTTCATCATGAGTTTTATATTGTCGGTTATCCATGGAGTAAATGGCTTGTTAAAGTTTTTTGTGATATATGGAGAGTGAATATCAAATAAGTTAAGAATATGCAAACAAAAGTATTCAATTTTATTGTCAATGTCTTCCATCAAAAACATATGATCCCATGGAATCAAACCCAAATCATGTGTGAAATTTTCAAAATTAGAATTCTGAAATTGCGAAACGTTCTTGATACAGGTTTTTTGAGATGTTTCGTTTGCGGTATGATACAATAAACTAAGTAGTGATAATTTTCGTAAATCTGTTGAAGTTACAAGCAAAATCTACAAGTTAAATAACGAAATAACAGAGCAAGATCTAGAATTCAATATATCTGATACGTATTTATAATTAAATGTTTTTATTCCGTTGAGAAAGTGATCGGGTGTTGATGATTTTCCGAGTCTCAACTTTTCTTTTGTTATTTTCTCCGGCTATTGAAGTCCAGGGTAAAAGTTGTGTGCCTTCTTCTTCTGAGCGCTTCAGTTCAGCAAATGTATATTCAGTTCTGTTTGTTGTTAAAATATTTTTACGCAAATCAACTTTTGATGTTATGTCTTGGATTTTAGCTTGTTTCAGATGCGACAGCAAGAATTTATTAACGGTGTAATCTTCAGGAGGGAGGTCGTGAACAATGTTTATACTGTAGTTTTTCAGTGCTTCTCGATTCAACTTTGCTTTGGAAATTATGTTGTTTTTCAACTGGAACTGTACCGTCTCTAGAGCCACTGGACGAGTTTTATTCTCAGTTCTAGTACCTAAACGATAAATGTCTCGAAAGTCGGTATTTGAACATTCGATTCCAAGTGTATTAGTAACTAAGCTCAGGATATCATCCATCAAATTATTATCGGATTCTGGAATGCCATATATAATGAGGTTATATTTCTTCTGACGACGTTCTAAACCAAGAATTTTTTCACGCAACTTTATATTTTCGCCTTCCAATTCTGAATTTTTTAAAGTTAATTTTTCAATATCAACGGAAAATTGCAAGAACTCAAGTAAAAAATGGGAATGGTATTTATGGTTTTTATGGACCTCCTATCAGTGGAAACTATTTTAGGCGATAATAGTCTTTAAGTACTCACAGTTGAGGTCTTGAATATGAATCAATCAATTAATGCACTTGCACTCACTTCACTTGAAGTGTTTTCATAATAACTGATAGCAAGAGAATTCACGCAGACTTATGCAGATTTACAGTTCCAGATAAAAGTTTTTTGATTGAATATAGTAGAATATTGGGGAGCAAATTTAAACACGTGTTCATGCACACACGGATTTTTAAACGAATGTCATAAAAATACTACCGATGACGGACGTCACAACTTCACAAATTTAAAAAAATGCTGGTATATCTTCTCGATGTGTTCTTCGAATCGAATTCTTGGGAATTTGGTTCTGGTAATATGAGGAAACTGTTCTCAAACATGGGTTAAAACAAGGGTAATTTTGATGCAGTTTTTTTTAAATTTTTACGTATTTTTTTTTCTTTTTTATCATTTCTGAGCCCATGTATTTTCGTCCTTGGACACAATATTCCCTACAAAATATCACCGGACAAAATATTTCCAAGACAAAATATCCCCAAGACAAAACATCCCCATACATAACACCCTAAGACGAAATATTTCTGTACGAACATACACACACACGACAAAAAATTATTTTCAGTTGTAAATTCATAGAAACACATTTTTATTCAAGTCATTAGGAAAAATAACATAAAATAACAAAATTATAATAACAAATAAACATTGAAACAAAACACAGATAACCAAATTAATTGCTAATACAATATATAAATAACCTAATACAATAATTTCAATGCTTAAACGAAATAATTTTCACAATACATACTCCTCAAATACATCAATTTATCAGGTTTTTAATCGCTCATCGTAGTCACGATAATCCTTCGGCGATTAGCAACCTTTATACCAGTATCAATCTATCTGATTAATATTACTAAACTAAACGTAACTTAACAGTCCACCACGAGATGTCAGTCTAGAACCATTGACGCAAAATTATTCGGGGATTTTGTATCATGGGGATATTTTGTCCGGGGATCAAAACGGCTGATACCGGTTAAAGGTGTGGTGTTTTCGCAATTTTTTCATTTTTGTATCGATCATTTTTCAAACTATAACACAACAATATATCAAGAAAATATTGTGGTTTGAAAGGCGATCAAAACAAGATGGAAAAGGTTGTGAGAACACAACATCTCTAACCACCCAATTCAACACAAAACTTGTAATAAAATCACAAAAATAAGCCTGTTCAAACCTTCGAGAGAGTAGGCAGGATGGGGCATTCGAGAGAATCAGCGTCCTGTCCTGGGGAGTAGTCACAAAATTTCAAATCCTGCCCTAACCTGACGTATTAATTTTTTTTTTCGCCACCGTTGCCAATTTTATCAATTCTCATCCACCTCCGAATTTGGAAGCTACCGATTTTCTAACACATGTACTACACGTCAACATTCTGGAACCTGTAACTTCGCTTGAAGTTAGAAATGCAATCAGTTCTCTGAAACATACTACACGGATTTTTCAATTAGGTCAGGACAGGATGTGGAAAATCAGTAAAAAAATAATAGTTTAAAAAAACTAAAAAACACGCTTTTATAGAAAACCAGACTAAAAAAATAGAAAATAAGAAACAAAATTATTTTATTAAAAAAAAGCGTGGGAAGCATGGTATCGCCTCGGTGTGTAATGTACTATATAATTATTAATACCATGCATCCCACGCTTTTTTTTAAATAAAATAATTTTTTTCTTATTTTCTATTTTTCAGTCTGGTTTTCTATAAAAGAGTGTTTTTTAGTTTTTTCAAACTATTATTTATTTCCTACTTTTTAGTGTGGTTTATTTATGAAAGCGTGTTTTTTTAGTTTTTTTTGAACTATTATTTTTATTATTTTTTTGCAAATAAAAAAATGGAATGATCTTATCAAATTAGGTAATTATAATCTCCTACCCCAAAAACCCCCACATACCAATTTTGAATAGAATCAGACCATAATCACAAAACTCGGCCGCCATTTTGACGCCGCCATCTTCGAATTTTCCTATTTTTACGAAAGAATCATAATATTCGACCCCAAAAACCCACACATACCAATTTTGAATAGAATCAGACCATAATCACAAAATTCGGCCGCCATTTTGAAGCCGCCATCTTGAATTTTCGAATTTTTACAAAAAAAAAATGATATCCGACCTCAAAAAACCCCACATACCAATTTTGAATAGAATTAGACCATAATCACAAAACGCGGCCGCCATCTCGAATTTTCCAATTTTTACGAAAGAATCATAATATTCGACCCCAAAAACCCACACATACCAATTTTGAATAGAATCAGACCATAATCACAAAACTCGGCCGCCATTTTGAGCCGCCATCTCGAATTCTCCAATTTTCACAAGAGAATCATGATATCCGACCACAAAAATCCTCAGATATCAAATTTGAAGCGAATCGGACCATAATCACAAAACTCGGCCGCCATTTTGAAGCCGCCATCTTGAATTTTCCAATTTTCACAAAATAATCATAATATTCGACCCCAAAAACCCCCACATACCAATTTTGAATAGAATCAGACCATAATCACAGAACTCGTTCCCCATTTTGGAGCCGCCATCTTGAATTTTCCAATTTTGACGAAAGAATCATAATCTCCGACCACAAAAACCTTCGGATACCAATTTTGGAGCTAATCGGACCATAATCACAAAATTCGTACGCCATATTGGAGCCGCCATTTTGTTTTTTCTTCACACAAAAATTTCTTAATGCATTGTCACCGGAATTATGTACACCTGCCAAATTTCAAATCATTCGGAAGTCTGGAAGTGGGTCAAAATCGCGCCCAAAGGATTCGGTTACAAACAAACAGAAAACAAACAAACAAACAAACATACAAGTGAAGCTAATATAAAGCGTGTAAAAACACTTTTATTACAGAGATTGATAACTAAAAATAATAAAACTATTTTCGACATTAATTTTTCGTTAAAAATTACTTTAAAAATCGGTAAATTCTCCGTCCGCACGGAGTGGAATTTCGGTAGCGTGACGTCACGATACTGTTGGGTCTCGGACCGGCTACATGCATCGAGTGGAAATAACAGTCGATGAAAAAGATGTAATTCAAAACAATTCCTGTTTGGATTGTGTAGCTGCGAAAGGTAGAAATATAAGACAAATCGATAGTAATGGGAATAATATTATTAAAATCGGGAGAATCAGGATAATTATAGATTTTATTATCGGGAAAATCCCTGTCGGTTGTGATGGAACTATGCAAAAATACATCAATACATCAAAAATTGAGTTATTATCAATATTCGTAAAGTGTAGTACATTCATATTCATTTATTCCCGTAGTTTTGAGAACTTACAACTAGAAATGTATTGCACTACTCTTTTTATACGCTGTCGGAAACCACCTGAAAATTCATTAAACTTGTCAGTAACAACAACGTTTTTTAAGCAGCAGCCTTTTTTTTCAGGGGTTGTAAACATGCGATAACTTTTTTTAATGTGGTTATATCGCCGGGACAAAGAACCTGTTGTTACCGAAGTACTGTGCTATTGAAAAAAATCCGTTTTGTCTACAGTAGGAACAACTAAAAAATGCATATATAAAGTATCTGAATTCGATAATCCTACTGTTGTTTTTGCAAACGATGCGAAAACAAACTGTTACGCGAATTTTTAGTGACAGCTCAGGAAAAACAAATTGACGTGCAGTTTAATCGATATTATTATAATATTAAAGAACGTGAAATCATGCGTTTGTCTATTCATCAAATCGTGATAGAATTCAAAAAATCGAATGAAACTTCCGCTGATGAGTTTATTATTTTCGCGAGCACTATTTTGAGACAAAAATTGTGTAAAAACGACTCTTCATTGTGGCATCAGTTGCGACATGGTCCTGTTACAGCCTCATTGTAAATGCTCATTGAAAATGTGGGGCAGAATGTCTTTTTTAATGAATACTGTAATGAATACAATATGTAGTTTTCCATATCATCCTTCAAAGTGAAATGATCCTCGCTGCAAAACAATTGTGTTTTTGTTGGTATGCACTTGCGACGAGCAACACAAAACTACCTATTTTCCACGCAAAAAAATAATGTTTTTGGTGTTTTTCTTGTTGAATTATCACATCCAGGTACATAACACCAACGGTAACTAATTTTTGTAGAAGGCATTTTGAAAATTACAGAATGAATATTGATAACGACGCGAACAGTATACTTCACAATATTAGCGGCCTACTGCAGAAGAGAGGATCAACGGGCCCAACAGTATTGTGACGTCACGCTCTCTCTCCACGGTCATGGAGGCGTTTTGGAACTCGGCGTTTTCAAAACGCTGTAACATTCCCAAAAATTGTTTGAGAAACATAGAAAAAAAAAGTCGTATGCGTAGATTACAAATATGCAATAAAAAAAATTTATGTCCCATCCTAATTCCCTCTATGACACTCATGATAAATGCATATTTTAGTGATCATATTTCCAGATACACTAAAAATATTTCACATACTAAAAAAGGCAATACAAAATTACCGGACAATTACCGACCTATTTACTTAGTTCTAGTTTTGCCTAAAATAATAGAGATAATAAAAAAAAACATTAATCAAATATTTTGAGAAGCACTCTCTTCTGCACAAAATCAGTTTGCTTTTAGGCAGGCTTGTTCAACCATTGATGCCATCTGTAGGATTGTGGGGGACATTGTGGAGGGCCTTGAGCTGGGTAAACATAAGTGATAATTTTCTATCCCTTATATACATATAATAATATAATTATACATAGAAAAAACTTTCAATGGCAAGAAAAGTCAAAGAGGAATGAAAATATCATCACTTATATCACGGGTGCTTAAATTTTCTCCAGGAATATTTTAAGCTGGTGTCATTTTCAGTAAGAAAATTTCACAAAATTAATAATATTGTGGAACAAACCAAAGAAGACTGCTTACTTTCAAGGACAATATTTCAAAACAGAACGGCCCAATAAAATCATCTTAGACACAGAACTCTGAGGTTTTTGAGCAAATGTCATTAATACCACTATTCTTGACTGTTGAAATTTTTCAGTGTAATTTCTTCTAGGGTGCCATACCAACTGAAAAGTTTCCAGATTTTTTTTCCTTGCTTTGGTAGCGTTTAGAAACAACTGCATTTGATTGGCTACAGAATGAACGTATGGAATTTTTTATGAAAATTAATTTTCACTTATAATCTCCCTAGAGCATAAATTATTGCCGAATATTTTTTGAGTACATGATTTTTTTGAAAATTATCACGAGTCGCGAAATTCATGTACGAGACAAATTTCCCGCAATTAATTCAAGCACGTGGGGGATTCGGTAAGAAAATTTTATACCGGAATTATATTTAAATAGAAAACATTGAGTAAATATTTATTTTGACGTTATCCACAAATAAATAGAAGGCTGTGTGTAAAGGGAGTTTTGGGCGAGATTTTCTTCTGATTTTCCCCGTTCCCTAGTAAAATAGAATATATAATATCAGATAAACTATTATGTAAAATTAATTGATTTCATACAATTTTCTTACTAGGTTTCAGGGAAATGTTAATATTGACTAAAAATGAAAGTGGTTACGTTCGTATTGCGGGAGATATTTTTTGATTTTCCCCGTGCCCTAGTAAAATAAAATATATAATATCAGATAAATTTTTATAAAAAATTGATTGTTTTCATACAATTTTCTTACTGGGTTTCAGGGAAATGTCAATATTGATTAAAAATGAAAGTGGAATTCGTACTGCGGGATATTTTTTTTTATTTTTCCCGTACTCTAGTAAAATAAAATTTATAATATCAGATACATTATTATATAAAAGATAATGTATTTCATATAATTGTAACGAACCTAGGCCGGACCTGTCGCCTCACGTGTTGCCATCGACAGCGATGAGATCATCCCCGGAGATATTCGAGAACCATCCAGTCGCTCTGCCGCGAAAAAACAACGGTCAATATTGGAAACAATTGGAATATGCTAGTCGCCAACCGTCCGAATTCGAAACATCGAGAATGCTGTATCGGAGATAAATAGACAGCCCTCAAGAGGGAGTACACAGTCTGAACGAGCCCATACGATCGAGCTATACAGTAGCGTAGTTAATAACATAAATTAAGTTGTATATTTAAGTGTTAAATAAATTAGTAAAACCAAGTTAAGTTTATTTACGTTACATAATTTTCTTACTAGGTTTCAGGAAAATGTCAATATTGACTACAAACAAAGGTGATATACAGCAAAAAATATATAACTATACCTATACATATATACTTGAATATTTTTCATATTCTTTTAGGTTCAATTCTAAGAAAAATTAATATTAGCGGTAATAATTTGTTTTTCAAATAATTCAGGAAATCGGGATATTTCATTCTTTATTCTAAATAGAATGTTGTTGGCGTATGTTGCCGGTTAAAAAAATATTTTGTAAAGTTAGCCATAGATTTGACATTCACTACTCCTGTCAATCAATATTTTATTTGTGGCATTATAAGTTCCTCATAACATTGTATACAATCATAAGTTAGTAAAAAAGTTATAATAAAATGAACTTCCAATCGTATGAATTGTGTTCCTTTTGGAAAGAATCACAGCACATTAAAATGTACCATAAAAATATAAATAATATCTAACATACCTAGTGGAAGAATCTGGATTAAATCCTGAGCAAGAAAACTTATTTAAAGAGATTGGCAACATTCTGCGTGATATTATGCCTTCTTTTGGACACAAATCTAATACTCAAAGAAATAAACTGGTGTCTCGGTATTATTTTTATTTTATGAAACACAGGCATATTGTTAAAAAAAACACCAGTTCTGTGTTTTATTCACCAGAAGTGGAATTTTTGAAGAATTTAAAATCAATTAATGATATTATAGAATGTACACCTTAATAAATTGTTGTAATATTTCCAACTTATAAAGTAAGTAAATAAAAAATATTGTCAATATTATTTCAATACTATTTTTGTGTAATTATATGATAGCTGTCATGAGCCGGGAAATTTCCACTTAATTTAACGTCTAGATGCTAATGTGGATGAAAAATTTTCAGAAAATTTGCTGGTTACCATAGTAACAATGTCGAAATAAAGCATCTGATTGGTTGAAAATGACTGGTATAAAATTTCCTCTGAAAATCCACTACGAATATTGCCTATTTGAAAAGCCATTGGACTATTCATACCCATGATTTGAATTTGCATATCTCTTCGAATTCGGAAATGATCAGGATGTTATTATTAACTCAAAAATACTTTGCCCAACCTCGTTCGCCTTTGTAATTTTAATAAAAGAAGGGCTTGCTGGTCTTGTGATTTATCTTTACATTAAGATCAATTTTGTGTTCATATATTTTATTGAAACTATTTTTTTAATTATTTTTCTTTCCTTGCTGAGAAAGCTTTTTTGGCCATGAACGTAACTTATCTCTCTTTACATCTATATCTAGATAGGTTTCGTTCATGATGTCGTATATCTACTTGCACATTCATATCTCAGTTTTTCATAAGCTATCCAATAACATCAACTTCAGATTTAACCTCGTACGCCTATGGAATACGGCGAAGACAACTCGGTTTTAGAGTTCAATAATGATTTATTACACTCTCACATTAGGAAAGAGGGTATGCCATAAAAATGAAGGTATTTTTATTTATTTTTATTAACAGAAAACAACCATTTTGCCGGCTGTAGTCACGCCGAACATTGAACTACATTTGATAGATATTGTGACAGAACACATTCTCAAAAGAAAAAAACCTAATGTGAAAATTTGCATATTCAATCAGATAGTTATTTGATTTCCTATACCAGTTCCAATTAAGAACTCATATAGATGAATGAGGCAAAGAAGAATGTTTTCCAAAAAGGAGTCCTTACTAGGAATCACTATTAACATTGACGCAAGAGTGGCATCGCATTCGCTAGGTCTAATACATTTTAAATATAAATACTATCAATTGAACATGTTCTTTACAATGTTCAGGAGTTCTTTCAGGTCACTTTTCAATAATCTTACCTATCAGGAACACTATATAATCTAGTTTAGTTATAGTATTCTTATTTGCAATTAAGCTTGACCGTGATACCTGCATCAGGATCTCGTATTTTTCACTTTGTATTTATAAATTTTATGTTGTTTTTATTTTTTATTTATATATTACTTTACATTTCTACATTTTTAATATATTTTAATGTGTTATTCATGAATATAGACTTTTATCCCCTTATTTATTAATTATTTATTTAAAATATGTACTATTTTAATGTTTTTTGTGTATGCATGTATAGCATACGTGTTTTTACATGTCTGTATATAAACTGACAATAAAGTATATTAAAAAAAAAAAAAAATCAGTGAATATGTCCTTGCTACACACTTTACTAGACAAAACCATATTCATGGTGGTACTTTGATTTTCATTCGAAAAAATTTCAGTTTCAAAAACGAAACCTTTATAAACAAACTTTCACAAGAACTTCAGTTCGAGGTTTGTGCAGTATCTTTCAAGTGCCATGGTAATATTGTTTATTATCAGTTCATAGAATCATTGAAACATTTATAAATGGACTTTCTGTCGCATTGGACTACTGTAATGAAAAATTCAAAAATATAATTGTTTGTGGTGACATAAACATAAACTTTTTATGTGAATCAAATAATAAATAATTCCTCACCGATCTCCTGGGTAGCTATAAACTAAACATACAAAATTTTGAACCTACGAGGGTCTTTAAAAATGTAAATGGCAAATCGAGTGAGAGTAAAATTGACTATTTTTTCACGAATATATGCAATTTGAAATATATTGAAACAGTTAAAAACATGAATATTGCTGATTATTTTGGTATCATATTCGAATTGATTCTGGACATGAATCCCATAAATGAACACAGGTTTAACCATGAAACCGTATCCTTCCGAAATAAAAGTGATGTGAATCTTGGCATTTTACAATCCTTTCTGGAGAAAGAATCCTTTTGGTCAGTTTTCGAATGCTCTGAAAATATTCATATAATATATGAGACTTTCCTGAATACTCTTCAGTATCTCGTTGACTTATCATGTCCTATAGTTGTAAAAAAATTCAACAGAAACTCAACTACACACCAGTGGGTGAACAAAGATATTATATCTATGAGCAAAAAATTGAAAGAATTATTCTGGGTGATGAGGAACTCAAATGATAGCCATGTAACCGAAATCTACAAGGAATCAAAAAAAGTATATCTACGAACAATTCAAAATACAAAAAGCGCATTTTACCAAAAAAAAAATTGAAGAAACAGGTCATCACCAGAAACAAAAACAAATAAGCAATATAGCCAGAGAAAAATTAGGAAATTTAAGATGTACATAAAATATTCAAATAAATGTAGAAAATAAAATAGTTGAAAACAAGAAAGTCATTGCAAACGCTTTCAGTGCCTTTTTCTCAAACAATGCCAAAAGTTCCATAGAGCAAAACTTCGGCTCGAAAGTACTCAATGATTATACTTCAATGTATGAAACTAACACATTCTATTTTTTTCCTGTTTTGAGCTGTGATGTCCTAGATGCAATAGGTTCACTGAAAAATTCTAACTCAGTTGGAATAGACTGTATATCCACCAAAATCATTAGGAGTATGGCTGTGTACATCGCTGAACCTTTAGCTCATATTATAAATCGATCAATAGAGTCAGGAGAATTTCCAAATTACCTAAAAACAGGTTTAGTGACCTCTATTTTCAAGAAGGGTGATACATCTATCATTAGTAATTTACGACAAATAACACTACCGACTGTGATAGGTAAAGTTATTGAAAGATGTGTCTATAACAAAATGTATGCATTCTTAACCACATTTGAAATTCTATCAAAGTACCAACATGGTTTTCGTCCAGAAAAGTCGATTGAAAGTGCTTCCTACAACTTTTTTGAATATATTTACGATTCTATAGATAAAGGAAAATATGGTGGAGCAATCTTTTTCAACAACAAAAAATTAAACCGACGAAATACGGAACTGAAAAGTAAAAAATAAAATAAACCTTCTTAGTCTCAGTAACTAAGCTCCTAAACTAATGTAAGTAACTAATTTTGGGTCGGCGCCAAACAAACAAGCAAATGAATTAGGTAACGCGTAAAATGATGGCATCGAGTTGCTCGGTGACATTCTGATAATTTTTTTGAAGTAATTTAATGATCTTCGTTGATTGTTTGTTTGGCGCCGACTCAAAATTAGTTACTTACATTAGTTTAGGAGCTTAGTTACTGAGACTAAGAATGTTTATTTTATTTTTTACTTTTCAGTTCCGTATTTCGCCGGTTTAATTTTTTGTTAAAAAGTTTTTATTTTTCAATTTTGTATGGCTAAAATATACTAATTATTACCTACTTGTTTTTTGATTACTTCCAACATACTTACTTACCCACCTTACTTCAACTATTACCAGTTAAATAATATGATTATCTACTTTTACTATTTGTTGTAATATAAATTATTTTTGTTGTTCTGGTTAGTTTATTTCATTACTTTGTATATCATTCCATCCTCTCATAGAATATAATGGTTTTGACGGATGTGGAACAGAAATAATGTCAGTAGCGATCTGTCATTGTCAACTACGTATGTGTGTGTGCCAATGTTCATAAGTGAAAAATCAATTATCCCCTATTTTTCCACCCGTAAGGGTTTATAATTCCATTCGAAATCTAAATATAAGGTATACCCTATCTATTAAAACAAGAATCATCCAAATCGAAGAACCCAGTACAAAGTTATGCCTGATAGAATCGGTTAACGGACCAGAATTCAGAGGGTGAGTGATCAATATCCTTCATTTTGCTACCCTTAGGGGTGAATTTCATCTTTTAAATTCAAATGGGACCACTTTCGAAGTACACCCTATCCACTGAAAAAAGAATTATCGGAATCGGACGCCTCAGTAAAAAGTTATGCGTGATCATACATAAAAAAAATGATGGAAAAAAAAATATATACGGGTCGACTAGAGAACCTCCTCCTTCTTGGTTTCGTCGGTTAAAAAGCATTCGATACCATTGGCCCAAACATTAACGAAAGCAAACTCTACTCTTTAGGATTTCGTGGTAACTTTCTGTCGTGGTTAGTCTCATACATGCGCCTTGGAAAAATATCTGTCAAAATTGAAGAGCATAGGTCTGATTTCTATTCTATGGACCTGGGAGTTCCTCAGGGTTCCATCTTAGGCCCACTGATTTTTTTAATTATTTATAAACGATCTACCACTCCATATAAGCACACAATGTATAGTTCTCTATGCTGATGATTCAACTTTGGCTGCTGATGCTGACAGTCCCGAGGAACTCCAAAGTAAATTGAATATATTGTCAAAGGAATTCACAACCTGGTGTGGAAAAAATTATTCAATTGTGAACTCAGACAAAACGGTGTGTATGCAGTTCTATCGTAGATCAAAAATTGTAACAAATTTTCAAGTAAGAGCGATGGATGATGTAATTAATCTCTCTGAAAATACTAAATTTCTCGGAACTTTCGTAAATAGTGATGGGAAGCAAATATAAATGCTGTTTGTGAAAAGGAAAATAGTGGTTATTCTAAAAACTGCAAAAAAAAATTGATATAACAACCGATCAATATTTATTATGCCATAATCTACTCCCACATCTCCTGTAATATCAACATCTGGTGCAGCTCCAGCAACTCCAACAGAATATTTATTCTACAGAAAAGAGTCATCGGACTCATTTTCAATCTAAAGATTATAGAGATTCCTGTAGATTATATTTTAAAAGATTCAATATCTTAACATATCCATGTATATATATTTTTAAATGTATAATGTTATTTCTGAAACACAAACATAAGTACGACACTGTTTCCCAACATCATATCTATTTCACTAGAAACGGAGATCTCATCAGGATCCCGACTCATAACACATCATTCTTTAAGAACACTCCGTCATATACAGGAATTACATTTTTCAACCATCTTCCAACTGATCTAAGGAAAATTCAAAACAAATATAGGTTCAAATCAAAATTGAAGAAATATCTGCAAGAAAACTGTTTCTACAGCATTTCTGAATTTTTAAACTTGAGATAAAATGTTAGTTCTGTCCGTGTATATATGACATTTATATTTTACATTTGATTTGTTTTAAATTCGAGATAAAATGTTAGTTCTATCTGTGTATATGTGACATTTATGTTGAACAGGGAAACATTCTCAATTAAATATTGATAGAAAGATTTTTCTGTGAATTGAAAAATCCACGATTTTGGTATTTTGATTATTTGTCTACCTTTTTGTGTTCTTGACGTATCCTATATCATGTATTTGATCTTAAAGGATTCAATAAATTATCAATATTATTTTTGTCGATGAAAATCTATTTCACTCTTTCACGATCATCAGGAAGACCGGAAGAATTGGGAAACATATTTCACTTTGCAATGATGGAAAAATGTTAGAAACATTTCTCTCAGAGTGATACTTTGAAATCAGTGTTTTTTCCGGCATTTATAACATATCAAGGTGTATTGTAGATTGATTTGTTTGAGAATATAAACGGGATGTTCATAAATTCAGATGTGGAGTCACTATCTTCCGTCGTTCGAAATAGCCTCTCGGGATGTATTTATGTTGAAAAGGGAAACATTCTATATCGGATATCGAGTAGAAGTAATTTTCTAAAAATTGCAAAATCTACTATAAAAATTAAGGTATTTTTTGTAATATGCAAGAGAAAACAACTACTTCACCGGCTAAAGCCATGCTGGATATTGAACTACATCTGATAGATAATATGAAATAAATCAATGTATACAGGGTGTCCCTGGACTTCCTCTTTTCCTCTCGAGAATGTATAGATGGGGTCAAAATATCACCAGTACTTCATATAACTTTTGTTCCTGAAAGCCTTCGTTACCAAGTTACGGGCCCTCAAAGTTACAAAATGAAAAATGTTTTTCTTTGATAACTTTCAAAGTGAATATTCAAAATCATCTAAATTTCGGTGATTGACTAAACGAATGAATTCCTTCGATGAGCTTTCATGCAGGAGTCAGTTGTTTTGCTACAAAGTCAGGAACGGACTACCCCCGATGGTCCACACCCCAAAACTTTGAAATGACTGCGATTTGTTTTAACAAAATAAGGTTACCTGGACAATTTCCTGAATAAAAGTACTCGTGTAGAAAATCGATCGGAGCAACGATTTTTGATAAAAATGCATTTTTGTTCGACGACATCCAACCTGAGATGTCTACCATTATTCGAAAAGATTAATTCGTAATGAAAATAGAAATGATAGGTACAATGTTCATAACGAATTCCTATCTGCTACAAAAACTGCTCGATATGACCCCCGTCTCTTTCAATACATTTTCTTAGTCGGCGCAAACACCCTCTCTGCACTTGAAATAGCATGCCAGGGTCGTTTCGTATGGCTTCACAATGTAATGTAATTCTATTCAACAAGGCATCTCTGGTGTGAATAGGTGTAGCGTAAACGAGGCTTTTTAGATGCCCCTACAGAAATAAATCCAATGGATTTGAATCCAGAGACCTCGGTGGCTATGAATATGGTTCACCTCTACCAATCCATCTATTGGGGAAAATCTGGTTCAGATGGTCCCGCACAATCAAACTAAAATGATGAGGAGCGCCATCATGCATAAACCACATATCTCGTCGGGTTTGCAATGGAACATGTCCCAAAAGTCCATTCAAATCGTTCTGAATGAGCTCCAAATAACGTTCTCCATTCAATCGGTCATGTAGAACGAATGGTCCTATAAGATGGTTTCCTATGATACCAGCCCAAATATTCACATTGAATTTACGTTGGTGTTCGGTTTGCAATATCCCATGGGGATTTTCTTCGGCCCATATGTGGAGATTATGAGAGTTGATTACTCCATCTGTACTGAAACCTGCTTCATCAGTGAATAAAACTCGAGTAATGAAAGTCATATCCTCTCTTTGCTTATCCAGGAAACAATTGGAATATTCCAGTCGTGCTGTAAAATCTTCAGGTGTCATGGCATGTACCTTCTGGATGTGATATGGGTGGAGCAGTTATTCCCTAATTATTCTATGAATGGTGGACTTGGATGTATGGAACTGTTTTGATAGGTTTCTGATGCTCATTGAAGGATCATCAGCGACAGCTTCCAAAATATTTTCCCCCAATACAACGGTACGCAAAGCCCTAGGAGCGCCCTCACCACCTCGTTTTGGCAAAACTGAACCTACAATAATATCGAAATAAAACAACAGGCTCCAATTAATTATCCATTAGACATACCTGTCTCCCTCAAGCTGCGATCGACACGCTCGAACGTTTCTCTTGCCGGTAACGTTCGATTGGGAAAATGCTCGGCATGCAGACGACGGGCTTCTACAGCATTACCAAATGCTCGTCCATACAATGCATGCATATCTGCATATTCGTTGAATGTAAACTGTTCGGCCATATTAAAACACTTCAAAATGTCCTATCAGAATATTGACAATACAATGACAACTCACCACTCAACAAAACAAAATTGCATTCCAGTTGTCATTTTCTATCCACACTAATTTTATTTCTTTGTACAATGTGTTTTTGTCAACATCTGTGGAAGAAATGAAACATAAATTTATTCACCGGATATTTTTCACCTATTCATGTGCAGCCGTTTTTGTAGTTTATTCGTTTGCTTTTGATTAGTTATGTCTTCTGATGTGCGTTTTTTCAGCTAAATTTATCTTCGGGTTAAAGATTTTCTCCCATGAAATTATACTTATCAGTGAAAGTCCTCAACATTTAAGCTGTGAATACGAATTTGCAACATCCAAATGTTGAGTTTCATGAGATTCAGATAACACAACACGAAACGTGCTTATTCCACGCGTGCATACAAAATATGGATTGAATTCGATATTTCATAGTGGAGAAACTTTCAACTAGGTACTGTACTTTTTGTTTACGACTTTATTTTAGTATATTTTGTATTATCCCTGTTATAAATGTTGTTGAATTAACGTTAGCATTAGTATTTCTACTGTGAACATTTTTCATTTCGAATAATGGTGGACGATCGGGTTTGATGTCGTCGAGTAAAACTGAATTTTTATTAAGAATCGTTGCTCCGATCGACTTTCCACACGAGTACTTTTATTCAGAAAATTGTCTACGTAACCTCATTTTGTTAAAAACTATTGAAAAATTATCTGTCATTTCAAAGTTTTGGGGTGTGGACCATCGGGGGTAGTCCGTTCCTGACTTTGTAGCAAAACAACCGACTCCTGCATGAAAGCTCATCGAAGGAATTCATTTGTTTAGTCAATCACCAAAATTTAGATGATTTTGAATATTCACTTTGAAAGTATCAAAGAAAAACATTTTTCATTTTGTAACTTTGAGGGCCCGTAACTTGGTAACGAAGGCTTTTAGGAACAAAAGTTATATGAAGTACTGGTGATATTTTGACCCCATCTATACATTCCCGGGACGAAAAGAGGAAGTCCAGGGACACCCTGTATATGGGAAATTGATAAATATTGCAATTAATACAAATGAAATTAAATTAAAACCATTTCTTTTCGATTCTTTCTACCAATATTACAGAAGACTTTTTTTCACAGAGTGTCAACAAAATGCCCCTCAAAAACCCGACACTGAGTCATTTATATTCCCGAACACGACTGAAGTACCTCGACATTTGGAAGGTGTTTCTTTTTGGTAAATAAAAAGCTCTTAGAGACGTTTCGCCAAACAAGCGAAGGGACAGGAAATATAAGTCACAATAACTTGTGGGAATGTTCCAGTGTGTTTGACAAGTTCAAGCAGTGTGCATCTCGCCACGGCGGTATGTCAAGTATGTCAAAATATATGGCTTCTTCGGTAAAATCGATAGGAAAGCACGGAAAGAACGTATTTTTATTTCGCTGTTATCGATGGATCACTTGAAGTACCTGCTCGTATGTTTGAGTAGAATGTCCCGATGAGATGATGACTTTTCAGTTATTAAAATGGCAAGGGATGACATGCACTATAAACGAATCAATACTATGAATGTATTTCAGAATTTTCATTAGGTTTATAGAGCCAATTCCATTGAGAATCAAGCAGAAGGTTACGAATTATGATTTAAGTGATATACTTTTTATTTTAGGAGTTTGTGGTATTGTAATAAATGAGAATATGCAGAACTCACTGCCATTATGAAATCTCGAATGTCTTGAATACTCAATTTTCACCACAAATCTCAAGTAATTAAATTTTTTTGAAATGTGTATTACAGAATTACCAACCAAGTTGAATGCAAGTTTTTATTAAACAATCAGAAACAGAAATATGCGGCGAAACATTTACAAGGAAATCCCACAGATTTAGTATTTATGAATGAACTACGACTAAGAAAATCATGAATAATAGGTAGATATGTTCATATAAGTAAGCAAGAATATGATTTCAATCAAATATGACATGTATTTCTCTAAACAATAGCTTCATGAAAAACAAAATAGAACTACTCGAAAGAAAAACCAGGACAAATAATTTTTTGCTATTTGGTCTCAATAAAACTCCGAAAGAGAGATCATTGGAATTTGTCTGTGAAGAAATAAAGCGCCTACTGAACGTAGAACTCAAGGAGTCCGACATAAGCAACTTTTATTCATTGGGTCATTCTGTAGAGAGCCCATTAAAAGAAGAACTAATCTCTAATTTGAAAAAAAAGGTGATTCTTCAAAATTGTTATGAGCTAAAAGGAACAAAGGTGAGCGTTGCCAACGACCAGACAATTACTGAGAGGAAGGAGAACAAGATTCTTCGAGTACAATCGAAAAAAGCTAAAGCAAATTCGAACAATTGCTACATCAAAGGAAATAAGTTATTTGTAGAAAATAAGACATATACCGTTGAAGACTTGGAAGCATTTGAAGACCAGGGTGACATTGAATCGAATAGTGCACCAGCGACACCAAATACACAAAATAAAAACTTTTTTATCGAGAGTCCACCAAAGATCATAAACGTTGCAGATAAATCAATTAGCCAACAATTAGAGAACAATCAATCCAAAGCACCCGAAAAACTAACAGAAGTCCCTGAAACTCCAATCAACAAAGAACCAATAAAACCATCTACTTGACATCCTGGTGGTTTCATGAACAAACCAAGACTTCGATCAACCAATTCGAATAAATAGACAACTTTTCATCACCAGCATTATTGAATTCGAATAAATTTGGATCTATACCTACTGTCTATAATAACCGTACTAACAAGGTAAATATTTATTTTTTCCAGTGAGTTTTTTTTTGAATGTCTATTTCCATTACTTTATTCTTTTTTTTCTCGCGTTACTATTTTTTAATCTGAACAGATCTTACTGGCTTCATATACAGTATGGATCCATTCATAAGATACTATAAAAATGACCTGATTAAAGCACAGGTTATTACAAATATGGCAGATTTTGAACCAATGTTCTTTCGAGAGTTTAAAATCATACATGTTAATATCAGAAGTATACAGAAAAATTTAGATGAACTATCTATTTTCCTGTCGGAGTTATCAACCAATATTGAAATTATAGTTCTCTCAGAAACCCTACGTAGTCCATGATTTGGAACTACTCAAAATAAGTGGTTACAATATCTTATATAATGAAGGCATACTCAACAAAAATGATGGTATAATCATTTATGTCAGAAATGATCTTAAGTACTCTTATATGATCCATAACTTTGGTGAAATCAAAGCTCTGCAACTTGAGATCCGAATTAATAAAACAAACATTATTTCAACCGGTATCTACAGATCACCAAGTACCTTCCCAATGAATTTCAATTCTGAGTTGTTAAAATATTTGGAAAATGTAAAAAAAGCCGATATTCATATAATTACGTGATATAAATGTTAATTTATTGTCCGACTCTGACTATGTAGAGAAATATAAAAATATTTTGAACAGCCAAGGATTCCTGTCGTATATTAACACTATCACTCGTCCGGAAAGCAAAACGTGCATTGATCACTTTTTTGTCAAAAGCTCAATTTCTGAAATCAAATCATTTGTATTTCAAAAAAACATAACGGACCATTTCCCAATAGGACTACCCATAGACTACGATTGTAAACGTGCACCTCCTTCAACTTCTAGATTCAAAAAATTTTATCAACTATGACCGTCTGAGGTCAGATCTAAAGGATGAACATTGGTTTGGTATTTACGACGAAAACGATCCAGATAAAATTGTAGAAAATTTCATCACAAAATTAAATTTTTTGATAGAAAAAAATACACGCGAGGTTAAACTGAGGAAAAATGTTGTAAATTGTAGAAAAAACTGGATAACGCCTGCTTTGTATGAATCCATCAAGAAAAAAAGTGACATGCACACAAAATTATTGAGAAACCCTGAAAATCATGTATAATTTATATAGGAATAAGTTAAACAAGCTCACAAAAACAGCAAAAAAGAACTACTCCAAAAAAATTATAGATAAAAATATGAATAGCTCAAAAGGGCTTTGGGAGTGTGTTAATAATATTTGCAATAAAACTCGAAACGAAACCAAAATAGAAAAAATTAAATTAGAAAATGGGAAAATATTACAGAACAAAAAAAATAGTTTCAATCGCCATTACAGTTCGATAGGAAAAAAAATTAGGTGATAAAATTTCAGTACCTCATAATTTCAATGGATCTGAAAACATTTTGCAAGACACCATGTATCTTCGCGACACTGATGAACTGAAGTTTAAATAAAGGAATTAAAAAAAAAATCACCAGGTCCCGATAACGTTCGTTCGGAAACACTGAAGGCTATATCTAATGAAATTAAAAAACCTCTGGCTTATTTGTTGAATAGATGCTTTGATACAAGGTGTTTGCCAAAGATTTTCAAAATTGTAATTATTAAGCCACTCTACAAGAGTGGAGATAAATTGCACATAATACTATAGACCGATTTCACTTATCTCGAATTTGGCGAAAATAATTGAAAAAATACTGAAAATGAAACTTCTGAGCTTCTTGAACAAACATAACGTCATTTCTAGTTCTCAGTTCGGATTCAGAGAAGGAAAGTCAACAGAAGATGCGATTTATTATCTTACAAGTAATATTTATAATGCATTGGACAAAAAAAACCTGCCTTGTGTATCTTTGTCGACCTTTCAAAAGCATTTGATACGGTATCTCATGAAAAGCTTTTGAACAAACTAGAATGCTATGGGATAAAAGGAAATATTCATAAAATCTTATAAATTATTTATCAGACCGCGAACAAAAAGTTGACCTAGGTGGTACTCTCAGTGATCCTATGACTGTCACATATGGCATACCTCAAGGAGCAGTACTGGGTCCTCTTCTGTTTATAATTTATATGAACAGCATTTCACACCTTGATACCAAGGGAAAAATCATAAGCTTTGCAGATGACACTGCAATAATATATGAATCTGATACTTGGGTGAACTTAAAAACAGAAGCTGAAACTGATTTTAGTAAAATAGGTAAGTGGTTTAGGTAAAACGAATCAACTCTGAATTTAGATAAAACAAAGTACTTATCATTTACTTCGTATTCCAATCACTTACCCAATATGGGTTCATTCCGTTTCGGACAATACATCTTAGATAGGATCTTCAAATTAAAAATATAGTGGGAAAACTGAGAGATCTTTTATTTAAATTCAAATACTTGAAAGAATTTTTTGATGTAAATCATTTGAAAGTATTATACTATGCTCTGGTACAGTCACATATATCTTACGGTATAATTGGCTGGGGAGGTGTTAACGATTATCACTTGGAAATGCTGAATGTTATTCAGAAATGGATACTGAAAATCATCCTTGGAAAAAGAGCTACATATTCCAGTGAAAATTTATTTAAAGAGGCCAATGTATTCGACCTAAGGCAGGCTTACTGCATCAACTTATTAGTTAATGTGAAAAACAATAAAATACAACTTGAATCTGTCGATCACAATTATAGTACCAGGAACAAACAAAACAATATACCTATATCGGAAAAAGCAATTGGACAACGATGTTCAAATTACCTCGGACATCGCCTACATAATATGCTACCAGAGTTTATAAAAAAAAAAAATAATAGTTCTATTATGTACAAAAAACTCATAAAAACTTGGATTTTGTGTTCCGAAAGGACATTGTTTCATGATTCTGTCAACCAAACTTTCAAAAAGTGATTAAAGTTAAATCACCAATCGTTTGTATATAGCATGCATATACGCAAAGCTGACAACAAACAGAATATGAGACAATACCCAAATATGACAAAGCCCGAATATGACCTACACCCCGAATATGACGTACCTACACCTAATTATCATAAACATACCTACTGCAAACGGCATTCAGCCTAAATATGGCATTTACTACAGGTATCACAAGGATAAAAATATCTATTTACTATTTTATTTATACATTCATTAGTTGAAACTTCTTTTACCAAATTTATATAGGTACTTAAGTGCTTCAAAATATGTATTTTTTTTATCATTGTATATTAGTGTTACTGTTAGTTTTAGTTTAATATCACATACAAGCGATAGTTTTATACCAAAGCTTCGTGATTTCTTCCTGTAATATATAAAATATATATATATATATATATTAATAAAAGTACTTAATTATTGTAAAATAAATATTATTATTATTATTATATAGTGTCGTCTGTGATTATGACTTACTATCGAATTCTAGATATTTCTGCTTGCTTTCTATCAGTTTCGTCAAGCAAGTTCTCAACAAATATCATCATTTGTATACTTTTATATTTTTACTTTAGTGCGGTCCATATGTAGGGAAAAAATCATTTGAATTGTAAGCGTAATTATGAACTTTAGTGGCCAATGTCACTATAAACTCATACATATCAACGAAAACACAAAACTACAATTGCAATTTTCGCAAATATGAAATTTCGTATTTTTGTTACGACGCACATCCAAAGCAATTTATTATAATTTTTAGAACATTTGAATAAAAGCTTGTGTTTAAAAAGGTTTTTTATTAATTATTGTATTTCGTGCGTTTTAGTTAGTACACCTCAATCTCTGCATTTTTTTAGAAACATCATTATTATGAGGCCTTTATCCTGTAAGTTTTGAGCTCCAATGAGGAGTCCATCTAAAGATTAACTCTCCCGCCATGCTGGAGCTGCCATCTTCAATTTATTAATTTTGACAACTACTTCATAACGTCGGATCCCGAAAACCCTCACATACCAATTTTGAATAGAATCGGACCATAATTACAAAACTGATCCGCCATCTTGAATTTATGAATTTTGACGAAAAGTTCATGATCTCCGATCCCGAAAACCCCAACATACTAATTTTGAATAGAATCGGACCATAATCACAGAGTTCGTCCGCCATCTTGGAGCCGCTATTTTGATTTTATGAATTTTGACAAAAAATTCATTATCTTCGACCATAAACACAAATCTCGTCCGCCATCTTGGAGCCGTCATTTTGTTTTTTTCTCTAACTAAAATTTTATAATGCATCATCACCGGAACTATGAACACCTGCCAAATTTCACGTTAATCGGATAACTAGAAGGGGGTCAAAATTTACTTGAAAGATTTGACAATACAAGATTTGCTTATAAAAATGGAAATTAAATAAAAGGTTGTAAAAACTTAACAAAAAAGACATGTTATCTTCATATAAATTCAAATTTTATTTGATATATAAAATATTGAAGTTTAGAGAATTAAATTCCATTCTCAAGTAAGAATTCAATAGATCTATTCGAACTTTACCTCTTGTTCTTGAAGAAATGTTTTGAATGGAATATATTAGTCTCACTTGATTTACTAAAGGTAGCAAGCAATTTGATTTCTTCACACCCTTCTTACTCTTGAACGAATAACCAAATGATTCCAACACTCGTTGAAGTATTTTTCTTGGTATATGACACTCCTGTATCAAGAATCGTATCCATTCAAATGATTAATGAAACAGGAATACCATAGATATTCTCCATTATAATCGACTCGAGAGTGTTTGTACAAGAAGAGAAAATGCCACTATGAAAAAACTCTGAGTAGAGGAAAAAAAGTAAATTCAATTTGTCAAAAGCCGCTAAAATAAATCAGTCTCTGTAAGGAAAGACCAAATAAAAAACTGGCTCCACAATTTTCAAGGCCGCCGAGATTCGTGTGCAACTGTTTTATGAAGAAACCGCTCGAAGACTTCCAAGTATGTTGTCGAACGGGCAAGAAATCATTTCGTTTTCGTTGGTACACAGATAGGCTGAGACATTGCGTTTGTAGCTGTGGGAATTATTTATGTAGTATTTGGATATACCTATGAAAAATAATTTTATCTGAATTTTAGAAAAACTGTTTTTACTCTGCCGAGATTTCTATTAACTTTATGTCTTCTTCAAAGCTTCAAATGAAATATATTTACAAAAATGGATAACACTGGATAAAATAACGAAAATATGAAAAATGATGACGTATCTCTATTTTCTTCTGAGATAAATAGTATATTAGTGCGAATTTACACGGTCCAATAAATTGGTCAATTTTGTGACCTTGAATTTTATTGATAGGTGTAAACAGAAAATTGTCGTCAATTTGAACTTGACCAATAAATTGATGAGTTTAGAATCGGTTCTAATTTTTCATCAATTTTTAGTGACAATTTGCAGTAACTTTCGGCCATGAATTGGTTGCCTGTTAGAACAGGTTTTCAGGTTATATGTTATTATTTACGCGATTTCACATACCCTACCCTAACCACGAGAAAAATAATTTACGTTGCATTACATTTGCAGCAATGTACATTGATGAATATAAAAGGCAGAGATGTAGAAGATGGTGGATTAGATCTCTGTTTGAGAAAAGAGGGAAAGGAAACTTGACATTAGTTCACGAAAAATTCCTGAGTGAAGATCCTAATCAATTCTAACGATATTTAAGAATAGATCAGAGTCAATTCAATAAGCTATTGAATAATATTCGGAACTTTTCCTATAGTTGAACCATTTTTTGTCAATATGTTGGTATTCCTGAGTAAAAACTGTTCCCAAAATTGACCAATAAATTCCCAGGTGCAAATATAACCCATATTGGTCAATTTTATTGTTCAATTTATTGATCAATTTCATTGAATCATGTAAATTCGCATTTATACATCAAGGTTAAGAAGGATTCCCTTATAGAACAAGCATTAAGATTAAAGAAGCGTGGACTATAATGGTCTCCCCAACCAAGGTGAATATATTATTTTTTCTAATTTTGACATTTGAAGTGACACTTTTCAAAACTCGTTGACGTTATCAAATGTTTTACTTTTTATCACCAGTTGCGAAAAATAAAATTTTTCGCAACTGTTGATGCAAAGTAAATTTCTCCAACAGTTGCAAAAAATACAGGAATAAAATTTGTTATAATTTTGAGCCCAAACTTCTTGAAGTACTTCTTTATTGTTATTATATTCTCTGTACATATTATGAAGATTATATTTTATTCGAATTCAATACATAATATGTATGGTAAAAACTAATTATAAATATTAATAACATAATTGAACAATTGGTGATATTGACCCCAGCTGACAACGTAGTTTTCTATGTACACTAATTTCCGTTTTTTCCATGGAAGTCTCTCCAAGGATGAGAACACGCTTTCAACGCACTAAAAAGTAAAAAATAATTTTAATATTCAATAACTATGCCAAAAAGCGTGGGGTGCTTTGTCGAAATCAATTAAAATTGTCCAAGATCCCAGAGCCGGCAAACCTACGTCATTTTAGCAAAGCTGAAATTTTGAGTATGAGTAGTGTGATATGTAGTTAAGAACGTATGCATACTCGCTGGTTCGAAAGAGGGGCCCTTTTACGGGTAGCAGGTATAAAAGTACATAAAAAACTTTCTTACTTACGTTGAAGCATGGTAATGCGTTTGATAATTAATATCGTCCAGTTGGCCAAGCGCCTAAGGCGCAAGATCTAAGCTCTGATATCAAAAACTGGCGAGGGATCGAATCATCGCGCCTGA
Source organism: Gonioctena quinquepunctata (assembly GCA_018342105.1). Taxonomy (NCBI): domain Eukaryota; kingdom Metazoa; phylum Arthropoda; class Insecta; order Coleoptera; family Chrysomelidae; genus Gonioctena; species Gonioctena quinquepunctata. The sequence goes on along the minus strand of JAFIRS010000116.1, from coordinate 869,178 downwards.
CGATTTTATTTTTTATTTTTCCCTTCGAAATTGAGAAATGATTTGGTTTTTTTTAATATTCATCCCAAAACTAAATCACTTCTCAATTTCAAAGTGAAAAATAAAAAAAAATCGTCAAGCATGTTCTTCAGTTTTTTTAAATATATATTTTTAATATTTTTAACTTGAATTAAAAAGGATCACATATCAAAATTAGAAAAAATATTGTGTGAAACACGTTGGGAAACCCTATTTTCCGAAATTCGTTAATTACGAAAAATAGTGCTTTTTCGAAGTGGTTGCACAAATAAATATTGTTCACCACTAGGAACAGTTATAATTATGTATCAAAATATCCATATATTTCTTATACAAACGAAAATATGAAACAAATAAACTATCATTTCAATGTTTGACCTTTGATTTCCTCAAACATTCATTCAAATTGGTAAAATATATATTGAGGTTTATTATACCTCTTCATGAATGAGAAAAGCGGCCGAATATTCGAAATTACCAGAAAAAATAAATACATTTTTAACCGACGAAACCAAAAAGGGGGAGGTTCTCTAGTCGACGCGTATATTTTTTTTAATTTTTTTTCATGTATGACCGCGCATAACTTTTTACTGAGACTTCCGATTTCGATAGTTCTTTTTTCAGTAGATAAGGTGTACTTCGAAATTGGTCCCATTTGGATTTAAAAGGTTAAATCCACCCCTGAAGGTAGCAAAATGAAGGATATTGATCACTCCCCCTCTGAATTCTTGTCCGTTAACCGATTCTATCAGGCATAACTTTGTACTGGGATCTTCGATTTGGATGATTCTTTTTTTATCAGATAGGGTATACCTCATAGTTGATCATATTTGGATTTCGAATGGAATTATCCACCCCTACGGGTAGAAAAATTGGGGATAATTGATTTTTCACTTGTGAACATTGGCACACATATGTAGTTGACAATGACAGATCGCTATTGTCATTATTTTTGTTCTCCTACATCCGTCACAATCACTATATTCTATGAGAGGATGGAATTATATACAAAGTAATGAAATAAACTAACCAGAACAACAATCATGATTTATATTACAACAAATAGTAAAAGTAGATAATCATGTTGAGAAGGGAAACATTCTCAATTGAATATTGATAGAAAGATTTTTCTGTGAATTGAAAAATCCACGATTAAAATGAAGGTATTTAACTGGAAATAGTTGAATTAAGGTGGGTAAGTGAGTATCTTGGAAGTAATCAAAAACAAGTAGGTAGTAATTAATAGATTTCAACCACAAAAAACTGAAAAATTAATACCTTTTTATAAAAAAATTAAACCGACGAAATACGAAACTGAGAAGTAAAAAATAAAATAAACCTTCTTAGTCTCAATAACTAAGCTCCTAAACTAATGTAAGTAAGTAATTTTGAGTCGGCGCCAAACGAACAATTAACGAAGATCATTAAATTACTTCAAAAAAATAATCAGAATGTCACCGCGCAACTCGATGCCATCATTTTACGCCCTACCTAATTCATTACTCAAAATTAGTTACTTACATTAGTTTAGGAGCTTAGTTATTGAGACTAAGAAGGTTAATTTTATTTTTTACTTTTCAGTTCAATATTTCGTCGGTTTAATTATTTATTTAAAAGTTTTTTCTTATAGTGTATCAAAAATTGATTGATTGCGACTGACAGTATTCTGTTGTACATCAGCTTATGTTTTGTTGTTTTGAAATGGTTTAGAAAAACAATTTCTCGGGATGAAAACGATGATAACTTCTGATGAAAGTAGTGAACAAAAAAAGGTGTTTTTTGTCGCAAAAAATCAATTTCTGAAAATATGTAAAGGGTACACAGGAAGAGTGGAGATATCAATTTAATTTGAGAACAGGGTATTTTATACTTTCAATATAATGCCACTATAAACATTGTTGTCGTATGATAAGTTTCTTGTTGTTTTATGACTATACTACTTCCAATAAGCATTTGGACCTCAATATTGCTGAAACTGTAATAATCAATTAATAAAACTTACCAACTATTTTTTGGAAAAGGTGGCAACGTTTCAAACACATTTCAGCTGATTTTTTGAACACATGAACATTATATTCATGAAATGTTTTCCTTCTCAACATTTTCTCAATGTATTTCCTGTTTATATCAGTTCCATCTAAAGTTGTTTTGAATATTGGTTTGAGTAGCTTAAGGAAATGCGAATCTCCAAAACTATCAAAAGAATAATTCTTAATTAAAAAACAGTGTTTCTAGTTTACCCAAACTTCATAAGGAAACCATCACAATCTTCTCTAGATGACGCTATATAAATTAAGAAGACTATGTGACCTGCTACATGCTGCTTTCTATGGAGAATATAATAACATTATTTCCATAATTGAACGATAGTTATTGAAATAATCTTAAAATTCATCTCACACTTCACGTTCATTTTCCCAACTCAAGATTATTCTTACATATGAGATGACTCAATCTCTTATACAAATTCTCTCTCGATTATTGGTTCTTCCGGAAACCATGGGGATAATGTAGCGCTGTAGTGGCAAATTTGATGAATTTTATGAATAGACGATTCTGCAGTAATTAATATTAATTCTGGTTGTTCAACCGGTGGATCAGAGAGAATGAAGAAACTACTTATATGAACCTCGAAAACAATACAATCCCATTTTCAACCGACGAAACCAAAAAGGAGGAGGTTCTCTAGTCGACGCGTATATATATTTTTTTTATTATCGATATAACTGAGATTGGTCTATAATTTTCAACCGTTTATGTATGATCACGCATAACTTTTTACTGAGGCGTCCGATTCCGATAATTCTTTTTTCAGTGGATAGGGTGTACTTCGAAGTTGGTCCCATTTGAATTTTAAACATAAATCCACCCCTAAGGGTAGCAAAATGAAGGATATTGATCACTCACCCTCTGTATTCTGGTCCGTTAACCGATTCTATCAGGCATAACTTTGTACTGGGATCTTCGATTTGGATGATTCTTCTCTTTTCAGATAGGGTATACCTCAAAGTTGATCATATTTGGATTTCGAATGGAATTATCCACCCTTACGGGTAGAAAAATAGGGGATAATTGATTTTTAACTTGTGAACATTGGCACACATATGTAATTGACAATGACAGATCGCTAGTGTCATTATCACAATCATTATATTCCATGAGAGGATGGAATGATATACAAAGTAATGAAATGAACTAACCAGAACAACAAAAATAATTTATATTACAACAAATAGTAAAACTAGATAATCATATTATTTAACTGGTAATAGTTGAAGTAAGGTGGGTAAGTAAGTATTTTGGAAGTGATCAAAAAACAAGTAGGCAGTAATTAGTAGATTTCTGCCACGAAAAATTGAAAAATAAAAACTTTTTAACAAAAAATTAAACCGACGAAATACGGAACTGAAAAGTAAAAAATAAAATAAACCTTCTTTGTCTCATTAACTAAGCTCCTAAACTAATGTAAGTAACTAATTTTGAGTCGGCGCCAAACAAACAATCAACGAAGATCATTAAATTACTTCAAAAAAATTATCAGAATGTCACCGCGCAACTCGATGCCATCATTTTACGCCTTACCTAATTCATTTGGTTGTTTGTTTGGCGCCAACTAAAAATTAGTTACTTACATTAGTTTAGGAGCTTAGTTATTGAAACTAAGAAGGTTTATTTTAGTTTTTACTTTTCAGTTCCGTATTTCGTCGGTTTAATTTTTTGTTAAAAATTTTTTCATAGTCATATAAAGAAAATAGTATATCCCATAGAACTTCTGGTGCACGAGTGATAATTGCATTTGACCGCTATTTACTAAGCTCACAACCTTGAAGTCAAAAAGCTTTTACAGGTATCTTCATGCTCATCATTCAGTCACACTCGATTATCATCATATCATTATTCTGATACCATCATCCAGAATAAATCATATTCGGGATTATCACAATGTTCATCACACTTCCTCTTTATGGGAATTTCGTAGAACCACGCTTAGCATAAAGGGCTCGGCTTTAATTTTCAATTATCGCGTTCGTCGTATTATTATTCATTTTATAAATTCCTACCTGCGCTGTGGTTTCCAGTGTTACCAACCATGACAAAAAATGGTTAAGCGGTCTATGATTTGATAAAGGCAGGCACGGCGGTGGTTCGTTATAAGGGTGATTATTTGTTTATTTTGGGTTGACCAATTTACTGGAAAAATGTTATTGTTCCAATTCAATGAGTCGATATTTGATACCGTTTCCAAATCAGCTCTGCTTTTTGTATGATTGTTCGGGTACTACTAGAATTAAATAATGTTCTTTCGTTTGCTGCGAAGTGAAGCTACACTAAAAATTATACTATGTTTATTTTCAACACAATACAGTATGTAACACCACCTTAGTTTACAATATACTACTAACTATATTTTTTGCAATCGAAAAAACCTATTATGTCTAAATGTGTTCTGGGGGCGTGGCTGTACTCTGTATTTTCTTTACTTTGTCTCCACCGGAACTAAAAATAATTTGTTTTCATCAATTAGTTAGAAAAAAACAAATTCTAACTTTTTGACGTTTCGAAACTGTATTGTTTCATCTTCAGGAATATTTAGGTTGGTTTTCCTTGGTCACCTAAATGGTCCTGAAGTTGAAATAATAAAGTTTCGAAACGACGACAGTTTAGAATTTGGTTTTCGGCTTCATCATTTTAGGACATACGTTGATAGGAACTTTCCACCTCAAAATGAAGTAAGGAATCGGCCTAGGGAGTTTGTCGGTCTCATTATGACTCACCCTATATACATATTGTTTTACCCTTTACCATATATTTACTAATCGAGGTTTAGATCGCCAAAGAAGTTCCACTTCTGTCACGTGTGCTGAGTTGCACGCCCTCTTTTTACAAGCTTTTATTTAGTTTCACCTGTCCCGATGTTCGTCATCAAATCTTGCAAGTTAAATTTGACCCACTTCTAGTTGTTCGATTAACGTGAAATTTGGCAGGTGTTCATAGGTTCATAGGTGTTCAAAAGTAAAAATTAGGGACCAACTCAGTGGGCCATTAAATATATCTATTGGTGTACCACAGCTGAGGAAGACCTACAGAAATTGAAAACCTGGTTCAACAATAACTTACTGAGTCTTAATATAAAAAAGACAAAATTTGTGTGCTTTTAATTAAACTCTGATGACCAACCCCCTATCAACAAACTCAGAATACACATGCCCACCTGCACTAAAAATATGACATGCAACTGCCTAAAAATAAAAAAAACGACATCCATAAAATATCTGGGCGTAGTTATTGACCAACATCTGAGGTGGGAAGAACACATTTCCCAAGTTATAAAAAGGATGAGACTTCTCATGTTCAAATTCTACACCCTTAGGGATATACTCTCTAGAAAAAATATGTTAATTTTATATAATTCCTTGGCAGAATCTATACTCAGATATTATATTGTTGTGTGGGGAGGAGCATTCAATAATGCTATCAATTGCCTACAAACAACTCAAAACTCATTAATGAAAATTACATTTAAAAGAGCTAGACGTTTCCCAACGGAGCAACTATACAGGGAAACCAAAATATTTAAAATTAGATCCCTATACAGCTACCAATGTTTGATATGGATGTTCTCGAATATCCAGAAATTTAGTTTTATCGCTCACAAAACCACAAGATCGGTCAAAAACTTGCATATCAAAATTCCGCTCTTCAAAAAAAGTCATACTCAAAGATTCGTTTTCTTCTTCGGACCTAAACTGTACAACCTTTTTCCAACACACCTGAAAAAAATAAAAAAAATAAGTAAATTTAAACCGACCCTCAATCAACACATACTAGAGAACCCGATAACATTCAAAATATTTTAAAATACAAAAGGTTCGAAGACTCACCTCAAAATCCTGCATCGCCGATCGCTATCCCTTCCTCTGCATTATCATTATCATTATGATTATCATTTTTATTACCATCATTATTATTTTTATATTTTCTTATAATTTTTGTTTTATAAATTTGTATTATTCTTTGTTTTCATTTACATTTTTCATTCTCATCTTCATTCTCTACCACTGCTGTTATATGCATATAAAATGTTATTACACAAGTTGAATACTTCTTCAAGTGGGGTAAGAAAGCACAAAACAGGCGACATACGCCCAGGCGTATTTTACTTTACTCTGGAAGAAGCAAGATTAAGGTTGTATAAAGATATATATATATATATATATATATATTGTATTTTACTTTCAATATTTTTTTTAATTCTCCTTTTTTTATGATATTTTGTTTTTGTATAGCTAACATGATGAATAATTATATTACATTGAAATGGCTCTTATCAGCCAATGAAACTGTACCTGTAATAACTGTTGTTGTTGAAATAAAAAGTTGAGTTGAAGAACAAGTTGAAATACCCTAAAAAGTACAAAATAATTGTATGACGTAGGTTATTCCGTGAGTTATAGATTCAAAAGCTTGTCGCATCTGTATTCGAAATGAAAACTTTGCGCGACAAGCTCTTGAATCTATAACTCACGGAATAACCTACGTCACATATCCAAAGCAATTATTTTGTACTTTTTATATTTGAATAAAAGCTTGTTTTTAAAAAGTGTTTTTTTATTAATTATTTTATTTAAACTTTGAAAAAATGTTTAACTTGTCCATAACGTACCGCAAAAAGAAGCTTTGCCTGGGTAATTTACAATGAAACATATATAAAAAATTAGTGATTAATATACTTCCTTTGGTAACAATTCGGGATACACCTCTTAAGAAGGGAATTCATAATCGAAGATAATTTGCACAGGAAACATTTTTATATATTTCTCTGACAAGTGATTGTTAAAATCTGACATTTATGTATGCTAGATGTTCATTTGAGATGTTCCATTTTGTACTGAATTGTTTAAGCTCGACTTCCTTATTAATGTTGAAAGAATTACAACTTTTATCACCAGATTTTTCGTAAATTATTACAATATTTTGATAAAAATTATTTTATCCACAATAGTTAAGTATTGGGTATCTTATATCACTCATTTTGGGTTATTTCCGTTAGGCGATAAGTTCAATTACCACACTATTAATGTAATGCATCACCAGTGATATGATGATATTATTTTCAATAAATTGTGAAATATTTGTTTGAGGAGAATGTGAACTAAAGGTAGTCAAATGGAAGCCACTGAAAGATAAAAAGTTTTGAGATACTTTTGAATATTCTTTCAAACAATACTTGTTTCAGAAATTGTAGAGACCAACTATCTCCAACCATACGTTTTCTCGCATAAAATGAAGATGCATTCATAATAATTTTTTATTTCGATAAATTAACTCCTATATAAAATGTGTCATTTAAAGATGACTGTTTTGTCATTTTGACAGCGATAAAAAAGGTGCATCGTTTTTTATCACCGATAAAAACGCCTGTTCCTCTTAAGCGTCTACATCTAGTATGCTTACGTCACTTTAATGTCTGCGCTGTCAGTTATTTAAGTATTGTTGATAATTGATACTGAAACATTACAACATGAGTCGTTTTGGGGAAGTTTCGACTCAACAAATAACAAAAAATATAGAAAAAGCAATCCCGCAATCCACAAAAAATACTAAAGCGTCAATATGGAGACAATTTATGGAGTTTTGTCAAGTACGAAATTACGAACTGTCGAAAATAACTCCGTTACAAAAAGTAGCAGATATATTAAAGGATTGGGCCTATAATATGAAAAAGAGGAATGGAGAAGATTATAAAGAATATGCAGTTAAATCAATTTGGAATTCAACTGCGAAGATGATTCAAGAAAAATATTTCAATGAATACAATATTAAATTTGATCCTTTTGCCGACATAACTTTTAAAGAAGCTCGTGATGCAAGAAATAGTAAACGGAAAGAATTACAAGTTATTCCAGAGAGAAGAAAAGTAAGTTCTGTAGCATTGAACAAGAAAGATATAGTAAAAATGGCAAAATTGTGGAATATAGACAACCCAGAGGGATTACAAAAAAGATTCTTTCATATAGCTTCTTATGAATTAGCTTGGATGGGGGGAGAAGCTGCAAACTGTAAAATTTACCATTTGAAAGAAGAAAAAAATCAAGATGGAACTTTAACAAGAAGATTTGAATACAATACAATATTTTCAAAGACGACACAGGGTGGGTCGAAAAAATTGGCAGATAACAAAAAATGAAATGGATAAAGGTATTTGTCCCGTTGCATTGTTAAAATTACTGTTACAGAAAAGAAATGAAAACATAACATCTGAACGACTTTTTTTAACTCCAAATCCCTTTTGGAGAAACAAAAATTCTAAAGGTTGGTACAAAAATGTTCCACTGGGTATTAATACGATTTCTACTTGGACCAAATATTCTGCAACTAAAATTGGACTCGACATTACAAATAATAAAATTGCCAATCATTCGAACCGTGCTAGTACAGTTTCCCAGTTAGCCAAAGCAGGAGTAAGTGACCAACAACTTATAAAGATAACGGGGCACTCATCATCATCTTCTATTAAACCCTACCTCCAAATTGATCCTGAACATCACGAAAATCTTATGAGTTCCTTACGAGCCTCGAGTGAGAAAAATCAAAATGAATATTCTACATGTGTGAATACCAGAGAAGAAAATTTTGAAATCAGTACACCAAACCAAACAATTTATAACAATTGTGTATTTAATAACTGTTCATTTAAATAATTTAATTGTATCAATAAAGATAATTATTGTTGTTGTTCATTCATATATTCGGTCGTTAATTTATCTTGCCAAAAAACACTCGAGCTTTTCTTTTAAGGATAAATTTCTTTTTACCTCAAAATTTTTCCATCAGTAATTTTACGAGAAAACCTGACATGTCAGTTTTTCGAGCAAAATTATTTCGTTACAAAAAGAAATTTATCCGATAAAAAAAAAGCTCTTGTGTTTTTACTGTTGACAAAAAAAAAATTCCCAGAAAAAAAATGCAACATTTTGATACAGTTTTTTGGTGAGAAAATTCGATGTATTTCATTTCCCACATGACCAGTATCACTTTACGAATATCAAGCTGTTTCAAGATAAAATTGCCTATTCGAAACCAATCAAATGAAATACATTCCGAGGATAATACTTACTGAACACCCTTGCATAAAGTGAAACTGAATTACGCTCCAACCTTTCATGATACCAACTTCTCTGTACATTCAGTAAAACAATCACTACAAAATAAAACAAAACCAAGGTAATTTGATGTCTTTTGTTCAGCACAGGACGCATATGCGGCTAATAGATGACGAGAGAATCATGCAATTATTAGCAGTCTTAACACCGGAAGTCTGACAAGGCCCGTATATCTTCGAAAGGAGCTGTCATTCGATAATTTATCAAAAGCTACCTGTCTCCTGCCTATACAGGGTTACTGAAAAGTAGGGGAATGTTTTTCGAATGAAGAACACAACTACGCTATGAATAACTGAAAAGACAAATCGAGGATGATTAATTTTTAACCGACGAAATAAAAAAGGAGGAGGTTCTCTAGTCGACGCGTATTTTTTTTATGTATGATCACGCATAACTTTTCACAGACCACTTCGATTTCGATTATTCTTTTTTAATGGATAGGGTATACTTCGAAGTTGGTCCTATTTGAATTTGAAAAAATAAATTCACCCTTGAGGGTAGAAAAATAGGGGATATGTATCGAAACAATTAACATCATTTCACGCTTTACCTAATTCAATTGCTAGTTTGTTTGGCGCCGACTCAAAATACATTAGTTTAGGAGCTCAATTATCATTAAGGCCAAGGTTTATTTAATTTTTTGCTTTTCAGTTGATTGTTTCGTCGGTTTAATTTTTTGTTTAAAAGTATTTTTCCAACTTATACATCTCATATGAAAAAAATCGAAATTAATTTTTCTACAAATTTTATTCCAATACTTAGTTATCGTACATGTTTCAGTTGTTAAACTTTGAGTGCGAAATGATGATGGAGAAGAAACTGTGGAAGGAGACAACTATTTTCTCAAATTTAGGGGCATATCTCAGCCTGTTCATGAGGAAGTTTATGAAATCATTAGTCTTGCATATTTTAGTAGGACAAAACTCCTTTCGTTTGAAGACAGTTTCAACATTGTTGTATTATCACCATCTAAGTCTGGGAAGTAAGAGTAGGAGTTTACGTCATTTTTGTAACTAATGAAATTGTAGGAGTGAAATTTATGAATCAAGTATTGACCAAATAAAAATTATTAAAAACGTATTTTTAAGACAAGCTATTTTCAAATGCGCTAAAAGGAAAAAAAAATCTTGCCTCGAATATAAAATAGGTATTCTTTCTTGCGCGGCAAGATTTTGAATCTGCTACTCACAGAATAACCTAGGTCAAACAATTAAATAAATTAATGTTTCCTTTTTAGTGAATTAAAATCATAATCCCAGAACTCGTCCGTCATATTGGAGCCGCCATTTTGATTTTTCTCTAGCAAAAATTCCATAATGCATTGTCACGAGAATTATGAATACTTGCCTACCCAACAAAAATATTAAAATAAATGTATGTCATTTCGACCTTTAAATAGGTCAGCACCCAAATTGGCGAAGGTAATTCTTACGTTATAATTACCTTAAATCGTTATAATTACCTTAAATTTACCAAGATGGGGAAGAAAATGGAAGTAATTTAGAAGTCGAAAATTGGGCAATTAAGACATTTTGCCTAATAAGTCGAAGGCATAAATAGGTAAAATTGCCTTCAGAATAGTCGACTGGAAAAATGTAGTCACTTCTACCTATTTTAGGTTATAAACACTATATTAAAACAAACAGTCGAAGGTTAGAAGATAATAAAAGTTTACTACATATTGTGTATCTTAACCTACATGTTTATTCGTAAAAGCTTTGAAGATGAACATGGCGTATGAAAAAAGAACTGTCACGAAACGTACAGCTGTGAATGATGTAATCAAGTGATGGTTTCGCATTCACATCTAGTTCGGATTTTATTTGCGATACAAACTTTTCTGTGATAATGTTGAATTTTACTTATATTAAACAAGTGGGCCCCTTCAAAATATCAAATTTGTATGGAAAAAATTCATAAAATTAAATGTACTTTCTCAACTTTTTTCATCAAACACTGCAGAAATTAATTTCATAGATGAAGTATGTATATACATATCATATACACCAATTTTATTACTATCTATCATTGAAATGTAGTCGATTCAAGAAAATTATGGAACATTTTTGCAATGGTGGAAACGCTTCGAGCCAAAAAATATGGCGTCTATCCCATATGGGACCTCTAAGTCGCATTTTCCTTAAATTTCAACTTTGAGAACACATAGGCTCTATGCAAAGTCGAAAGTAACTTTTATTCCTAACTTTGAAGTCCATTTTCCTTATCTTGGGATTTCAGAACCTTTCACATTGTGGTCACGTGATGACATAAAAATTTGTTATGGGATGTTTTTTCATGCGATATGACTATACGTTTTATTCTCTGGTTGGGTTGGAATCGTGGATAATAAATTTATATTGTTATTCGATATTCTGAGCCGAACTGAAATGATCATTTTAATTCCTAATACGGTGAAAAAATAAACATTATTTTCTACTTTTTGTTGATATGAAACCAAGTATCTCTATCTAGCCTACACCTAGTTACTCAAAGAAAACGATATATACTACAAAAACCCGTAATAAGTATTTATTCTGAACTTGAAGTATTTATTCTGGAATTGAACATCAAATATCAGTGGTATTGAAAATAGTACGCGATAATTGTATTCAGTGCACTTGTTGCCATATTAATATCCATGATAATGTTATCTCAGTTTGAGGAGGGAATCTCTATCCGAAGAGAAATAGCCAATCATAACATTTTAAATATCAAATGGTGTGGAGTGATTGGCTCAAAAATTGTAGTTTGACATGTCCGCGTTCTACATAGTCTGAAAGTAATTTTAGAATGCTAACTTTGCAGAATGCCGTGCTCGGAAATATCAAATTCAATTTGTTTGCCAATTGTGACTACCTCTCTAAAAATCGAGTTATTATGATTTGCTTAAACACTTTAACTCGACGTTTCCGGACGCCGCAATGATCAGTGTTGAAATTTTAGAAGTCATCGTTTCAACACATCAAAATTTTATTGTTTTGCTATTTACTTTCATTTTCTTGCACTTTATTCAATACATTTTCCTACCCATTTGCTTCAGCTGGACCAACTTCCTTGAATTTCATTTTGTCGCATCATTGAAAACATCATGGCTGTACTTTACCGCTAGCGACAGACGAAGCTTGTTGAACGCAGCTCATCTATGCATTCATTCTGTTCATTCTGTCAATCCATCCATTACCGGCATAACCTAACATAACCCTATTTTGTATTGCCTCCGTCGATGGTTAACACTTATTTGCTTTCATATTTCATTCATGAAAATGGATGATGAATGTTTTGAAATAGTTGCCGTCATTAAAAGACGTGGAGCAGCACATAGTAGAACCACATAAGTGATGGCATGATGGCTCTGATCTTTGGATTTTGGGAAGTGTAGGTTCGGATTATATTCCCATTCTGGCAGCTAATCGATAGTAGTTGGTGGTATACCTGTATGGTTTATTAATTCTATTCGAATTTCTACTTGGCATTTTATAGATTTCTAAAATTCGGCTGCAAAATATATTATTTTAAGAGAGTAAATTATATCATGTCATCCCCATCCGAATCGATTAGGGCTTCAATATCTGATAATAGACCTAGTTACTTTGAGGAATTCATTTTTGGTAACTTTGACTTCGTTGTAGACATTTAGTCTTATTAGACAAACATCTTAGTAATATCGCACTCATTGTGGAGCAGTTGGTATAAACAACAAAAAATGCCTGGGCAACTTGATTGGTGCCAAAATAGGTAATGTAGACCCGTTTACCGACTTGTTCATTCTCTGACTATGTGAACATACATGAGGTAATAATTAGGTTAATATTTACTAGAAAGTATTCCCTGAAAGTTCAAGTATTTTGATCATATTTTGCTGGTCACCTTTAGGTGAAATTTAACCTAATAAATAACTCTATTGACCCATGAGGCTGTGAAGGTATATTTGAAGTTCATAACAAGTTATTTCATACTATGCACTACGCCTATTAAGTTTATGGTTTTTGAAGGAGATCCGGTGGTCTCAGTTACGGTTTTTATAGCTCGAATTATAACTTCGGAGTTAGTTAGTAGTTGAAGATAGAATATTTGGTCAGAAATAGGTAAATTCGGACTTCTTCAATCCAGTTCACCCCTCTGCTTGGTATAATTTTCCTATAATGTTAGTTGGATACTTTCACGTTAATCGGACAACTGGAAGTGGGTAAAATTTAATTTGATTTCAAACCCACAGACAGACATCGGAACAGGTGAAACTAAATGAAAACTTTGTAAAAAGAGGATAATTTTCGGGGCAGTAATTTCCTGAGGAAAGAACTTCTTTTCGTCCATTTTCAAAACCGCAAAAAATATACCAATTCTCGATAATTCTGGAAATGTTAGAAAACATTGATCAAAAAGGTAAGTTATGTCATTTGAAAAATCGACAGCTTAGATACTTCCTCTGGGTTATCAAACGTAACTGAGGTAGGTCGTTGTATAGAAACTCAATTCATCCATTATCCCTACCCCATCTGGCCGCTGATTTCTCTGGGTCAATTTTAACGTGAAAGGGTGTATGTAACCCAATATCGTCCAATCGCTCAGGCTAATGCATGTTATTAGTACATTATATTCAACAGTTTGGATTTCATTGGATTCAAAATAGTGCAGTAATAGATACAAGTTGTTTTGTGCGTAACAGAAGCAGCGAAATTATTGTCGGTCTGGACGTTGAAAATGATTTCAATACTGCTAGATGGCGCATAATAATAAAAAAAGTTGCTATTTTCCAAATAGTGTGAAAATATATTTCAACTTAATTATAGTGAAATTCATAGACAACAGAAAATCGTTGCACAGTATGTTTCACATTCACCATGCAGCTTGCATAATTACTTTTTTTTTCTATCGCAAATTATTATTTTTTAGATTTTAATACACATTAGCGATCTTCACTGTGTGATGATAGTCTGGTTGTTCCGAAATAGGTTTTTTTTTCACGGTGTGGTATTTTCTAAAACTTCATTCCTTAAATAGCGAAACTCCCCTCAAATATTTATGAACAATCTTAAAAACGCTTGATTTCTTCAAAAACCTTGAAAAACATCTGAAACACCCCCATCACCTTCAGATGGAGTGCAATGCTACTAGAAGGAAGATTAATAATAATAATAATAATAATGATAATAAAAGTCTTTATTAATCATGAAAAAACTTTTTAACAAAAAATTAAACCGACGAACTACGGAACTGAAAAGTAAAAAATAAAATAAACCTTCTAGTCTCAGTAACTAAGCTCCTAAACTAATGAAAGTAGCTAATTTTGAGTCGGCGCCAAACAAACAAGCAAATGAATTAGGTAAGGCGTAAAATGATGGCATCGAGTTGCGCGGTGACATTCTGATAATTTTTTTGAAGTAATTTAATGATTTTCGTTGATTGTTTGTTTGGCGCCGACTCAAAATTAGTTACTTACATTAGTTTAGGAGCTTAGTTACTGAGACTAAGAAGGTTTATTTTATTTTTTACTTTTCAGTTCCGTAATTAGTCGGTTTAATTTTTTGTTAAATAGTTTTTATTTTTCAATTTTTTATGGCTAAAATATACCAATTACTACCTACTTGTTTTTTGATTACTTCCAAAATACTTACTTACCCACCTTACTTCAACTATTACCAGTTAAATAATATGATTATCTACTTTTACTATTTGTTGTAATATAAATTATTTTTGTTGTTCTGGTTGGTTTATTTCATTACTTTGTATATCATTCCATCCTCTCATAGAATATAACGGTTTTGACGGATGTGGAACAGAAATAATGTCAGTAGCGATCTGTCATTGTCAACTACGTATGTGTGTGCCAATGTTCATAAGTGAAAAATCAATTATCCCCTATTTTTCTACCCGTAAGGGTATATAATTCCATTCGAAATCTAAATATAAGGTATACCCTATCTATTAAAGAAAGAATCATCCAAATCGAAGAACCCAGTACAAAGTTATGCCTGATAGAATCGGTTAACGGACCAGAATTCAGAGGGTGAGTGATCAATATCCTTCATGTTGCTACCCTTAGGGGTGGATTTCATCTTTCAAATTCAAATGGGACCACTTCCGAAGTACACCCTATCCATTAAAAAAAGAATTATCGGAATCGGACGCCTTAGTAAAAAGTTATGCGTGATCATACATAAAAAAAAATTATGGAAAAAAAAATATACGGGTCGACTAGAGAATCTCCTCCTTTTTGGTTTCGTCGGTTAAAAATAACAGGTGACATAAGGTGACAACAGGTGACATAATAATTTATTAAACGAGAGAGAAAATAAATACGTGAGAAAAAAGAAGAGAATATAATATCTGATGATAATATATGCGACTATTGACGATCAAGTAGCTATTTCTATAGTTTTGATCCGAGATTTAGACATTTAATGTTTGCTGGAAGTTCATTGAGTATTTTAGTGATGGTGCAGGGAAATGAGCGCTGGAACTGTTTCCCAAGTAAATACGGTGGATTTTTATTCATAATGATTTTTTGATAAAAATATGCACAGTGTAAGTATCTTCTATTTTCTATTTTCAGCCATTTTATGCTTCCAAATAGGTGACTAATCTGCCAGTATTTTCTTACCCCGAAGATCATTCTGATACATGTAATTTGAAGTTTTTGAATCCGATTTGCATCAATTTTACTGATATAGCGGTCATGTAAAATATCACAATAATTCATGTGTGATAATACTAACGCCTCGCATATGATTATTCTTACCGGTCTATATAGTTAGCAAGTGTCGCGTTTGATAGATTAGTTTGAGGCCTTTCGAAGACAGTTCGGAATGTGACTGGTGAATTTCAGATCTTGATCGAAGATAACCCCCAGATTTTTTACACTCTTTTGCAATTCAATGGTTTGATTATTTATGATAATAGAATATTCTTTGGAATAGAGATCAGTGGCTCGCAATAGGTCATAACTTTTCCAAAAAGCGTAGCAATAGATTTTAGTGGATTCAGAAGAAGGCAGTGATTTTTAGAAAGCTCATATAGTTGGTTCAAATGGAAGTTAAGTGCAGATGTAGCTTGTTCAGTTTCCTCGGGATAAAAAGAGATGTATTCTTGCGCGTCATCTGCATAGAAATGACAATTGGATGATGTGAATATTTTCTCAAAATTAGAGATGTATAACGTGAAGACTAGTGGACCTAATATCGATTCCTGGGGTCATTAACAAATTTGATAAAACATTTTTGTACTGCACTGCCTGTAACATGTGCCCAACAGGTAGCTGTGAGAGAGACCCACATGTTTCAATGTGGAAGACATGAGATTTTGATTCAGTGTATCAGAAGAGTTAGCTTTCCCAAATCATTCGCTTCCAGAACATCATCAGCTATATTCAACAGAGTAGAACAACAACTGTTTTTTTAAATCCTGATTGATTTTTGGGGTCATTCTATTTTTCTTGAAAAAACTGGTCAGTTGAATTTCCATAGATCTTTTCTAATATTTTAGACATCAAAGATAGAACACTGATCGGCCTTATCTCATTATATGAAGTGGGATTTGGAACATTTGCTATGACTTTTGCTTTCTTCCATGAACCAGGAAAAACTGAGTGTGTTAGACAAAAATTTATGATATGGGTTGAGAAGGGTAAAATATAGGGCAGGCACAGTCGAATGCTCAATATGTTAATATCATCCAGGCCAGAGGCTTTCATTTTTATACAGGGCCGGATTAAAAGGTGTGGAGGCCCTGGGGCAACAAAGGAGTGGAGGCCCCTAATTATTTTTGAAACAAGTTTTTATTTTTATTTATTGCGGAACAAATCAAATTATTTCGACACGAGCATATGTAGGTATAATAAAATATAAGAAATAAATTAAACTACAGCGTAAACGAATGGATTCTTGCGAGCTTTTTTCGACGCAAAATCATTGATGATTTCTGTCAAATCCAGCATCCGGAGAAAATCATTCTCAATGCTAAGAAGCGATAACTTTGATAGGCGGCTTTGTCTCATCGTAATCCGCCTATTTTTTTTATTTTGGAAAATGAGCGCTTTCCAGTGCAATTTGACATCATCACATTCTCAGTTGTAATAAGAAAGTGAAAATAATTCGACAGATTTTCGAAAACTTGTTGCCAGGCAATAGACAAGAGAGACCAACTAGCTCGAGTGGCTATTGCCAACAAGTTTGAGAAAGAAATCTAGATAATTATTTTCTACTATATCGAACTCTCGTGTGGTATTCTTTAGATTATTTTTTGATGTTACGATCATAAACACATTTCCTTGCAAAATTATATAATGTACTGAACCGGTTTTGATTCATTTCACACTTTTCATGCGAATTGATGACAGACGTCAAATTAAAAATATAGGTTTGTCAGACAATAAAAACGAAATACCTCAAATTATTCCCGCGACAATTTTCTAGGTAGAATATTCCCACTATTGATTGGCCAAAACGTATATAAATTATTTGAATTGAACGTTTCCATAGGTTTCTAGCAATGTCAAAAAATAATCACTGTAATTTCAATGTTTGAGAATGTAGCTCTGAAATTTTGGTTTTCAAGAATTTGATACTAGAACATCTTAGATTGGTCTTTTTGATAGTGCTTTTTCAGAAGGATTTACATTTGTTGCGGAATGTCATCCTTCTCTTAGACTCACACTTTCAGATTTTGGGGATTTCTCTGTTACAAGCGCGCCACTCAGCGGACACTTGTCAACGCCAATAAATAGGAAAAACAGGTATAGACGGGCAAAGTGTTTGTAGAATCGGCAGAAAATAGTCAACAGAATTTGAACTTTTGTTCTATTATGGAATGCGCACAGGGCTCTTATAAATAATTTGATGCAATCATATTCATAAATTGAAATATTATTTTCTTTTGCTTATGATTATTGAATTTCATTGTGTATCTAGATCGCTTGTGTCATTCGAATAATACATCGACAGAAAATCCTTCATTTAATAAAAAATAAATATTTTTTTTTTTAAATCAATTGTTCTTGTTTTTACAGCTAATTTCGATACGATATAATATTTTGTATTATAGTAAGATGTTTTACTTGGTGATTGTTTCTCGCATATAGGTACACATGATTCATCAGATCGAAGATTAATATTAACCATGGATTTTGACAAGAATACGAAACATGTTTTTGAATGTTTAAAACGAAACTGCTCTTTCGTTGTCAGATTTTTTATATATAATTTTGCATATCCTTCGGTATTTGTTAGGAAATTTTACCTGAAAATTTTAATTGTGGAGGCCCCTCTCTTGTGGAGGCCCCGGGGCTGCAGCCCCGTTTGCCCCCCTCTTAATCCGGCTCTGTTTTTATAGCAGAAACAATATTTAAGACGTCATCTTAGGAAATATATCAGTGATCCATATATTGTTTTACTTCGCATTATAAATCTGAATGAATTTTCTTAAAAATACTGTTTTTTCCGTAATCAATGGATAGTGCTTTGAAATTGTGTTTATGATTTCATCTTGGTTGATAACCTATGTCAGAAATTTACCTGTAAGAACCCAAATGATACATGGTGAAGAATTGACGTTTTTATTAACAAAACAAACAAGATGAACGATCAACTAAAGGTTTAAACACGTGTCCGATGTTACTTAAACGTGCTATAAACATATTGTTAATATTAAAAACAGTGTGATAAAACATAAATTATTCCATAAACTGGTGTTTCTTCTACGAGGAAATATCGATTCAGCAATGTTGTTATTGTTTCAAATGGAGAATGGATGTCAATAATACATCTACTGGTACTATTAGTTCCTTGAACACGCATTCAAAACATGTTTAATAATAGATGTACGAATGAAACCATCATTTAAGTGAGTTTAAATATCTTCTTATATCCACCCAGGGTGATACCACCATATCATATTCGAATATCTCCAGAAACAAACCGTAAGGACCGAAATTAATGTACGATTAATGCCTACCGATTTTATCGCTCTTGATTTATTACCATAGTCGTAGTATAGTATGTAAATATTTCTTTTAATTAATAAATTATTGGAATTTTTAACATATTTCATTATTAGCGAAACTATTTGTTTGATTTACAACACTACTGAGTATTTATTCATAGTTTTATTTTTTACCGTTAATAAACATGATCGCGTGTTCACGTTGATTTTTCTCGACCCACTGTACGAGGGGAATTGAAAACATATTGAGAAAGCGTCCAATGAATGTTCCTTAACAGTACAATCAGAGACTTAGATAAGATTCATACAGACACAGTTTTATCATTTTGCTCAATTTTTGTGAATTTAGAATTCAAATGAATGGGAAATTGATAGTCATGCTTGAATTAGAAGAGCTGGCGATGGTTCATGTGGTGCTACCAATATGTCATTGAATTTACTGAATATTATTTTAGTAGATCTTACAGGTCGAGGTACCAAGAGGCTGAAAAGCCATATCCGCCTCCCTGCAATCTACTGAATATTTTAGTGCCTTATGTCATAACTCATAAAATTACCCACAGTTTCTCTTCAATGTTGATTTCAATTTCAAGGCTATTTGCATATCCAATTTTTTTATATATGAATGACTTTCTCAGTCCGTCAGATATTATTCAATGCCTGATATGTCAGGAAAAAATATTCGCTGAAATACACATTCAATACGATTTTGATATGGGTCCTCAAATTTGATAAGCATCCTAAATTGATGCCAAAAGATGTGATGTTAGTATCATTGGAATGTTGACGTTGAAACAAACAAAAAATTAAACCGACGAAAAACGGAACTGAAAAGCAAAAAATAAAATAAACCTTCTTAGTCTTAATAACTGAGCTCCTGAACTAATGCAAGTAACTAAGTTTGAGTCGGCGCAAAACAAACAAGCAAATGAGGTAAAGCGTAAAATGATAGCATCGAGATTCGCGGTGACATTCTGGTAATTTTTTCGAAGTAATTCGTTGATTGTTTGTTTGGCGCCGACTCAAAATTAGTTACCTAGTTATTAAGGCTAGGAGCTTAGTTATTAAGACTAAGAAGGTTTATTTTAATTTTTGCTTTCCAGTTACGTTTTTCGCCGGTATAATTTTTTGTTAAAAAGTTTTTATTTTTCAATTTTTTGTTGTGCTGAAATGTACTAATTACTACCTATTTAATTTTTGATTACTTCCAAAATACTTACTTACCCACCTACTTTAATTATTTATTGTTATATAATATAAATTCTTTTTGGTAGTTTTGGTTAGTTTATGTCATCACTTTGTATATAATTCCATCCTTTCATAGAATGTAATCATTGTGACGGATGTAGGAGAACAAATAAATGACAATAGAAATCTGTCAATGTCAACTACATATGTGTGCCAATCATCCCCAATTTTTCTACCCATAGGGGTGGATTATCCCATCCCAAATCCAAATATGCTCAACTATGAGGTATACACTGTCTAATTTTATTTTATTTTAAAAAAAGGCGACTCAAGTCAGATCACAAACTATAGAGCAATTTCTATTTTATGTAATTTTTCCAAACTCTTTGAAATATGTATACAAAAGGTCATTTACTCTCATGTTCAGAAAGATTTCCCCCACCCAGCACGGCTTTGTACAACAAAGATCGTGTTCAACAAACCTTGCATGTTTAAACCAATATCTCTGTACTCATTCAGACAAGCAGAATCAAGTCGATGTTATTTACTTGGACTTCCAAAAGGCATTTGATCAAATAGACCATTATGTTCTTCTTAGTAAATTAATAAAATTGGGACTCTACTCTACTCTACTCTACATTCTACTTGAGCCATACCTAGTTGACAGAAAACAGTTTGTTGAATACGAATCTTTCAAATCTGCTTCATACGTAGTTACGTCTGGAGTGCCACAAGGTTCTAATCTAGGACCACTCTTGTTTTTAATTTTCATTAATGACTTGGCAACCTCTTTGAAAATTCCCAGCCTTCTATTTGCAGATGACCTTAAATTATACTACAAAATCGATAACATTACTGATTGTCACTGTGTACAGTCTGAGTTAGATTTAATTAAACTTTGGTGTAATAATAATCGTCTTCAACTAAATGTATCCAAATGCAATATTATATCGTTTACAAGGAAATATAAAACCATAATGTATGATTATACTATCAGCAATAACACGATCAACCGGGTACATGAGATAAAGGACCTTGGTATAACATACGACAGCAAATACACATTTACAACACATATTAGAAAAATGGTTGCGGATGGTTTCATTTACAGAAATAGCAAAAACTTCGAAAACGTTGCCACCATAAAATTGCTATATTTTGCCTTTGCCAGATCTAAGTTGGAGTATGGCTCTTTGATATGGAATCCATTCTACGATTATCAAAAAATGTCAATCGAAAGTGTACAGAGGAAATTTTTGAAATATTTATGCTTGAAAGTTGATGGACAATATCCTGTGAGAGGCATCGATCATGATATTTTATTGTCACGTTTCGAAATGACATCTTTGGAAATACGGAGAATTATTCTTGGCATTAAATTTTTGTATAAATTAATTAATAACAATATTGATTGTGCTGCTCTTTTAAACGAAATTAATTTCCTAGTACCTAGAATCGTAGGTCGGCACAATGCCAAATTTGTGAAATTTGTGACATTCATTTTGACTCATTGGATGCTGTTACATCATGTATTATTGAGTATCTATAATGTTCATGTCTATTACAGCAACCTTACAGTATTTTGGTGTTATGTATTCTTTTGTTTTCTTGTTTATTTGTTTACTCAAACTTGTCTCTTGAACTTTAGAATTTAATTGTATGTTAAATATTATAAATTTTCTTATCAGCATTTACTTTCATATATATATATTGATTGTTGTATTAACATTTCCTGTAGCTGGGTACCCCTGTTGGAAATAAACTGCTTTTTTTTTTTAATAAAACAAGAATTATCCAAATCGGACACATAGTTATGCCTAATAGTTATGCCTAATAGAATCGGTACATAGTTATGCCTAATAGAATCGGTTAACGAACCAAAATTCAGAGGTGAACGATCAATATCCTCCATTTTACTATCCCAAGGGGGGATTTTTCAAATGGGACCAACTTCGAAGTACACCCTATCCAATGAAAAAAGAATCATCGGAATCGAACTACTCTGTAGAAAGATATGCGTGGTCATAAATTTATAAAATATATACGCGTCGACTAGAGAACCTCCTTCTTTTTGATTTCATCGGTTAAAAACTAAGATGTTCAAATATCCTGGTGGGCGCACTTTTTGGTAAAAATGTGAGGGATAAAATTTTGCCGAATCCTCTGTTGTTTCAGTGATAGGGATCTTTAACGAACTTAACATCCATGAATTCAGGACAGCCATCTTAACGTCATCTCCAAAGGTCAGCATATCTATCGCCATATCTTGTGTTCATTGATATGACGTCTGCAGCTGTGCTTATGCTACTACACTGCAATTATTCGGTGCTTTTTAACGTGAGTCTTCCCGGCAGGCGGTCACCCATCCATATACTGATCGCACCCGATCTTGATTGACTTCAGGTATCGAAAAGAGTCGTCAACCTGACCAGCCAGCCAGTTTCCCGGCTCTATAGTTTCTTAAAACAGGGACTTTACTGAATATAAGAACCACTGAATTTAACGTTTATTTATTTGTTTTATTTAAATATATTCTGCGTCACTGTAGACGAAAAGTTAACGAAGGGCGTTGAAAACATATTATCTATGCGTGAAAAATGCAAAACAATATTTTCGATATTTATCAACTATTTTATTGTATAGTTTTCCCAATATCAATTGCAGAAGCATAAAAAAGTCTTGCGGCGAAATCCTGTGAGCAGCAGTGGCGGAGATAACTAATTTTATTTAAATATTTTAATATCCTGAAACGTATTTCGATCGGCACACACCAAGACCACAGAGCTATTAAAAAACAAATATAACGCGTGATTTATGACCTCCCATCGTATAGACACACCTGCAAGCATTGATGTCCGACTTGATTGGCCCAGACGAGTCGGTTGTAGAACAGACAGCAGTCACTCAAGTCCACGTTGACCAGCGGGCTCTTTGTGCCGACGGAGACTGTATACAAGTAGTACAGATTATTTTTCGTTCAGTTTCTTCGCATATACGCTCGTGTTAGCGAAGTGAGTTTTTATTTGCTCCCTATAGAAACAGCTTCTGCAATTGATATTGGATGGACTATAACATAATAACTTACCACGAGGAAAAAAATAATTTAACATCATACTATTAAAATACTCGGAGAAAAAACACCACGTCATCCCATTAACACAAAAATCACTTTCACAACTTTCTTATACTTGCCTGGCCCTAAAATTGTTCAATGCTCTCCCTAATACAATAAAAAAATTGGAGCCGTTTTACAGGTATCAAGTACAAAAAGGTACATAAAAACATTATTCACCTACGTTAAAGTATGGTAATATTTTGACATAGCCGGGCGGTCTATGACGCCTACTTTAACAGATTTGAGCTCTGGATCTCGAAACGGGGCGTGGGTTCAAATCCCTCCACTGACGGTTTTTTCCACTTAAAATTGAGAAATGACTTGTTTTGGGACGAATATTCGAATAAAAATATTCAAATAAACAAATCAAATCATTTCACAATTTCGAAGTGGAAAAAATATATAATAGTTTAAAAAAACTAAAAAACACGCTTTTATAGAAAACCAGCCAAAAAAAATAGAAAATAAGAAAAAAATGTATTTTATTTTGAAATGGCATGGTATCGCCTCGGTGTGTAATGTACTTTATAATTATTGATACCATGCACCCCACGCTTTTTTCAAAATAAAATAATGTTTTTTCTTATTTTATTTTTTTTTAGTCTGGGTTTCTATAAAAGCGTGTTTTTTAGTTTTTTCAAACTATTATTTATTTCCTACTTTTTAGTGTGGTTTATTTATAAAAGCGTGTTTTTTTAGTTTTTTTTCAACTATTATTTTTATTATTTTTTTGCAAATAAAAAAATGAAATAATCTTATCAAATTAGGTAATCATAATCTCCGACCCCAAAAACCCCCACATACCAATGTTGAATAGAATCAGACCACAATCACAAAATTCGGCCGCCATTTTGAAGCCAAATTTTCCAATTTTGACAAAAGAATCATAATCTCCGACCCGAAAAACCCCCACATACCAATTTTGAATAGAATCAGACCATAATCACAAAACTCGTCCACCATTTTGGGGCCGCCATCTTGAATTTTCCGATTTTGACAAAAGGATCATAATCTCCGACCACAAAAACCCTAGTATACCAATTTTGAAGCGAATCGGACCATAATCACAAAACTCGTACGCCATGTTGGAGCCGCCATTTTGTTTTTTCTTCACACAAAAATTTCTTAATGCATTGTCACCGGAATTATGTACACCCGCCAAATTTCAAATCATTCAGACGTCTGGAAGTGGGTCAAAATCGCGCCCAAAGGAGTCGGTTACAAACAAACAAACAAACATACAAGTGAAGCTAATATAAAGCGTGTAAAAATAATCTTCAGGTGGTGGGATTCGAACCCACGCTTTCTTCCGAAATCCAGAGCTTAAATCTCTTATATCTGGCGCCTTAGACCGCTCGGCTGTATCAGTGTATTAAGTGTCAGAATATTAGCATACTTTAACGTAGCTTTGCTGAAATGACGTAGGTTTGTCGGCTCTGGGATCTTGGACTATATATATACTTATATATCCTTTTTCCAAACTCCTTTGCCACAGTAAAAGGTATTCTATTCCTGATAATACTATTCGTTATATTATATTATATAAAATTGCCACATATTCAATGTAAACCATTAATCCAACTTAGGCATACAAGAAACATAAGGAATGATGCCCCAAAAAGGATGCCCACCAGTGCAGTAATCAACGTCTACTACAGTTTAGTGTACAGTCATTTATGTTATAACCTAATCTTATGGGGAAATTCCACAGATGCCAATAGAATATTCATAACACAGAAAAATATCATACGAAAAATGTTCAGCCTAGACTTCAGACAAACTTGTAAGCCCACATTCATTAAATATAAAATTATGTCGTTCTACAGCATTTATATCTACCAATGTATCTTGTATGTAAGAAAAAATATTGATAAATTTGAACTGAATTCTTCAAATCATGATTATGATACCAGGAATTCTGATCATCTATGTGTCCCTAGACACAAAACTACAAAACTTGAAAATAGTTTTAGATACATGGAAATGAAAATTTATAATAAACTCCCACTAACTTTTACAAGTATGGACTCCTTCAGTAATTTCAAAAGGACCATAAAAAATGTAATGCTAGAAAAATGCTACTATAGTGTAAAAAGTCTTTGTCTGTGCCGTCTGTATTTGCATGAATATGTCTGTATAGTGCAATAAATACTTTCTATGTTAGTTTATAGGAAATGTACTATTTTAATACTATTTTATTTTATTCGTACCAACTGTATATTGTTATATATTATTCGTGTTCATAATTTTAAGATAACCTCAAAATACACCTTTTACAGCGGGTGACTGACTTGTCCTATACATGTTTGTAATGTCACAAAGGATAAATAAATATTTCTATTTCTATTTCTATAATCATCGAAACATACGTTATATAGAAATATAAAAGAACCAAAAATATCTTCCACGTATTACCACTCAACGATAATATCTGACTTGTATTCACATTGTTATCCTACCGCTCATGTATCATTTTAAATTTCATATACCTTCGGAATCGTATGCGCAAGAGCAGGTTGCTTGTCACACGTACTCTTATATGATAGAGAGAGAGAGACAGAGAGAGAGAGAGAGAGAAAGTCGCATAGAGGGGGCATAACGCTTTTTCCTTACGTGACGATTTCTAGCAGACAACATCTATCGCAAGGCGCGTAAAGGAACTTCGTTCCTAAAACTTGGAAACATTTCATCATATCCAAAAGTCATTGAAATTATTTGTATTCAGTCAGCTAAGATAAACAATTTCCGATTTTGTTGAGAAAAAAATATACCAAATATTAAATATTCAATAATTTAGGATTCCATGTTAATCATTTTTCTTCAATGTTTAAACTTGGGTATGTATGTGTGCGACTAAATGTATGTATATTATATATATTAAAAGTTTATCATGTATATAATTAACACATATTTGATGGTTTCATGAATGTAAACTATAAGATTATATATCACATTATTTTTAGTTGCATTTTATGAGCTATTATTATCATAATTTAAAATATCTCACACAAAACCAAATTTCACTGAACTGGATGAACAATTTCGCAAGAGGAAACAAAATTGTTGCTCTAAACCGTATCTACTATTGTAATACAATAGTTCATTTTCATTCATCCATCGATTTATATTTACAAGACTTCATTAACATATAATATAATGTTAGAAATTTCTCAATCCCAATTTAAATGTTCATGCATATCATGGGATACTACTTACAGGAGCTTTC
This sequence comes from Gonioctena quinquepunctata, assembly GCA_018342105.1. Taxonomy (NCBI): domain Eukaryota; kingdom Metazoa; phylum Arthropoda; class Insecta; order Coleoptera; family Chrysomelidae; genus Gonioctena; species Gonioctena quinquepunctata. The sequence continues at coordinate 842,531 of JAFIRS010000116.1, read as the reverse complement.
TTTCAACAGCTCTTCTCGAAGAATGCCCAAATTATATATAATATTTTTCTATCAGCTTATATTTAATTCAGAAACAAACAATTCCTAAAAAAGTAATTAAAGGATTATCTTATTGAATCATGTATTTATAGCACAGATGAGTACTTGTATGGAAAAGCAGACTTTGTATTTAAATTTATATTTCTTACCACATCCTATATTGTTATAAGATCGGTAATCCTCGCAAATGTCGAAAAAAAAGTAAATGCAGTTTTTTACGAAGCATTTTACCTTTATTGACTCAGTATTGTACTAATATTAGGGAACGTGACTCTTCTTGTTTGTGCTGAAGTTTATGGTACCCTTTAGGGATTAGTTTTCAGGAAATATCCAATTACTTTAACGATATTAAAGAAAGTAATTGAAGGTGTGTCCGACAAACCTTCATATGAAAAAATGTTTGTGTAAGTAATAAAAATATTTCACATTCAAAAGTTCATAAATGCCTTTCCTAGAGCTGTCATTAACAAAATATTCTTCCGTACCAGGAATGCGCTTTTGATCCAAGGACTCCCTTAGTATTTATCTGTTATAGAAGAGATGAATATCTGCGGAAAGCACTCAGTTACATAGAAATTCAGAAAACTGCTGTTTAACATTTTCAAATTCGATTATTATTCATTTATTGATTTTAGAGATGGTGAGTATTTCTTTCGAATTGTTCTTCGCCTTTCATTTCTAATTAAATAATAATAAACTGATTTGGCAACACTGGTTCTCACTTTCCAATTCAAGAAAAAAACATTTATTGGCTGTGTATGTCTGTTGTAGAACAAACATATTTCAATTGATAGAAATATTCATACTGCCTGTCATTTTTCGTGATTCTTATACAGGGTGTTAGTGACTAACTGCGACAAACTTCAGGGGGTGATTCTGCATGATAAAATAATTACAGTTTGCTATATAACTTTTGTCCGCAAATGCTTCGTTTTCCGAGATACGGGATGTTAAAGTGTTTCTTAAAAGCTGACTATTTATTTATTGCTCTGAAACCGGTCGAGATATGCAAATGAAATTTGGTGAGTGTTAACAGGTAGTTATTGCGCATTTTTTGACATGTAATTAAAAATTTTATGTTCATCATTGGCGCGCATACGGGTAATGATCTCAATTTTTTTACAGAAAAAAATAGTAAGTCACTGAGATATTTCAAATAGAAAATTATTTTTGCATTCCTCGTTCAATTTGTGACAAAAAATCTCTCTTGCCTTTTTTTCGTATGGGGCGCCGTTTTTATGCAAAAAAATAAAACATCTTAACGCGCATCATCATCATTGTCATTGAGGCAATCATTCTACTACACAACATATTTTATTACCGAAGAACAAGTTATCAAAGCATAATTCAAGGATCTGTACGCAACATAAATAGAAAGAGGAATGCAGAAACAGTTAGGATACCATGTCTGTCTCAGATATTTTCGGTTGTTTCCTTGTACTTATAATACAAGGAAGAATTGAACTTGGTGAAATATTTAAACACTTCAAATGCATGAAAATTACCAACTTTAGAACCCAAGCGGAAGGAGCTGTTGAGCATTATCTCACAAATCAAATTCAAACCCCTATTATGAGAATGTCGAAAAATATTTTTATGAATAGGCGAGATCACAAATTTCTGGAAAAATACCACAATATCCAGAACGATTAGAAAAGTGGTTAGTTTCATTTTTCAATTTTTTTTTAGAAGTAGTTTTTTTTTAACAAAATCCCAAAGAACTGCTCCTGTTTGAACAAAACCGCGCCAGGATATGACGTAACAAGTTCAGATCTATCGCCGATTGCCGAGAGCGCAAGATAATTACAGAGTTGCCAAGCGTTATTCATAATATTTTTTACAATGTGAGCAGGCTGAAAAAATTATGACATAGCACTCGGTATACGTACATATCATTCAAGAATAACTAAAACAAGAGCAGCTATCAAATGGGGAGTCTTCATTTCAATATAACACATGCTGGCACTAGTTCTGTTTCATTCATAGGATTAAACAGAATGACATTTCATCAGAAGTTTCGCAAAATTGTGACAATGGCAACTCTCCGATCGCGGAGTGTGCCAGGAATTACATCGTTCCAAGCGTTATTCATAATATTTCTTTGCAATAAGAGCAGGCCGAAAAAATAATGACAAAGAACTCGGTATGCATACATATTATTCAAGAATAACTGAATCAAGTACAGCATCAAATACGAAGTCTTCGTTTCAATATAACACATGCAGACATAAGTTCTGATTTATTCATAGGATGAAAGTGAATAACGTTTCTTCAGAAGTTCCGCAAAATAGTGACACTGGCATCCCAGGAAAATGTCAAATCGTTGGACTTATGACGTCAAAAGAAGCAACAACGCTGTGTTTGAAGGTCTCATTGAATTTTAGGGTTTTAGAGCAGCGTTTATTCGAAAATTACACAATATCTCTAGGAAAAACTATGCATATGTAATATTTTATCAATATATTTAAATTTCTTCGGCATGATCGTTTGCTGTCACTGATGATAAGTAACAATTAATCCTTTCGTTTTGCAGCGAAAAGAACTAAACATGAGTTTTTCTCTTTTTTCAATACACCACAAATATTTCCACATTCAATTACACATTTCTCTTCAATCGAAAGGTTGGTCACTATTCCTGTTGCAATATAATTCCTTCCTACTCATAACAACTGGGATACATTATTTTGGAATACATCTCCGTTCATTCTTTTAATAAATAATTCTGTAAAACTTTGAAAGTATTGCCATTTTGCACGATATCCAGCAGAATATTCAAGTATCTTGGTACACCCTGATGCAGATCCCATTACAATAAATTTTTTATAAATGTGTTCAACTTCTCTCTTAGCACTAAAAACGTCACTCCCGGGCATTAAATAAAGAAAATAATGTGAGCCAGAAAGTGCCTAACACTATATTCCCATTTGAAAGAGTATTATGTTCAAAAATGTTTTAAGCTTGTCCTCATTGAATGCACTTCACATTTTTCTTCTGGGAAATAGGTTGCATTGTTTAAGCATTTGTTTCTGGGATGAAGTGAATGAACCCCAAGGCATAGTTTCTTTCCGATTTAATCGAATGAAAATTTCGTACCATTCAATAACAGTAAGTTTCAATCTTCAAAATTTAACAATAGTTTTCCATCAATTTGTTTGATATCCTATAGATCAGGTTATTCTATTTTCGAGACAAACTTCCTTATTGGAATGTAGAGTAAATCAACGTTTGGAAGTACGCAGTTATTGAAAAATCGTGTATTTTTTGTTGTGATTTATTGGATTTGTTGCCGCTACATAAAATCCAGTGATAAATAAAATATAGTTTAACTTTCAATTTATATCGATTTTCTGTTTTTATATAAAAACATTTCGAATGAAAGTTAATGATGTTTTATCAAATGAACTATAGTTTGCCAATATTGGGTGAAATTGGAATATTGAGTATTACATAATAGAGTTTTTTCTCCAGCTGAAGAAGCTATTGTACAGCAAAACACGTGTCTTGGATTTGTAAGCCAAATTTAGTGGCATTTAGTAAAATGAGTATATTTTGTTTGCTTGAAAAAAATTCAGATTACAACCTGATAAAGATCATCACAACTCAGGAATGAATTCAAGCTACCATCAATGGACTCATTAGCTCATCTCTCTTCCTATTATCTTCCTACTCGTAATATAAGTATCCTCACGACGTTTTATATTCCTATAAGAATAACCACTAGCCGAACTTCTCCATGCTTAGTTCGAACACAATTGCAAACAGAGATTAGAGAATATATAACTCAGGCAGTAACGTGACTCAATTTCATATAATAGTAGTATTCATATTTATTTTATATTTTTCTGTATGCTGAATCTGACAATGATCTCCGTTTCGTCATAGGACATCACGTTCCCTGACAATTGACAATTAAATCATACTTAGAAAATTAATTTTTAATTACAAGTTCAACATGAAAATTATTTTTGAACTGAAGCTCATCATTAAAACACAGTAAAATCGTTACTTCTTCCCTGTGAGACTCTTCTTCGTACATGTACGCTTATGAGTAGCATCTGGAATGTCTGAAGCATCCAGCAGTAGTCTGCATTCATTGTAATGCTACATTTTCCCTGATATATTTTTGCCATCTCTTTGATGTACTAGTGGAATCGTTACCTTATTTTTCACTCACAGCTACCAAATTTTCAGGAAATCAGTCAATGTGGGGTTGGAGAAAATGCACTTTCAAACTCATCAGGCAACCTACAGCTTGGAATGCTTTCAGCATTCGTATGACGATCTTTTTGTAGTCAGGATCTTTCTTATTGCCTAAAAATGTCTCTATGACGTCTTTAAATGCAATCCACCCTTTTTTCTGGGACTCCGTCATGGTATTGACAAACTTTCGATCAGCGATAAGCCTTTTAATGTGTGGTCCAACACTAAATTTGAAAAAATTTAAGAGAATTCTGGATTTTGGGTTGAATCCAGACGTCTAGGAATTTTTTCAATTTTTGTTTTCATATTCATCACACCAAAATATATGGAAATTAGTTGAAAATTATCAAACAGCTTTTTAATTGCGAACCTGTATAATCTAAATATGCTTTTTTATACACACACACATACACTATACAGTGCTCGTCTAAAGTCGGTTCCCCCTCTATTAATTTTTGAACCACCTTGTATATCGCAACTAAATTTGGAGGGCTTGAATAGGAGATAAAAACCTACTTTTTCATGAAAAAATCACAGCTAAAAGTTTCAAAATGGCGGCTGAGCGCCATCTTCAATTTTTTTTTTAAATAAAACACCCATTATCCCATTTTCGAAATCTGCTCATAATTCTCATCAGTTTTTTTCAATACACTTTACTCCTGAATTCAATTGTTTTCGAAATATTAACGTTTGAAAAATGACATACCGGTTTAAAATGAAGTATGGATTTTGGTCACTTCCGGGAAAGCATTTTGCTAACTAAACGTTATTAATTTGTAGTTGAATCTCTTGATGAATTCGACTGATAAGAGGCGTAAAGAGAGTTTATTAAGAATAAACAGTACCGCTTACCGGAAAATCTCGAAGCCTACGAATGTGTTCTGTAAATTCACAATCAAAACAAATTAGTTAGCTAAAAAATTATAATTTATTTTTGAACAACACTTTTATTTAACCCCAACAATCATTTCATCCAGTGTTCAATGTGGCCCCCTCTTAAATCTTGACAATAAAGTGCCCTATTATAAATAGCTTCTCTCACGTTGATGAAAGTGTGTTCATCTATTTCTTCACATGTATCTATTATTCTGCGTTCCAATTCTTCTATTGTTTGGCATTCTGTAGCGTAGATTTTTGACTTCAGATATCCCCAAAGGAAAAAATCTAGAGGTGTGGGATCCGGAGATCTTGGTGGCCATTCTGTACTTCCCCTGGGACCTATCTATCGCCCAGGAAAGTTTGTATCGAGAAACTCTCTAGCTATGCGATCGAAATGTGGAGGTGCCCCATCCTGCTGAAATATTATTTCACGATTTTCAAACTCTTCCTGATTGTTTAATACAATTTGTCTCATTCGAGTTTCAGTTTTTAAAAGATTTATGTAAAGAACTCCTGTAAGATTGCCTCTGATGAAAATCGGTCCAAAAACGCGATTGCCCAAAATCCCCGCCCAAACAATCACCTTTTTAGGAAACTGGGTATGTCCCTGTCTAAAAATATGCGGATTAGTATCGCCCCAGTATCGTACATTTTGTTTGTTGACTTTTCCATTAGGAAAAAACTTGCATTCGTCTGCGAAACATACACGTTTTAGGAAGCCCCGTTCTCCTTCAATTGTTCTTGTTAACCACTCACAAAATTCAACCCTCTGTTCTGGATCATCCTCCGTGAGAGCATGCAAGATTTTCATTTTATAGGGATGAAACTTTCCTTTTTTTAGGAATCTTTGGACACTTTTTGAACTTACTCCACATGATTCAGAAACTGCAGACTTCGACTGAGTCGGATTGATTACCATTTCAGCAAAAATTTGTACCTTTTTTTCTGAAAGAGGCGGTCTTCCTGATCTTGGAGCATCTTTCAGCGTACCAGTTGCTTGGAGCTTATTTAAAAGTTTGCGCAAATATGACCTCGAAATAGGATTCTCGGAATCTATCATTAAACATACGGACTGCTAGATGATAATTTCTTCCAGCTTCTCCTAATATCAAAACTGCTTCAAATTTATCGTCTAAACTACGAGCCATGATCACACTTTTCATAAAAGGATTTAGGCGCTCAACGGACTATTTGACAACGATTGATTCCAATGCAAACTTGATTGAAAGCAACATTAGTGTTTTTGGTTGAGTTTGAAATGACCAAAATGTCACTTTTCAAACGTTAATATTTCGAAAACAATTGAATTTAGGAGTAAAGTGTATTGGAGAAAACTGTTGAGAATTATGAGTAGATTTCGAAAATGAAATAATATACGGAGTGTTCTATTAAAAAAAATTATTGAAGATTGCGCTCAGCCGCCATTTTAGAAATTTTAGTTGTGATTTTTTCATGAAAAAGTAGGTTCATCTCCTATTTAAGCCCTCCAAATTTCGTTGCGATATACCAGGTTCAAAAATTAGTAGGGGGGGATCTAGGGGGATTTAGATTCAGACGAGCACTGTATATATGAAGACTACGGGGGAAGAATGGTATAAGTCTCAATTTCGTCGAAACTACATTGTTAACGTGAGTCGGTAGAAGGATAATATTACTTTCTGCTGACAATTCGATAATGGAGTAAAAGCGATACTGCTGTGTTAATAGTCACTAGAAAAAATAGATCATGCTGGGGAAAAGAAAAGAATTGCACCTGTTTTGTGTTTCTTGTGCTGGGCAAAACAAGAATTATAATGTAATCCGGTTTATTTACCATCTCATCCATGAAGAACGCCGTTTTGACACGGTGGAGTTTTATTTTCCGATAAGAGGACACTGATATCTTGAGTGTGACCGCGATATGAGTTTAATCGATCAAAAATCCCACACGGCAGTGTCAGAGAAATGGAGGGTAGTTATCCGACATACCAGAACAAAACCTACGCCATTCCAAGTCATTGACTGTGGCAAGAACGTAGAATTTTTAAACTGGACTGAGCACTTGCCAAGTTTTTACTCAAAAAAGTATCCATTTCCCACTGGCCCAATCAGAGTGATCAGGATAAGACTTTGTTTTCTACAATAATTCCTTTTTTGGCGACTGTACCTCTTCGAGAGTCATTGGTCAGAACAATAATGAAGCTGGACTTTCATCTGATGTGGCGCGACGAAAAAAACGCAGGCATACGTCAAACCTCATCAACCAAACGCCGTCTCAACAAATACCCAAAGAAGAACATTTATGATGGAATGATTCCCATCAAATCGGCTAAATATAAAAATTTACAGTTTTTGAAAAATTTCCTGGATAAATCAGCCTCACGAAAACCTTATACCATGTGCTACGGCTCCTATGACGACTAATGGACAAAAAAGGAAGGCACCAGTAGAGAAGAAGATGGAGCTGTCAGCGATGAAACATTCATTGGACAGGCCGATTAAGAGGGAACAATGATACAAGCCATACCATTGTGCACATTTAATTTTTTTCTTTATTTGAGCAAAGTAAATTGGAATTTTTTGGAAAATTAACTTGTTGATAAAAGACAGTTCTAACCAGTTTTAAATTTGTTTCCTCTATCATCTTTTTTCTGTGGCTCTAAAATATCTTGGAACCTTTAAATTGAGTTTTCTCAAAATTACTTCAAATGGACTCATACCATTCTTCTCCTGTGGTCTTCATATATCTATATATATATATATAAATAGGTCTGTTTGGGTATACATTGTGTGTACAGTTCAGAGAAAAACTCTTCAAACAAGAGTTGTAGCTATCGGAAAGCTTCCAAAGTCGTGAAGTCCGCAATATGAAATCAATCTGAATATAGGTCATACCGAAATATTCCTCGATCGCTATTATACAATTCAAATTCCTTCACTATCTATGAAGCCAAAGAGTGAATCGAAATCTAAAAGGATGTAATTGGAGAATCATGTTGAAATTATTGACCTGGAGAAATTGTTATCGAACCCATTAGGAATCCCAGATGTTATAGCCATAGGAGTGCATGATATAAAAGATTTTCCTGGACAGGTCGTATCTGCCAAATACTAAGTGAAAATAGAGTGATTGTGAAATAGAAACATTTACATCATTTCGAATACGATAAATAGTGTTTGCTATTACAGGGAGGGTTGTGTTCATCAGTTCTCGTTCAAGTCAGTCATTAAAGTTGAATCACCTTAATTGGGATATTTATCGAAACCCGCGTTACTTTCACAACTTAACGTTTAAAATCGTCCTTGAAAAACTAATCCCAAAAATTTGTGATTTTTTTTTTAATTTTGTTGGAATATTGAGAAAAAATATAGAATCTTCATTTATAAACATTTACGTGCACAAGAACCAAAGTTAATTTGTATACTCCAGATTTTTTTTATCTCTCGGTTATATCCTTATTGTTTTCGAAAAAACCTCCTGAATTATAATGCAACATCGATGTTGTTTTGGCGTAAGAGAGTTGTTTTTTCCGTAGGTTGGCCTCAATATGTAATAGCTTCAAAATTAGGTTTTTCATTCATTTTTTTAATAGAACACACTTCGCGAACCGAAATTTTGATTGCATAATGGAATGGATAATATCAAAAACACACCACTCCCAGGAAATTCCAAGCTTGTCTAGTTTGATCTTCAAATTTTTTTCCGAGTATTCCAATTATTTGTAGATAATTTATCAAAAAAATTTTTTAACAAGAAATATTAGATTTACTTTCAGTTAGTTCAATTAAAAATTATTTTCAGATCAAAAATTATTTTTATTCTTCTAATAAAGGACCAATAATGGTTAAAGCTTTTATCAGCCGAATTATGAATGGAAAACTTGAAAAAAAATCCCAACAACCTGTCGATTAAGAGATTCTTGTGCTGGTATAGCTATGTGGACAACATTTTAGTATGCTTTGGGGGAACTGAAAGACAAATAGAAAATTACTTCAACTTCATCAATGCTCGTAAAACAATATACTATTAGTCTTCAATTTCAGACTGCCTTTTTTGCTGATATCACCGTACATTTCTCTTAGTGTATATTTTTAATTTCTATCAAATCCTGTTCACGAACTTATAAAGCGATCATCAGAGACGCTGAACAAAACCTCTTTTGTACAACGTTGCATTGCGTATACGATTCTCGTTATCTTGTATCGAAATATAATAGATCTCATTATAATTCATAGGAGTTATTTGAATCATGCGATGACAAATCAGATTAAGTGACAACTTGTAAGCGATACGATCGATATTTGTGATTAGGTTCACTTATAGTCCGAGCTGCTTCCATAAAATTCATATGAGCAGTATAAAGGAACGTATAGAGTGCTTTTGAAGATATTGGCCGAGGAATCGTTATAGCAATTCAGATATATCGGCAAAAACTAGAATAACTTCCATAAAAAAAATCACTATAACATCACGGACTTTTGCTATGTGATGATAATGTATCAACTATATCAACTATAGCATAGATCAACCTAGGAAAAATCATCTAAGCATCCATGAACTTTCTTGTGAAACTACTAATTGCAGTTGCCCTGTAATAGTGAAAACTGACAAAATAAAATATTTAGGTATACTAGTTGATCAATATCTGAGATGGGATGATTATGCTACTTACATTTCGAAAAAACTCAGACAAATGATGCATACATTTTATGTACTGCGAGACATTCTGAACCGAAAAAATATGCTATTAATTTATAATTCATTGGCAGAATCCCTCTTAAGATATTGTATAACAATATGGGGAGGACTTAGCAATACTGCACAAAAAATTTTACAAGTTACACAGAATAGTTCATTAAAATATGTATGAAGAAAACCAGACTCTTTTCAACAACTTTATTATACGAAGAAGCAGATATATTCAATATAAAAAAACTATTCATTTACCATTCTCTACTACACATGCACTCAAAAATAGAACCAAAAATTAACACTAATAAACAGCACCAAACCCGATCAATCACAAACCTTTCTCTGTTTTCGAAAAGGCATGCACAAAAATTTATTTTTTTCATTGCCCCAAAATTGTATAACTTAATGCCAATCGAAGTAAAAAATATTAAAAGTAAATTTATTTTCAAGAGAGAAATTAAAAAACTCATAAATGCAAACAATATCAATTTGGAAAAAATTGTATAATGTCACCTATTGATCCAATAAATTGAGCTGACACACGAATTAAATCAACTCAACATTCGATGTGTTTTCCTTCGATTGATACTGGAGAACATAACACAAGCACAGCAGTGCTTAGATGATTTCCTATCGATCCAGGGATACAATGTTATGATTATATTAATTTTTATTATTGTTGTTACTGGATACTGTTTTTTTTTTCCATAATAGGTAACATTGTAATCTATATGTGTATTTTGAAGCATCAGAATAAAAATCTATCTAAATCTATCTATATTTATGGCATTTTAACTCAGAGACAAAGATACTTTAGGTTTATTTTTCTATATTTTCATTTACTAGAATTGTAAAACAGTTGCTCTTAAAGATTTCTCTAGCCTTTCAAAACGTCCTATTTGAAGCATAGTCTAATCTCTACCATATTTCTGTGTTCTATACTGCACGTTTCCAATGCATTTTTTTGAGGTCTCGTCATCTCATTTGTACCTTTTCCAGCCATGGTATACATCATTGTATGGATTTGTTCCATTTATTACACGCTTTATATTAGCTTCACTTGTATGTTTGTTTTTTGTAACCGACTCCGTTGGGCGCGATTTTGACCCACTTTCAGACGTCCGAATGATCTGAAATTTAGCAGGTGTACATAATTCCAGTGACAATGCATTAATAAATTTTTGTGAAAAAAAAACAAAATGGCGGCTCCAATATGGCGTACGAGTTTGTGATTATGGTCCGATTCCTTCAAAATGGTATCTGAGGGTTTTCGTGGTCGAGATTATGATTCTTTTGTCGAAATTGGAAAATTCGAAGATGGCGGCTCCAAAATGGTGGACGATTTTTGTGATTATGGTCTGATTCACTTCAAAATTGGTATCTGAGGGTTTTCGTGGTCGAAGATTATGATTCTTTTGTCAAAATTGAAAATTCAAGATGGCGGCTCCAAAATGGTGGACGAGTTTTGTGATTATGGTCTGATTCTATTCAAAATTGGTATGTGAGGTTTTTGGGTCGAATATTATATTCTTTTGTAAAATTGGAAAATTCAAGATCGGCTTAAAATGGCGGCCAGTTTTGTGATTATGGTCTGATTCTATTCAAAATTGGTATGGGGGGGTTTTTCGGGTCGGAGATTATGATTACCTAATTTGCTAAGATTTTTCCATTTTTTAATTTGCAAAAACATAATAAAAATAATAGTCTAAAAAAAACTAAAAAAACACGCTTTTATTAAAAAAAACACACTAAAAAGTAGGAAATAAATAATAGTTTGAAAAAACTAAAAAACACGCTTTTATAGAAAACCAGACTAAAAAAATAGAAAATAAGAAAAACAGGTATTTTATTTTTTAAAAAGCGTGGGGTGCATGGTATCAATAATTATATAGTACATTACCTAGGGCAGTAAAGTGAGAAATGTCTCAGATCACAGGGAATTGTTGGCCAAGGTGATACCATGCACCCCACGCTTTTTTTTAAATAAAATACATGTTTTTCTTATTTTCTATTTTTTTAGTCTGGTTTTCTATAAAAGCGTGTTCTTTGGTTTTCTTTAACTATTATTTATTATCTCCCAATCTTGTGAAGGTTTTATAAAAAGTCCCATTAAAACATTTTAATATTTTTTTTATTCTTTTGTTCTCCTGGTTAATTTTGATGTGATCTTATTCTGGTGTCGAAAAATGCCCTTGTATTAAATTTATGTGATTTTATTGGGTTTGAAGGGGTAACAACTACCACATTTTTGTGTATTGTTAAGATTTTTTCACGTTCTATTCAATGTCGAGTTCATGGGGCCAATTTTGTAGTTTATCTGACAACAAATAGTTTGAATCTTAAAACAAAAGAAGTAGTGTACCAAATTTTTCTGCTCGAAATTGTTCAGGCAGATGATTTTTGAGTTCAAGGATAGACGCGTGAGAATAAACAATTTAATTTTTTCCATATCTTGCTAATTGTGTATGCTGGAAAGGAACGTTGATATTTCAGGTAAATACGTTTACATTATTCATTAATTGTTCCATTATTCATTATTTGCTTGTACTATTACCTCCGAGTACGGCAAGCGTCTATGTGGTTACGAAGACATTTCTCGATTTGTTGCGAGGGTATTGTGCTTGACGTTCGATTGTTTTGGATGTTGGGTCAGTGATTTTGCGATTCTTTGACCTATCATTAGACGGATTTCTCGAACGATGAAAAGTTAAACTGGTCTTTGAACGGTTTCGGTTCTGAATTTCGTAGAATTTCAAAGCGAGAGTATTGGGAAATCGACTACAAAGGGTTATACGTATGAGGGTCAATAACTTTCCGAGAGGTATATGCAGGGAGAAATGGGAATTGTTTGATTTTCAACTGATTTTCTGCCCCTTTATAGTTTCCTGGCAGGTAGTCGTCGAAAGTTGTGTAATGTTGTGTAATCCTTATCGATTCAGTAAACAGTCTGAATTACCACAACATGCGGAAAATAAAATGGCGTACTCGTCTTTCATGTAGAAAAGCCTCTGCAAAGTTTTAGAGAGAATCCTAGGAGATTTATTGAATTTTTCAGCATCGAAACCTCCAACAATACGCTACTGAATGGAGCTCCGAACTGTCATTGGTCTAATGATCCCCATATGGAAGACTTGATGTGCGCCTCTATCAGCTAATTTGTAAGCTAAGGACAATAATTTATGTATTTATTCAAAAACGAGGGCAGAGGCATAATCTGCCCAGAAAAATAAAACAGAATTATATGAATAAAGAATTAGAACAATTAGATATCACATATTTGTTGGTTGTACAAAGGAGTCGTTACGGTTCTTGAAACTGTTTGTGCTTGAGGCTGTCACAACCTCAGGAGGTAGAGTAATCCACTTCGTAAAGACTCTGTTCGAGAAGTACTTTTGACCTACAGTTGTTCAAGAATGCTCCTGTCTCAATTTAAGATGACCACGTAACCTATTGTCATCTTGTAGCAGGAATAAGCTGGTTAAATCTACAGAGAAGTCGTCGTGCAGTATTCGGTAGGTCAAAATCGCATCGCCTCTGGCACGTCTCTCACTCAGATAAGGTAGATTCAGCTGAAACCTCTTAAGACTGTTGGCTTTCTTAGCAACGGCCGTAACTTGCCTCGATGCAGAAAGTTATCAAAAAACTGGTGCTAGTAGGTGCGTCTTATTCCAAGGGTCGTACTTGGGCCTCAGCTGAAAGTGCTTGCAAGGGTTATGATTTCAGGGCTCCTAAACTTATCCTAACGGCACTATATTGTACTCTGTCAATCACGCTGAGATGACATCCCGCTGCAGAACCATACAAAACACTTCCGTAATCTATGATAGAGCGAATGTATGTCCTGTAGAATTGTAATGCTATGTTAGGATCTGCATCCCATTTAGTTTTTACACGCTTTATATTAGCTTCACTTGTATGTTTGTTTGTTTGTTTGTAACCGACTCCTTTGGGCGCGATTTTGACCCACTTCCATATGTCCGAATGATTTGAAATTTGGCAGGTGTACATGATTCTGGTGACAATGCGTTGAGAAATTTTTGTGTGGAGAAAAAAAAAACAAAATGGCGGCTCCAATATGGCGTACGAATTTTGTGATTATGGTCCGATTCGCTTCAAATTTGGTATGTGAGGGTTTTCGTGGTCGGAGATTATGATTCTTCCGTCAAAATTGAAAAATTCGAAATGGCGGCTCCAAAATGGTGGACGAGTTTTGTGATTATGGTCTGATTCTATTCAAAATTGGTATGTGGGGGTTTTTGGGGTCGAATATTATGATTCTTTTGTAAAAATTGGGAAATTCAAAATGCGGCGGGGCGAGTTTTGTGATTATGGTCTGATTCTATTCAAAATTGGTATGAGTGGGTTTTTGGGGTCGAATATTATGATTCGTTTGTAAAAATTGGAATATTCAAGATGGCGGCTTTAAAATGGCGGCCAAGTTTTGTGATTATGGTCTATTCAAAATTGGTATGTGGTGGTTTTTGGGGTCGGACATTATGATTACCTAATTTGATAAGATTATTCCATTTTTATATTTGCAAAAAAATAATAGAAATAATAGTGTAAAAAAACTAAAAAACACGCTTTTATAAATAAACCACACTATGAAGTAGGAAATAAATAATAGTTTAAAAAAACTAAAATACACGCTTTTATAGAAAATCAGACTGAAAAAATAGAAAATAAGAAAAAAAAAATTTTATTTAAAAAAAAGCGTGGGGTGCATGGTATCAATAATTATATAGTACATTACACACCGAGGCGATATCATGCACCCCACGCTTTTTTTAAAATAAAATACATGTTTTTCACATTTTCTATTTTTTCAGTCTGGTTTTCTATAAAAGCGTGTTTTTTAGTTTTTTTGAACTATTATTTTTGTTACACATCTTAGCATGTTGATTCCCTTTTCGAATTTGACCTTGATGTTTTCTGTGTTTATTCCATGTCAGTTTACAGTCCAGGACAACTCCTAGATATTTATAGTATTTTTTGACAGGAATATTCATAGTGATATAATCAGGTGTGTGAGGCCTGCGTCTTGTGAAGAAAACGACTGCAGTATTGGAAATGTTTTTGGTCTAACGTGAGCAACGTGGCACCTAACGCGCGGACAGCTTTCTCATGCCTAATTCTTCATGCAATATGTGACAAACACGTTCTTTGGACATATCCATAGTCACTGCTACCATTCTCGATTTAATTCGTCTAGCAGCTATATCATTGTGGTCTCGCCTGGCCAGATATGTTGGACGTTGTTGATTGGCACATAGATTCAATAATTTGTTATTCCCTATTGTGGCACTTTATGTGTTAATCTCTGTATAGGTACTCAAAAGCACCCTGGTTTTTTTCATTATTCAAATTATTTCCTTCAAATACACGCTTTATAAAATCCCCACATGTCGCGGTGATTCCCCGATTGTATGGAACATGTGAAACTAACGTAAAGCGAGCCACTATCACCAGATTCCACAAAAAATATTATTTTTGACTGCTTGATGAATATCACGAATTTAGATATTTATTCAGACATAAATATGATATATATATATATATATATATATATATATATATATATATATATATATATATATATATATATATATATATATATATATATATCATGATATATATCACTTGATATATATCTGCAAACCCTGAAATGAAAAACGTTGATGAAAAAAATTCACCCTGTATTTTGAGGAGCACACTGTTTAGGACATGTTTATATAACATTTTTGTCGTCAAATCATCCAAGGAACTAGCCCCTCAGAGTTTGTCACACCCTGCTGTTTAACACCCTGCATAATGTGGAGCTAGTTCCCATTTGATCAACTAGTAAAGAATACTTTGTACAAGTTTATTATTTTCCATAGGATAATGAAGAATATCACCAACTTTTGATTTTTAGCTTAGAATACACTCTATCAAAAATGAAAAAATTCCGTAAAAATATTTTTTTGATACGTCTTATAGTTTCCGAGATATTTAATTGTTTAGCATGCGAGCGAGGACGCGTAGTCATCGGCCGCTGTGACGTCACTTCACAACGGTCGGTCAGTGCTTGCTCTGTGTATTGTGCCAAAGTGTTCAAATAAAACTACTAATGCACCCGAAAAGTTGTTTTTTATTGTTGCTTTCGATTCTAAAAGTCGAAAGAAATGGATGCAAATCATGATGTTCTGGGGTGATTCGGCATTTCACTGTACAAATATCTCTTTTAACTTTTGCATATCCAATAGCGTTGTCACCGCAGCTGTTTCTAGCCGATCTAAAATAAAATAAACGTAAGTTGATCTAATATATAAAAAATAAAATACACAAAAATGCATTTATCCACGATCACATTAAAAAGGAAATTAATATGAGAGGTTTTTCATCTTAGCTTAATAATATTTAATAGGTGTAGTCGCGTGCATCCTAATACTAACCTACTTATGAAAAAAATATTTCATGGGTTCAAATTATAAAAAGTTTTGTACCTCTGGTACATAATGTTCAGGTTAGGTTTACTATGTTCATTTTTTGTTACATTATATATTAAAAAAATACGAAATGTAAGTCATGTTCCGAACTATGTAGGTACAATAACACAGTATTGTTTTTAATAAGTCCCACCTTGTTACAAATACCTACCCATTCTTCCTTCTCAGGAACTTAATGTCAAGTAAGATGTTCATAGTATCAATATGATGTATGACGTACATTTATAAAACACTAGTAATGAGAAATATGGATCAAAAGATTTATGATAAAATGTTATTAAGTAATACTTACTTTTGCATTTTTACTCCTCGCATCTCGGCGGCCAAGAAATCGGAGTTATTTGAAAAATAGTGGGCAACCATTAACTCGTCTATTTCAGGCAAGTTATCAGATTGTCCTTTTTCAAAACCGTCATCCATATCTGATATAATACTTATAACACCACTGTAACACTGATTCACATAAAAACTTAAGTTGAAAACGTTATTGTGGTCGAACATCCGATAGCAAAGCAATGATTGAGTGTACGGTGAGCACGTTGCGTTGTAAAATGACGTCACGCAGGCATGACGCGCTCGCTCGAAATATTTGAATAGAACGGAAACTAAACTCGTCGTAACTTCAACACTTGATTGAAATGAAACAAAAACAGGTATATGTCTAAACATTTAGGCTACACGGTCATGAAGTTTCAAGTCATTTAGCAGATCCAGTGACATTCTTCATTCAGCGTCAATTGTTTAACTGAGTTTTTACTTTTGAGTGACATTAGGAGATAAACATCGTTCAAAAATTTGAACGCGAGATTTTGATGAAAATCTGTTGGATACCACTTCTAGAATCTGGAAAAATAAAAAAAATCTGTAAATTGTAAATGTGTTGTTTGGTTCTTCTTCAAAGCTTAATTGACTTGTAATAAAATTATATATAAAAAATAATAAAAGCTTTAATTTAAAAAATTGAAATGACATTTGTTGAATAGAGATAAAATTGTGTGACGCATAAACAACCGAAAATTATTCTATCACACATGTTAACATTTTTAAATTTATACGTGTGGAAACTGAAAACTTTGGAACTGGTGAATTGATCGAAGCGATGGTATCGTCACTGGATGCAGTTTTTGGTCACCCGAACGTTCTAACGTTAATCGTCTCTCAACTTGGTACGTCCACGTTTAAATTCAGCTGCCCAAAATTCCACGTGGGTAAATGATAGTGAAAAGTCCCCGTACAAAGCACCCAACTAGTCTTTCATTTGCGAAGGCATATTTCCTTTCAAAACAAATATTTAATGACAACTCGATACTCGATTTTTTCCATTTTCACAAAAATACTCACATTGACTAACTCGAACGATTGTCAAACAATAACTACGCGTACAAAATGGCTGCAATTTTGGTGAGTACCTTTCAAAAGATGCGCAAACACATTCCCCTTGCTATTGTTGACGAGTGCTGCCATCTTCATGACCAGGTCGGAAACTTTCCAGACTACCCTCGTATAACTACCCTGTTCACGTCACCTTAACAAAAAGCTTTCAAAAATACACAATATCTTTATTGTAAAGCGATGGTCTCTGATCTCTCCAAGCATAATTCTGCACGAAAAAATAATATCCTCCGAGATCTAGCGAAGATACTGTCAAATTGATTATCCCATGGTGGCAGCACTGACAAAGCGTATCTAATCTAATCAGCCTGCAACTAGACTAGATAAGGTGATGAAATTCGTAATAATAGGCCTTTGTGCTTCACAATGGAGGCAGGCATCAAGTTTTTCAGGAGCTACAGGGGACATTTCGAAGATGGTGTTGGCAGATGTCTAGATGATAAACAAGGTTCATTCTAGAAGAGGAATCAGGTGAAAGAAAAAACAGCGGCGTGAGTCTTTAGACGTAGGAGGGTCAATGAAATAATTCTTTATAATTCCGACTTAATACCTAGGAATTAGCTAATTCACAAAATATCTCAGAATTCCGAATTATTAACTCGGAATTAGCTGATTCCCGCTTAAGAAGTAAAAATTCCGGTTAGATCTTCTATTGCATGAAATTAAAAAAAAAAAAAAAACTTTAAAAAAAAATATATTTTGTTGATTTATGTGATAATTTTTTTCGTGTAATTTTCAACCAATCAGAACGTTCAATTTAGTTAAGTTACTTCGTATAATTTCGATAATACCTGATTATACAGTAGCTCCACCAATCGAAAATTTTACAATAATTTCATTTCCTTAGTAACCACATCGACATCAATATACAACAATACACAAAATAACAGGACCGTCAAATTTTGACGTTTATCAATAATTGTTCAAAAATTAGTCGATTCGGAGATTTATCATTGAATGCAATAGACGAAAAAGTATACAAAATACTGAGCCTCATGATACAGTGAAAACAAAAAAGTACGTATGGAAACAATTTCTTACGTTTTGTAGTGAAAGAAACTATGCACTAAATTAATCAATTTCCACTGAAATGATAGCATCTATTTTGAAAGATTGGGCTTTTGAAATGCGAAAAGGTAATGGAAAAAATTATTAGGAAAATGTGGTTAAAACGATGTGGAACGTAACGGCAGAACAAATACAAGAAAAAGATATGAAGGAGTTTAATAGAGTCATTGATCCATCCTCTAGTCCCATATTTGGGAAGGAAACTATGGAACTCTTGCTCCATACACACTTCCCAGGATCCACTGTCACCACAAATCAAAACCCCAGATATGAAATCCCTGCAAACCTTCATTTGAGGGCAAAAAGGGCAGACTGGGAAGTGGCTAAACGAACGGTAACTCATTCAAAAGTAGTGTGGGCAATAAACTCCTTCAAGCCGTACAAGTCTCCGGGCCCAGATGGAGTATTTCCCATACTACTTCAGAGCGGAGTTGAATATCTAGCACCAGAACTGTGCAGACTGTACAGGCTGAGCCTAGCATTGGGATGGCTACCTCAAACCTGGAAAACTGTAAACGTGGTCTTTATTCCAAAACCTGGACGAAACTCATATGACCAGGCAAAGGCATACAGACCAATAAGCCTATCGTCATTTCTTCTGAAAGGCTTAGAAAAACTGATAGATAGAGACATAAGGGAAACCGCTCTTGTAGAACGGCCTTTACATCAAAACCAACATGCCTATCTAACAGGAAAATCATGCGAGACAGCACTTCATCACCTTGTTTCAAGGCTTGAAGAGTCTCTAGCAACCAAAGAAATTGCACTATGCACTTTTCTAGACATCGAAGGAGCCTTCGACAAACCCTCCTTTGAAAGTATGGTCTCTGCGGCCACTCGAAGAGGCATTGACGAAACCACCTGCAGGTGGATACACTCAATGCTTCACAATAGACTGGTCGAAGCCAACATGTTCGAGGAAATAGAGCGGGTTGAAATTTCCAGAGGTACCCCACAGGGGGAGATACTCTCCCCCCTTCTGTGGGACATGGTTGTAGATGAACTACTAATTTCTCTGAATAACCAAGGGTATTACTCTCAAGGGTATGCAGATGACTTGGTCATCCTCATCAAGGGAAAGAATACTCGAACAACCTCAGAGCTAATGCAAAATGCACTGAGGACAGTAGAGGAATGGTGTAACAGAGAGAGCCTAAGGGCAAATCCGAACAAAACAACACTAATTCCCTTCACCCGGAGAAGAAACATGGGAGATCTCATACCTCCCAGACTATTCGGTGAAACATTACAAGTAGTAGAGCAGGTGAAATATCTAGGGCTGATTCTTGACAAGAAACTAACCTGGAACCCGCATCTTCAACATGTAACCAACAAAAGCAATATATCCTTCATGATGTGCAGAAGAGCTTTTGGAAAAACCTGGGGGGCTTGAGCCGAAAGCCATGCACTGGCTTTACACAGCGGTAATAAGACCAAGAATAACTTATGGCTCACTCTTATGGTGGCCACAAACAAATCAAAGACAGGCAAAAACCAACCTTGGGAAAATCCAGAGGCTTGCCTGTCTCTGTATCACGGGTGCAATGAGTAGCACTCCAACAGCTGCAATGGAAATCATCCTAAACCTCAAATTGTCATTGGAGAGGCCAGGATGAGTGCATACAGACTGAAACAAACAAAAAACTGGAGAATCCGAACAATGGACATACCAGAATCACTCATGTAATCAACATCGAAGAACTCGAAATGATTTCAGATTACATGCAACCCCTATACTCATTCGAAAACCATTCGAAACACGAATTGATGGATCTGGATGGGCCCCGAGTATAGAATCACAATCAACTGCGGACATAGTCTGGTATACAGACGGTTCAAAGACAGTTGAAGGAACAGGAGCAGGAATACATGGGGTAAGGCCAAGAAGGGATTACATAATACCACTTGGTAAATGCTCCACGATATTCCAAGCTGAAACACATGCTATCATGGTATGCATTCAGAAGAATCTAGAAAGTGGTTATAGGAAAAAACACATCTACATTCTATCTGACTGTCAAAGTGCTATCAAAGCACTCAACTCTATACAGATAAAGTCCAAACTGGTCTGGGACTGCCTCCAGAACCTCATCGAGCTGGCAAAACACAACAAGGTCACCTTGATGTGGGTGCCAGGTCATAGAGGCATTGAAGGCAACGTCAAAGCGGACCAGCTAGCTAGACAAGCATCTGAAACGCTATTCACAGGGCCAGAACCTGCACACGGGATTAGCAAAAACCGATGCAGGACCCTGATCGACGAGTGGATAAAAAGAAGACACCAACAATATTGGGATCAAACTGTCGGGCAAATACACAGCAAAGTCGTGGTAGGGCATCCAAACCGGACCCTGACGGCTGACCTTCTGAACCTGAACAGAACGAAGGCTCGTATAATAATAGGTCTGTTGACTGGATACTGCGGCCTAAGAAAACACCTGAACACCATGGGAGTACGCAGGGAAACCGTGGAGTGTAGGCTGTGTGATGAAGAGGAGGAAATAGCTGTGACATAGGCGACACAGAACCTTTGGAGAGATCAACCCAGAAACAGGCATGAATCCGAAGAACCTTATTAACAGGATACTAAACCTAATTAAAGGCACAAACCTGTTTGAATGAGGAACCACTGACGACAGAGTGATACAATAGACCCCAGCTGGTCGCAGTGTTAAGGGAAGCTAAGTGCCAATCCTGTCTCTGGCTCGTCAGCCTTCAACCAACCAACCAACCCATATTTTTAGCCGCACGAAACGCAATAAATTCAAAAAGAAGGGAACTTCAAATGTTTCCGGACAAGAGAAAGGTTAGTGCATCAGCATTTAAATATACCGAATACAAAGCAATGATAGAAGCGTGGGATGAAAATACACCGGAAGGATTAGAAATAAAAAAAATCTTAATTGCTTCTGTAGAACTTGCTGGAGAGGAAATGAAGGAGGGTCATGCTGCAACTGGTAGAATACAATATAATCTTTTACCAATACCACACAGAGAGGAGCAAAACCGCGTGCTAATTGCTAAATGGCTTGTACCCAACCATAATGAAGTCGATGTCCAGTGAGACTTCTAGATAAACTAATGATGAAAAGAAGCGAAAACTTCAATAGTTTTTTTCTGAAACTAAATCCTAACTGGAGAAAACAAAAAACCCTTGGCTGGTACAAAAATATACCAATTGGAGTGCATGAAGTTAGTAAATGGACCAAAAAGTCGGCAGAATTGGCAAATTTTAATAGGACAAACAAAACATTTTCAAATCATTCTTACCGAGCCACTGCTGTTTCACAATTGGCAAAAGCAGGTGTATCGGAACAAGAAGAAGAATTTCGGAACCGCGTAATAGTTTCCTGCGAAGCAATAAGGAATACTCCAGGAATTTTCCAAAGAGTACGCGAGTCAATGCCAAGGAGGGCTGAAGCTTGGTATTTTTTGTTACTAATAGTTATGTTTTTTAAATTAAAAAATGTATTTTTATGCGTACTCATTAAAAAAACTGAATAATAGTTACCATAAAATTAGAAAAATCTTGCCTGGATCCTTTGGTTACCACAATTGTGAAATTAGGACTAAGAGAAAAAATCAAATTGGGGACAAGCAAATGAATGTATTTTATTTTCTAAATCGAAAACCGTCCGCCGGACGAAAAAAAGGCACGAGACCATTTTTATGAGGTGATAAATACAAAAATAATATATATTTGGAAAAAAGACAGTGGCGTATCATTATTTTGATCAAAAATATGACAGGGCATATTAATGAAAATTAAGAAATCCTTCATCATGGAAAAAATGTATTTTTATGCGTACTTTGCATGTACCAAAATTGAAAAATAAATCCAAACCGGTTTCAGAGGTATTGGGAAAGAACTGATTTTTTTATTGAATTTCAACATCCTGTATATCAGAAATAAAGCGGTTGCGGACCTAGGTTCATATGAAGAATTTTTCTTAAAATCATCCAAGGATTATTGCCCTTTACGATCCGCATTCAATTATGAAACACCCTGTATGTTCTGAGCAACAAGATAACTACGAGATGAATATGTAAATGGAATACTCCCATAAAAAGGGAACTCCATGGGAGCCTACCTCCGAGTTTATTCAAAATGTATTATTATATCGTATTGCATTTAATTTTTTGTTGCCTTACATTAGTGAATAAACTTATTATTTTTATTATAAAACATTTCATAAAATTATAACAAGAACGTGCAGAAGGTTCAGTGTATCCCGATTTACAACCAATGAACGAGAGAAAATTTGTACGATTACAAAATAATTATGTTATGGGTAAAAACTGAACAGGACATTGGTGAACTACACCCAAAATTTCAGCTTTCTACGAATCCAATCGAAAATAATCGGAAAGCAAAGCGAAAATACAATAATATTCAGGGCGCCTCGTGTAAAATATCAACGTTGTTGCTACTTTCCAATATAAGCGGCAACACGGCAGTGCTGATCGATAGAGCAGAACTAATTTGGTACTCAAGAAACCAAAATATCGAAATAATCCTTTGTCCCCTTCACCGTGAACGTCTTTAACCTACATCGATCGTGAGTGACCCTGTATATTTAACGCTACTTGCTTGGATTATATATCAAAATGGGATTTTGTATAACAATTCACCTTAGAATATCTCCTTGCGCCTTGAAAAAAATTAATAAATGTATAATATTCATACTCCGTCTGATGTTTTGTTAAAAAGAGCAATAATAAAAATATAAATTCGCTTTCAAAAATACGATCGATAGAAGAATGTGATGGAATCAAGTTGAAATTGGAAGACTGAAATCATTTCCATTCATTCCTGCAAGAAGAAAAGAAATATGTGCGGTTTAAATTGAATTGAAAATGTTGGTAATTCTGATTTCCAACTCATTAAAAGAAATAGGAAATATTCAAAATTATATCAGATTTGTAAGACAATGACTTACGTTTCAGCAATCCATCGTTTCAATGGGCACACGTTTTTTACGACGTTTCGATCGCTTGATTCTGAAATCGTCTTCAGGTTCTGTATTCACCTGAAGACGATTTCAAAACAATTTTTTTTTCAACCCATTAAGACGATTGATCAGAAGATGAGGTTCAGTGTTCATTTAAGAACAACGAGCATAATTTTTTCTTTTATTCAGTACATGTTTTATGAGAGTTACATGTTATGAACGCCCAATTAGACTCGATCTAGATTAATTTGAAGTGAATCTTATTATTAAGCGTTTCAATTTCGGACCGGTTTTAAAACAAATTTAAATATAGTGGAATAATTAGGCGAATTAAAACGAGTTGTAAATGTCACCAAAATGTTCATTTTTATTCTTATGGAATATCTTAGAATCTGGAAAATATACCATCTATGAGTGGATAAAATATAATTGGAACTCATTACACTTAGGATGCTGAGATGCTTCGGTAACGAGTAGTTCAAAAGTGATCCTATAGGCGAGGACTTCTTCAAGAATTCTTTCCTCAACTTCTATTGAATTCAGGTGGTGTTTCTGATAGAAAACTTTTGAATTTCCAGAAATTATCGCATACAAATCCAAAATCCTATATGAGAAATGAATAAGACCAACTTCTTCCATGGGTGTTTTCATGAACATTAGTAGAGCAAAAAAGGTTTGAAGACATTTTTAAGAAAAACGTGAATATCGTTTGCAAGCATTTCAATGATCGAAAAATTGAAGAATCTATACAGTCATTTAAATATAGACAATTAAAAATTTTTTTGAAAAAAAAACATAAATTTTCTTTTAATAGTAAACATTATAATTTCTGATTGCCAACAAATACTTTTGGTCAAATATACGTGGATTAGGTAGACACCTCTTTCAGCGGAGGTAAATTTAACCTAATTTTTATCAATATGTTAAAAAAAAGTGCATTCAGAGAGAAGATCCTTGCTCGATATATTCTGATTTGACCAGCCAAAGAAAAGCATCAGTTTTCGGAAGTTACATTTCATTAGATTGAATGAATATTGGTACTTTTCTCTGTGAAAACCAGAGGTTTCGTGTTTCGTTCCATAATAACTGAAACAGGCATGTACATATTAGTTGTCTTCACATATTTTTGAATATCTTTTCATTTTTGTGAATTCCTTACCAATGCTATAACAAATTATTGTTTCACGAGGTTTGAGTAGAATCCAAGTAGAAGTAGCAGTATTTATTTCTGTACAATATACAATACTATTAGTAGAACGTCATAAACAAAACATGTAAAAGATATAAATGTAAAGTCACAGTGTAAATAAACATATCATAATAATAATTGAGAATGAGAGTGTAGAGTATCCATCACATACAGTCAAATTCATTTTTGTTTAAAAAAAGATACTCATTGACATTATAGAAACAATTTTTTTGTAGAAAAGTTTTGATTTTCATTTTAAATTGAATGAAGCCCAGACTCTCAATCCTATAAGGTAGTTTGTTATATAAGTGTAGATTCAGAGAATTCTTTTGCGACAACTGTAGTCTGAATCTAGGAGTTGAGATTAGATCAGCATGGCGAGTGGTATAATGGTGGACTCGGATTGGGCTGAGTATTTATGCTTAGTTTCATGAATTCCAAGTAAACATGAGTAACTAATAAAGTAGGAAAAGGCATTATTTGGAAACTGATGAAGAGAGGGCGGCAATGTTCACGATGATGCACACGAATCACCCCAAAGAAGAATCCCATAAGACAAATAACTATAAACCAAACTAACAAGATTTGAGAACGTTAAAACCAACGAATCAGCAAAGTGATACTAGACAGTTTCTTCGCTAATACAGCGATATGTGGGCCTTTTTCAACGGATTTAGCTTCATATTTTGTTCATTAAGTTGAAACAAGATGTTATCACTTGGGAAAAGGCTTATTTATATATGTATAAAAATTGTTTCAGTATTAAAAATTAAAAACCTGACTGTCATTCATTCCATTACCACTTTTATTCATCCACAAAATAATGTTGGATTTTCCCCGCCTATTTTATAACGAAATCCCATATGGAGAGTCTCAAGTGCTAGTTAGTAAACATCTGAAGAAATGAAAGCTATTTGGAGCAAATTGATATAAATTACGTTGAAGAAACACAGACTAGTTAGTTGAATTACTAACATGTTTGGAAGATAATTTGATACTTCGATGAATTGAATTATTCATGTTCACTTCAAAATGTATCGGATTGGTTTGAAGCCCAAAAAGGATGTTTGCTTTCCGACTGTATAATAGAAAAAGATATACGGCAAGGACTTGAATGATGGTCCCTTGAATTGTAAACTGTGTGATTTCATATTTGCAATAAAATCTTTTTTGAAAATTTCGGAAGTTGTACTTATCCTGAAAAAAATACTGTGGAATCGGTGATTAATGCCATCAATACATCAATACTATTGGAATTGCAAAATTAACATATTAGTAATCGACAAATCATAGTATCGACATTAAAACAAAATATACTAAAATCAAATGGCAACCATATTGTAAAATCAAGAGAAAATGTCAACTGAAGAACCTCATGATAACAAGAAAAAAGTTGAATAATCCATCTAAATTATATGATGAGAAATGTATATTAATTTTTTTCTGATTTAGATCTCCCGTGGGTATTTTTATTGGAACATCACCTTGAGAGGAAGTATACGTTTAGAAAATTAACTAAGAAATCATAAGCAAGTTTTGATTCTCTTCCTCCGGCTTTTGAGAAGATGAAAATTTCGAAAAGAGGACTGTGTATAAATAAATTACTGTTAGGCAGAATACAACAATTTACTGACGCAGTAACTTATTGAATTGGATCAATCTTGTTAAAAATTGGCATTCATCCACAAAAAATAAGCTTCAACCGATATCTAATACAGTTTATCAAACGCTCCAATAAGCGAGAGAAAGAGACAAAGACGCATATTCGAGTTGTTTACCGCGATTCTGCCTAGAATTATTATTTGTGCTCACTTTCATTTATAAAAACGTTAGCTCCAAGAATATTAACATATCAATCTTATACGAATCAAAAATGCTCCCTTTGACGAACGCCCTGTGTATTTTCCGAATCGTCCCGTTTGCAGGTGAAGTTGCAATCAATCAATTACCCCCTAAACCAACAGGAGAGAGATAAAAATGCAAATTGCACGGTACAGCACATTATTATCATCACGATTTCCTCTTTCACCTGTCGAGACTCCTAGCTGTAAAATAAGGCCAGCCACACACTGGTAATTTTAGAGATTCGCAACGAAATTCCACATTGACTATGAGATAAGGTTTACAAATCGACAGAGGCCTCGAGAGTTTCGGGGTGTTAAAGTTTTTCTTAAAAACTGACCATTTATTTATTGCTCTGAAACCGGTCGAGATATGCAAATGAAATTTGGTGAGTTTTAAGAGGTAGATATTGCGCATTTTTTTACATGCAATTAAGAATTTTATGTTCATCATACGGGTAATGATCTCAATTTTTTTAAAGAAAAAAATGGTACGCCACTGTGATATTTCAAATTCAATTCCTCGTTCAACTTGTTACAAAAAATCTCTCTTGCCTTTTTTTCGTATGGGGCGCCGTTTTTATGCAAAATAATTAAACATCTCAACGCGTATTTTTCATTTTTTTAATACATTATCAAGAACTATCTAATACAATAACGTTAAACCAGAACAATAACAGCAAATAACACTAATAAATAAATAGGCGCAAAGCTACAAATGTTCAAAATGACCTCTCTCAGACGTCATTGATTGTCGTATTCGCGCAAATATTCCTGGTGTATTTCTTATTGTCTCACAGCCGGCTATAATTCGATTCCTCAGGTTTTCAACATTTTCAACGGGTGTGGAATGAACTAATGACT
Organism: Gonioctena quinquepunctata; assembly: GCA_018342105.1. Lineage (NCBI taxonomy): Eukaryota > Metazoa > Arthropoda > Insecta > Coleoptera > Chrysomelidae > Gonioctena > Gonioctena quinquepunctata. The sequence continues at coordinate 814,947 of JAFIRS010000116.1, read as the reverse complement.
TAAGAAAACCCCAAATGCAAAAATCTAGAGAATTTACATCCGGAGATCGAGCAGGCCAATGTTCCGTACCTCCCTTACCTATCCAACGATTTGGATATACTGTATCTATGTGTTTACGTACAATAATGCTAAAATGGACTGGTGCTGTAGAGGAATTTCTTCAAGAAGAACAGGTAACTCTTCAAGAAGAACAGGTAACTCTTCCTGTAGGAAATTAAGGTAAGAGTCACCTGTTAGTCGGTGTGGGAGAAAATATGGACCGATTATATGATCAAGTACCCCAACCCATACATTTGCTGGAAACTGATGCTGAAAATGAGCTTCAAAGATTCCACGTGGATTTTCCTCAGCCCAGAGGTAATTATTATGGAAATTTCGTATACACTGTCGTCCAAAATTAGATTCGTCAGTAAACAAAACTCCGTTTGGAAAATTAGGAATTTGAGCGATTTGATGAAGAATCCAATGGCAAAATTAGATTCGTCAGTATACAAAACTCCGTTTGGAAAATTAGGAATTTGAGCGATTTAATGAAGAATCCAATGGCAAAAAACTAGGCGGAAAAAAAAGTATCTAGGTAGTAGAGCTTGCACACGTTGAATATGAAACGGATTCAATTGCTGTTCTTTAAGAATTTTGAATACAGTGAAGTTGCTTACATTCAGTATGTTGGCAATTTTTCGAGTACTTGTTTCAGGTAACTCCGCAATTAACTCGAGAACTGCTTCTTCTAGTTGAACAGTTCGTACTTCTCGAGGGCGCCCGCAGTCAGCCGTTTATTTCTTAAATGTACCATTTACGCGCAAACGTTGGTGAAGACAAGCAAATATTGTGTGATAGGGTACCCTACGTCCTGGATACAACTCAGCATACAATCGTCGAGCTTGCCGACCATTTCCATTACTTCTACCATAAACAAAATGGATGTCTGACAATTCCGCATTTGTATAATTTTCCATTGTTTTGTTTAGAAGAAAAATTAATTACTTATTATCATTAATGTTATACCAAACTAAAAGCTTAAGAATAAAGGAACGCTAATTTGACATTTCGTTGAAACATTCGTATTTAACAGAATGTTGACAGTAGCCTAGCATCGCTACTAGATAATGTATTAAAGTAATAGCAAATACGCGTTAAGATGTTTTATTTTTTTGCATAAAAACGGCGCCCTATACGAAAAAAAGGCAAGAGAGATTTTTTGTCACAAATTGAACGAGTAATTTAATTTCGAATATCTCAGTGGCGTACTATTTTTTTCTTTAAAAAAATTGAGATCATTACCCGTTTGATGAACATAAAATTCTTAATTGGATGTCGAAAAATGCAATAACTAGTACTCACCAAATTTCATTTGCATATCTCGACCGGTTCCAGAGCAATAAATAAATAGTCAGTTTTTGCGGACAAAAGTTATATAGCAAACTGTCAATATTTTTTCATGAAGAATCACCCCCTTCACGTCATACACACCAAATTGCAAAAACATGAGTTGATATTTCTTCCCTCTGGTTGTAATGAAATATGGCTGGCTACCCTACCTTAATTCTAAATAGCTACACTTATTGCCGTCATATAATAATTTCACCTCAAAATAATCAGTTTCTCCTAAAAAAGGCTGTTCAGCAAAATTCAATCCAAATTCCCCAAATCGTGAATTATGTCAATCCGTCAACTTAATTTTCATTCCAAATTTGATTGCCTATTCTTCTTCTACATTTAGTTGATTGTGATCATCATCTAATTCATTGTTGGCCAAGGAACTCTTAACAAACTCACTGGCAAATTTTCACTTGGTGTTGGATTCTCAAGGTTTTCCTTACTATTCTCATTCGTTATTTTCAGGTACTTTTTCTTCACCTGCCTTTTGAAATGACCACTTCTTTTGAGTGTTTTTCATTTGTTGGGAGATGACATTTTCGCGTGTTCTTTGTTTTGATATCGTCTCCTGGGCAATTCGAAAGAAACAGACGCCGGTATAATTTTGACTTTTGTCATTTCATGACTTCCGTTTAGTTTTATGATGACCATGAAAAAGATCATTTGTATTTTTAAATGATTTCGTAAAACCTTTGCTACTGGAGCAACTGGCATTTAAGTTGAAATAGTTGTATGATTTGATTTTATAGCGATTCTCGAGAGTACATCTCGAAACCCTAATAAAACCTCATTATTAGTTTTATTATAGAATCATGACGGGGACTCGAAGAGTGCTATAAAACTATTATTAATCTAAATTTATATATGGACTATTTTAAGACCAAAAAGATGTATCGCGTATGTTTAAATAGCTAAAACCTCCATAAAAACAAATTTACTTTAATGCTAGATGGTTTAATCTTATAGCCTTCAGGAGTGCTTTAAAACCGATTCATAAATCTACTCGCTCTGGGAGAGTATTGTCACAATTTATGACCTGCATATATCGAATTGGCTATCAGCTAACCTCCATAAAACTAGGATAAATACAAATGACATTTAACTTGTTACTTGGGATAGGCCAAACAATTAATGAAATTATTTTCCCCTTTTAGTGCGTTTGTATGAAACTTGCTTATTTTTTTTTTTTTAGTTATGATAAGGTGTGACCCTTATAACCAATCCAATAGAGGCAGCTTTTCTTTGCTTTATTATTTTACCCTGAATTATGTTTTATTTTCCCTTTTTTTTAATTCTGCAAGTGTTAAAGATAGAAAAAGAGCATTATTCATGGTTTAACAACACATTTTTTTATTAGATTCATAATAGTACATAGTCAGATTCCAGAAGAAGTTCCCGGGAACACGAACAACGAAAAGTCAACACAAACATATTTTCATCTAAAAGGTTTGGAAGAGGAATTATGGAGCTTGATCAAAAAATATATGAATATAGAGACTGCATCAATAACTTGACATTTAATGGTAATTCAATCGTTGTAAATGATAAGAAAATTTTCCTAACTGATACTCCTACCTAAGAGTCTCCAATTTTCATGTATTCTCTTGTTGAACCTTTCATTTCCAGATTATTTTTCAGTAGTATAGATATACTTCTTCAAAGACTGAAATGCTTTATTATTTGGCCATCTAGCGAGGAGTTCTGAACATTATGCCCTTGCATTTCAGAGAATATTTTGGATATAATGTGTTTTTATTCAATGGAAACATTGGTGTGTGAAATGAAAAGTATACAAAGTTTATAAAAATTCCAACAAACCACTAACAACCACAAAAAACAATGATATTCACACACTCAAAAGCTTTGTTTGTTTCACGATCAGCTAATATCTTCATGATGTGACGTCAGTTGACAGCATGCTATTCAATTATTTTCTTCAAATTATCCAACGTAGGCGATCCATCTCATACAGTGGAGATGATATTACTAGGTAGGTGAGAAATCATACAGTCTAATTCCACCAAAAAATAATTTTAGTACCAATGTGGCACGAAGATTTACATCAGGAACTGGACATGTTTCGAAGGATTGATCCTTCATCATCAGCAAAATGGAAGGGGTTACAAGTAGATCAAAAGGGGAAGTAAAATGTTACAACTACATGGGGCAAACATTAAGAGAAAATTAACCTACCATTGTATGATGGAAAAAATTATGAAAAAATGACACAAGAAATATAACTACAATAACATTATTGTGTCCGCATCTAGTGCGGGTTCACTGGTGTTAGGGGCCATGTTTAGTCCTAACAAACATTTTAAATTGCAAAGGATTTATAAAATCATCAAATGCACATGGATGGATATAGAAAATAGGTTAATGGTTGACATATGACAAAGACTTTTGACCTATGGAACGTCAAGTTTCAAAGTGACAGAGAAATGTTCGTGACTGTGACATGGAATCGAGAAAAAGAAGTAGCTGAGTGTGGTTATGAAATTCGATCTAGAGATGGGAAATCAAAATAGTAAGGAGTTAAAAAGTTTTAGGCTATCAAAATGAATTTGTTCATTGATACAATGTGAATTAGATCTTTTGATTGCCTTGTTAATTTCAAGAGTTTCAAGGAGATTGAGTATTTTACCTTTATCGCAAATATATAAAATTGCTAGGTCAGAGTTAGGATCAAAATTGGGCTTTTCGTTGATTAATTAACTCCGGTGCCAAAAGATTGTTTCGAAGTGCACGGCGGGCTTAAGTCGTTCCTGTGAGCAAATAAATTGCCGAAATTTAAATTTCGGTCTGCGAAAGTACTCTTTCATTACACGTTCCTAATTTGAAATTATAACTCGCGCTTTTACTCGGCGATGTTGGCGTGTACACACCAACTTTGGGTGGTCGGTCGCTTTTTGCGTCTACACAGTGTAAAAGGATCATGAGGTCGACGAAAGTCGATTCAGTTTAATAGTAGCGGAATCGTGGCAATTTCGGTAATAAGAAGTTTGCTCTATTCAGCAATATATTTTTTTTATTTTGTATATTTTGCATCAAGAAAATTAAATTTGAAAATTTCAAAATGAATTTGAAATGTATTCAATTAAATGTATCCTACACTATACCTATGTGCCAAATATCTGTCAAATCTGACTTTTCTAATTGATTTTGCGTCATAAATATTCATGTATCGTTTTTTCTTATACGCAGGTGGCAAAATACCCAACAAAAAAAAGTAAAAAAGCTATCTTTTTTTCAGAAAAAATTATACATTTGAATTTCTTCAGTTGCTACATCTGTGCAAACTTATCATTATATATCGCCGATTGTCAAGTTAAAGATTGTTTTAACAATGAGTCTTTCGGTTACCAAAAGAATTGAAACTTTGATATTATTAGGATGTGTGATGAAACAAGAACGCAGAAGCAGGTATGCGAAATCTTCTAAACTAAGTATCCTGAAATTTCGAGAATTTACTCTCGCAGGTGAGTTTGTTCCTGGAACAAATTTGGATATCCGTAACAATTGAATGTCAAACTTACCTATTCAGCCAGCATTTTGGGATGCATCGATGAATTATAGGAAACGTTAACCAACCTGATGCCTGAATATGATCAGGTGACTTGAATATAAATTTATTAGCCAATGATAATCGCTGTGATCTTCTCCTCAATTCTATCGAGATATTCAACTTCGCTCAATTGGTGGATGCACCCACAAGGGTCACACCCTACAGTCAAACCTTGATTGACGTGTTAATTGTCTCGAATCAATGTCAATCAATCAAATGTTATTTCGAATGTTAAAATCCTAGACACTCATGGAACTTCGGATCATTATATATATATATATATATATATATATATATATATATATATATATATATATATATATATATATATATATATAACTTTTAAACCATAAGAGTTAGAAGGTCGGTCAAATGGAGAAAAAGTTGCATTCATAGAAGCATTGTCAAGCAGTTCAAACAAATCGAGATTATCAGGGCCGGTTATTGAGATATCATAAGAAAAGTAAATTCTGTCATTTAGATTTTTCTTTTTTTCCCACTTTATTTCGAATATTATCAAAAAATGTCACAGAAGTTTTTTATTCGACAGTAAATTATCCTCAATTTGACATAATCAGATTTCGTATCCAACGTTTCGTACGCTCTGGGCCACCCTCAACCTCATTTTTTTCAATACGGACCTGCATATTTTATGACACTTTTCGAAAAAACTTTTAACGCTGAATTCAACGATATATCATACAATGTCATTCAAAGTTGATTTTCAGGTGATTTTGACCCTTATCCAAATTTCTTTGGGTCAGATCTGTATTACATTTAGGTACCTTTAGTTTAATTAACAACATGCAATACATTTCGATGAGAAAATCAACTTACTCATCTTCAACTGAATGGAACGTAACAGAATCAAAGCAAGAAACAAGTAATATTTATTTACAAATTTCAAGAGGTGAAAAACCTAATTCATAATAATTAAACGAAACTATCATTTAATGAAAGAAAAATCAAATGATTATTCGAAAGTAAATGATGAACATTAATGAAGTAAGTGTTCGAAATGTCCACCATTTTGTAAAATGCACTTTGCGGTTCTGGAACCCATACTTCTTATACATTTGCTTATTTCGTCTCCTTGAATACCTTCCAATACATTCTCAATCTTCTCGCGAAGAATCTCTATTGTCGGGTTCGTAGTATCATAAATTTTATTTTTGAGATATCCCCACAAATAAAAATCCAGCGGATTCAAATCCGGAGATATGGCAGGCCATGCTACTGGACCTCTTGTTCCAATCCATGAATCGGGAAAAGTTCGATTTAGATAGTCTGTGACTATTCTTGAGTTGTGTGGACCACATCCGTCTTGTTGGAACTATGGACTATTACGCGGATACCGTATAGGAAGATCATCCAACATTTCTTCTATTTCTACATATTTTGCTCCGGTTAGGTTGCCGTCAATAAAATAGGGTCCCAGTAATTTATTATTCAACAAACCGCACCATATGTTCAAAGAAAAACGATATTGATGTCTAACTTCATGAATTAAGTGAGGATTTTCTGTGGCATAAAAATGTTTGTTCCTTCGATTGAACATGCCAGAGTTTGTGAATGTCGTTTCGTCTCCCCAAATGATATTGTGCGCAAAATTGTTGTTATTCCGCACCTTCCGTTGAAACCAATTACAGAATTGCAACCTTCTCTCAGGATCATTGCGATATAATTTTTGCACGGCTTGGTATTTATAGTCATGGTATCCGTGTCTCTTGAGTATTTTATTAACAGCACTTTTTGATAAATTGCATTCACTGGCCATAGTTCTCGATCCTATTCCTGGATTCATTCGAATTTGGGCCAGAACATTGATGTCATTGATAGGCTCGTTTCGTCGTACATAAGGACCATAAGGTTTGATGAATGAATTATGTGCAAGTAACGTTGTAGATAAACGTCGAAACATTTTAATATTTGGTGTTGTTCTTTCAGGATATAATTCACCATACCTTTGTTGTGCTTTGAACGAATTTCTATCTAGTTTTATGTACACTTCGTACATATTTCTCTTCTCTTCATTTGTGTATCTTACCATATCGAATAAGTTAAATTGAAATTACTCAGAAAAGTATTTAATGACAAGTTCTTGTGACACAATAATAAACGAAGTGACAAATAATATGACATTTCTTGTTATGTTCTTTTTATCCACGGCCTACTACTTGAAAATAATACATTCAATAAACCTAGAGTTGTGTGTATGTAAGAAAAAACAAGTCTATCAACGATATCAATGTTCTGACCCAAATTCAATTGAACCCAGAAAAAAAATCGAGAACTGTGGCCAGTGAATGCAATTTATCAAAAACTGCTGTTAATAAAATAGTCAAGAGACGCGAATACAATGATTTTAAATTTGAATACCAAGCCTTGCAAAAATTATATCGTAATGATCTCAGAATAAAGTTCGATTCTGTAATTTGTTTCAACGGAACAAATGACAAATCCAACAATAGAGATTCTTCGCGAGAAGATTGAGAATGTATTGGAAGGTATTCGAGGAGACGAAATAAGCAAATGTATAAGAAGTATGGGTTCCAGAACCGCAAAGTGCATTTTACAAAATGGTGGACATTTCGAACACTTACTTCATTAATGTTCATCATTTACTTTCGAATAATCATTTGATTTTTCTTTCATTAAGTGATAGTTTCGTTTACTTATTATGAATTAGGTTTTTCACCTCTTGAAATTTGTAAATAAATATTACTTGTTTCTTGCTTTGATTCTGTTACGTTCCATTCAGTTGAAGATGAGTAAGTTGATTTTCTTATCGAAATGTATTGCATGTTGTTAATTAAACTAAAGGTACCTAAATGTAATACAGATCCGACCCAAAGAAATTTGGATAAGGGTCAAAATCACCTGAAAATCAACTTTGAATGACATTGTATGATATATCGTTGAATTCAGCGTTAAAAGTTATTTCAAAAAGTGTCATAAAATATGCAGGTACGTATTGAAAAAAATGAGGTTGAGGGTGGCCCAGAGCGTACGAAACGTTGGATACAAAATCTGATTATGTCAAATTGAGGATAATTCACTGTCGAATAAAAAACTTCCGTGACATTTTTTGATAATATTCGAAATAAAGTGGGAAAAAAATAAAAATCAAAATGACAGAATTTACTTTTCTTATGATATCTCAATAACCGGCCCTGATAATCTCGATTTGTTTGAACTGCTTGACAATGCTTCTATGAATGCAACTTTTTCTCCATTTGACCGACCTTCTAACTCTTATGGTTTAAAAGTTACCAATACAATCCCATTAAAAAAGTGGCCACTCTGTATATAAATTCAGAAATAACGACTGAAAATTGGTATGAACAGTGGGGAATAACGGGGATCTTCAGTCTTCCTTCATTTTGAGTATTTTTTTCACAATAATGTCATTTACATATTTTAGGACCCTGAAGAAGTTTCAAAATTGAAACGAAAGAGTTTTTCATAGTTCAACACTTGTGCTGACTGAAGATCCCCGTTATTCCCCACTGTTTTATATATATATATATATATATATATATTTATATATTTATATATATATATATATATATATATGTGTGTGTGTGTGTGTGTGTGAATCGCCGGTTTCGAACAAGGACTGGTGGCTCAGTTGGAAGAGCGTTTGATTGACGATTGATATCCAATTACAACACTATTTTTTCTTTATATTTACTTGGCTGCTTTAGTTATACACACCTGAAAAATTTCGGGTTTTGAAGTTGGTCGAAAATCCGAAATAGGATTGACACCAGGAATAGACCAATTAATTTCCATAAGGTGAGTATGCGTTAATGTTTTCAATCATCACATAATAATAATAATAATAATTTTATTCTCCGGAAGGACAATACAAGTATTGTATAGGAGTAGTCGTTCATCTAAAGTAAAAGTAAACAGTAAACAGTACATGATAACATTCAGTTAATTGTAACATGTATATAACAGACAAAACACAGTAGATTTACTTATTATAGTGCCTGAGTAGTCATTCATCTAAAGTAAAAATAAACAGTGAATAGTAAATAATATATGATAACATTCAGTTAATTGTGTAAAATGTATATAACAGACAAATCACAGTGGATTTACAAATACTTATTATAGTGCCTGATCGACTTTATAATAACATATTTCAATTAAAAATTGTTTGACATTTTCTAAAAATTGTTAAGGTTTGACTATTTCTTACATGGTCTGGTAATTCATTAAATAATTAACCCCCATCATCTTCATTACTAACACAGAACTGAATTCAAAGGTGTGAATCGTCGGTTTCGAACAAGGACTGGTAGTTCAGTTGGAAGAGCGTTCGACTAGAAATCAAAAGGTCCCAGGTTCGAATCCTGGCCGATCCACATTTTTACTTTTCAGTTCTAGTTTTCATTTTGCTGTCTGAATGCCACAAAAATTGTTTTCATTGATATTCAATTACAGACACTATTTTCCACACACTATGTATATATATATATATATATATAAAATGGAAAGAATTTAGTGGACATAGCCCTCAGAGAAAAGAGTTAACCGTAGACACGTGTTTCGGGCTCTCGGCCCTCATCAGTACGGTGGAGAAGTGCAGAAAATTGTATACAGAGAAAGTGGTGATTGAAGTCTAGACAGACTAACTAGCAAAATACTATTCATAATTCGTTACGGTTACAGCGTATTGCATAAATAAAACGTTTCTTGAATATATTGTTCGCTTTTTCAGAGCTTATAACTATATTTGCAAAACATTGGCAATGACATTTTATTTGTCCAATACCCTGGTGTTATCCTGTACACTACACCACTTTGATTGACTTTTCTCGAAATAGCCGGAAATAGGCATTACTCGCAGGAAAGGCCTTTTCAATTTAGACTTCCATTTCTATAGGTAAAAGGAATGAAAATGGAGCTTTCATGAAACATGTTGAAAAAACTGAAGTACCTACTTTTCGAAAACACGTGAGAAAATCCGCAGTCATACCTATACAGTTTTGTGTAGAAGAAAAATAAGAGCATTTCAATGCACAATTATATTTGTTATCTCACACTCCCATTTTTTTCAATAGTTATTTTTCCTGATTCGTAATCAACAAAATTAATATGCAAACTTCCCCTGGAGACTGCTATTTCATTTGGATAATGCGCAATGCCTTTTTGATTAAAGTCCCCATCAATACTATCAATTAGCCAACTGATGCGGGGTCTAAATGTTCCCTTTTAAAGCCGTGTTATTTGTCGAAACAGGGGTTTTAGAGTAATTAGCGGTATGGAGTGCCATAAAAATCTCTCCATTAAATTTAGTACAAAGTGAAATGTGGGTAATTGATTTTAGATACACGAGATTTGGCTTTGGATACGTGAGTTCATATGGGGATTAATGCACATCAATGGAAGCTGCAAAAAACAACGGCGACAAAATTTCATTTCGATTTGTTCCTGATGTAGCAGGCAAAAACGGAATGTTGAAAATTTATTTCTACCTCTTATATTCAATAACAGTTGAATGTTACTAAGAAAACTAAGAAGAGAAACTACTGAGCCTAGACATAATCAGATAAACCAGTAACGTTTTCTTTTCTCAAAACGTTCAATTTCACTAGTCGGCACACAATAATATGAAATATAACAGCGATAGATTACATCACAGCAATAGATTGTATTTAAATCTGATAAGATGTACTCTGGTGAGGTTACGACAGTTCCACGTATTCTCTGATTCTCCACCTCAAGATATTATTTGAATATATTTTGATATTTGGGCACACTCAATGGGTAAAATAATTGTCTGACAAAAATAATTAGGACCATGATTCGAGGTTTTTATAATTGAGGGTGCGTTTATGTTGGAGCTGTGATAAACGACAAGAGCGGCGATACTAGCGAAGCGGACAGAATGAATTATTTTTTCCAATACTTACGTCAAAAATAGTCTATTTTTGAGAAGGGTGCCAAAAAAAAATTCGTAAGTATTGTAAAAAATGATTTATTCTCTCCGCTTCGCTAGTATCGCCGCTCTTGTCGTTTATAGCAGCTCCAACATAAACGCACCCTTAGGGATGTCAGTAATGATAACTCGCTGCCCTTTTTCTCTAATCTAATTACTCCACAGACTAGGGAAACAGTAGAGACACTTGAAAGCAAATCTATGATAAGGTTCGGTTCTGTGTATCATTCGCGTATGTCTGCTCAGATTTTGGAACACAGCGTTAAATATTAACGGGAAGTTATGAAAAATTTTCAATGTAAAGGATTGATATTTTATTGGGGAGGAAGTTGGAATTCTGTTCTGTTCTATTTCTGTTCCTGGCTTCACCAAATGAACTCGTGAGAGGTGATTTCCTACACCATCTAAATACAAAGAAGGAAAACAACTTTGCTAAGAGGTGAATATCAAACTATCTGAAAGAATACATGAAAATAATTTTTTGTAAATTTTGAGCCGAATAAAATAATTTCATAAATTCAAAAGTAGCTTTGTTAGACATGTTCTTACAAAGATGTTTTTTTTATTGTTTGATTCTACAGTTTTGCCAGATTTTTCGTTTTTCAGTTTTTTATCAGTTGTAACAATTTTTTTCGTTTAAGGAATTATCAAGTCGTTTTTACAATATATCACAAGACTGTAAAATCAAGCTCGTTTGGCATTAGCTTCACTAGAATTGTATAAGTGAAAGTAACGTCTAGAAGCGTTGATGAACAAAATAGACTAGCTGAACTAAGTGTCAGGAGGGAAGAAAATTAGAGCTCCTAGAACTATAAACAATCTACCATTGGATTGGAATAAACTATTACTTGTTGAGATAGGAATGCTGATAAAGATCTTATATTTGACCTTGTGAATGGCCAGTATACACATATATATATATATATATATATATATATATTGTTATGTATATATGAATTGCAAGTAATGATAATGTAAAAATATTTCTAAAGTTGTCAACTTTTATTCTCCCTGTTTAATATTATTTGACTTTGAAAATATTTTTATTATTATTTGTTTTCAATTTTGGTTTATTTCTAATTCTTATTTTGGCTATTTAGCTCCACGTTGAGAACCCTAATTGTTATGAAATATCAATTACTGAATTTTGCCAAATCGTTATGAAATAATAATTGCTAGCTAACGTCACTGTTTTCTCGCCACGTTGCTGCCAATTATTATTACCCTTTCTTACCAGGACTGACTCAGTTGGTACGCCTTCGCCTCAGGAGTCGGTACTGGCAATAGAGCCACTGCCTTGTCTTGATGTCATTCGAACTATTTCAGTTCAGTGTTCATCATATGATCATATCATTGTGGAAAATAAACCAGAAATTATCAAAAACAATTATTTCCTCTATTCAGGAAAACTTATATCAACCTGGCCTGCGATAGATAACTCAAAACTATGGTCAATTGACAAATGTTCATAGAAAATAATGAAACACAGTGATGGATACTGTAAGTATAACCTCACTTTTTCTTTTGGGTTGGAAGAATTTTTTTATAGTTCAATACCAAAATAAAATAGAGTTTTTCAGATAAACAAGTTACGTTGTGAAGTTATTCAGTTTGTGATGTGACAAAGGTTTATACCTGGAGCTGGAACTGTCGCTGATGCAATACCTGCCAATAATCTGAAATCCTGCTTCATCCACTCCTCTCAGGGACTCTCCATTTGCAAAGGAACCATCCAAAATCCCCGAAATCAGCTTGGACAAGTTTTTATGTGGAGTCCAAAAAGGTAATCTTCTTTTATGCTATTTATTTTGTGTCGAAATTATCCAGAAGTTGAATTGGTTTGTTATTTTTGGCAAACTACTTTGTCATTCGTGAAAATATTCAATTTCCTTTTTTCTCAAATTTTCTACCTGGCTTCCTTCTCAAATTTTTTAATCTCTCCTGGCTTTGTTTTCTCTTCACCTGGATACCATTTCTGTTTTGTCATTTTTATTTGAATTTTAAAATCGCGCACTTTCTTGTCGAACTTTCACTATTTTGGTGTTATTTGAGAAAACTTATGAACTAATATATTTTACATTTCTTATAAACTAAATACAATATTTGATGATAATTATTTTTGACATTTCTCTGTTCTCCTTTTCCACAATTTCAATCTTTTATCTGACCATCCTGTTCCCTGATTGGCTATTGTGATCAAGAAGTTTCTTGTTCTCCCATTGGCTATTTTAGTTAGATGCAATTTCATATACTGTATGTTTCAAGCTTATAATTTTGTTGATCACATTTAATTCAGAATGATTTTGTAAATCTAGACTGTTTTGTTGTATTTTAAACAATTATAGGTTGTAATCATCTTGACAATGGATGCAAATGATTGCATTATAGTATTTGCATATTTTTACCTAACAATATCATCCAAAGGCTTTATAAAAGAAATAGAATCTCAAAAAAATTGTAAAATCAATATCTCATCAACTACTAACTATTAAATATTTATTATTTTGTGTTTTTTCAAGAAATTATTTGTTTTTCACCTCTAAAATATATTACTGGTCCTTCCTAACATAACAATATATATGTATATATATAAATATATATATATATATATATATATATATTGTTATGTTAAGATGTAAAAAGAATAAAAAGTCATATAATGATACTTATATATCACATAAATACCTGCTATGTTTGTTTTGCAATTTTTCTGTACATTTTGCTTTTCTGAAACCTTGTACCATCTAGTCGACGCAGATGTCTCAAGAGTTTAGCAGTGGAGCTTTTCTATTGTCATTAGTATGTTGCCAACAATTCATTCAATTTGCACAACCTATAAAAAATATAGAAATCAAAATTCATTAATAAAACTTTAGATCTCAAGTAGACAACAATAATATTCAAGTTGGAACATCCTGTATGCCAAAATCAAATCAGAAGGAAACACAGCAGTGTCCATTTTGTTCGTATAATTTAATATAACCTACAATTATTATTTTTGAAGGTCATTTGTTTCGCATATTAGCAAAGTACTTCACTTCTCACATACCACTGTTTTGACAAAAACACTACTCATAAGTTAATTTTCGCAATATTTAAGTTTTTGATTCAATAAAAGAATAATTATTTGACATGCATTACTCATCTGTTGATCACATTACAACCTGTATTTTGAACATTGACTTCAAGCAAAGCAACTAGATGGCACGACTGAATCCTGCTTTGAGAGGGAGTAATATCATGTTTCCATAGGCGTACCGACTGAGCTGGGATAAGGTAAAAGAATACAGGTAAAAAAGTATTTGAAAAAGAGTAAGCAACATAGCCGGATATTTTATTACTGTTATGATAGGTATTTCTTTTCAAAATTTTCAAATAAAAATAAATTAATTAATCAAACTTATCATAACAAATGGCAAATATTTTATTATGATGACTAGTTATTAAAAAAAAATAGCACCATAATAATAATAATATATATATATATATATATATATATGTTACTGAATTTTACTTGGTACCAGTTTATAACAGTCACTAAAGTTCAGAAATGACAGAGTAATAGTTTTTTATTTTTGAAGTGGAAAGTAATTTCTTTCTTAGGAACTGTTTAACGTGAATAAGAATTGTTATTCTTGAACCAGGAATTTAGATACTTGAAGTTCTATTTTAAAGGTCCAGAGTTTTACTGTGTTATTTGGAGAATGTTTCTTTTATAGTGTAAGTTTACCAGAAACTGGTAGAGAATGAGTAGGGTGAATACATTTTAACTCTAGATGGCGTCCAAATTTCAACTTTATAAAACCAATTTCATTCTCTATAAAATACAAATTTTTAGGAAATTCTCATTCACGTTATTGATTGAACCACAACCCTTGCCTCGGCTATAAGAGTTAGCTAATTACACCCTTTCAGGAAGATTAATTTTGTAACTTTGGAAAACAAATGAAAAAAAGATTATATGGGTATGATCTCACATAACAATTCTGTAGTGTATTGGTCCAACATTACTATAGATAAAATCATCAGTTCCAACCGTATTATTCTTTTCGATGACTTTATGATTTGTTATGAAAAATCACAATTTGATACTTTCAATATCATTACTTAAATTACAGTGTGGCCCTGAAGAGGGCGAAAATTACGCCGAAACTTTGGCAGTAAAATTGTAAAATTTGAGTAATGCGTCTCAATAGTCCACAAGCTCGTGATCCTTGAACAAGAAAAATACCTATTTATGTTTCTGGAAATGGAAATAAGAAACAATGTATTTACAAGTTTTATTTTTTAAAGTATGTTTGTAACTCTGTCCAAATTTTAGATAACCGGGTATATACTAAAAATACGGAATAATCGGAGAGTATCTAGTACCGAGCATCCTCAATATAAATAATCATACTTATACCAAACCTCGTAGAAGCAACGTTCGTGATCTGCAGATGTGAAGTGCCTACCTCAGTGGTTATTATCGTCGACAAGAGACCTAGCGTTCTTCTTCAAAGATAAGTACACGTCACACCTGTTCATCGCCGTTACTTCTTCTTATCTTATTTCTAGACATCGCGACCGAAATGGCCTTTTTGTCTTCAAAGTCAGTTTCTCCTACAATATCGAGAGGAAGATGTTTTTAGACGAGTATCTTCTGTTTCATAATCGTCCAACAGGTGGGATCGGAAATCCAATTTCATCGTTAGCCATTGCTCATGATCTTATCTTTCGAAAACGAGCTACGTCAAAGTTAGGATGATAATAGTTATCAATAGCAATGAAAAAAAAATAGTATAGTACACTCTTCGACAATAATGCAACTGGCGATTACTTACGAGGTAATTTGCATCATATTCCAAGAGACAGTTCCACACACTCCGTAGACCATTGTTCAATTTTCAATGATCTGAAGAAGCGGGTGGATGGGATCAAAAATGAATAATCCACTAGAAACTACCGTCTAGATCAGTGTTTTTCAACATTCTTGAATACGCGACAAGTAATAAAATTCTTGCGACCCCCCTCAAGGGAGAAAAAACATTCTAACGGCCAAAAATAAAATCAAAGGATTCCTTGAAAAACTTCGTTTGTGGTCAACGTCTATGCAAAAAATTATGTTTGAGTCTTTTACTTGCGTTCAGAGAATTGTCGAAGAAATTGCAACGGACCAATCGTTAGTAGTAAGTTCTCACATTCCTGGCATGTTTGCTTAATTTGGAAGACAAACTATCAAGTTACTTTCTAGACCTATATGAAGTTAGCGAGACAACTCCGAAAACGTTGATAACAGATCATTCCATAATTTCCCCTTTTTCTAATTAGTTGAAGAAAAAAAAATTTAATTTTTTCACAGTTCCGTAGTATCCATAATTTGCCGCCTTTTTGTCGCTAATTAGTTGCGGAGAAAAAAAATGGTCGCTCGATTTAAAAAAAAAATATGCGATGTTTCGCTAACTTCATATGAAGTTAGCGAAACAACTTCCGTAATTTCAATTTTTTCACAGTTCTGAAGTATCCATAATTTGCCGACTTTTTGTCGCTAATTAGTTGCGGAGAAAAAAACTTCGTTGCTCTCTTAAAAAAAAATAAACTAGTAATCTAGTAATTGATCTAGTAATTGAAATTGTATTCCTTTCCTGTTGAGCTATTAATCTGAAATTTGGTACACACCTTTAGTTCTGATGACAATACAATTATGTATATGCAGTATCATTGTAAATCCAAGATGGCCGTCGCCACAAAATGGCGGATGACATATTTTGTTCAACTCCCTCAATATGGGTATCAAATGAAAGGGCTTGTCAAGTAGAAAACAGTAGACCTTACTAAAAACTTGAAAATAAAATTAGTGAAAAATTAAAAAAGTAAGTGTCCATAAATTGTTGTTTTTAGTCGGCGCCTTTGATGTGTCGCGTTGAGATTTTATTTTTTGCTGGCTTGCGGTGGCTGAAAGCCATTCTTTGTACATGGGGTATATGAAGTATTCGAAATGGGAAAAGTGGTTCCTAGAAAGTGATTATGTAGCAATTTTTTTTAAATTCATTCAATAATGTATGTTTTGTCGAGTTTTACCCATTATAGATATGAGCATAACTTTTTCATTCACGATAGATATAAATATAAACATAACATTGATACCCAAGCAGCACTAAAAGCCCTAATGTCACACACTTGTGAATCTAGACTGACTTGGGAGTGCAAATTCTCCCTAATACAACTGGCTACGAACAATTAGGTTACTCTGTTGTTAGTGCCAGGTCACAAGGGAATCAAAGGCAATGAGGATGCGGACATCCTGGCCAAGGAAGGCGCAAACACTCAATTCTCTGGTCCGAAACCCTTATGTGTTCTTTGCAAAGCTCACATCAAGAAAGAGTTTCGACGCTGGGAAGTGAAATCAAAACCCACCTGAATAATGTTCCAGGGCAATGTCAAGCGAAAGGACTTCTGAACCCATCGCCAAAGAAAGCTAAACAGCTTATCGAGTTGGACAAGAAAGACTTGAAACTGGTAACGGGACTGCTCAAGGATATTGTCCTCTGAGGTATCTCATCAAAAAAATGGATAGATCAGACAGTGAACTGTGCCATTACTGCGAGAACTTCGCTGAAACTGCCAAGCACTGTTTTGCTAAAGGCTTATGTTGTTCGGAGGGGTGTCACTAACGCTCTCAGACATCAGGAACTTAGCTCCCAGAAAACTGATACGCTTCGCAAGGAGTTTCGGAATCCCGGGTCTTGAATAGATGAAGGGTAATGTACAAAAGACCTTATAGGTCGAGGAACGGAGAGGCTGGAGAGCCATAACGACTTCCCTACAATCTCCACCCCTGGAATGTAATCCTCATGCAAAATTTCAATCTCACAATAATAATAATGTTTATTTATGTTGTAACGTTTTATTATCCAATATAAGTACTTATTAATGTTTTATTAGATATGTTCTAAATGACAAATTCCAGATATGTGACACTGACAACTGAACTGTATAAAACAGGAAAAGGTAACGTAACATCATACTGGGGCTTATGTTACATCCTTCATATCATAAAAAATAAACTAATGGAAATTCATAAATCGAGCTTTTCTGGTGGCTCCACCTTTCTGCCAGACCTGGTCCTATAATTGCCAATGGGTAAATTATTCTCATTTATGGAACTATCGGGAACAATCGAGTTGGAATGACTATTATCAGTATATTAGATATTAATATTTCTTTTAATTTCTAATGTTTGTTCAGAAATTCCAGGATCAGGAATTTTCACAATATCTTTAGAAAACTGTCCTGGAAAATTAGCCCTTGTTTAATGAATAATTCCGGAATTCCTTCTGATTGTTTTTGCATCAGAGGTTTTCATTATAATTGACCCGTATATTTTATGTTTTTCCATCATATTTTTTTATGTATGACCACGCATAACTTTTTACTGAGGCGTCCGATTCCGATCATTCTTTTTCCAGTGGATAGGGTGTACTTTGAATTTGGTCCCATTTGAATTTAAAAGATGAAATCCACCCCTAAAGGTAGCGAAATGAAGGATATTGATCACTCACCCTCTGAATTCTGGTCCGTTAACCGATTCTATCAGGCATAACTTTGTACTGGGTTCTTCGATTTGGATGATTCTTTTTTTAATAGATAGGGTATACCTTATATTTGGATTTCGAAAAGAATTAGCCACCCTTACGGGTAGAAAAATAGAGGATAATTGATTTTTCACTAGTAAACATTGGCACACACATACGTAGTTGACAATGACAGATCGCTACTGACATTATTCTTGTTCCGTCAAAATCAGTATATTTTATGAGAGGATGGAATGATATACAAAGTAATGAAATAAACTAACCAGAACAACGAAAATAATTTATATTACAACAAATAGTAAAAGTAGATAATCATATTATTTAATTGGTAATAGTTGAAGTAAGGTGGGTAAGTAAGTATTTTGGAAGTAATCAAAAAACAAGTAGGTAGTAATTGGTAGATTTTAGCCACAAAAAATTGAAAAATAAAAACTTTCTAACAAAAAATTAAACTGACGAAATACGGCACTAACAAGTAAAATATAAAACTTTTAACAAAACGACGAAAAATCAACTGAAAAGCAAAATAAAATAAACCTTCTTAGTCTAAATGATAATTGAGCTCCTAAACTAATGTAAGTAACTGATTTTGAGTCGGCGCCAAACAAACTAGCAATTGAATTAGGTGAAACGTAAAATGATGGCAGCGAGATGCACGGCTGCGTTTTGATGACTTCTTTCATAGATAATGATCTTCGATAATTGTTTGTTTGGCGCCGACTCAAAATCAGTTACTTACCTTAGTTTAGGACCTCAATTATCATTTAGACTAAGAAGGTTTATTTTATTTTCTGCTTTTCAGTTGATTTTTTCGTCGGTTTAATTTTTTGTTAAAAAGTTTTTTTCGTGTTGACATCTTCACCTACTTTCCAGTCTCGATGATCAACTTTGTATCTTATTTTATCACCTATCTTGGGAACTTCTTTGATTTTCGTATGTCTGTCTCCATATTCCTTTCGTTTTTTTCTCTACTTTGTCAATTCGGTATCAAAATCTTCAGTTAATTTTGGTTTCAGCATCTCCGTTGAAGTGGGAATCAAGGATCCGTGGTTATTCGGCTAAATAACCGTTCATTGGGGGAGCCAAGTTTGTTGTTTCTTGATGTATTTCTATAATTGAGTAGTGCGAGTCAAACATCCGTGTTGTCCAAGGAACACTATCTTATTATATTTTTGGTAGTTTGAACGCTTCTCTCTGCTAAACCATTACCTTGAGGGTAAAATGGACTGCTCGTTCCATGTTTGAAATTCCACTGCTTTGCAAAATCTTTAAATAATCTACTTGAAAATTGAGGTCTATTATCCGATAGTAGTTTTTATGGAATTCCATGTATTGCAAACATGTCCTTCAAAATGTCTATAAGTACCAATTACGTGATCGACTGAGGCGTTTGACATCGATGAATCCTGAATAACTGTCCGTAATGACAATGTATTCGTGACTTTTAAACGTGGACAAATCTGTTGCAACTCTTGGTTCGGGAATAGGTTTACAATTGATAGGTTCTTTATAATTTGACCGTGGTGTCGATTCGCATATTTTAAAATTTCGAAATGTAGTTGACAATATCTCCATATTGTGGTGGTAGGTACCTGGTCGAATGCCAGTAACTCCTTCATCTCCCATAACGAACTTTTTCACTTTTTATTTCTCAACTAATCTGGTTTGTGGTGATTCGTTTACTGTATTCTGACACCATGTAACGTTTTATTAGCCAATATAAGTACTTATTAATGTATTATTACATATGTTCTGAATGACAAATTCCAGATAATAAGTGACAATGACAACTGAACTGTATAAAATAGGAAAAGGTAAGGTAACATCACACTGACATCATACTAACATCATACTGAGGCAGTTACAGTTGTTAACAGGATTATGGTTACACGTCTATACATAATGTTTCACAAATAAACATAGAGAAACCCACAAAAACCAAGGCCGCGCGTAATTTTCATATTACCGATATTCTTGTTTCGCAAAAGGGGTTTCATTAACACCCTCAGACATCAGGAACTTAGCTCCCAGAAAACTGATACGCTTCGCAAGGAGTTTCGGAATCCCGGGTCTTGAATAGATGGAGGGTAATGTACAGAAGACCTTGTAGGTCGAGGTACGGACCCCCTACAAATCTATATCTATAATCTACAGTAGGTCCAGTCGCAGATGATTCCACATCTGATTTTATGAACACCTCGCTCATATTTTGACTATTTGACTTCTTTACTTCCAGCAAACCTAGAAAATTTTATAACAATAATCGACAAACGAGGCACAAAAATGCCAAGGAGAATTTTTCGTCATTACTTGTTGCTTTTATTTTTCAAGTTATTCTATGACGAATGAATTGTACCTGGAAAACAACGAAAATCCACCTTCCACACACAACGGTCTCTCGCTAACCACAATTCAATTTATCAATTACGGAATTCCTCCGGTTTGTTCTTTCTTTCGACGTAGCCACGTGAAACTCCTGTTCTTCATTCACGATTTGAATGTTTCACCCAGGACAGGATTCAGATTATTTGCCGCCCAATGCTACGAAAATGTTGCTACTCCATGTTTATTTCTGTGTGTTCTCGAAATGGAATAGTATATTATATAAGAAACATTTCCTATAAGTATTATAGATAGAAATGTTATTGACTATTTTATGTACATAGCACACATATAGCAGGTCACAATAGCAGGTCATAATACATAAACATATAAATTTTTATATAACACACAGTTTTGATTAGAATACATAAACAGACTATCAGTAGTAGGTTCAAGTGAGATGAATCGTGTGATTTCATAGTCAATATCAGAATCAAAATAAAAAATCAGTAGTGAGGTATTCCTCGATTGTATAGAAGCCATGACTCAATAACATGTTTTTTATAGCTGATTTGAATTGCTCATAGTCCGTTGATTTGTGATAAAGTCGTAGATTGTGGGAGTTAAGTGCAGATAGTGCTAAACGAAATCTAGGATTTAGCAGGAGATTGTCATTTCTGTGTTTATGAATATCAAGGACATATGAAGACTAACGGAAGGTCATTATTTTTTTATTTATGAATATTGTTTTACAGAGGCCTTAAGCCCTGCACCAGCAGTTATCCGAACTGTTTTTTTCTGTATTATGAAAACACGTGAAGCCTTAGTGGTGATTTCCCACAGTGAAGTTCCATAACTCATGTGTGAGTGAAATAGTGCAAAATATGACACTTTCAATACATCGGGCTCACTGATTTATTCAATCTGCGTAGAAGGAAAACTCAGCTTGATAGTTTTTTCACACAAAGAGTCAATATGAGAAGACCTATTTAGTCTATCATCGAGAATAATCCCGAGTGATTCAACAGTATTTCCATGTGTGATATTATTATTTGAGGAAAACAATTATTTTTGAGACTTGCTACCACTTTGTTTGAGCATATTGCTAACAAACCACTCGTCAATTTTAACGAGCGCTGTATCATATTTTCTCCCAATGTTATGGTTATGAAAGTGGAAAGTTATTGTCCGAGAGAAATCATAAAAAAGGAAATTGTGGCATAATGGACAGATTATTAAATTAAAGAAAAAAAAACATAAGGTCGTGGGTTCGACTCCCACTTTTTTTCTTTAATTTAATAATATGTCCATTATGCCACAATTTCCTTTTTTGATATGGTTATTTTTACCTGAGTGGTAGATTGTTGCATCATCTGCAAATAATATGCGCCTCGGCGGATTCATATTCATAAATATATCATCAACATAAATAATGAATAGAAGGGGCCCCAGCACCGAACCCTGCGGGACTCCATAATTAATTTGTTTTGGTAGGGTAATACCTTCGTTGAAGAACACAGTTTGATTCCGTTCGCTTAAATGAGATCTGAATAAATCTTGAGCTATTCCTCTAACACCATAAAATTCCATTTTGTTCAGTAAGATTTCATGAGAGACACAGTCAAAGGCCTTAGTGAGATCACACAGGGTTGCACTTGTGCATCCTCCCAGTTCGAGGCCCTCAACGATGTCTTCCACCAATTTACTGGTTCGTCTGTTCTTTTCATGCTTCCTATCTCTCCCTGTCTAATGATTCCTATATTTTTTACTTTTTTCAATTCACTATTCTATTGACTTTATTAAAATGTACCGTGCTCTGAAAGTCATTCTTTGTCTGGAAAGTACGGCTCTGCTATTCACTAAAGACCATTCGTCTCGCGTTCCCATTAAGAATCACCGATTATTTCACCTTTTTTTTTCCTTCGTAAGGCCAAACTCTTTTCAGACGTGATTGCTGATGTTTGTCAGTTATAATTATGTTTGTTGAGCAATGCAAGATTAGCTATTAGTTATTTATGAGTTTTGCTTCATCAAAAGTTTACGATCTACGATCGTATCTACGGGATTTTCGTCTGTTTATAGGGCTCTATACACTCCAATGAAATGTTCCCGCTTAAATACAGTGATTTGAATGTATTTCATGGGAGAGGCGATAATAAAATGTTGTCATTTATTTCATTCGTCAGTTAACGTTAAAATATTTCAGAGAAAAACAGCTGTCATCTTAATCGAGAGCTTATTCGAAAGAACATTATTGGAATGCTTTTTCAATTAGCCAAAAAAATTACAATCCTACCACATAACTATTATAATTGCAATATAATTCAAAATAAAAATTCCAGAAATCTGGAATTCGGCATAAGGATCATTTCGGACTATTCAGAAGATGATACTTTTACCATAAGGAGGATAATCCACAAAAAAAATCAGGAATTTTTCAAGTTTTCACTATTCCATACTAAGGAGGTCACAGCCTTCTAAAATCTAAACAATGCAAACTATGAAGCTGAAATTTGTTAGAGAGTTTTAGTAAATAAAAATTGTCTCATTGCAGACTAATTTTTAAATTAGAGGAAAAACCCATCCTCGAGCAGGGATCGAACCTGAGATCTAGAGATCCAAAAGTCGCAGGTTCGATTCCTGCTCGAGGATGTTTTTTTTTCTTTAACTTAAAAATTTGTCTGCAATGCCACAATTTTCATTCACTTTTATATATTCACAGACGCTATATTTCTCCTTTGTTAGAGAGTTTGGTGACCTAAAACTATTTCAAGCTTGAAAATGAAGAGTAAATGTAGATTTCATGAAGGCAAATTCAGCCATAGAAAAAATATTCTAACGTGTGATGTATCAAATGAAAAATAATTCAAGTATGTAATAAATAAACAATCCAAACTGCATGTAGCAAAAAATGCCATATACAAATAGTATCGAAGTTACTAGCAGATATAATACATAAAAAATGCGAAAAAAGGAAACACCCTGCAATCGACCAAAGACAAAAGAAAGCAAAGGAGTCCTCGCGACATCCAATGAAATTACGCCAGATACCACCAAAAACAACAGAGATTCTGGTCTTGGAAAAACAAATATCAACGATTGGTTTCCATGGAAATTACATCGACTGTCTCCAGTCCTACTAGATATACTAGATACAACTGACGATCCCCGCCATTCATGTATACAGGGTGTTTCTTAATAACATGCTAATATTTTAATATTTGAGTAGGTTATTTTGGGTCCATTTTGAGAAAAAACTTTGTGTGAACATATGTCCTAAAGGTCTTAACTTTTAAACTACAGGGTGCTAAATTTTAAGATTTTTTTTTTGTGTACGCTCCCCAAAACGGTTACTTTAGGAAACAAAAAAAAATCCGTGACGAGACCAACCAGCTCGTTCACCATATCTTTATAATGTCAACAATTTTTTTCTGACAATGGCAGGTCATGGCTATGGAATTATTTGGTTCAATTGTCAACTAATTCAGACGCCTGGAAGTGGGTGGAAATGGCTATGAAATTATTTGGTTCAATTGTCAAATAATTCGGACGCCTGGAAATGGGTGTAAATTCATTTCAAAGATTCCGTAACATACAGACAGAGGTGAAGCTGATAAAAGCGTGTTGATAAATGAGAAAATGGTTGCGAATGTATCATCAACTCTGAAGAAACACTCTCAATTCTAAATCGAATAATGGTCAATCAAATTGTTACAATATTATGCATATAAACAAAATAACTAATAAAACAGAAATATACTTGGAGGGAACATATATTTATTACAAGCTTTTATTTAACTTCACATTTGTATGTTTAAAAGAAACCAACCCCTTAATTTATACATTTTGACAAAAAATTCAAAATCCCGACAGCGAATCGAATCGGACCATAATCACAAAACTCGTCCTCCATCTTGGGGACGCCATCTTGAATTTATGAATTTCGACAAAAAATTCATAATCTCTGACCCCGAAAACCCCTGCATACCAATTTTCAATCGAATTGAACCATAATCACAAAACTCGTCCTCCATCTGGGGGCTGCCATCTTGAATTTATGAATTTTGACAATAAATTCATGATCTCCGACCCCGAAAACCCCTGCATACCAATTTTCAATCGAATTGGACCATAATCACAAAACTCGTCCTCCATCTTGGAGCCGCCATATTAAATTTATGAATTTTGACAAAAAGTTCACTTGCAAGATTTAACCCTAGCTAACGAACGAACTAACTAACAAGTGAAACTGAATAAAAGCTAGTAAAAACTAGATATTTTGTGATATTTCCAGATATTTTTTCAGATTTTTTGAGGTTAAATTGAACAATTAGGCAATCCAAACCACGTGACCCAATATGGCGGTTGTTGGCACACAAACTGATAATCGCAAAGAACATCATTGTCATTGGCTAGTAAAAGTGTATTTTGAGTTATTTTCGGAGCTTTTGTGTTGTTAATAATATTCAGATGGAGAGTGATTACCTGAAGACACTATTGTTGAAAAGCAGAAGCTTTGGTGAACGGTGTGCTTGAAAATACATCCCCATCTGATGTTTACATTTTTATCAATGTATTTGTTACAGGTATAAAATGATATTGAGGATTGATCAGTGATTTAGATCCTTTTACACTGAATATTTCTGAACTGAATTGTTCAATTGTTGGTGCTCCTCCTGTTACGAATATGGATATTATTTCGTATTTCGTTTTTACTCAGCTTTCCCAAATGCAGATGAAGCCCTATACAAGTTGAAAATCCATACATATTTTGAATCTGGCTTCTTTGTGAAGGTGAGAACAAAGATTCAGAATAATTCACATATTTTAGTTAGTCTAGTATGTTTTTTCCTAG
The DNA here is from genome assembly GCA_018342105.1 of Gonioctena quinquepunctata. Taxonomy (NCBI): domain Eukaryota; kingdom Metazoa; phylum Arthropoda; class Insecta; order Coleoptera; family Chrysomelidae; genus Gonioctena; species Gonioctena quinquepunctata. The sequence goes on along the minus strand of JAFIRS010000116.1, from coordinate 789,298 downwards.
GCAGCAGGTTTTTTCACATGAGTACATGTACAGTTGCAAATCTTGAGTCATCGAAGTGAATTATTATAAATTAGGAATAATAATACATAACTTTTTTTCAGGTCAAGTATTCACACAAGGCCAATTAAAAACCTTCAGATGTTTGGTACATAATTGAGAAGGATGAAAGCATTTGTACTGCTCACTGTACGTATGGCTGGAAATAGAGAAGTAGTTGGTCATATTGGTGCTGTATTAGAGGCAATGTCACGCACAGATTTGGAAGCTGTGTGGCCAATGCCATCCAGTAAAAAAAATTATTGGACGACTGGTTTCGTGCTCAGTTATTTAGTGAAAAATAAAATGTTTCAACTCTAAATGAATATATATATATATATATATATATATATATATATATATATATATATATATATATATATATAAATAAATGTTTGTTTATTTGTTGTTTAATTGATTCAGTTGATTACTCTCAATTTAATTCCAATCATAGAAAAATTACACAATATTGATATTTGCATATAGTACAATTTCGATAAATATCACGATATATCCAATTTTTACAAATTAATAAATTTGTTTGAAGGTTGTAGAGGATGTGGTAACTTGATTACTCTCGTTTCGGAACGTCGTGAAAACCTTTTCAAATACATCAAGACGATGGACGTCGAGGCTTTCGATAATTGCCTGAAATATCTATAAAGAGAAGGTTGAGATTAAAAGACATATTTCTAAATATTTGTATTTATTGAGTCACCAGAATCATAAGGAAAATTTGTATACAAGTAATTCAATAACAATACCTATAAGAATGTTTTTTGAGGAGGTAGGTACATATATATGAACATTTATTTTGAGTTTTCTCTACTTTTGAAGTGAAAAATATATCAATTATCTGTATATATATATATATATATATATATATATATATATATATATATATATATATATATATATATATATAAATATATATAAATAGAGTGGGCCATTGATAACGAAACAGCGGTTCTGTAGGTCGGCAGAACCGAATTATATAAAAACGCTCGGACATGTCACGCGATGAAATGCACCCGAAATACATTCCATCCCTCGGAGCTGTGACCGCCACCCCTAAATTTTTAAATGGCAACATATGGCAAGTGATATCTCATTTGAAAGGTATTTTCCTTCTTAATATCAGTCAACAAAAATAAATTAATTCTATCGATTCGTTTTCGAGATATAGGAACTTGAAGTTGGGAAATCACTTTTTATTCACTCAATCAATAAAAACAATATCTGATAAAGCAACTGTCGCAATAATTATTATTGTCAATGAACTAAATACAAGTTCTGTTCAAAACGAGACTCACATTTCGTAGCATTTCCGGCGTTATTCGACGGCATTCTTCAATAATTCTCCTTCGTAAATCTTCCAGAAATTCTGGTTCGGTTGCAAATATTTTGTTTTTCAAGTGACCCCACAGGAAAAAGTCGAGTGGGGTTAAATCTGGAGATCTGGCTGGCCACTCTATAGAGCCTCTTCTTCCAATCCAACTTCCAGGAAACATTCTATCCAAAAACGCCCTAACAGGCTGTGCATAATGTGGAGGTGCCCCGTCTTGTTGAAATATCAAGTGGTCTTCATGGTAACGATCGTCATTTTCAATGATGTCTACTAATTATGGATAAATACATTCATTCAATAATTCCAAATAAGTTTCTCCTGTCAGGTTACCGTCGAGAAATACTGGTCCAATCAAACGGTCCCCAAAAATACCGGCCCAGATATTGAGTTTTTGGGGAGTTTGAGTATGGAAAACATGTGGATTGGCATCTGACCAATAACGACAATTATAACGATTCACAGTCGAATTCAAAAAGAATGTAGACTCATCAGAAAAGCAGATGCTGAAAAGGAAATTCTCATCAGCATCTATTCTCGTAGTCATAATTTCACAAAATTCCTGTCGCCTATCAAAATCATCTCCATTCAATTGGTGTACCAAATGTATTTTGTAGGGGTGGAATTTATGATGTTTCAGGATTCGGCGGATAATGGTTCTACTGATATTGGTAACACTAGCCAATTTCCTTGTGCTCAATGTTGGGTCTGCATGAACTTGTCCTAAAAGTGCAACTTCAACAGCTTCATTTCTCAACGGAATGTTCTGGGTCTCGTTTCTTGTTGGCTACTGATCCAGTTTGACGAAATTTTTGCACTAATTCTAGAACGTATTTTCTAGCAACAAGTTTATCTGGATGCGTTTCATTGAACAAATCATCTGTACGCTTACCGCACTCATCATTCTTAAAAAAAATTGTTATTATTTCAACTCTTTCCGCGATCGTATACACCATTATTGCGGAAAGATATTCAGCAGCTTTAGTCAAGTAATTCACTGTGATGTCGTTCAATCAAAGATCAGTTTGACACTGATAAACGTCCACAATTGCGATTTGGCGAAAAAAATTATCTCATACATGTTTTTCTTGTACTCGCATTTGAGTCGAATTCGAGAAAACGTCTTTTTATCGATTCTTAAGAACCTTAAATTTTTTTCGATCAAGTAAATGAGGATGAAATAAAAATTTGAAACGGAATTGCATGTTATTTGTTGGTAAACAGTTAGATCATTTAATTCCTTGACAATGATAATTATCTTGTTAGACGTTATTTTTATTGATTGAGTGAATAAAAACTGATTTCCCAACTTCAAGATCCTATATCTCGAAATCGAATGGATATAATTAATTTATTGTTGTTGTTTGATATTAAGTAGTAAAATACCTTTCAAATGAGGTATCACTTGCCATATGTTGCCGTTTAAAAATGGTTTGAAACTGTAGGCACCCAGTGAAACCAGACTCTATCCCTATCGTGACGGGACCCACAGTTAACTACAATGCAAGTAAGGGGCATTTTTCTTCAGTTGAAGCACGAATTATAATGCAAAATTGAAAAAACTACTCAAATTCGCACAGAAAATCACAAAATAAACACTTTTACCACTATGGTCGCTTATGACGAATTACAATGTGTGCCAACAGCCGCCATATTGCTTTGGTTTTGACAGGTCGATGGATTGCCTAATTGTCCATTTCTCCACAATTTTCGAACGGATCTCCGATTTTGAAAGACAGTGATGTTACAAAACTACAAACTGATACATTTTTCATTATGGCATATGAAACACTATCACGATATCCAAATTTCAATCTCCCCCTACCTATTTTGAGGGTAGTTTTGGTTATTGCAATAAAGAGTTCCATCAGGGAAATGATATCGTTCCAACTCCAATATTGTAATGGTTAATTCAAAGGTAGTATGGCAAATTATTGGAATACAAAAAAATGGCGAAATAAAAGTTTTACTAGGATGAAAATAAAACATATTGGTGTGTTTTGCCCGACAAACATCCTGTATCTCTGCTCCGCGAAGCACAAATATCGAATTACACTAGCTTACGCAAATCCCCGTGATATACGAAAAATTAATGAAACAGTGGTATCAGCTTTTCAGTGCGGGATTATCAATTAAAACGTTAATAGCCATTTCCAATTTTCCGTTCCTCTTTTTATGAGCGCGGACCGCACACGCACATTCATTTGTCATCGGCCTCATTTGTCAATATTACCAGCAGTTGTGAAAACACGATTTATATAATTGAATATATCTGCACAGGAATCGTGACTGCCGGACTTACATTAGATGAAAAAATCTCCGGCTTCTGCTTTTTACTCTTCACTAACGTATTCCTCCTAGCTCTTGACAGTTTTGATAGAAAAGAAGATAAATTAACCGCAACGAGCGTATATTTAGACTTGTTTTTTGGTATCGTGCACTGACATGTGAAATTTTAATAGACAGTTACTGACTAACCAGCTGTGTCTGATAGATTCGGGCATATTTTTCCTTTTTTTTTCTGATGTTGGTTTGGTATGATTTCGGGAAGTTTATAGATAGCCAGTTTTGTTGATTAATTCTCAAAGAACTCATACAAGTTATGGGGCAACTCATGGAACAATTCGAAATAGAAATACAAAAAGGTTACATTTCGTTAAAGACAATAATTATATGTTACATTCATAGTTATTTAATCAACTAGTGTATTAATGTTGGCGATTAATGTTCGAGATCATTAATTGCCATTTTAATATACCAGTTGACTACAAAAATTTCCGTCGACCTCGTCAACGTCAAATTTTCGATATCTATTTCCTTTAACTAGGAGGAAACTTACAATAATTTGATTTTAAAACACATAAAGTTGACAGCGCGAAGGTAATATGATTTGACATTTGAATAATATTCGAATTCGTGTATATTCAGTTGCCTATACAACAATTATACATTAATGGACCAAATCGACCAATTACAGGTTATTAATGGTCGATTTCGGGGTATGTTTGGTTGCATAGAAGACAGAAGAAAAATACACCCTATAATAGAGAATAAACTGAACGTATAGAGTAGCACTTAAAATTTCATATTTGACTTTCTGCTTATGTTTATTAATCGCGTCTTTATTGGTATTGAAAATGAATATAGAACTTGATGTTCATACTTACTCTAAGTGGAATTCGTACTCGTACTCAATTTTTTTAGTGGACAGCCTCCAGGCCTTGTTGATTTTTGTACTGATAGGCATACACTTACTGTTAGTTGAGAAAACCATAATGTACTACACCAAACTTGTTTGCCAATTTTTGAATGATGTTCCGCACAGTTCGCAAAAATCCAACGCAGACAGCCCCTTGGCTTTGCGATTTTGCGAATTTGTGCTGAACATTCTTGATATGGTTTAAAATAATATTATGATAATTTTCAACACTTTTCTTTATTGTATACACTATCCGCAGACAGCCAATTAGGCTTTGCGGTTTCCTTTTGTTTATTTGTCCGATCATTTATGTAATTATTTTTCTGTATTGTACAAATAAACATTATTATTATTATTATTATATATATATATATATATATATCACAATTATGCATTAATAGATACATTGAAGGTTAATAAGGGTCATTAACGATCGATTTCGTGTAGATTAAACACACTCGTTAATACGAGGTCGGGGGAGATAGTTATTTAATCAACTAGTGTATCAATGGTGGCGATTAATGATTGAGATATTTTAATGCGAGAGCGAAGCGAGCGCGTTAATGTTCGAGATCATAAATAACCATTTTAATATACGAGTTGATTACAAAAAAATTTCGTCGACCTCGTTCCTGGGGTGAAATTTTCGATATCCATTTGCTTCAACTAGGAGAAAACTTACAATATTTGGATTGTAAAATACATAAATTCTACATCACGAAGGTAATATGGTTTGACATTTGAATAGTATTTAAATTCGTTGCCTATACCACAATGATGTATTAATAGATAAATCGACCATCAATAGGTTATTAATGGTCGATTTCGGTGTATGTTTGGCTGCATATATCCCAATTATGCATTAATACAGAAAATGAAGCTCAATATGGCTCATTAACGATCGACTTCGTGTAGATTAAACAGACTCGTTAATACAAGGTCGCCGGAAACATATAGTAATAACCCATTTCAACAAATATTTAGGAAGAAAAAACATTTTTATTCGAGATTATCAGTGAACTCTTCAACGTAATAAGTATTAGTGAAAAATGTATTAGTTGAGTGTAATATTGGTTGAGTGTAAATATTGGTTGAGTGTAAGAAAGTAGTAACCCATCTCACACATGGCTAAACGCTTACTCTGCCATTGATAGAAGACAGCTCTAATATATGTAAACACATTTCATATTTTCATTATATCTCACTTACTATTAATAAAAGCGATTATTATTATTATTATTATTATTATTATTATTGGTAATTAATTATAGAGTCTAAATATGACAAAATGACAAGCAATTTCTAGGAATATGAAGATCTTTTTTGTTCTGGTAACGTAATAATCAATCTATAATTGTTTTGTAAACCTCAACGAATTTGTCTGACACACTAATATTTTCAAAATATTGACCCTACATTATGATTGGTGTGGAAATGGAGAAAGTCGAAATGGCTTCGGTTTTTTCAGGAAGATTTTCAAGCGACCATTATGGCTCATGCTAAGGTTCGAGGTGGCTCCCATAAATAATTTTATATATTTCAAAACTTAGGTAAATATTAGAAAAATGTTGCCAGTTTTATTTTTATTTTAAATGGTATTACCCAAACAGTTCTTTCTAGAAAATTCAGAAAGTCCTTTTTGTAATCACTGTTTATTTGTTAATAAAGATACCTACTTGAGATTTTACGAGGTCCTTACCTGCGACTATATATATATATATATATATGATATATATATATATATATATATCATTTATATATATATTGAAACATATCTCCTCAATTTCTCGTATATATATATTATTATATTATATATATATATATATTTATATATATATATATATATATATATATATATATATATAATATATATATATATATATAATAATAATAATAATAATAATGTTTATTTACTAGAAAGAGAATTACAATGAAACATAGAAATATATAAGTAAATAAACGGAGTATCAGTATCAAATGAAAAATAATTTAAGTATGTAATAAATAAACAATCCAAACTGCATGTAGCAAAGAAATGCCATATACAAATAGTATCGAAGTTACTAGCAGATATAATTCATAAAAAAATGCGAAAAAAAAACACCCTGCAATCGACCAAAGACAAAAGAAAGCAAAGGAGTCCTCGCGACATCCAATGAAATTACGCCAGATACCGCCAAAAACAACAGAAATTCTGGTACTCCTCAAGCAGGTCTTGGAAAAACAAATATCAACGATTGGTTCCCATGGAAATCACATCGACTGTCTCCATAGCCTACCAGATATACTAGATACAACTGACGATCTCCGCCATTCATGTATACAGGGTATTTCTTAATAACATGCTAATATTTAAGTAGGTTATTCTTGGGTCCATTTTGAGAAAAAAAAATTGTATGAACATATGTCCTAAAGGTCTTAACTTTTAAACTACAGGGTGCTAAAGTTTTAAGATTTTTTTTTTGTGTACGCTCCCCAAAACGGCTACTTTAGGAAACAAAAAAATCCGTGTAATATTGGTTGAGTGTAAATATTGGTTGAGTGTAAGAAAGTAGTAACCCATCTCACACATGGCTAAACGCTTACTCTGCCATTGATAGAAGACAGCTCTAATATATGTAAACACATTTCATATTTTCATTATATCTCACTTACTATTAATAAAAGCGATTATTATTATTATTATTGGTAATTGTCTAAATATGACAAAATGACAAGCAATTTCTAGGAATATGAAGATCTTTTTTGTTCTGGTAACATAATAATCAATCTATAATTGTTTTGTAAACCTTAACGAATTTGTCTGACACACTAATATTTTCAAAATATTGACCCTACATTATGATTGGTGTGGAAATGGAGAAAGTCGAAATGGCTTCGGTTTTTTCAGGAAGATTTTCAAGGGACCATTATGGCTCATGCTAAGGTTCGAGGTGGCTCCCATAAATAATTTTATATATTTCAAAACTTAGGTAAATATTAGAAAAATGTTGCCAGTTTTATTTTTATTTTAAATGGTATTACCCAAACAGTTCTTTCTAGAAAATTCAGAGTCCTTTTTGTAATCACTGTTTATTTGTTAATAAAGATACCTACTTGAGATTTTACGAGGTCCTTACCTGCGACCATATATATATATATATATATATATATATATATATATATATATATATATATATATATTATATATAATATATATATAATATATATATATAATATATATATATATATATATATATAATAATAATAATAATGTTTATTTACTAGAAAGAGAATTACAATGAAACATAGAAATATATAAGTAAATAAACGGAGTAAATCACAGAAGCGAAAGATGCTTGTTTGTGATTGATAAATTAAATTGTACCTGATAAGGACCACAGAAGCATCAAATACTTGTATGTGGCTTATCTGGTTTCAAATATATAAGTACAGATAATCACTTTGTTTAAAATTGCTTAATCTATATATATATATATATATATATATATATATATATATTGAAACATATCTCCTCAATTTCTCCGTAAAACCTTTCTGTAAAGTGTGTTTAAGATGGACGTGTTTGAAATGTTAAAGCAAGAAGGCACACTGATGCAAATTACTGACGGTTATAAATTTATTTTTCATAAAAGTTTAGTGAATAGTAAAAGGTGGAAGTGTACGAGAAGAAACTGTAAAGCATATTTAAAGAGTGATAATTATAAAAAAAACTGTGATAGTGGAATCAGTGTAAGAACACAATCACGATCCAGATTCGCAAAATGGAATAACTAGGCAAGTGCTAAGTAATTAAGCAAAAAACGTTGCAGCTGACAATTTATCGCATAAACCTATAAAAGTGATAAGACATGCGATAAAATCGAACGATCTAAGTCTAAGTCTTTTTTTTTATCACGCTAGATCAGCTGTTTTTTCAAAATTACCGAAAGATATTCTGGATAGTCACAACCTAGTTGAGAAACTTGATATTGTTACTGACAGACAAGAAAAATGTTCAGTCAGAAATGATCCTATTAACAATATAGTAATGTTTTCCTGTAAAACAAAGTACCTCGCACTGTATGAATGGAAAATTGTCTTTTGTTTGCTTGATTTTTTATATACTGTAGACCTCGTGATGCTGAGCAAATGTCTCCATAGCACTAATGCTTTAAATCCAATAATTTAAATTATACAGGGTGCTAAAGTTTACTTTTCCAAAATTTCAAATTGCCATTGTAAGGCTAGTATTTCAAATATATAAACCAAATCAACTATGATTGTTCAAATGGCCGATTCGAATCCACTATAGTATAGTAGTATAATAATTCTTGCACGTCCTCATGGTACAGGGTGAGTCCAAAGTTAGCAAGTTTTGTAGTGATTTCTGAAAAAGTGAGCGATGGAATTTTATTCGTTTTCAACCGACGAAACCAAAAAGGAGGAGGTTCTCTATTCGACCCGTATAATTTTTTTTTCATCATATTTTTTTATGTATGATCACGCATAACTTTTTACTGAGGCGTCCGATTCCGATAATTCTTTTTTCAGTGGATAGGGTGTACTTCGAATTTGGTCCCATTTGAATTCAAAAGATGAAATCCACCCCTAAGGGTAGCGAAAGGAAGGATATTGATCACTCACCCTCTGAATTCTGGTCCGTTAACCGATTCTATCAGGCATAACTTTGTACTGGGTTCTTCGATTTGGATGATTCTTTTTTTAATAGATAGGGTATTTTTTTTTTTTTTTTATGTTTTGGTTCCCACGAAAAGGGATATCCTGTAATGTTCAGAGAACATCGTGGGAACCTAGGGAAAGAAGGTAGGAGTTGGTGTTCTTCTTAAATTTCTGAAGGTTGTATGCCTCGGGGAACACCTCCCTAGGCAATGAGTTCCAAAGCCTCGCTGTTCGTTGGATGAACGAGTCTTTGGATTTCGAAAGGAATTAGCCACCCTTACGGGTAGAAAAATAGGGGATAATTGATTTTTCACTAGTACAACGTAGTTGACAATGACAGATCGCTACTGACATTATTCTTGTTTCACATCCGCCAAAATCAGTATATTTTATGAGAGGATGGAATGATATACAAAGTAATGAAATAAACTAACCAGAACAACGAAAATAATTTATATTACAACAAATAGTAAAAGTAGATAATCATATTATTCAACTGGTAATAGTTGAAGTAAAGTGGGTAAGTAAGTATTTTGGAAGTAATCAAAAAACAAGTAATTGGTAGATTTTAGCCACAAGAAATTGAAAAATAAAAACTTTTTAACAAAAAATTAAACCGACGAAATACGGAACTGAAAAGTAAAAAATGAAAACTTTTTAACAAAAAATTAAACCGACGAAAAAGTCAACTGAAAAGCAAAAAATAAAATAAACGTTCTTAGTCTAAATGATGATTGAGCTCCTAAACTAATGTAAGTAACTGATTTTGAGTCGGCGCCAAACAAACTAGCAATTGAATTAGGTGAAGCGTAAAATGATGGCAGCGAGATGCACGGCTGCGTTTTGATGACTTCTTTCATAGATAATGATCTTCGATAATTGTTTGTTTGGCGCCGACTCAAAATCAGTTACTTACATTAGTTTAGGAGCTCAATTATCATTCAGACTAAGAAGGTTTATTTTATTTTTTGCTTTTCAGTTGATTTTTTCGTCGGTTTAATTTTTTGTTAAAAAGTTTTTATCAAATATGTCGTAGGGTACCAAAATCGATTCCAACTCATGTTGTTAGCATCTCCTGAATCAGACTGACATATTATATACAAGATGTTTTATTTCGACAATAATTCAACACATTTTCATTAAAATATATTTGATATTCGACTGACCTTCGTCAATTTATTGTAGTGGCAGTGCTAATTTGATATCAAGTATCAGCCACCCCTAAGGAAAAAAATGTGCGCCGTTCTTCTACTTCAGGAAATTCAAAAACTGCACAACAATTATGTTTTGGTAATGCGACAATTGTTAAGTACATTTTATGCTGGAAAATACAATATTCAACTGGGATTTTTCAAAAAAGGGTATTCCCAATCAAATTCATCGTTCTCAACTTTTTTTTAATTTCAGGAAATTTGCATAATTTAAATAAATTTTCAGTTGTAAGAAAAATTGTTCAAATGATATACAATAAGCATTGTTGAAAAAATGGAATTTTAGAATTAATCATCGTTTACAAAAAAACTGACACTTATTTTTGTCTTTCCAAATAAAAAGCATAAACCAGAAGTACTTATATGAATGCGACGTTGCCAAGAATTCGAAATTTTTACGGACACCAGGAAATATCCATAAAAAGGATACAGTTCCTTTAAAATAGATTTTACCGCATTTTTATTATATTCAATAGATTTTGACTATTAGGCGACAAATTTTTAATAATAATATTTCACTCATAAATTTACTGTAGTGGCAGTGCTAACTTTAAATCAAGTTAGCATATAAGCAATATGAAAAAAGCGCGACAAATGATTTGTATTCACAACAAATTTACGACAATTACTGGACAAATAGGGCTAGGTTTCATCGATTTTTGAGCAAGTGGCTTTGCTAACTTTATAGGGATACTGCTTTCCCATATTTGCAATTTTATACAAGTTCACAATTTCATAGTAAATGTCGTGTGACGTGATCACGTATTTGCACTCCAGAATATATTTATCACAAAACGATCAAAATCAGAAGTTTCCTTTTTACATCCCACTCGAGAAACTTCATAAAAACGAACGAGAAAACAAGCACATCGTAGGAAGCAATCTGAAGACGAAACTTCACTCCTCAAATAACTGAAAGATCTGAAATATATTTCCTTCCCGTAAATATTGACTTTTGCAATGGATATCGGCGTAATTCAAACTTTCGAAGGAACTTTTGAGAGCAAAAACAGAATTCATCAGTAACGTAACAATCAAATTAATATTTGAAAATCTTGTTCGGAACAGTTTCCCAAAGATAACACAGAGAATGCTTGTCAGAATGTGAGAATTTTCCATTTATAACGAAAGTTTCGTTGATAATGTTGAACGTGAATCGCTAATTCAAAGAGAGGAAACTCCATGGAAATTGAATCGTTTCATCATCAATCCTGTCTCCAGACGTGAATGAGTGTTATTATCTTGAAATATATACCGGGAAACTGAAAATTCCGAGTAGTTTTAGTGTTTTGATTACCACAGCTCATGAAGGAAGGTTTATACAGGGTGCTGCCAAATAAGTCCGAAAGTTTTTAGGAGGTGACTTCTTGTTGAAAATTAAGCCTTTCCTTGAAAAGTAACACGCTTCCTAAAACAAATTTCTTGAGATTGCTGAAGAGTTTGAAAAATTGAATTTTGTGGGCCGGTTCTACCGATAAAAAGGCTACCTATGAATATTGTTTTAATTTTGTTGTGATCTTTTAAAGGAATGAAACATGCAACTCCTTCTCCATTTTTTACCAGAACTTTTGAACAAAATTTCTCAATTCGAAAAAATGTGTTGAAAAGCAATAGTTTTTTGGTAAAAAAACAAAATACAACATCGTGCATGAACGGATGTTCTGTAAATGGAATAGAAAAGATCTAGTAGGCGGCTGTCACGTTATGTTTGCACCATTTATGACTTCAATCGTAGTAGTCTAAGAGCTGGCTGGGTAAGTTAATAATGATAAGGTACAAGGGAAATTTCTACATAGAAACCTTCATTGCCTTCTGACGAGTGTGTAGCTCTGCAGGCAGAAGTCAGTCCCGGGGCTGGAAGCGGGGGCGGCCTTAGTTAACTCCAAACACTTTATTAATTCAACTAGGCCTGGTAGTCCATGTGGGTGAATGCTGGCTTTAAAAGCACAAGGCCTCGAGTACTGTTAAATCCGACCCTAAACAGGGTGTTATGAATTAACAAAACACACCTGCAACACCAAACTTGTTATTAGATTGAGAAAACAAGCATCAAGAGCATCGACTGTCTGAGGATGGTCGAACCGAGATTATGTCACTGGAGCGGTCTACAGGAAATATCCCATTCTCTCTATACTTGGCCGTGGAGTTGTCTATCCAGGAAGTACGTACCGTTTTCAGATAGATCCAAATAAAAATAATAATGCACTCATAAAAATATTAAGAATACACATATATATTTTATAAAAGTAACAGAAGTGTTTCATCCGTTCTAAATACGGATAAGAAGATACAATATTCTATGACTATTGTGTAGTTACTTGAAGTTATTTTTTTATCAGTCTACAAATTGAATAGATTGACCAAAAACAATGCAGACATCAATGGTCAAAAACGACTGGAAATAATTATCTTTTGAAAACTTTGGTACCAAAAATTTATGGAGATACATTTAAAAACACATTATAAATGATTCAATTTGCCCAAAACATAAATACAGAAAACATATATGGACTTATGATAAATCAGCAGGGTCAACACTTATTCACTGGAGACGGCTTTTAAACGACAATTAGTTTAATTGTATTATTATTTTGATTAATCCCGCTGAAATTGTTTATTTTATTTTTGCTTCGCACTGTATATTAGATCATCGATGTATGGATACAGCTTTCTATGAGGTCATGAACTTTTGATTTGAGGTTTTTCGTTGACTTATCTCGTTCTTGAAGCGTTGATAAATAATAGGTAATTTTGGAAAAAATACTGGTTTACTCGTGAATTCACTCGGTTACTATCATCACTCGGATTAACTTGATTTGAATATAATTTTTTTTAATGGCTACTTAAGTTCACTGCCTGACGACTATTTTCTTACTTTTCTCATTTGTATGTCACTATATTGTGATTGAATGAAATCTAACCTCATTTTTGAGAGGAACATATTACCGGAGCACTTTTATATAATGACTGACTTGTTGATGGCGAGCGCCTCGGATTAAATTCCCACACTAGTTATCCTCACCTTGTAAGCGGCTCAATAATTAATGGCTTGTTTCTGTCATCAAAAATGTATAAAAACAGATGTATGGTATTTAGTAGTCGTACGGCAATTAGGCGAGCTGTCAACAACTATTAATTCATAAAGACTTTGTTCAACAAGAAATTCTTTAGATATGCATAACTAGGAGGTGACGATTTATTAATGGCTCTATCGAGAAAAGGGAGGATTTTTTATAGTAATTTTTAAGTGCATTTCCTTGTCTGAACAGATGATGAAGTATTTTTTAACGGGCATGTCCTTATCAGCTTGTCGCGATATTTTCTATTTTTAAACGGCCTTTGTTCAACCGTTTGTCGAGTACCTATCTGACTTCGGAATTTATTTTCATTCCTAGCGGATTTTGTTTTCTGGCTATAACGTTCATATTCAGTAATATCATGTTGTTTCTTATGAATGAAAGTTTTTCTGTAATTATGGGGCATGACAGTACGATCCCGAACTGGGTCACGCATTTTTTTTTCTATTACACTCGAATCAACCACACTACACCAAAATATATTACCTCAGAACATCCACCCTCACAACCCCTCAAGACACAAAACGGCATTTTCACAGAGCATGACATGCTCCGCAGCGGCCGAAGGCTGCTGAAAATTTCTTTCAACCTGTTTTTTGACGTACTTTTCCTAGGAAATAGCGCAAATTTGTCGAACTAAAGTATTATGCGTAAATTTCAATTGTTCTATCATAATCAAATCACAGATCTTTCTCATAAGCAAATCGCAGGAAGGGATATATAACATTATTTGACTTGAAACAATTTGTTTTTACACAGGGTATCTCAAAACATCACGAGGCGACCTCCTACTGCCCTTTCACGGGGGCATACGGGGGTTTTCCCATTTTATCCTTGAAATACAAAATTAAATGCATTGTAAATTTTCAAATATCAGAAGTATTTACAAGCCACCTATAAGGATCACATCGGAAAAAAAACAATATATCAATAGAACTCAATTCGAGTTGCAATTCGGCAGCAATTTGAAGGGGCGAGATACATCGCAAATATCTGGACAAATGCACATTTAGTAGTTCCAACGGATATCGAACCCACTGATTGTGGCTGCATAGATCAATCAACAAGCCATGTACGAATTTAAATGGTTTAATGGCCCACAATTACAGTTAGAGATGTTATACAGTGTGGCCCATTTAAAATAGAACCACCTCTGTAGAATACGCATTTTTCAGTCATTCTCGAAAAAAAATTTTTTGAATATTGAACATCGGAAACCGTATCTTGACACAAATTGTCATAACTTTAGTTTCATTTCCAAGGCACTCTATGGTATTTTTTCTCCGTCAAAAACGGCAAAAGTTTATTAGGCAATTTTTGTTTTGAAATTTGACTACACCACTGGATTTGTAGTCGTTATAAATGAGAACCATCGAAATTTCATAAAAAAATATTGGTTAACAACGAAGTTACAACAACTTTAATATTGGAAACAAAGTATTTGATTATAATTTTTATTTAAATTATAGACATATTTAAAATCTGGCAACACTGCCGATACGAAATAGAACACCAGTGAATTTGTACAGCAAAAATCCGAAGTCAATAGCTCATTCCGTTCTACAGTTATAACTCCTGAAAGTACGGCGATTTGTGGTGGAAGCGATTTTGTAATAAAAATCTGACTACGCCACTGGATTTGTAAATTATATTCCCTTAAAATCATTTAATTGAGTTCAGGTTATAAGTGTATTCGAAAATAACAGAAAATTAAAAATTAATTTCCAAGTTATGCAGTCTTCCATAGCCGATAAAAACAAAATGAACCGAATCAAGTTTTAAAGAATTAAAATTATTTATTCAATAATAAAACAGAAAGCAGGACAAAAAATGTCCCTTTTGAATTCTGCAAAACTCAACTAAAAACAAGCTTTTAGAGAAGGTATCAATAATTTGAGGAAAGCTGAACTAATACATTAGGCATAGGTATTGTACTAAATCAATAGTAGGCTGTGATTTAGTACACCACAAATCGCTCACATTACCATACTTTCAGGAGTTATAACTGTAGAACGGAATGAGCTATTGACTTCGCTGTACAAATTCACTGGTGTTCTACTTCGTATCGGCAGTGTTGCCAGATTTTAAATATGTCTTTAATCTAAATAAAAATTATAATCAAATACTTTGTTTCTAAAATTAATGTTGTTGTAACTTCGTTGTTAACCAATATTTTTTTATGAAACGTTCATGGTTTTCATTTATAACGACTACGAATCCAGTGGTGTAGTCAAATTTCAAAACAAAAATTGCCTAATAAACTTTTGCCGTTTTTGACAAAGAAAAAGAACCATAGAGTGCCTTGGAAATGAAACTAAAGTTATGAAAATTTGTGTCAAGATACAGTTTTTGCTGCTCAATAATAAAAAATAATATTTTTGAGATTTACTGAAAAATGCGTATTCTACATGGGTGGTTCCATTTTAAATGGGTCACACTGTATATAAATAACGAAGAATCCGAATCTTGTCATTAAAATTTGAACAATTTTCTTACAACTTTACCGACCTAAATTCTGGCAATAATGATGACTTCATATGTTTTTTTTTTTTTTTGAAGTAAGTACATTCTAACTTTTTGACCTTATTGTCTCCCTGCTGTCTATAATTTTCCTATAGTATTATTTCAGAAAAGCTGTTTGTAAATCATGTCGAATCAAGTAATATTCAAACTGCCAAAGATGGTAAAATTCATCAAGCAGGATACTCTCTGTCAGTATTGCTTAATTTTTATTTTTCTTCGAATAAGTTATTATACTCCGAAATTTTCAATTCCAATACCCATTTGATATCATAACTGACTTAACAATACAAGGAAGGGTTTCAAAATGTGACCAAGTGGACGAAACTGATGATGAATTGCGTGAATATTTTATAGACATCCCCAAATTGATGTGTTTCGGAAAATTGTATAAATATTCTACTAAAATCATAAATAAATAAAAATCCGTTGTAGATGAAAAATATAAAATTAATTCTTTGACTCCGATTACAATTTCATACAAGTAAGGTAGGGCAAGTGCGTTTCCGGGGTGAGTGCAGAATAGTTCTCCTTAGGCCCTGCCAAGTTTGAGTCAACGAGCTGCCATCTGTGTGTTCTGTTTCTAATCATATAACCTTCAAAACCTGTCTGCTGGGGCGCTCCAGTGAAGGTCACGTCAGCAGAGAGGAGGTTTAAAAGTGAGTTTATGGTTTAGTCACGCATATCAAGTGGGAGAGAAGTGGGTTTATCAGAATTCATCGACCACAATTCACCATTTTTTTAATATTTCTTATGGTAAGTACATACTTCAGATTGTCATACCCCCATAAGTACAGAAAAACTTTCAAGCATAAGAAACAACAAGTTATTAATAAATATGAACTATATGGCTGGAAAACATAATTCACTAGGAATGAAAATACATTTTGAAATCAAATACTCGGCCTAACTGATAAGCAAGGGCGCGTTAAAAATAGCTAGACACCTGCAAGCCCAGGAATGCATATAAAAAAAGTCACCTTTTTACAACGGAGCTATTAACAACTCATCACCTTCCGAGTTACGCATATCTAAGGAATTTAATTAGTAAACAAAGAAACTATAAATTATAGGTTTTGACAGCTCAATAATGCAATACGACCACGAAATAGATAAATCATTCATTTTTTACATTCTTTCGGCTACCGTAACGAGCCATTAATTACTAAGAAGGTGATTTATTATGACAAGTAGAAGACAACTAAAGTTAGGAATGTAACCCCGTGAGCCAACAAAGAACGATACATAGGAGGGGAGATCATATAAAACGCGACTACGCGAATAAACGATGATGATTCGGTAAACAGAAGTCGTTCAGTTAACATGTCAACCAGAAGTTTTAAGCTTTCATTCGATTAACATGTAGTGCAGAAAGATGAGAAGTGCTCAACTTTCACATAGTAATCATATAACAATATAACATATAGAAGTGCGGTAGCTATCAACCAAGTAACAGCTCTTGACTAGATTGTCATCAGTCATGAGTTCATTGACAAGTAATCATCTTGCAGTGAAATTGCGGAATTATGAATAAAGAGAATTCCAATCAAGTCAAACAGGAACTGCACGAGAAATGACTTCACAAAGTGAATACACAGTTAAACAGTATATTATCAAAGCTTCAAGAACGAGATAAGACACCGAAAACCTCTAACCCGATAGTTCATGCTCTCATAGAAAAACATTACCAATACAACTATAGTCTGATATACAGTGCGATATAAAAGTAAATAAACAACTTTCGCGGAAATAAATAAAACTAATATCGTGTAAAACAAATATCGAGTGAATAAGTGTTGAAACCTGATGGTCTGGAGTAAGTTCATATATTTTTCTGGATTTATGTTTGGGCAAATTGAATCATAATTTGTATATGTTTTTAAATGTATTTCCATATTTTATGTTCCCATATTTTTCAAATAATATTTACCAACAGTCTGTTTAACAATTGATGGCATTTCCACTTATATTCAGTCCACTAATTTTGAGAATGCCAAAAACTGACCTAATGTAAAATATCAACTGTTCTTTGACTATTGTATCATTTGATCAGTATATAGAACTGATGGAAATGCTAAGTAACTATTATAAAATATATATGTATATTCTAATGTTTTTCCAAGTGCATTATTCAACAATCTTTCTGAGATCGGTACGTGCTTCTATCTAAACGTCCCACATTCCCTGTATCAAGAGAAAGGGATATTTCTTGAAACCGCTCTCGAAAAATAATCTCGGTCAACTCAAACAGTCGATACTCTTATTGCTCAAATTCCCAACCTAACAATAAAGGAGTGGTCAAGTAAAGTGATTATTTCATAATATTTGAAAATTCCTTAGCGTTTATTGGTTTTTCTTTGAAGGAGTGATCCCTCTATAAAGGGCCAGTGGCGTAACATTGGTTGGTCATATGTGGGGTATTTACTTCCTCAACTGTCCCCAGTCTTGACAAGATGTTGTATTATAACAACAAAAAAAGGATTTAATTTTTTTTGTGCCTGAGCATACTCTGCACTTACCCCAAAATAGAAGAACTCAGGGCAAGTGCACTAGTCAACAGTGGGGAAAGAGCAGGATGCAGTTGCCCCTGTTTCGAACTTACCCTGTTGTGATAATGTGATTGAGGAGTTGAAACGTAGATGAGGACATTAATTATTAAATAATTCCATGCTGTGGGTATGCAGAACAGAAGTCCCACATAAAATTTTAGAATGTATCCACCTAGTGGACGATCATACATAGATACTTGCTTTCATCGCCGGTAATTTGCAATTTTTTTTACCTTTTCACATAGACAGACAAAAACCATTACGTTATCTTCTTTCCTTCATATTTGTTACAGAACTTACGTCGAAACTGCGTCTGCAATGATGAGAAATGAGAAATTACTAGAGAAAAACGGAGAAGGCGACAAAGTATACCCCAAGTGATCTGGCCGCTGCCCTGGCTGAAATTCAAACAGGTACCACAACCCCATATCGGGCGTCAAAGATATATAACACCCCCCTCAACACAATTTACGCTTTTGAAAGAGCGGAGGGGTAAAAAGTCAACCACTTTCGGTAGACCTACAGTATTCACTGTAGATCAAGAGCAATCCATTGCTCAGAGCATAATTGAATTGGATTTGGTCTTTCTAGGCTGGAGATTTTAGATTTGACTCAGGAGTAAGTTAAACAAAAAAAGGTGACTCCCTTCAAAGAAGACCTACTAGTGACTGGCTAACTAAATTCGTGCAGAGAAATAATTCGTGTTTCAAGAAGGCCCAAAGCGTTAAAATTCAAAGGAGGAATCATGTGGATCCATTCATAATTTATGGTTATTTTGATAAACTGTGGCAAACTATCTCAAGCCTTGATGAGAAACCTCATCTAATCTTCAACCTTGAGACTAGTTTCTGTCGTGATCCGTCCAAGACGAAAATTGTGGGACAGAAAGGAAAGCCTTCATCTAGGGCAACCAGCACCCCTGGAAGATAAAATATTTCGGTTTGCTTACAATTTTAGCTGATGGAGGTAAACTCCCTCCTTCGGTCATATTCAAAGGTGCTTACGTTTGGGATGACTAGCTGGCATCAAAAGAAGACGTTTACCCGGGACTGACTGACTGATATGTTTGTTTTTTCATTTGCAAAAGCATTAATTCCATCCTTGAAAGGTCAAAGGCCAGCCCTTATAGTGTGTGATGGGCACCAAACTCATGTATCTCTCAATCTTGTTGAAACGGCTCGAAATGAGAACGTTCACATCCTTCTGCCTCCACATTTATCCCATATTCTACAGCCACTCGATTTATGCGTAATGGAGTCACTGAAATCTGCTTGGGATCCAGAATTGGTGAAGTGCAAAAAGCTCCACATTGCAAAAAAAGTGAAATCTGCATTTGAAGAGGCTGGTGTGGTACCATTCAACAGAGAAAAAGTTCCAGAAACTCTGTTTGAGCCATCTGCTCTCAGACGATATAAAGAAAAAATTTCCAAACATGGACAAGAACCAGCTACCAGGGATCAAGACCCAGCTACCAGTGAACCAGAACCGGTGAACGAATACCCACAGACAATTGGCTGCCTGATGTTGTCATACAAGTATGAAAGATGATGACTTCACCAAGTGTGCTATTTAAGAGCCCTAGTCTTCATCCACCGGAAGCAATCACGATTCACAGGCATCGACATCTTTACGTGAGATCAATATTTCCGGTAGTGGAAAGACATTTCAGGAACTCGTACTGGAAACAATTAAATTGCACAAAATGGAGGGCAGAGGATAATAGAGCAAAAAGAGAAAAAGGACGCAGATGAACGGCAAAAAGAACATCTATCGGTGGAGAGCAAAGAAGGCTCAACAACGAGGAGAAATCATGAAGAGAAAATCTTACCAACCAGATAAGGAGAAAACTAAAAAGAAAACTGCTGAGATATTGTACTCATCATCAGAATCAGAGGATATTGAGAACATCTAGTGACGATGACTTAGACTCTTACATGCGAAAAATAGAAAAAGAAGAAAAAGAGCAGGATGCTAAGGACTTCATTGAAGACATGGCTGTTGGAGATTGAGTTCTCGTCAAATCTTTGGGCACGAAAACGATCAAGCATTTTGTGGGAGAGATCACTGATTTTGATTCAGGTGAGCCAATCATTAAGTTCATGAGGTGGCAATCCAATTTTAATGAGGCTACTACTTTCAAATATCCCCCAAAAGCACGTTTCTTCTGCTGAAAAAAACTATACAATATTCATTGAGATGTGTTATTGTGTACTCAAAAGTTCTGAGGAAAATTCTTTTGTTATTGGATTTACCTATTTCTAGTTCCTATAGTCAATTTTTTACAATGCAACGATTCGTTTTTATTCGTTTCAGAAAGCCAATTATTCATATTACTCAACATAATTATTCTCAAGACCATCTTACTGGTGGTGATTTGACTGATAGAAACTAAGTACCCATAGAAGCTTTTAGTTTTCAAGGCGGTTCTTTCATGACTTCACAATTTGTTACATATGTTTGATACTTTGGTATATTTGTATAGTACTTTGTAACAGTTGCTCAATGCAGAGTTTTTGATCTACCACCCGCGATTTTTGGAATTTCCGATTTTTTATTTGGAATATTTAGAAGTGAACTAATAGTTTGTTGTAACACCACTGGAATTATTCATTATTTATTAATACTTTCTCAATTTCCACTATTCTTGTTGTTGTCTAATTGTTGCTGCAATATTTTCTCAAGAAATGATTCCAAACAATTTATTTTTATTTTCTCCTGAACTTATTTCGTACAATGACGTCAATCTGTCAAATACTTAAAGTATTTCAAAGTCAATCCGATAGAAAGGTCCAAGAGAAAGTGGGGGCACGAGAACTTTCAACAATTTATTATTCAAAAATATAATCTCACCCAAAATTACAGAAGTGATTCTTAACATTTTGATTCTGTAAATGGATTTTTTTATTAATGAGTTTATGTGATTTTTGTCAGATTTTTTTCAGAGTACCCAATTTTGCGAAATTATTTTAAAATCTCTTATCCATAAGTGAAACCATTATTTTTTGCCTAATGAGTTTTATGTTCCACACACTTGATTTACATTTGTAAAAATTTGCTCAACGAGTTTTTGAAAAAAAACATTTATATTATCGATCCACCCTTTAATCATTGAGCTGATTTTCATAGCGAACAGTCCTGTGCGAAAAAGAGTTATTGTTGATGGCATTTCAAATGAAATGATATCTCATAGTCTATGACCAATGATGACAATTTCTGAAAGCTGCGCATGCTCATTTTGTTCCTACCCGTCAAATATTCCAAATTTGAATATACATTTATAACATAAGGAACATAATAGGAATATCGAAGACGGGGAGTGAGAAAAGCTCGTCTTCTAAGAGTTAAATAATAGAAAACCGAGGTTTTGGCTGAGATCTGGACGAAGCTTTCGAAAGTTGTGTGTTTGATAGAAAAGAATTAATTAGATACCAATAGGAAAAAACAATATTATAATAGTGATAATCAATATACCTTCAAAAATTGTTTTCTCACCTGTGAAAAACACCGGCGATAATCCAAGGGTTTCCACAAGAACACACATTTATATCACTGATTTCGGAACTATTGATTATGCGAATAAACTCAAAAAACTGTTCACCAAGTTATTTCATAGTTTTCAGTCAACACAAAGCACACGAATATATTTTGAGAGAAGCGACCTACTACCGGCAAAAGTTTTCGACTGATCTGAAAGTGCATAATTCATGCAATGCAGGGTTGCCAGTTCGATGAAAGTTATTGGTGGAATGGGCATGTGGACAATAGAACAAAAATAAAGGTGCCAGATTTTCGAAGGCCGTTTAAAATTTCTTGCATTAAAATTTTAATTAGTTTTGATTAGTAGTCTTGGGTGATTAGTTTTGCTCTATCGATCTGAAATATGAAAACAATGCAGTTTAGGGAGAATCTACAGATTTGAAATAAATATTTAATTTGAAAATGAAAAAGTCTCGCTAATCCAGCAAAAAACAAAAAAAAAACGGGGTTCAATCTTAAACAAAGTTTTTTTTTAATCCATTATTTTTACGAAATTGCATAGACATTAATTAGACTCTATAGATTTAGGACATGCCATTTAGTAAAACTATCGTATTTTTCCTTCCTGAGCACGAATCCGAAGTCAAAACGTGGATTATAAAAATCCTCTTCCCGGCCAACTGACACAGATCAAAAAGTGAATTGTTCTTATCAACTTAATATCGCTATGGCTACTAAATTAATAAAAAACTTCACAAATCTCCCATATCTTGTACTTGAACTTTTTAACTTTCAAAAACGCACCTGACCAAACGGGAAACATAATAACAATTGAAATTCGAAAATTCAAAATAATATGGCAGTAGGCATGGCATACATACCTCCGATGCAATTTTCTCCATATTGAAGCGAATCTATCAGGCAATAGAAAATAAAATTACTCTCTTGGTATATTCTGTGACATTTCGAAGGCTTCCGATAGTGTTGATTTTCTGGGCAAATTAAAGTACTTCGAAGTACTTGAAAAAGAAGAGGGGTGGTTCAGAAGTTATTTGACAGAGAGACAGATGAGTGTTGAAGTATCAAACCATGCTACACGCAAGGCACCCGGACCAGACCAAATCCCGAATAGAGCCTTGAAGGCTCTACCGAGAAAAGAAATCGCTGCCGTGACCAACATCATCAACGCAGTGCTCAGGCTCAGATATTTTCCACGACCCTGGAAAGAAGCCACGGTCATCATGATCCCTAAGCCCAACGAGAACCCTGTAGATCCCGCAAAACCATCGACCCATCAGCCTCACACCCTCGATGAGCAAAGTGGCAGAGCGAGTCATCCAGAGAAGATTGGAACCACTAACGGAAGAACTCAATGTCCTACCAGACGAGCAGTTCGGCTTCCGACAAGGACACTCTACGGAAATGCAGTTCCTGAGGATAGTGGACTTTGCCGTAGCAGGCTGCAACCTGGGCAGAGGACACCACTCAGGAGCATTATTCCTAGATGTTTCCAAGGCCATTGACAGGGTCTGGCACGATGGCTTAATCACCAAAATGACAGACACCAGATACCCCACTCCCATAGTGAAGCTGATAGACTCCTTCCTGCGAGGACGGCGGTGCCAATGTAAAGTTGGCAGCGACTCTCAGCAGTGAGGACCCTAGAAGCAGGAGTACCGCAAGGCGCAGTCTTATCTCCACACCTGTTCTCCATCTACACGGCGGACATCCCAAAGCCTGAGAACAACTTCAACAAACTAGCGCTGTACGTGGACGATACAGCACTAGTGGCCAGATCAGTGAACGCAACGCAAGTAATCCGGTACCTGCAAGAACAAGCAGACAAGCTAGAGGACTGGTTCAACATATGGAAAATCGAGATCAATAAGAGCCAAGGCATATTATTCACCAGGAGACGAACAACACCATCAGGACATGTCATCATAAACGACCAACGAATCCCATGGGCAAACGAAGCCAAATACTTAGGAGTCACCCTGGACAAGAAATTGACATTCAGGCAACACGTGGATCAGAGGCTCGGACTAGCGAAGGCAGCCCGAAGGAACCTCAACCCCCTCATAGGACGCAGAAGCAACATGGACCTCCAGTTGAAGCTGCTCCTCATCAGGAGCATCCTCCTCCCCATCATCCTGTATGCATCTGCCGCATGGGGTCGATGCGCAAGATCCAGCGATTCTTGAACGTGAGCCTAAGAATGGCAGTGAACGCTCCCAGATACGTCCCGAATAGATTCATCTACAGGGACCTGAATGTCAATCCAAACTTCATAGACCAGACAATATTGCAGATTTAAAAGTTAGGATAACGGAAGAAATTAACAACATAACCCCTGAGGTCCTACAAAATGTTGTACGAGTATTCCAAGATCGACTTGCTTATTGTCAGAAGTGAATGGTGGTCATTTTGAACATTCAATTTAATTCTAAAATAAATTGAAAAATATTTCCTGAACATTATGTGACATTATTTCCTTCATTCTACGTGAAGTATAAAAATTCTACATTTTCAAATAAAAAATTCTCAATTATGATCGCACCAAATTTGAAAAACTCAATATTACTGAACAGAGAATGGAAATCCGTTTTAAAAAAGGTGCCACACGATCCCCTTCTCATTTAAATTTTTTGAGGGGGTGCTCATAATTCAGAGGGGGTGCAAGAAGGGGGTAATATTTTCATACTGTAAATTGTCAAATCGACAATAGAAATCGACCTGTTTCAGGTTTTTTTGAACAAATATATAAAAACGCCAAAAATGAATTTATTTCATACCTATGGACCGCACTGTATACTAAACATAGCTATTGCCGTATATATAATTTTGTTTTAGGGCTTGTATATTTTCCTTTTTTTCATATCATATATCCAATTTTATTTTAGGGCTTGTATATTTTTCTTTCTATTTTTTGTGTTTTGTTTGTATTTTATTTTGTTCTTTATTCTGTATTTTGTTCTATATTTAGAATTTGTTATACATTTTCTATTTTGTTCTTAGGTCTCGAATTTGTCATACTTCTTGTAGTTTTGTAATCAAACAAATTAATGCTGCTACATTTCCTCACGCCTTCGAGTAGGATCTACATGTAACTTATTTTTTTTATTGATATATGTTTTTATTAGTTCATATAACTGTTCATGTTACTGGAAATAAATGCGTATATATCTATCTATTATTGTATGTAGGACAGAGCAATCGGCGACAGCCAATAGAAAAAGCTACATTACCAACGTCGACGAATAAAAAACACCTACGCCAACCAATTGAAATAACATGATTGGCTGTTTCTTCTCCCACATACACACTTTAAATTTGAATAACTTCTTCAAAATGCGTGACCGCCAAGAATTTTTTTGATTTTCAAACTTCCAGTGAAATGGACTATCACGTAAACCAAAAATTTATGTGTTACGCAAATTCTCCCTAAACTGCATTTTTACCTAAAATATTTTCAGCGCTGCGGCGTTGCAGCTTATATTGAAAAGTAGCAACAACTTTGATATTTTAAATGGGACACCCTTTTTATTGTTAAATTTTTCGCTTTGCTATTGCTTTGCGATTATTTTTGTATAATATTCCCCTATACTATATTATGATTGACCCAGCGGTTTTCGAGAAATTAATGAATTTCCTTATTTATTGTGCAAAACAGCTTCAATTGCTTTTGACCAGATGGAAAGAGTCTAAACCTGACACAAAGTTCTCAACCTCACCTAAAGATTTATTTCCGACATTGCTAAAGGAATTGGTAGAAAAAATAGAAGAAAACAAGGCCCAAAATCTAATCTCTGGATTTCGTAAGTGTGGGATATATCCTTTAAATAGGCAAATTTTGCTTGACCGCCTTAGAGAATTTAGCACATGTAGATGAACACATGGTAGGTATGGCATTTTTAGAGCAACTCGATGCCAAACGTGTGGAATATCTTGGAATTCACAAACCTAAACAAAGAAGGAAAAAATTACAGGTTCCGGCTGGAAAAAGGATATCTGCCTGCGATCTTGAAGCAACTTTAGACATGTCTGGACCTTCAAAAGCACCTCCTGTTAAGAACATAAGGAAACAACGACGAGTTTCCTTTCCAACCTCTTCTGATAACTCGTCTGATATAGTTCAGTTAGAATCGGATGAACAGAGCGAAACATTTTCTGACCTTGAGGAAGTGGACCAACCTGTTGCCCAAAATTTCCATCTGGAATCAAAGGTAAATCCTAAGGTTATGAAGATTGGCGACTTCGTGTTATTGTTATTTAATGGCATCAAATATCCTGGAAAAATTATTAGTATTTCTGAAGAAGGACCGATAGTAGATTATATGGAAAAGGGAAACAAATTTTGGAGATGGCCAGAAAAGAAACATTCAATTCTTTACGACTGGGAATAGTAATTCAAGTAACAAGTCCGGAAAATAGGGTTTTTTTGGACGAATAGACAAAATTCAAGGACGAGCCGTAGGCGAGTCCTGGAAGTCTGTGAGTCCAAAAAAACTATTTTCGGGCGTGTTGCGTACAATATTTTTTCGGCAACCGTGTAGAATAACAAATCAATGAGACGACATATTTCTTTATTTCTTTATTATACATTTCAATTCTTATTTGAATTAAACAGAACAGAACAGAAAATAATACATATTAACAGAAACATTCTAATTCTTATTTATATTAATATTTATATCAAAATTCGAGCAATTGCTAATATTGAAGGGATTCAATTTGTTTGAAATGCTTGGTATATCTAAATTCCTTGTTGAAGCCAGAACAAGAAGGCAAAGTTTCCGTTTCACATTGATTGTTTTCATCTGATGATTTTTGAATGGTCTTTTAATTTTGTTTGTAAGTGAATTATCCTTCAGCCACATTGGTAGACTTCCAGCCACCGTGTCTCTTCAAATTTGTGATGTTTCCACCATAACCAGCAAATAACGTCGCCAAAGTTCGACGAATGCTATGGCCTGTGAAATTTTTAGGATTGGGTAAATGTAAAAATTCTGCGATTTTTATTCCGAGACTCCCAAAACTGTGGATACCAACAGGCTGAATCGAACGTTTTCCTTTTTTGTAATTCACGAATAATCTGTTATGTGGAGTATGGGATGGCCGTAAAGATAAATTTTGCCTATGAAACAGCAGGTTTTCTTGCCCAATTACAACAAAAGTTCTCTCAATATGTGTTTTGGAATCCGGTATTTTCACAAGCAACATGTCTTCCTTGTCGTTTATTGGATCAATTGACGTTTTTGTTAGTTCTTCTCGTCTACACGCACCGGCTAACCCAATAATTGTTGCTACCTGAAATTAAGTTGATTCTTTTATATCCTACAATCGTAATATTTTGTTAAAATTACCTTCAGCATTATCCGCTTCCCTAATGAATTTGTTGATCTGCTCACTGCTGAAGACTTCTGATTTAATGGCTCTGTAACCAATATTCTTCCTTTTAAGAAATGCGATAACCTTTGGGAAAGTTGCTATGTTGACATTGTTCTTCACTGAAATGGTACTTTTCAACATAGAGTACATGCTCCACAGAGTAGAGGATTTGACAGTTTCAGATTATTGCGCAAATAAGCCAAAGTTTCATCCTCTGTAATAGTTTTGCATTGCTTCATATCCATCCATTTCGTGAACAAATCATAAACGTTTTCGTCCCTGGATTTTGATTTTTCAGGCAATAATTGGGCTGTAGCAGCAGCTGCTATATTGTAAATTTCCCAAGGCACATTTTTAAAGTCACTATCGCTGCTGCTTTCCATATTTTATTGTGAATTGCGATCAAAAAACATGCAAACTTTTGACAACTAATTTCATATGAACTGTCAGCCGTTATTTCGTTGCTATGGTAATGATCAACTTCATTTATCAAAACCATACCTACCAAGATTTTCATATTTACAATGACAACAACGACGTGATTCTTCCCGGCCTAGTCCGGAAAATGCTACTTTCTCAAAGAAAAAGCGCCCGGGAAGTGGGTACATCCCGGACGGTTGCCGAAAAAAGATTATTATGAAAATTTTTTGACAGTTCTAACAACCATTCAAATTTTGTCATTTTGTGTCATATGAAACAATTTCACTCACTATGACAACACGATTGAGTTTGACAACTTCATTCCAAATAAATTTCAAAATGTCACGTTTTGGCAATGCGAATGTTCAAAGTATAAATGCGCTAATCAAAGAAAATATTCCCAGAAATACAACCTACAGTCACAAATATATTTGAAGAATATTTATGGAATTGAAGCTTAGAAGAATTGGCGTAGATACTAAAAGATTGGGGGCGGTCAATATGAGAAAGAAAGACGGGACCGAATTTAAAGAAGCAACGGTGAAGACAATGTCGAACGTTTCGTGCAAACTTTTGCAAGAAAAGTACTATAATGACTATAATATTATGATTGACCCGATTAACCATGGAGTATTTAAACCAGCCCGAGATTCCCGCGATGCAATCAGGAAGAAACTACAAGCAGATCCATGTAAACGTAAGTCCAGCTCAGTTTCGTTAAATTTGTCTGAAGTCAACAAAATAATATACCTATGGGATGAAAATACTCGTGAAGGTCTTATACGTAAATTTTACCATATTGCTGCTGTAGAATTAGCGTGGTTGATTTTTTTCAAATCGAGAAAAATAACGATGACTCTCCAACAAATCTAATTCAATACAATCCGGTGTTCAGTAAAACGTGCCAAGGTGGTTCTAAAAGCTGTACAAGTAGTAAATGGTTGCCCTGTACGTCTTTTTCATAAACTGATATCAAAACGAGGCGATAATATTACCTCACCACGACTGTTCTCAAAACCAAATCGACACTGGAAAAATGAAACTGATAAATGGTACGATAATGTACCTGTTGGAAGAAATACAATAAATGGATGGACTAAATCTGCTGCTGAGGCAATTGGCTGCTGTTAGCGAATTGGCAAAAACTGGTGTAGAAGAACAAACATTGCTGAAAATTACTGGTAATAGCAATCAATATTCTATAAAACCATACTTAAACCTCGATCAAGAACACCACAACAAGATCATAAATATTATGCGTGGTAATAGATATTATATAGTAGAGGACAGCAACGAATCTAATGTTAAGTTAAATTTCAATAATTGTACTTTCACTAACTGTACTTAATAAATAAATAAATAAATAAATGTTTCATTGTGTTGAGTTATAATATTTTTTTGTCAAAAATTTTTCCGCAGAATATTCCTCGAACATTGACAAATGCCTCATAATTTTATGAAAAATTTCTCAAGTTCGTTGCTTGGTAACAGCCCTCAGCCTTCGGGCTGTTACCAAGAAACGAGCTTTCGATTGTCATAAAATTATCTCGTCTATTATCAATGTCCTAGGGATATTACTACTGAAAATCGATGAGCCCAAAATGGTTTCTAAGAGAAACCAATATACAATTATAGAGCTTGATAATTTCATTTTTTCCCCACATAACTCAGTATAGGTCCATCACAAGCCTGGTTTTTCGTGCAAATAATTTTTACTTATTAGTTCCTAGTCTAACATTGACCAAAGCCTTAAAACACATATAATTGTGCTACTTTTAATGCATTGGCCAAAGTTGCCCCATTTTAGGGTATCTTTGGCCCACTTTCAATTTTTTTTATTACTTCCAATATCAAACAGCCCCATTGCAGCACCGAAATTAAAGTAATATCCATGCTGTATTATATAAAAAATAATACAGGTTTTTTTAATTGAAAATTCCTTGATAAAATGTTCAATAGTGAAAAAAATGAGTGAAAACTGGACCAATGTTTCCCCATTTGACGGTAGTTCATTTAGTGCCTTGTTATTACAAGGTTTCTTTCCTGCCAGTTTCTTGCAATCTAACTTCTCAATACATAATCCTTCCAAAGACTTTAGTCGACTCAGTGCTACGTAAGCTTGTCCTTCCTCAAACAATTCTGATCCTGAATACACAACTACAGTGCAACCTTGCATTTTGTGGACAGTGGAAGCCCATGACAACGATACGAAATCTTGACTTGGGTGGGGGATTTATACTTGAATCATGATTCTGAGTTGACAACGTCCTTTGTTTTGATTAGATACCTAGATTTCAGTTTTAATGTATTGACTGTCCAAACTCTATGATCCGCCATTTTGTTTCGGACGTCATCTTGGATTTGGAATTTCTATGGTGTACTGTGTTCTACTAGTCAAGCCATTCCATTTGATATTCACATTGATGGGGTTTTATTGACTGTCTAAATTCTATGATCCGCCATTTTGTTTTGGATGCCATTTTGGATTTGGAATTTTTTCATGGTGTACTGTATTCTACTAGTCGAGCCCTTTCATTTGACATCCATATTGGAGGGGTTGTGAAAAATATGTAATCCGCCATTTTGTGGCGGCTGCCATCTTCGATTAACAATGATACTGAATACACATAATTGTATTGTCATCAGAACTGAAGGGGTGTACCAAATTTCAGATCAATCGGTCAGACACAAACAAGGCAAGCTAAATAAAACCGTTTGAAAAAAGACGAATCCACAGACTTTGTATGATGGCTTCTGAATAAGTAACCAATCAGAATGCAGAATTGCGTTATTCACGTGGCGATTTCTACCATTTGAGTACTAGTTGAGATCTCTACCCTTTTTCCAAGTTCTAGAAAAACGAGGGGGGACTCAGTCTTAGAGTTGTTCAAATTTCTACCGATATGAACTATATACTACTATACATTTTCCTATGCAGGAAAACTGTCTCAAAAACACTTGATTTGATACTCATTCCAAGAATTTTTTTAGTAATGTAAACCAGATATTTTATGTGCATGTGGCACCATTGTAATAAAACTTGCCCCCTACCCGAATCGATGCCCTCCGAGAGGTGCATCAACAGGTGGCCATGATGCATGATGTTAGAGATTGAGATAGGTAGGAAAGATGTAAATTTTTATGGTCCTCTCGTGAATGTATATTTTGGCAGGTTACTGCTCGGTGCTTACACTACAATCAGCGTTTTATTTTGAATATTTTGGGGTTATTGGGGAAGCCGTTATCGTCTCAGCTGGGTTTATTGTCGATTCGAGCATGTTTCTGTAATTTGGCGGATACGTGGGGACCAGATACCGCAGATTCACCATTTGTTGTGCACGTTTTAATGCTACTTGTGCGACTAAGGGACTAAATGTATAAACGAATCATTATGAACATACCGAACAAGTTAGCAGATATTACTATAACCTTATATCGAATAAATTAAAAACTTATCATTAGAAATAAAGCCCTTCATAAATTTAAAAAAGTCAACTGCCACACCACTGGTCTTATAAATAAATGGGAAATTATACAATGAATGCAATCAGGGCTGGAAAAAAGCATATCTGAACTCAATGTTTAGCAACTGTACCTACAGCCAAAGAAAAATGGCATGAAATCACAAAATTTAATGTCACAAAAAATAAAAAGTATGAAATTCCTGATTTTTTTCGAAATGTCGAGAACATTAATAAATATTTTATTGACTACGAAAAATGTCTTGCCAAAAACCAGTGAACTGTCCAATTTTAATAATCATAATATCAAAACTGGAATTGAAAGCCATTTTTCTTTCAAAAAACTCTCCGAAGAAAGTGTTTGTGATATAATAGTAAATATAAAATTGCAAGCATTTGGCAATGATGAAATAAATATAACAATCATTCAGCTTTGTTGTCCTCTTATACTTAATACCCATTATCACCCATATAATAAATCAATCTATTTCGAAAAACTATTTTACCAGCACATGGAAGGTTGCTAAAGTCACCTCTTTACCAAAAATAAGTCATTTATCTCCGTTCAATTAGTATCCTGCCAAGTTATTCAAATTATCGAAAAAATAGTGGAAACACAAATACGTAACTTTTTGACAATCAATATCCTACCACCCAAACAATCGGGTTTCAGAAAAGGGCACAGCTGTGCAACAGCCCTTTCAGATGTCTTGGACGACATATTAGAGGCGACTGATAAAAATCAAATATTAATTCTACTTGACTATTCGACGGCATTTGATTCAATAGATCATCATATACTTTTATCAATGTTACACTACTTCGGATTCAGTAAGTCAGCACGCTCTCTAATGGCTTCATATCTGCTTAATAGAACACAAATAGTAAAAATTAATGACGAGAAATCCACTCTCATTAAACAGCCTTCTGGAGTACCTCAGGAGAGTCTCCTTGGCCCTCTCTTATTCACATTGTATACTTCGAATTTCTTTAACGTTTTGAAACAATGTAATTATCACTTTCACGCTGTTGATACCTAATTATATTTCTTGTTCAAATTCTCGGATCTGGCAATAGCCGTAGAGTGTATTGAAACGAAATCAAGATTCCTCACAAAAATCATCTAAAAATTATTGCAAAAAAATTCGTGGCTATGATATTTGGTAAACAAAATATTTCAGAGTCACCGAATAATCAAATCGCCTTGAAAATAGGAGATACCAAAATACCTATGGAATCTTCACACAAAAATTTGGGCTTGATAGATTGTATGGGGGTCGATATGG
The DNA here is from genome assembly GCA_018342105.1 of Gonioctena quinquepunctata. Taxonomy (NCBI): domain Eukaryota; kingdom Metazoa; phylum Arthropoda; class Insecta; order Coleoptera; family Chrysomelidae; genus Gonioctena; species Gonioctena quinquepunctata. The sequence continues at coordinate 756,664 of JAFIRS010000116.1, read as the reverse complement.
CTGTTCAGTCTCTCTGTACCTCGATCTATAAGACCTTTTGTACATTACCCTTTATCTATTCGAGGCCCAGGATTCCGAGACTCCTTACGAAGTTCATCAGTTTCCTGGGAGCTAGGTTCCTGAAGTCTGAGCGCGTTATCGAGGGCTTGATAATACTCTATGCGTTTCAAAGAACATATTACGAATACATTGAGGAATGGCTACTCTCTCAATATATAAACGTTCTTTCGCCTACAATGTCGCAATTTGTACCAATAATATTTTTAAACTAGATAGTACATTTCTAGAATTACCTCGCACAGCATTCCGTTTCAAATTCAAACACATGACTAGGTTATAAATAATGATATTTCTCTTTCTTTCTTTTCTCTCCCTGTTTGCTTCTTTCTTCCGATTCTTCTGTTCTCTTTTAATTTTATCTCTCCTTTGAAATCACTATAAACGTTGAGATCAAATGAGTCATTACGCTGTTGAATCATATTTCTTTATCTCTGTTGGCCGTGATGGAAGAACAGAAATAGAATCAGCTGTTATCTGAATCAATGTGCCTTTTACTCACTGTATTATTCTCTTGCTCCGATATATGTGTGCCGGTAATTGTTTTTTTTTTGTTGATTATTATTATTATTTACATATTCATATTTCACAATATGCATTAGAATCTTGTGTATGAGTGTGTTTTTTTTACAGTTATGAAGATATAAACAGTATTTAGAAGATTTTTTTTCAGTAGTAGATGTGAGAATTATGTTTGCTATTGACATGGTTGAAAGCACAATTCTATATTAGAAACTAGTATCTTGATAATTTATCAACCTGATTCAATTGATCTAGCTGTAAATGAACTCCGAGGGTATAGTGTGTATATGATGTTTCAACTTTTTTGTAAATGGATTGACTCTTGATTATTCTTTGGTAAAGTATTTTATAATTTTGGAACTAGATAATAAAAACTTTACTGTTCAATACATTTATACATACACTGGTATTCGTTGTGTCTTCACTTTTGCAATTGTATTGCCTTATATTGCTGTTTTCCATAATAAAACTGTCTTATTTCTGATATGTCGACTTCTTCGTACAACCGATCACTTGTATACCTAAAAATGTTCCTTTTATCTAGATTGAGAATAGATCGTCTTCATATATTGAAAAGAGCATTGGACCCTTAATACAGTGTCTTGAGGCATCCCACATCCTACTGTTTTTAAGTCACCGAAATTATCATTTATTTTCTTTCACACATTGTAGGCGATTTTCAAGACGACTTCTGCATAGATTTGGCAATTGTCGCCTACTTCAATATTTTCGAGGGTTGACAATAATATTTCGTGACTTTCGGTGTCAGATGTTTTTGTAAGGTCTACAAAAACAGCAAGGAAAGGTTTGCTTTCATATAAATACTATTAGTTCATTCTATTATGGCATCCTGAGTTGATTTGCCTGAAATATCCTTAATATATCCTTAATATTAGACTTAATTATTACGAATTGTGAAGATATCGCCGAAGTGAAAGTTTATGAATGTGATATATCAGATCATGCACTGATACAGGCCAAATTTCACATTGGTGAAGGTAGACAACCACAAAATCAAATAGTTAAATATAGAAATATTAAGAATATAAATATTGATAGATTCAGAAGCGATTTGGCAAATCTACCTTGGTACAAAATATATCAGTTAAATGGATTCATTCTTCAAATTCTTGATCATCATGCTCCAGAAATAAAATACTTAACAAAAAATTGTAAATATACTCCTTGGATTACTGACAACATCAAATTGATGCAGAAACTGAGAAAAAAAGCTCTAGCTAGATTCAAAATTCAAAACTTCCACAGCATTGGTCATACTATAAGGAATTGAGAAATCTGACCAACGAAGCTATAAAGCTGAGAAAAGGGCATACTTAAATTTCAAACTAAGTAACACAGATATCAAGGGTAAATGGAACGAACTTAAGAAACTGAATGTCACTAAGAGTGGAAACAAAGAACTACCAAAGCAACTGAAAACGCCGAAGCTATTAATAATTTTTTCCTAAGTTCTTGTACTAATGGGGTCAACCGAATGAACACTTAATTAACTTTATAACTCCAACCAAAGAAGGATTGAACGAACAGTTTACTTTTTCATTGACTAGCGAAATTGAAACTTCTAAAATAATTGATAATATAAAATCGCAGGCTTATGGTGATGATGGAATAAATATCACCATTATAAACCTTTGTGGACCCCTCATTATATCTATAATTACTCACATTATAAATGAATGTATAAGTCAAAATTACTTTCCCAACTTATGGAAAAGTGCAAAAGTAATACCATAGCAAAACTAGTAATCCCAGAGTTATAATGACCTGAGATCAATCAGCGTCCTTCCCTCATTTTCAAAAGTTCTAGAAAAATAAATGGAAAATCAAATCAGATCATACGTTGATCAACATAATATATTACCATTGAAACAGTCTGGTTTTAGAAGCGGCCACAGTTGCGTACAGCAACCTTAAAATAATCGATGATATAATTAGAGCTGTCGATGGAAACAAGGTAACACTTTTAATATTTATTAGACTACTCGAAATCATTCGACACCATAAATCACCGAATACTACTCTCTATGTTGCACTATTTTGGATTCAGTGATACAGCTATAGTATTAATTTCATCCTATTTACATGACAGAAGACAGAAGGTTACTCTAAGTGATACATCCTCGAATTGGCAGGAAATAAATTCAGGGGTACCGCAAGGTAGCATTTTAGGACCTTTGTTTTACACCCTTTACACATCCACTTTCACTGAAAAACTGAAATCCTGCAACTACCATTTATACGCAGATGATTCTCAGATATATTTCTCCTTTGATCCACCAAATCTCGCAGAGGCCGTAAACTGTATCAATAGTGACTTGAATGCAATTTTGGAAGTATCTGCAGATCATATGTTGAAAATCAATCCCAACAAGTCAGTTGCTATGATATTCGGGACCGAAAATATTTGCGAGCAGGCAAAAAGTTACGATCTGAAAATTGGAGATTTCAAAATTAATTTCAAGTCTCACTCTAAAAATTTAGGGCTTATTATAGACTCTAAGCTTAGATTCACTGAACATGTCACTTATAAACTCAAAACTGCTTATGCATCTTTGAAATTGATATATCCGCAAAGGAAATTCTTAAGTACAGATGTCAAAAAAATATTATGCGATTCACTAGTTTTGTCCCACTTTAATCACTGTGATGTGGTCTATCACAATTGTTTAGATAGCAATGACATAAGGCGTATACAAAACTACAAAATTCATGTATGAGACTAATTTTGGTATAAGAAGTAGATCCAGAATTTCTCACAAACTAAAAGATTTAAAATGGCTCAACATGAGCAACCGCAGACGCCTACACACAGCCTGCACTTTCTTTAAAATCATCAAGTATAAAAATCCTCCCTACTTACATGATCATTTAACTTATAGAACTGACGTACACAACTTGAATTTAAGAAGGAAATTGGTTTTGAGTATTCCTGCTCACAAAAAAGAATTGTTTAAGCGCTCATTCTCATATAATATATCTGATACAATCAATTACATAAACACCTGGAACCCCAACTTTTTCGACCTACCGATCAATACCTTCAAAAAAACATTCAAAAATCATTTATTTCTTGCTCAGCACAACTAAAGTGATACAAACGAAGCATTCGCATCGAGAATCTGAGGAAATGTAAAAATGTGCACTTTCCTGACCTCATTTCTCTCTTTCTCTCTCTCTCTCTATCTCTCAATCTTTCTATCTCTTTCTCTTTTCCGCCATTACTTCGCTGATCTCATCCTTCTTCTCGGCCCTATCAACATGACTTTTTTCAAATGAAGGCCTTGGTGGAAGATCAGATGCGAGGTAACTTAGCAATCTGAACCAAAGGCCATTTGCTCATCACATAGGTACCTACCTACAGATTTATAAATATATATTTTTTTTTCTAAATGTTATGAAATGTGGTGTGCAATAAACGAATTATTATTATTATTATTATTATTATTCCCGGAATTTAATTCCTACATTATGTTGAGTGGGACTACGACCATATACCTAATTAATGAAATTATTGGAGCTCTATTTTATTTTTATTAAAATAAATTCAGAATGAAAATACACCAGTGATACAATTTGCATACAAGTAATTTCAGGATTATTCAAGTCTTATAATGATTTAATTTGGAATGAAAATTCTGTAATATTTGCGGAAAAACTGAAGTAGCAGTTATTTCTATATTTTTATGTTTCGTCCTCCATGTTTTCAATTTTAATGAAGGACTGCATCTATAGTAAAATAACAATGTATGCAAAATAGTTATTTATGAAATAAGGTGAAAGTGACATTTTGACGGGAAATATGTATTGTTGAACAAGCGAAAGCAACCGCACGTATTAGGTTAAAGTGAAACTGAGGCATAATCCTTCGTCATCGGGTAGTACATCAACAATTCCCATTGGGGGAGTTAGCATGAATCTCGGCATGAATATAGACGAACATATTACGACCGAGTTCCATAGTCCAGACCGATATATTTAGAAAATACGTCGGTTCTTTTTGCAATTTTTGTGAATATACGTTCTAAAGTTTCATAAGTACCTGCTTTAATTTAATGTCTAAGATTAATATTCGTCGAATGCACATCTAGAGGCTAGGCCGCCAAACATAGATTTAGAATAGGAGTTTTTTCATTTTTTAACATGATCGTCAAACGTAAAAGCTGGTTGCAACATGTCTTCTAATTATTTTTTGGTAAATAGATAAAACCAATCAATACAACAAGAAATTGAAAAAGATGCTACTAGAGCAACTTGAGACTTATTGCCTATATGGTAAATTGAAACTGGACGAATACTTATAGAATGGGCCATTGAAAACGAAACAGCGGCTCTGTAGGTCGGCAGAACCGAATTATACAAAAACGCTCGGACACATCAACTACATTTTCGAGGGGGATATCGTTCGCGATGAAATTCACCAGAAATACATTCCATCCCTCGGAGCTGTGACCGCCACCCCTAAATTTTTAAATGGCAACATATGGCAAGTGATACCTCATTTGAAAGGTATTTTCCTTCTCAGTATCAAACAATGGAAATAAATTGATTCTATCGATTCATTTTCGATATATAGGAACTTGAAGTTGGGAAATTTTTTATTCCCTCAATCAATAAAAACAATATCTGATGAAGCAACTGTCGCAATAATTATTATTCTCAATGAACGAAATGTTCAAACTGTCTACCACCCATTTCCATAGAATAGTACAAGTTCTGTTCAAAACGGGACCTCACATTTCGTAGCATTTCCGGCGTTATTCGACGGCATTCTTCAATAATTCTCCTTCGTAAATCTTTCAGAGATTCTGGTTCGGTTGCAAAGATTTTGTTTTTCAAGTGACCCCACAGGAAAAAGTCGAGTGGGGTTAAATCTGGAGATCTGGCTGGCCACTCTATAGAGCCTCTTCTTCCAATCCAACGTCCAGGTGACATTCTATCCAAAAACGCCCTAATAGGCTTTGCATAATGTGGAGGTGCCCCGTCTTGTTGAAATATCAAGTGGTCTTCGTGGTAACGATCGTCATTTTCAATGATGTTACTAATTGTGAATGAACAAATTCATTCAATAATTCCAAATAAGTTTCGCCTGTCAGGTTACCGTCGAGAAATACTGGTACAATCAAACGGTCCCCAAAAATACCGGCCCAGACATTGAGTTTTTGGGGAGTTTGAGTATGGACTTCGTGGAAAACATGTGGATTGGCATCTGACCAATGAGGACAATTATGACGATTCACAGTCGAATTCAAAAAGAATGTAGACTCATCAGAAAAGCAGATGTTGAAAAGGAAATTCTCATCAGCATCCATTCTCGTAGTCATAATTTCACAAAATTCCTGTCGCCTATCCAAATCATCTTCATTCAATTGGTGTACCAAATGTATTTTGTAGGGGTAGAATTTATGATGTTTCAGGATTCGGCGGATACTGGTTCTACTGATATTGGTAACACTAGCCAATTTCCTTGTGCTAAATGTTGGGTCTGCATGAACTTGTCCTAAAAGTGCAACTTCAACAGCTTCATTTCTCAACGGAAATTCACGTTCTGGGTCTCGTTTCTTGTTGGCTACTGATCCAGTTTGACGAAATTTTTGCACTAATTTCTAGCAACAAGTTTATCTGGATGCATTTCATTGAACAAATTAGCTGTACGGTTACCGCACTCATCATTCTTAAAAAAAATTATTATTATTTCAACTCTTTCCGCGATTGTATACACCATTATTGCGGAAAGATATTCAGCAGCTTTAGTCAAGTAATTCACTCTAATGTCGTTCAATCAAAGATCAGTTTGACACTGTTAGACGTCCACAATTGCGATTTGGCGAAAAAAAAATTATCTCATACATGTTTTTGTTGTACTCGCATTTGAGTCGAATTCGAGAAAACGTTTTTTTATCGATACTCAAATTTTTTTCGATCAAGTAAATGAGGACGAAATAAAAATTTGAAACGGAATTGCATGTTATTTGTTGATAAACAGTTAGATCTTTTAATTCCTTGACAATGATAATTATCTTTAAACAGTTGCATTGTCAGATGTTATTTTTATTGATTGAGTGAAAAAAAACAAATCGATATAATTGATTTATTTTCATTTTTTGATATTAAGAAAGAAAATACCTTTCAAATGAGGTATCACTTGCCATATGTTGTCATTTAAAAATTTAGGGGTGGTGGTGGTCACAGCTCCGAGGGATGGAATGTATTTCGGATGATTATCATCGCGAACGATGTTCCCCTCGAAAATGTAGTTGACGTGTCCGAGCGTTTTATATAATTCGGTTCTGCTGACCTACAGAGCCGCTGTTTCGTTTTCAATGGCCCACTCTGTATATAATTATGTAAGAAGTACAATCACCTTCAATATACATTTTCCTAATTCGACTGAATATTTGAAGAAAATTTGTTTTTATTGCTTTATTTAACGTCGGCTTATTTCTGCGACCAGGGCTAAACACCGACGCCGGTGGGCACACTCCCCCCAACCCGATAGTTTGCGAATCATCTGTTGTTTCAGAGGTAGGGTTCTTCAACGAGCTCAACATCTATGAACTCGGGATCGCCATCTCAACGTCCCCTCCGTAGGACGGCATATCTATCGTCTTATCTCGTGCTCATTGATAAGACGCCTGCAGCTGCGAATATGCTACTACGCTGCAGTTGTTAGGGTATTTTACTTAGTAACCCAACCGCCCTCTCCGCGCCCCTCTGCAGAGGGTTGTAACGACGTTAAAAACCCACGAAAAATTGACACACATAGAAATAGTGCTTATATCTAATTGTGCCTGCATTGGCATGAGGAGTAAAGCGCTAGTCTCATAAACCAAAGATTAAGAGTTCAAATCTCAACAATACCAAAAAAAAAATTTTTGGTGTTTTTGCATTTTTTTTTTCAATTTGCATCTACACGAAACATAAAAACAGCGCACTTAAAGCATTTAAATATCTGCTCACACAAAACCTAAACCTTACACAACCCTAAAGTGTAGGAAATAGTCAATTACCAAAACTTCAAACATATCACAAAAATGCCGCTGCCCTCGTGAGGGGTGGCTGGAACGTCGGGAAAGCCCACATTCATCACGATCAGAAAGTAGTGAAGGAGGAGGGTGCCAACCCTGGCGGGAGAGCTACTCTGAACTCGAAGCAGTGACAAATCAAAACCTCAAACGAAAATCAACATACAGACTCAAAAATAAATACCGCACTAAATAAAACCCAACTCACAAATAAACAACAGTCATAACCATGCCACTCAGTAAACACCCCTCATAATACACCCACACTAAACACACAACACTACACTTGCATTATTTTGAGCCGGTTTTTTCTTAATCACACCCCGTACAACCCCATTTTTCAACCAAAAAGGAGGAGGTTCTCTAGTCGACGCGTATTTTTATTTTTTTCATGTACGCATAACTTTTTCTTGAGACGTCCGATTTCGATAATTATTTTTTCAGTGAATAGGGTGTACCTACTTCAAACATGGTCCTATTTGAATCAAAAGATGAAATCCACCCCTAAGGGTAGCAAAATGAAGGATATTGATCACTCACCCTCTGAATTCTGGTCCGTTAACCGATTCTATTAGGCATAACTTTGTACTGGGTTCCTCGATTTGGATGATTCTCCTTTTATTAGATAGGGTATACCTCGTAGTTGATCATTTTTGGATTTCGAATGGAATTATCCACCCTTACGGGTAGAAAAATAGGGGATAATTGATTTTTCACTTGTGAACATTGGCACACATATGTAGTTGACAATGACAGATCGCTATTGTCATTATTTTTGTTCTCCTACATCCGTCACAATCGTTTCATTCAATGAGAGAATGGAATGATATAAAAGTAATGAAATAAACTAACCAGAACAACAAAAATGATTTATATTACAACAAAGAGTAAAAGTAAGTAAGTATTTTGGAATAATAAAAAAACAAGTAGTTAGTAATCAGTAGATTTCAGCCAAAAAAAATTTAAAAATAAAAACTTTTTAACAAAAAACTAAACCGTCGAAATACGGAACTGAAAAGTAAAAAATAAAATAAACCTTCTTAATCTCAATAACTAAGCTCCTAAACTAATGTAAGTAACTAATTTTGAGTCGGTGCCAAACGAACAATCAACGAAGATCATTAAATTACTTCAAAAAAATTATCAGAATGTCACCGCGCAACTCGATGCCATCATTTTTCGCCTTACCTAATTCATTTGCTTGTTTGTTTGGCGCCGACTCAAAATTAGTTACTTACATTAGTTTAGGAGCTTAGTTATTGAGACTAAGAAGGTTTATTTTAATTTTTACTTCCCAGTTCCGTATTTCATCGGTTTAATTTTTTGTTAAGAAGTTTTTATATAAGTTGGTTTCTACTGCAAATGAATAAAATAACCAACTGAAACTATTTCATCGTACTCCGTGTATTTATTATCCAATAAAATTTGGATACAACAAGAAAATAATAAACAAAGTCGAGTACACCTCAGCAAGTGCTAAGTACGTGACTATTATACATCAAATCAACAGACATCATTTTCTCGGGAAATCTGGCGTGAACTAGACATCGCATATTTAATAAAATATTTATCTCTAAATGATCATCTACGAATTGCGGCTTTCTTTTCAATGGGCAATGCCCAAGTTCTTCAAATTGTGCATGAATTTTGAACATAGTTCCTTGTGATACTTACAGCAACTCCAGATGATACTGATACATTTTTTTTATCAATTTTCACTTTACTAAACATATTCCCGTAACCGATCATCATCAAAATTATATTATGTGGAAGTATTGATCATCGGATGTTTTCCAGTAAACTCAAATCACTTCATTATGATTTTCACAAAAAATTGGTTTACAAAACCCCCGACACGTGTTTTGTTATACTAAGTGGAGATAAACTGATGATATGTTTTCCATATATTCTATATTTCAGATGGTGAATGAAATTGAAGTTTATAAATTCCTAAACCCAATCACTATATTTGGCACCACAATCATTTTATTCTTCAGTTATTATTGTTAACTTTGGGTACTATCATAAACTGTCATCATTCTCTTCAGCTAGGCTGAAAGATGTAAAAATTGGCGAGTAATTTGCAAGACAAGCCTCAAGCAAATAAACTTCAAATCTCATATTCTGAAAAGGGAGAGGGGATAGGTTATGATATGACTTTGGCTACATATCAAAGCCAGCCGCGTTCAATTTTTGCAGAGAGTTCTTTATGCATTAGAAGAGTCTTCGATTTGAGAGGCGTCCCAGGGCTGGTCCCAGTCTTGTTGGAGTTAAAATCGATTTTTCTGTGAAAGAAACAAATAGACGCTTTCATATGTGCAGGAAAACTATATTGCTTCAGAAGATTATACTGTTCAAAGATTTGGGAGGCGTCCGAGTGGTGGTTCCACCCTTGCTAGAAAAAAAAATTGTCATAGAAAATAAACAAATCTGTGCAGGAAAAAAATTACCGCTTTCATATTTTCCTTCTCATAAAAATACAATATTCCAAGGAAGGTAGAAACACCCCTCGGACGCCTCCCAAATTGATTTTTTTAACATAAAAAACTCCCTGAAAAAATAGAAGGCGGCTATTTTTTCACATTTTCACCGTAGAAAAGTTGGCGTTTTGTCTCTATTTTATAGATATTTTCATGGGCGATGCTCTTCTGAAATATCAACAATCGTTCCTGCTTTGGCAGTCTCTTCGAGACTAACCCGTCAAGTTCAGTCATCACACCCCTTCGTGGTCACTTTGGAAACCTGCAGAACATCACTTTCCAAAGACTCGTTCATCCAACGAACAGCGAGGCTTTGGAACTCATTGCCTAGGAAGGTGTTCCCCGAGGCATACAACCTCCAGAAATTTAAGAAGAACACCAACTCCTACCTTCTTTCCCTTGGTTCCCACGATGTTCTCTGAACATTACAGGATATCCTTTTCGTGGGAACCAGAACAAAAAAAAAATTAAGGGTGAATGGAAGCTCATTAAATAGTTAAAAAGCTCTTATAATGCAATGCAAAAACTCTTTACCAATTGTTCAAAATATAATACTCAATACAATTTCTTCATATCCGCCGCCACTGGTCTTTTGGCTGCTGGGTTGCTGCAGGAAAATGGCTGCTAACTTCACACTGGTCATTCCAAATACAATGCAGAGTAGGATCTTAATATTATCAGAGACTGGTTTGATAACAAACTCTTATCTTATCCATTAATTTTAAGAAATCCTTCCCTTCACCAACAGAAAATCATACTTGCCACGTTTTTCCCAAATTACTATTGGAAATAACATAAATCTGAATTCTGTAACAAAAATAAAATACTTGAGATCATCCTAGACAGTCATCTCAAATGGGACTTACATATAGATTATATTTGACGGAAATTGCGCTTTGTATCGGCAACTCAAAAATATCCTAGATCTACAGCAAAAAAAATATATCACAGCCTAGTATAGAGTCAGACAGTCAGTCGTAGGATGGAGAGGGGTGGCGAAAACGTACCTTCATCCTCTCGAAATAATCCAAAAGCGTTTTTTAAAACTCATGCTAAATAAAGAATGGGGATATCCAAGCCACTTTCTTTACCAAGAATCGCAAATCCTTGATATTAGACAATTGTTTTACAAAAATTTAAATATTCATCGACACCTAAATAAAAACAATCTAATCGTACTTGCCCATGACTATGATACTAGACAAAAAATCAATTTATTCACCCAATTGTATCCAAGACAAAAGGGCAAACGAGTTTCAACTATCTAGGCCCCAAACTTTTCAATACTCTATTCAAATATCGCTATTCAAATTGAAAAATCTACCATGTTATTCAAAAAAAAGTTATTGATCATATAAAATATGTCTCACGAGCGAACATACATGAATTGTTTGACTGAAATGAAATTCGAATAGTTTTCCAATGTATCTGTAATGTAGTAATAGCTGTAATATTATAATGTATTTTTTTGTTCTTGTTTATTTTGAACACTATGGATATTTCAACATGTATATGTATATTTTTAACTTAAATAGTTGTACTATTTTAACCTCTTATTCTGAAGATCTCAACCTCGTGTATAGACATCAAAGCCTACGATAGTATCTATCTACTTCGCAATATATATGTAATATAATATAGAAATCGATTTTAAAATTAGTGTAGGAATGTATAGTTTAACCATTTTAAATTGCAGAAGCTGTTTCTCTAGGTAGCAAATCAAAAACACTTCGCTAACAAGCTAATGTGTACTACTCGTTAACATTCTCCGTCGGCGGAGGGAAGATCAAAGGGAGATCAGAAGAGATAGTCAACGTGGGTTTGAGTGACAGCTGTTTGAGTGACCGCAAGCCAATGATAATGCTTGTAGGTGTGTCTATACCATAGACAAATTAAAAATAAAGAGACTGTTTGAAACATTGGTGATCTTGACCACAAAGTTTTTGGTACGGCCAGTCGCGCATGGAGGCGCTGCCCGCAATCGACTGATTACATGATACTTTTCCAATTTCGACATTTGTCAGAAAATGACAAACTACGTAATAATTTCAGAATAATTCTGCTATATGTCATCGAAAAATTAATGATAGAAATTATACCATGGACTTGAATTGGGAACCCAACGTCGAAAATAGAATGTTTTGTTATTCGAGTGCTGAAATTCCTGGAAACATTCTTTCACAAGGTAAAATATAAGCTTTTCACAGCTTTTCACAAACTGATACTCATTTCCATCCATCAGTTGCAGACATGTTTCCACAAACTGGTACTTATTTCCATCCATCAGTTTCCATTTCCTATCACCATTTGAGGAAGTACGAAGTACATGGTCTACTTAATGATTATTATCAAACTGGAGTATTTGTTATACCTACTCGTTCTCCTTTGTGCTAATAAATTAACAAAATTATTGAAGGTAAATTTAGTTTGTTTTTATTTTGGTTGATTTCATGATGACTGAAGAATATTTTTAATTTTGTTGTCTTTCAGAGATTTATTATTGTTTTGTCTGTAGTTGTACCTTGTCCTAGATAAAATAAAATGTGTTTTTTATAGTGTTTAACTTATTATTCTTATTTTATAAGAACTGTAATTTTGTTCTTGATATCATGAAACAGAGATTTATTTTAACCACGAACTAACATTCTATACGAATCGATTACTGTATATATTTCATTGGTGATCGATTTGCCATTCCTGTATTTCATATAAATCATCCATATGAAATACAGGAATGGCAAATCGATCACTTATATAATATATACCATATCAACCATATACTCCGTACTGATGAGGGCCAAGAAGCCTGAAACCGGTATGCGGATTGTTAGGTGAACACGACATAAATTAAACATAATCGAGCTTATCAGAAAGAAACATTTGCATTCAATGTCCATTGATATTATATGGAAGTATGCATGGATTTTCAGGTGAATATCATTCAACGTTCTGCGTGGTATTTGCCAGGGAAAGTAGTTGTTTTTCACCTGAGATCTACCATTTCCTGGTTCAATTTTATATTGAATCCTTTATGTGAAGAAAACCGTTTAATTCGATTTTTCTATTCATTCCACTTCACATGGCACTTATCTTTCACTATATGCTAGACGGGCTTGCCACTCCTACTGAGAAGGAATCTTTTATTCAGAAACCTATCGAGGTGGGAGATTTTCGAGTGTTTCTTTCTGTCACTAGGTACCGCCAGTTAAAGTTTATCTTTTCCGGCGTACCTATAGGTGTTACAAGCTCGATGATGGTTTGTTTACGTTGTGTCTCACTTCAGCCAGAGTTCTTTGGACCTTTGGCTGGTTGACTACTCCGTACTGATGAGGGCCAAGAAGCCTGAAACCGGTATGCAGATTGTTAGGTGAACACGACATAAATTAAACATAATCGAGCTTATCAGAAAGAAACATTTGCATTCAATGTCCATTGATATTATATGGAAGTATGCATGGATTTTCAGGTGAATATCATTCAACGTTCTGCGTGGTATTTGCCAGGAAAGTAGTTGTTTTTCACCTGAGATCTACCATTTTCTGGTTCAATTTTATATTGAATCCTTTATGTGAAGAAACCGTTTAATTCGATTTTTCTATTATTCCACTTCCATGGCACTTATCTTTCACTATATGCTAGACGGGCTTGCCCTCCTACTGAGAAGGAATCTTTTATTCAGAAACCTATCGAGGTGGGAGATTTTCGGAGTGTTTCTTTCTGTCACTAGGTACCGCCAGTTAAAGTTCATCTTTTCCGGCGTACCTATAGGTGTTACAAGCTCGATGATGGTTTGTTTACGTTGTGTCTCACTTCAGCCAGAGTTCTTTGGACCTTTGGCTGGTTGACTACTCCGTACTGATGAGGGCCAAGAAGCCTGAAACCGGTATGCGGATTGTTAGGTGAACACGACATAAATTAAACATAATCGAGCTTATCAGAAAGAAACATTTGCATTCAATGTCCATTGATATTATATGGAAGTATGCATGGATTTTCAGGTGAATATCATTCAATGTTCTGCGTGGTATTTGCCAGGAAAGTAGTTGTTTTTCACCTGAGATCTACCATTTTCTGGTTCAATTTTATATTGAATCCTTTATGTGAAGAAAACCGTTTAATTCGATTTTTCTAACCATATAAAAGTAATACATTCAAAAAAACCGCCTAATCTCAATCGGAAGAGAAATATGTTTAATCAACTGTACATAGTTCGGCCAGTTGCGAGATATGTCGCCACTGTCTAAACGTAGTGCCAACTTCTTCTGCAGGTTTGACAACTCTCTTTATTTTTAGTTTCTCTATGGTCTATACGTTGAGACTAATAAATCACCAGTTTCAGGAGGTCTGAGTAAATGAAAGCCAGTAGCGTATCTGGTCTGGGATCGAAATAGGTTTTAAAATATTCTATAGATGTGCTGTGTTTTCATGGAAAATATGGCTTTTTTTTTCGACCATGGGAAAATAAAATTATGATGATCCGATTGCCTATCAATAGCTACTTCCTCGTTTATGTCATATTTTTTTATTATCTCCGACTCTGCTGCTCTAAGGATTGCTCAAGACTGGGAAACTTGTTTTTTATGCTTCTGCAATTGTAAATGGTTTGACTATAACCACTATCCTCACAAACAGGTGTAAGCCTCTGTGAGATCTTTTTGTTGTGTTTCATTTTGAACATATTGTAACGAACCTAGGCCGGACCTGTCGCCTCACATGTTGCCGTCGACAGCGATGAGATCATCCCCGGAGATGTTCGAGAACCATCCAGTCCCTCTTCCGCGTAATGCAACGGTCAATATTGGAAACAATTGGAACATGCCGTCGCCAACTGGAAGAATTCGAAACATCGAGAATGCTGTATCGGAGATAAATAGAGAGCCCTCAAGAGGGAGTGAACAGTCTGAACGAGCCCATACCATCGAGCTATACAGTGGCGTAGTAATATAAATTAAGTTGTAGATTCAGTGTGAAATAAATTATTTAAACCAAGTTAAGTTTATTTACGTTACAATATATTCGATGTACTTACTTGATATATTTTTTTGCAAAATAAACTTCTATTCTATTCTTTTGTCAGTTGTTCGCTACACCTCCAATTATTCATTATCGAAAACGAGTGTGGACCTCTGAGATCAAATAAGTGGATGGAAGTGAATCATGGTATGAGCTCAAACGAAAGTATCTTCTCTCGATAAATGAAAACAAACTTTTATCAGAGGTCAAGAAATCATGTGCTTATCAAAGTTCCATGCAGTGATATAAAATGTATGTAATACCAGTCTATATTTCCAGTCAGTACCAGTCTGTACAGTATTCATTTATTTTCGTGAGTTTCGCTCGAAAATGGAAATTCCTCCTCCTGAAGTTCTCAAGAAACCGTTGATTGTCCCCAAGAAAATACTCATGGGTCCAGGACCATCAAGTGCTTCTCCGAGGGTGCTGCAAGCGATGAGTCACAGTGTGCTGGGTCACATGCACTCCGAGACATTTCAGGTACAAGAACAAAATTGTATATACCAAAAAAAGGGAGAAAGTTTGGTTCTTTCAAAAAATGGCTCAAGCGATTCTTACCTAAAAAACTCAAAAATAAAAGATATAGGTATGTATGTATTACATGGATTGTCGTATGATCATCATGTCGTATGATGTTCATCTATACAGTGTGTCCCAACAAAAATTTGCCAACCCCCTTATATACAAATCGTAGAAAACACTGAAAATCATTCAGACCCGTAGTTTTTATTTCGAGGGGGGGGGGCTCTTCCTCCAAATATGTCATCATTGTGCTATAGAACCTCTCACCCCCAGCACCCCTACTTCAGAAGGACTACCCTACATCATTACATGCATTTCCTCATTAGCTGAAAACATACATTACGATTTCACAGTATTCTGATATTATTGAAGAATATTTGCTGACATTAATAATTTCTAGGCTATTGGTTAGTTCCCAAATCACTGCTGGAACATCACTGTATTGGAAAATAGTTATTTGTATGGTAAGGCAGTCGTTTTTATAAAAAACTTTTTTCCCGTGTTTTTGTACGCATATCCTTGATTAAGTCTCAGTATATATTTTTTTATTCTGAGAAAGAAGTAAGTTGCATCGACTACGGTGGGTCATTGGTACAGAAACATTTTCATAATAACTCGTATTTACATTTTGTTCACATTATTAGTCTGGAATTAGATTGTGTCATTTAAGTGCAGGTCGTTTAAAAAGTTTAGAAGGTTGGAGATATCACAGCGGTCTCTTAGGAGGAATTTCATTTCTGGTTCCAGGCTGTTTTTCCGTCTTGTTTCGTCGTACCTAGGACACTCCACTAGAATGTGTTTGACACTAACCGGCACTAGACATAAATCGCAAGTTTCCACTGGTTCCCTTTTGAAGATGTGGTCATGGGTGTATCTTGTGTGGCCCATTCGTAGTCGTGACAGGATGACTTGGTGTCTTCTTTTCTGGGGAGATGTGGTCCATGGTTTTACTGATTTTTTTATTTCGTTGAGTTTGGTAGCTTTTTGTTGCCACCCATTTTGCTATTGTTCCCAGATCAGGTATGTTTTGTAGCTCTTTGCGTTCCCTTCTCTGGATTTGTTGGTTGGTAAGTTCCGTCCTTTCGCTAGCAGCTTCACGGAACGGTGTATCTGCCTTTTCGTTTCCGGTGATCCCGATGTGCGAGGGTACCCATACTAATTTTAATTCGTTGTTGGGGTTGTTCGTGTGGTGATATATTTTTTTTCTACGACTGTCACAAAATACCTTCTTTGTATGTTCAATGATGATTTCTAAATGTAGTACATTGTAATACTCCTTTTCATTATGCACTAGTTGCTGGGCAACTAGTGCACAATGTCTGAAAAACGCACGGGTAAATTTTCGCAATCTTCGTCACGACAAAAGAGGCGTAGAGTAAATAAAACAAAAGATGTCGTAACCAGGTAACATTGCCGTAACCATACAGACAATATAATCACAAACATAAGTGACAATTCAATATTTCTTAGACAGAACGATATTATAAAGGTATTTCTAAATTAGTTCAGCATGGAAAGTAGTGACAGTGAAAGAAGTTTAACACAACCAAGTGTTATGGAGGCAGCAGATAACGCTTCATTAAATTTAGTGCCTGAAAAATCTAAAGAAAAATACACAGTTTCGTATACCCTATTCATGGACTGGTGCAAAGAACAGAAAACTAGTTCTCGTTCAGAGAATGTTCTGATGGCTTACTTTGGAAATATATCAAATAAATTTAAATCTTCCACTTTATGGGCACACTATTAGTCTAGTTAACAAGTGCTTTTTGGACCAACTTTTTTCAGCAGTCTCCGAAAATTATGATCGAGGTGTCATTCGATTCGGAATGACATCTAGATAATTTTTGAAAAAATGAAGTTCCGCTTGCAAAAATTCTAAAAGTTATTAACAATTAAGTAAAAAAAAGGGGGCTTTGGTTTTTTGCAAATATCTCAAAAACTAATGAAGATTTTTCAAATCTGAAAAAAGATTCAAAAAGAGGAGGAAAATTTTGATTTTCGGAATTGTAGGATCAATATTTATAATTTTTCTAGAGGGATGAAAATACGGCCGAAAACGGGTACTCTGGCTTGGGCAAGCCGCGCCCACTTTGGACACTTTAACAATAAAAATTATTTAAGCATACTAAATATGAAAATAAAAAATTGAAAAAATTCAGACACTAACTGAAGAGATGCATGAACAATAATCCGCTTGAAAAAAAATTTTATCACAATTTTCCAATTAGTTATTCAATAGTAAATTAATAATTTTTTTCTGCTTGAACATGAACATTGCAAGTGTGATAATTGTTAAACTATAAATTTAAGATTTTTTTCCTTAATTTTAAATTAACCCCGTTGGAAAAATTAAAAAACTTTCATTTTTCAGTTTTTTATTAATAATTTTCTTTGTTGCAAAGTTAAATACTTAAATTAATCATTGAAAAAAATGTTTTTTTCCAAATATTATTAACGATCCGTTTTTATGTTATCAGAAACTGCATAAAAATAATTTTTAAGTTTTTTTATCTCTAATTGTTTAAAAAATTGTTATAAACAAATGCGTTGTTTATAAGATAATTGAATTTTTTTATGGAATTTCAATCTTTGATACAAATAATGATTTTTAAAAGAAAAATTGTTCCATAAACAAATTTTTTTATTGCTTAAAAACGCATTTGTTAATTAAAAATTATTTTCTCCAACTTCTAATTAATATTAAGGAGCCATTTTTTCTTTAAAAATCAATATTTCTTTTTCTTTTTGATATAAAAAAAAATTCATTTTTTTTTTTTTTTTTTTTTTTTTTTTTAATTTTTTTTTTTTAATTTTTAAATATAACTGTAACTTCGTCATTCTTACCTGGTTTTTCATCCTTAAAATTATTATAATTAATAAACTAATCGAGATACGATGAAAATACTTGAGACTTATTTATTCTCCATTAGATAAAGAACAAATTTAGCTGAAAAGTTTAGTTGTTACTTATTTATTTATTAAATTTATAGCAATTGTTGATGAAAAATACTTAGGGAGAAATTTTGTTTTTTGCTTTAATGCTTAAAAATCTTATCAACTATTAAAAATATGACTACCTCATTCAAGTATCTTATCAATTATTGTTGTTAAGCATATAGCATGTTAAAAACGATGCTTAGTATCAATAATGGCGTGGATATCAGTAAATATTCCAAATTGAGAGCATTTCTAAAGCGGAAATCAGATGGATACAAAGCAAAAAAATCTAAAGTTTTCGCAACATTCATCAAAGAAGCCCCAGACAACGAATACCTTGTAGCAAAAGTAAGTTCCACAACAATTAGTTAATTAATTATAATTTGTTTATATTTTTTTATTGCAGGTTGTATTTATCATGGGAATTATGGGTGCTTGTAGGAGAGATGAGATGTACAAAATGAAAATTCACGATTTTGAAGATTTAGGTGCCGCAGTTTTGGTCCACATTCCGAACAATAAAACAAAAACATCTCGAAAATTTACTGTAACGGGAGAATATGCTAACCTTGGGAAAAAATATTGGAATCTGCGACCAAGTAATGTCAACAATGCTTATTTTTTCTAAATTATCAGAAAGGAAAATGCACTGTCTAAAAAATTGGAATAAATAAAGTAAGAAATATGGGAAAACAAATTGATTCATACTTAAAACTTCCGAATCCTGAGTTATACACCGGCCACTGTTTCCGCCGATCTTCAGCTACAATATTGATAGATAGTGGCGAAGATATAACGACATTAAAATGGCGTGGCTGGCGCTCTACAACAGTAGCTGAGGGTTACATCGAAGAGTAGTAGTATTTTTTTAGTATTTTATTAATCACCAAATTACATGAATTTATAAAAGCATACAATAGAAAAAATGGGCGATTAATATAGGTAGAAGGAAAGGTTTGTCAAACCGAGTCTTATTACTGAATTTATATCAGCGGAAACATATGTATTGATGATTCACTTAAGTTTTTGGAAAACTTGTCTATGAAACATCAATATCGTAATTCTTTCCTTTGAAGATGGTCAAGATATAATGTATTTTGAGATACTCGGGCAAACATTATAATGCTTATATTTCTAAATAGTATTAACAATATCAATAGTAGTGAATAATATGCTCAGTATACTACAAAAAAGACACATTAAATATAAAATCTAAAAGTATAAAATCTCTAAACGTGTAGATAATGTAAAAATGTAAAACATAAAAATATGAATGTGTAAACGAATAAAAATATTAAATGTTACAATATAAAATACAAAATACAAACTCGTGTTAAATTAAAAGTATTCAATGAGCTAGGTGTGGATGTAAAAATAATGTGAAAATTGAGAGATTAATTCAATAAAATTTGTTCATAGTAATGTTATATTCTCATTTTTGGGCCATTTGATCACTGAAATCTTGAATAACTTAAACACATATTCCGTTTTTATATGATCTGGAGCAAGATTGAATAATTTGGGTCCAATATATGTAATTGATCTTTGTCCAATAGCTTTGTTCATTTTCGGTATATCTAGGCTACTCGCTTTTAGTCGGGTTTCATGTCCATGTTGATGATTTTTGAACTTATTTCTGTTGTGAAATATAAATATTAATAATTGTTTAAAGTAAAGATATCTCAAACTCATCAGTTCACAATATTGGAATATTTGTGCCGATGGGTAACGAAAATTTAAATTATAGATAATTTTGAGAAATCGTTTCTGTAATACCATAAGCGGTTGTACAGTTGTACTATAGACCCCACCCCATCCTAGATTTCCATACATTAAGAGAGACTGAACTAACGAAAAATATGTACTGCGCAGATCATTGATACTCAGTATATTTTTAAGTGTTCGAAAAACATACAAAAGGGCTCTGAGTCTTTTACAAAGATAGTCTATATGTATTTTCCATTTTGGATTTTGGTCAATGTGTATTCCGAGATATTTAACTGAACTGGATTTTTTCAGAGTTATGTTCTTATTTCTGCCCTGACTAGTCGAAATAACATAGCCAATAAAATATTAGGGTCGATCAATAAGTTGTCAGACCTTCCATCGACATCAGTTACAGAAAATGTTAATAATGTCAACTTTTCCCTTAAAAAAACGGATTCTATTTCCCCAAAATTTGTTTTTAATAATTGTACCGATGTAACATTGAATATTGTTGATAACAAATGAGAAGATATTTTTTCGCGATTATTGTAGTAGGTGCTTAACACATTAACCTAGTACGTTATTTTTTTTCAATTAATTAATAAAAGTACATTTGTCATGTTTGTTGTTTTTTACTTACACTGTATATTATAACAGTCGTAGAAAAAGTATAGTGTAAAACTCGCACGAAATGACCATTTCCTACTCGTATGATTTGCAGCACGAGCATACTCGTAGGAAATGTATAACATTCCGTGCTCGTTGTACAATATACTATTCTTTTATGGCCATGGCGTTAGGATTGTATTTCACGGCATGAAGGATGGCAAATATTTCCTCACTGTACACACTGGTGCTCAGTGGTAGGGGGTATCTTTTTATTTCTTCCTGAAAGACGAAAGCTGCCCCTACCTTGTCTTCTGATTTGGATGCGTCGGTGTAGAAATTGGAGTGTTCTGGGTATCGGGAGAGGAGTGCTTGAAAAGCTTGAACTATCATTTTGGGAGGGGTTTCTGTTTTGTGGAAGCGACATAGGGATGTGTCTTTATGCAGTTCGGGTATATGCCAGGGAGGTCTTGGTATATTGATGTATCCAATTTACTTCATTCAATCGTGTGAAAACTGTGGAAAATGGTTTATACTATACAATAAAGAAAAGCAATTGTACGTATTTTGAAAATGGACGATGTGCTAGAGGGAAAAACTTATCAAATCAGTACGTGATACAAGTAAGTTCATGGAATCAGGATCTGTGCAAAATAAAAAACATGAACGACCAAAGTCTATGGGAAATGGGTAGCTTGTTGCAGTTATAGGACATGCAGTGATGGACATCATTCAGTCTTTGATACAACTTGATACCATTTCTGGAATTTCCAAAAGCAGCATACATCAAATTCTGAAAGAAGCAAAATTCCATCCTTTGAAAATGCGGAATTACAAGAATTGAATAAAGATGGTCCAGACAGACGTACAGAGTTTTGCGAAATCATGAGTCAGTTCTTGATTGGTGATAATAATTACCTCTACAATGTGTGCTTTTTATTTAAATGGACATGTGAACAGGCACAACTGCAGATACTGGAGTGATGTAAATCCACATTGGCATCACAGAAACTCATTGACAAACACCCCGAAATTAAATGTTTGAGCTAGGATTTTGGGAGACCATATTTTATTGATGGTAACCTCAACGGACAAAAGTATCTTGAACTTCTTGATACAACTGTACACCCTGCAATCGCTCAGCTACTTGAAGACGATAATAATCTACTTGAAGGTCAGCTCACCTTTCAATAAGATGGAGCTCTCACACTTTCTGTTGCACTTGCACTTTAATTTTTAAATGACAATTTCACAGGGAGATGGATTGGAAGGCAAGAATCAATAGAATGACCTGCGAGATCTCCTGATTTATCACCATTAGATTTTTTTTATATCACACAGCCCAATTCCCTTGATGATCTACGCATAAGAATTGTAGATCAGTATCGTGCAATGACTTCAGAAATGTGCGGAGACACTTCGAATACCGCTTATATTTTAGTTTTATAAATTATTGTAGTGCATTCAATACCAATATGTTTTCTCCACCAACTGTATCGGGCTACTTTTATGTATTTCTTAGGCAGACTTTTTATATAGGTCGTTTGTTTCGACATCTGCAATTGTTGGAAATACCAGTCTCAATAGAATGTTCCTTGTAAACACTTCGTTCGTGAAATAAATAAGTAACTGGGGAATTCATTGTTTTCTTGTTCAAACTAACATTAAAACCCCTAGAATAAGCAATTATAATTTTATTTTTTGTCTTTCTTTCTTATTTTTCCTCGACACTTACATTTCAAACACACTTTTCGCAAGTCTATAGGTCGGCATTCGACAAATATGTCCATACCATTCGAGTTGATGTTTTCCGTTTATTGGTTCTATTTATCGATTTTGCCTGGTTTACGTTCGTTCGAAGATAGATTGCTCTATTTCTACCGCAGCTTTTCAAATTTCAGATTATGGATGAAATAAAAGAAGGCATCAAATATGTTTTCCAAACAAGAAACGAACTTACATTGGCTATAACTGCTTCCGGTCACAGCGGCATGGAAGCCGTAATGAGCAATTTGATTGAATCTGGTGACCCGGTTTTGATATGTGTGAATGGTTTGTGGGGGCTAAGAGCTGCAGATATGGCAGAAAGATACGGTAAGTTCCATAATTGTGCGTATTTATGGAATGTGCAAATCTTATGCAGGCACGGCCCTGAAAAGATCCAAGCAATGTCGGTCGGTAACTCTGTGGAATTGGAAGGGAAAAGTCTCAAAAAGAATCAAATGTGATGGAACAATAGTTGATAAATATCGATATACTATTACCAGGCAATGGTATCAGACTCGTGCAGAAAAAATCGACCCATGTATTTCCAATTATGTAGAAATATCGTATATTTGCACACGCTGTTTTGCCGTTTCAGTTTTATTGCGATTTTGATAGACATCGCTCGTATAAGTAATTCATTAATTTTCTACGCTTAATAATGAAGCTTTGTCTTCAACAATAGAAATGAAAAATATATAAAAATAAAAAAACTCTAATTTCATCCAATAAGTCGAACAGAATAACCAGAAGTTTTTTTTTAAGTAGATTTTTCATTAATTAGATAAATGATCGTTGAGACATTGGATGAACCACTATTCGTGAAAAAATTTAATTGGTATAATCTTTCAGGTGGTGTCGTGACAAAATTCGAGAAAAAATCCGGGAGATATCTTTCTTCCCCAAGAAATAGAACATTTCCTTTTGAAATTGAGGCCAAAACTACTTTTCGTTGTACAAGGGGAGAGTTCTACAGGAGTTTGCCAGCCAATTGAAGGATTGGGAGAGATTTGCCATAGGTAAAAGTAAGAAGGTTCATTGTATTAATAATCCAATGAATCCCATTTATAATAAAAAGGAAAATACATTGTAGTTTCCACAATCATGATGAAAGACTAGTAATTTGTTGAACAATTCATTTTTGGATTTGAAAAATGAAATTGCTGTTGCTTTTTTGGAAAATTATACCCAGGTTCTTAGCGACGTATATCAGGTTCCTGGGAATTAAGTTTCTCATTTCTGAATTGAAATAGTAACCACAATCAAATATCTGGGTTTCCAGCTGGACTAGACTCTATCGTTTCATGAACATTTCGATTAGATTCATAAAACAATCCCGAATATTTTGTTTTTTTAGAATTAACAATAATCTATCAACCAATTCACAGATCACAGTTTATTAGTCAATCTCTGCAATCTAAAAAAGCTGTCTCAACTAGTAATTTGGAAGAGCAGTAGGGATACTCCTTTTAATATTATGTTGAACGTTTTAAATTGGCAACATATCTCCCAAACACTGTCTTTTCTCGCCTATCTCGCCGTGGTATGCATATATAAATTATTGAACAATGGACCTTTACATTTACGAAAAAAAAAATCCAAAACTTATACAGGTCGATTATATTTCATATGAAACGTCCAATTGACTTAGAATGCCATCATATATTTTTTATTTCGAAAAGATATTGCGTTTCAAAGTGTACCCGTGACGTCACGTTCATCGAAAACTACCCCCTCCATAATCCACGTTCAGAAACACGCATTACTGTTCTTGTCAAAAATATAGCTCACTGCTTGATATACACCATTAATATATAATCGAACACTGTTTATTGATAGACTCATCAACAAAAAAACCCATTTCAACAACGGTTTTCTTCATTTAAAACATTCAAAGATTCTGAACGGGCCTTCCTTTTGATGAAGAGCGACCATTGGCAACACCGCAAATATTAAAGACAGTTCCCATTAAAATCATATTGACATTTGAGGTTAATGTTTATTGTTTATTTTTATCAACTTATTAATTTCTCAATATCATAAACGATTTGGTGTGTTTATAATGAAACAAGGCTTCGTAAAAGCAGGTTCGGAAAATTTGCCAAGGGTGGATTATGAAATGCTTTGTTTATGCAACGTTTCCAAGAACTAAGTGAACTAATAACTAAGGATTCAACACTAGCAAATCAATGAGCGCGTTTATGGAACCCCTAGTACAAGAACTAAGAACCATGACTAGAAAGTTGCCCAACTTTTAACTAAGAACTTTGGTTCTTAGTTGAAACGTTCGTGATTGTTTAGATATAATCAATCATAAATGCATTATACTTATACATATACAATATACAGTGCTAGTCAAAAGTCCCCTCCCCCCCTCGTATCTTTTGAACGGGTATACTTATAATAATGAAATTTGGAGGGTGGAAATAAACGGATGTAGGCTTCTCAACTGGTCATAACAGGTGACGCAATAGTCATAAATGACGTCACAAGGCCACTGTGACCAATAATTTTAAATGGGACCCTATGGCAAGTGACAGCTCGTTTGAAAGGTATTGAAAATACCTATTCAGTCATACCAATTTTGTTTGGGTTTCGGCTGATTTTGATTGATAAATTGAAGAAATACGAAAATTATAGTTTCGCATTTAATTAATAAAGATTTAAGAACCAGTTCTTATAATAAGTGTTCAAAATGTGCTCCATCTACTTCCTGGCAGAAATGCATCCTATTGCTAAACTCTTGTCGTACTCGTCCCAGTGTGTCAGCGGAAATTGCGCTACATTCTTCAACAATTCGTTGTTTCAGAATGGCAATACTGTCAGGTGCTGTAGCGTAAACCTTAGATTTCAAGTACCCCCATAGAAAAAATCTAATGGTGTAAGGTCCGGTGACCGAGCTGGCCATTCGATCGAACCTCGTCGTCCAATCCATCTACCACGATATTCTTCATCTAGGTAACGTCTTACTGCACCGTAATAGTGTGCAGGAGCACCATCTTGTTGAAACGTTATTTCCAAGTTGTCGAATTCATCTGGATTATCTTCTAGAATTTCAAGAATTAACGCCTCAATATCATTTTGTAACATCTCCAGATACAATTCACCGGTTAAGTTAGCATTGAGAAAAGAGGCCCAACTATGTGGTTTCCCAAAATACCGCCCAAACATTTACTTTTCTGGAAATTGAGTATGTTTTTCACGAAAGATGTGAGGATTTGTGTCACTCCAATACCTCACATTTTGAGTGTTAACATTTCCATTGAGAAAGAAAGTACTTTCGTCACTAAAACAAATTGTCTGTATGTAGCCTGGTTGTTGGTTCATTTTATTGGACATAGTTTCACAGAATTCTAGGCTTCGGTCGGGGTCATCATCTGAAAGTTGGTGCACCATTTTTAATTTGTATGGATGAAATTTGTTTTAGCCAACACCCTATGTACTGTCCTTTGACTGACTTCACAGATAGACGCAACTTGGGCTGTGGAAGAAGTAGGGTTTACTACCATTTCTCCAATTATGTCAATTTTTTTGTCATCACTAATTGTTGGTCGACCAGATCGTTTGGCATCTTGAACACTACCTGATGCTTCAAACTTCCGAAGAAGCTCCCTCAAATAAACCCTCGATATAGGGCGATCGGGGTACCTCTCATTAAACAGTCGTTCCGCTGCATGGAAATTGTTTCTACATTCACCAATTATTAAGATAGCTGCTACTTTGTCGGCTACAGTACGTACCATTTTGCCTATGTAAACACTTAAACGTCTCGTTAAACAATAGCTTAGGTAAATTTTCAAGGTATAAACACTTTTGACAAGTAGAGAATTCAAAAACGTCAACCTTTTTGACAATTAACCAGAGGCGTACTTTAAAATCTTTATTAATTAAATGCGAAACTATAATTTTCGTATTTCTTCAATTTATCGATCAAAATCAGCCGAAACCCAAACAAAATTGGTATGACTGAATAGGTATTTTCAATAGCTTCCAAACGAGCTGTCACTTGCCATAGGGTCCCATTTAAAATTATTGGTCACAGTGGCCTTGTGACGTCATTTATGACTATTGCGTCACCTGTTATGACCAGTTGAGAAGCCTACATCCGTTTATTTCCACCCTCCAAATTTCATTATTATAAGTATACCCGTTCAAAATATACGAGGGGGGGGAGGGGACTTTTGACTAGCACTGTATATGTAGGCTTTGTTTGTATTATAATATAAATAAATTCATATTCGGTACCTGTTAGTGTTTCCTTCATGTGATGAGTCAAATATTCATTAAGTTTGAACTACTGAAAATATAATTAATAATTTAGAATGAATAGACTTGAAGTATGTTCATACAAATTTCGTAAATTTTTTGCAAAATTATTTACTTATTTCACACCAATTCTTTGTTGAGGGATACTAATCTATTTTTTACAAATACAGGCTTACATTTTCTATGGTAAAATTTTTCCCTATGGTTACAAAGCTATAGAAAAAAAATATTTCCTAAGATATTAGCATTCATGAAGAGAATGTGACAACAAACCTTAGAAAACTTTGACATAATACTGCACATTCTAGTTAATCAGAGTATTTTTGAATTTCAATCAATCAAAATAGAAGAAATTATTCTTATCGACAAAGTTGTTAAAGAATTCGTCCACCGTATGCTCCTGAAATAAATTGTATTGTGCCATTTGGAGTAGCAGATATTAAAAATTTTACAGTATTGCATTTTTTCTATTCTGACCAAGTCATGGACAGACGAACAGGATCAGAGGGTTTTTCAATTTCCAGACAATAATTGAATTAACTTTCTTATAGCGAGCTCTGAAAGGGGTCGGCAAATTTCTTTCAATTTCAGATATTTCAGGCCAATATATAAGCTCTTATAAATAAATAATTTGCCATCATAGGCACAGCTTTTGTGAAAATCTTGTGAACACTTGATTTACTCATATCAGTCATCAGCCAATCGAGAGTATACATCCCCAACCCGTATCTTTTTTAAACTTATCAGAACATCCATATATTTAATTTACTCAATTTTGGTAATGTATTTCACAATGTGGTAAACATTTTCAGGGAGCCCCAAATAATATTACTCTTCTTTTCTATAAGTGCAATAGATAGGCGCTGGCGCTGCTGTCCTTCGATATTTTCACAATCAGGATCGGATGAAGACTGACTAGGAATATACTCAGAATTTCTTTTGGTGGTGTTATTTTGGTGAATCGGATAATGTACTAGCTTGGCTACTGCTAGGAGAAGAACTATTCGAAACTCTTGAGTAAATATTTCCCATGGATGTAATATCACTCAACACAGTTTTACTAGCTGAAGGAGTGATGTTTTCATTTGGTTTGGGTTTCTTCATCGTTGGTAGGTCATATACTTATGATGAAACATTGTCAGACCAATATCATTTCAGGTTGATATGTGGACAGACATCTTGCTTCAACATAAATTTGGATCCCCTTGTTCTAGCATATTCCTAATTCGTAGTATCTTCTTTCAGCTGGAACCAAAGAACAATATGTTTATAGGACTGGATATAAAATACAGTACTGATCGATGATTTTGCAAACTTGCATTGAGTGAAATTAAAGATCGTTCCTTGATGTACTCACCTGGAAATGTTCTGCACAAAAGCATATATTTCCGCTTTTTACAAAAGTTTGATTCACTTTCACTGGTGTTCAGACAACCGTGCACATAGCACTTTTTAGACATTTTCATAGTTATTAAAATTAGAAAATAATTTCCGAAATTTTTCAATACCAAACATTCATGGCGTGCTTGTTCATTTGCAGCAGTTCTCTGCATATCTCGTGTCTCGTATCTCGTATCAGATATATGCAAGAAAAAGAGCTGAAGAGAGAAAAACGATTGATAATATTCTATTCCGTGAAGCAAACGAACGAACCGATCAAAGTATCAAATAACAAATGTCATTACGTCACAATTCCATGATTCGCAACTCATACAACGATGCCAAATCAACTTTTAGTGAACGTGACGTCACGAAACCACTTTTTTCCGTATTATGGAAAAACTACCCATCAGAAAAATAAAATAAAAAATCCCAAGTGATATCAGCACATATACTTTCTAATTACAGTGTTTTCACATAGTGCATAAAAAGGTCCATTTAGGGCCGTATTATTTTGATAAAAAATGTTTTTATCATGATATTTTATTCATTGTAGGTACCCAAAAATAAATATTAACAATATTTTTCCAGATATAAGTGCCTTCTAGCGGTTGATGTGGTTGCATCTGTAGGTGGCGTGCCATTTTTAATGGATAAGTGGGGTGTAGATGTAGCGTATGCTGGGGTGCAAAAAGTATTGGGAGTTCCACCTGGATTAACGATTATCTCCTTCAGTCCAAAGGCACAGTGAGCACATTTTCTTTCAATTAGTTTGCTTCTATGATGCAATAATCATATTTTTGAGTTCTCCACACACCCAAGAAAAACCATATGATGGTGTGAATTCAAGTATAGAATATTTTATTTGACTACGTTACATAATACATGTTTGTAGCAAGTCATGTTTGGCTTACGTCTAAAAATCACATAAAAATGTAGAAAATGTACAAAAAGCGTTAAAACTAACAAGCAAATAACATCGATCACAAATATAAAAACTTTGAAAATCAAAGAGAAGTAGTGACATGTGTGATACCACAAAAGTGTGTTCTGAAGTCATCGACAGAATAGAAGCAATGCCTCAACAAATAATTTTTCAATTTCCTCTTGAAAGTATTCAGACTGAGCTCTTTGAACTCTTGAGGCAAGATATTGTATAGAGAGTAATCTATGGAATTTTTCTGCGATAGGTGAAGACGAAATCGGTTTAATCTAATGTGGTGAGAGTTTCGTGTGTTATGTTCGTGAATATGACATTGTTTCGTCAAGGATGATTTCTTCCTATGTATTTCAATCAAAACATAATATAGGAATAAAGTTGGCAATGGCATAATTTTTTGAAATTTTCTTGACAGTGGTCCCTGTATCCAATATTAGCCAGTATTCTCAATGCCTTCTTTTGCATCCTAAATATTTGAATGGAATGACATGAATTTCCCCAAAGTTGTACACCATAACTAATATGGGAGTGAAATAGTGAAAAATATGAGGTTTTCAATATATCTGCACTAGTGATGTTCTTCAATTGGCGAAGAACAAATAGAGAACCCGAGAGTTTTCTCTTCAGTTGGGAAATATGTGCAGACCAGTTGAGTCTATTATCTAATGTAATGCCCAGTAATTTAACTTTATTAGTTTCACAATTAGAGATGATTTGATTGTTAGCAGAAATCTGGATGTATTGTGTCTTCTGACCATTTAATTTCAGCTTATTAGATGAAAACCACTGATATGCACTATTAGTTACCACGTCGAGATGAGACTGTAACATATCATTATTTTTATCCGACAGAATGAAAGTGGTGTCGTCCGCAAAGAGGACCGATTTGATCGGCATCATATCATTACACAGGTTATTTACATAAATGACAAATAAGAGCGGGCCCAAAACAGATCCTTGCGGAACGCCATGCTTAATAGTTTGAAAGTTTGATAAGGTACCGTTGAGCATCACTGCTTGTTGACGATTAGTGAGATAGGTTCTTATTAAGTGAAGCGGAATACCTCTTACCCCGTAATAATTTAATTTTTCCAACAAAATTTCATGTGAGACGCAGTCGAACGCTTTCGATAGGTCACAAAGCATCAACGCAGTGTGATTTCCCTGCTCAAGTTCTCCAACCACGCCAGACACGATGTCAAACACTGCATTTATTGTTGAGCGCGATTTTCTGAATCCATATTGAGAGTTGCTGAAAAAATTATTATTCTCAAAGTAGGCATAGAGCTGAATCTTAATTATAATTTCAACCACTTTACTGAATATAGAAATAATACTTATTGGTCTGTAATTATCGATGGCTTCAGCATCACCTTTTTTAAAAAGGGGCAGTACTTTCGAAAACTTGAAGATGTCTGGAAAGATACCAGTACATAAGATTAAATTATAGACAAACAATCTAATATTCCACGGTATCTTCCTTTCGAATATGTATTTCCTGGTATTCCAAGAAGTTATTGAGTTCATTATAGGCCATTTCATTTCAGTTTGGTCATTTGAATACATTATTTCTATTTGAAAGTGATTATTGGTTTTTTCCTGATTCTTTATTATAATCAGTAAAAGAACCCCAAATAATATTTTATGATTTGAAACATAAATTAAATATTGGTTCTAGTTGTTCGACTTGGAAAAGTAGCAGATACAGCCTCTCGGACACACATCTTTTTTATGTTAACTTACATTTCCAATAATATGCCCAATTATGGTTATTGAACGTATTACGCACCACTTTCATGTCCATTGAAGATCGTTTCTTCAGCTTCGACAATACTATTCCCGTAGAGGAATCCCTTAGCATCATCACAAGGAAACTCGAAGAGGATAACCAACTTAACGAAAGGACCTTGCCTTCGAAGCCATATTGGAATTACTGCAATGCTCCCTACACAACTTATATTTCCAAGAAAACCGGTTTTTCTCCCAAGACGACGAATTTCTGATGGGATCTTTCCTTTTTCTAATAATTGCCATGATATACAAGGAGTGGTTTGAGGAGATAAACACCCCCATGATTTCTTCTCAAAAATGAACAGCATCAGAAATTCGATCACGATGGAATTGGAAACCAATAGTACCTTACCTTTCCTCGGTGTGAGGGAAGCGGCAATAACATCCGCACCTCTGTCTATAGCAAGAAAATCATACCAATCATTCAAATTCGATGAAGAGAGGAATCGTAAGAATATTGGTAGATGTCACGCCCTACTTTGGGAGACCCTGTGAAACCCTGGCCCCCAAATGTTTAGGATGTCCACTAATTATTTTGCTTGGCTTGCGAGAGGTGAAAACATTTTACTTCTGTAATTGTGACCACCCTGGTACAGTGAAATAAAAAAGTGAAGTGAAAACTATTATGGTTTATCAAAAATTATAAGAGGGCAAAAATAACATAATGGTGAATACAAAAAGAGTGAAGTGAACAATGACCAAAAGAAGTAAATAAAACTAACACTTACATTATAATAAAAACCAAGGGATGAGATGTGTCATCATGGACTGGCAGCATAAACAGGCACAATGAAAAGAACCGAGCCAAAAACAATCATTTCAATTTATATTAAAAATATCGTTGAGTCATGATTTATTGCGCTGCCTATTGCAGAATCAGTTTTGTTGCCATTTAGTACTCAGGAATTGAATTGAAATCCTTTACCTGGTTAATGAACGGCGATGAACTTTAAATATGCAGGAAATACTGTATTTCAATAAATGTGATACTGAATGATGAATTACTAATGAATAAATAAACTATGGAATTTTCAACTCTGGGCTTAATTATGTTTAAATTTTATCTTCAGTCTGGTAAATTAATTCTGAATTTTGAAAAAGAAATGATTGCTATATTTCTATCGGGTAATATTTTTCATACTTGACAATATGCCACAATCAGGAGTTACTAGATGCCGACATAAATCATATCAGAGAGGAACAACATGGTAATGGATATCCCGAGACTCCTGCGAAAAGTATGAAATAACTCGATGAACAACAACAAGGCACAGTGATCTTCCTTCCGTACATCAGAGGTGTACCCAAAATCAGAAAGATCGGAAACAAGTACAACCTTGAGAGCTGCTTCCAATCCTGCAGACCTTTACGAAGTTTCCTCACCAAGACCAAACCTGATAACAAAACCGAAATCAGCAAGAACTGTATTTTGAAGTCCCATGTGAATGTGGAGAATCCTACATCGGAGAGACAAAGAGGCTGTTAGCCGAAAGATTGACTGAACGAAAGAAATAGACTCAACGTAGGGAGATGTCGGAATCTGGAATTGCTGACCACACCTGGACAAAGCATCAAAGAATTTTGTGGGACGATGTAAGTGTTCTACATGGGGAGGAGCATTGGTTCGAACGGAAGTTCTATATGCTCAAATATGTTAATAAATTATGCCAATGATAATAATAATGAAAGGGCACTGGACTACGTCGGTTGGATAACTTTTTTTGTCATATCACGAATTTAGGGTGTTGATTGCATACATTTTTAATTTTAAATTCTTCTCATTCTACTCGCATATAATAGATATGTTTGAAGCTATTCATCCTCATTGCTATTTTTTAGGAAAGCTATATTTGAAAGAAAATCGCTTGGAAAAGTCTACTATTGGGACATGACAATTTTGGGACGTCAGTGGAACTGTTACAAAAACGTGAGACCGTATGTTTTTTGTTTACATTTTCAATATGAATCCACAACACCGCCATCAATATCAAACAATATTCAAAACACTTACATATGGAGGGATTAATATATTCTTCAATAATATTTTATATTATACCATCACATATTTTCCAGATACCATCACACTGTCAGCTCAAATTTGTTGTATGCCCTTCGAGAGGGCTTGGCTATCATGTCAGAGGAAGGTCTGGAGAATGTCATCAAACGACACGAAGAATGCTACGAGATGCTTCGAAAAGGAATTGAAGACCTAGGTCTGGATTTTTTTGTGAATAACGAGAAAAACCGATTGAAAACTGTCACTTCAGTTCTAGTCGATAAGGAAATCAATTGTAAAGATGTCATAAGTTATGCGATGAAAAAGTAAGCTGTTCTCAATGTGTTAATGAAATGGATTGCGATTTGTCATTTTTTTTAGGTATAATTTGGAAATCTCGCTAGGGCTTGGACCCACCGGAGGTGGCAACGTGCTGAGGATAGGTTTAATGGGTTATAATGCCAGAGCAGAAATTGTTGACTTTACCTTGAAGGTACTAAAAGAAGCTCTGTATCATGCTAAAATGTCAATATCGAAATTATAATAATTTGATTATAATATCATTATTAGAGGAAAGTGACCAAATATGGAATACCGTTTTGATTTTCAGGCATAACTTTCACAAATTTTATAAATAAAATACTTTTTGTGGTAATTATTAACAATCATATATTTGCACTTAAGTTAGTAACAATTTTAGATTATTTTGTTCAGTTTGAGGTGAGAAAAATTTTCAAAAACCAAATAACGATAAAAGTACCTATATATGGAATAGGTACCCCAAATATGGAATACTATAATCACTATGAAAAATTAACCTTAACTTATAAGAGACTCTTTGAAAACTATGGTATAATAAAGAAATGAACACAAATTATTTACAAAAATCGCAAATCCAGGTATCAAACTCTGGCCCAGCGCAATCATTATGTGTCCAGAGCCCACACATGAGGCACTTGATCCATGTTTCCCCATGAGTGTCATTCGAAAACAGCATACCACAGAAAATACACTCCGAATCTTCAGAGTCTGGAGCTGTACATCCTATCAAGGCATCGGGTTCGCTGTCTGTATCAAACAGCATCACCTCCTCATCATCTGAATCAGACATAGGCTTAGTCTTTTCTTTTGGTTTTTTTCCTTTTGATTTCTCCTCATTCTGTTTTTTATTCTTGTTTTTTGCTAATTTATTTTCTTTTTCTTCTTTTTTCCTGTTTTTGTCTATAAGGTCATTTTTATACGGTGACGACGTGATGACTGCTGCAACAGATGCTTTTCTTCCTCTATTAGAAGGTTTCCTTTTCTTGTTTGGTACGGGACTGATGTCATACGGAGACACTAATCCTAAATCACTGCGAGATAGTCCGGAAGTTGAGGGTACAGGTTCAATATTTGTATCTTGTCTGGGTGTGACAGCTTCAGTTAAAGGCATACAATTATCAGGTGTTCTCAAACTGGCCATCGATGGTACTTCAGGTTGGTGACCTGATGCCATTGATGTAACGTTGACTGTGCAACCATCTTTAACTGCATCTTGTTGCGCAGCAAGATAGTCGACCGCAGTGAAAATATGTTTATTCAATGGCCATAAGCCAGTTACACGAAAGCCATTTGCTGAAATCTCACCAGTTTGCATTTTCAAATAAGCTCTGCCAAACAGCTCGACAACATCATAAGGGCTTAGTGGTCAATTATTGTATCTAATCCACATGCGTAATTCTTCACTGTAATAGGTTTTTAGTGGTCCCATAAACGTTTTGTCCAGTGGCTGGAGCTTGTGAGTTGTGTGGGGAGGTAAGGAGACAATTTCTACGTTATTTTGCCTAGCAAACTCTATCACATCGATGTTACGAGTGTGAGAAAAATGGCCATCTAAGATCAATAATACTTTCGATTCCGGAGTAGGGTTTGTATGTTTGATGAAATGTTTGAACCAGTCAGTGAATATGTTCATTTGTATCCATCCTGATGGATGCGCAATGCCAACAGCACCTGGGGGACTACCTCTCATTAGCTGATCACTCATATTCTTGCGCGGGAATATAATAAAGGGAGGTACAAAATGACCAGTGGCGTTCATGGCAACAACAATCGTCATTAATGAACCCCTTTCCGCTGAGGTAAGAGAAGCTATCTGCCGTTTTCCTTTATGTCCAATCTTGCTCTGTACTACGGTAAGCCCTGATTCATCCACGTTGTATATACGACTTGGACCATAGTTTCCTTGAGCATAGACGTCTTCGAGGAGATCAAAGAATGAGTCTACTTTTTCTTTGCTAAATCCAAAGGCTCTAGCAAAAGACGAGCCAGTTGGTCTTCTCACTGATAGCTTGTCCTTATGGCGTTTCAGAAATAATTTGAGCCATTTTTTTCCAGCCATGCCAGTCGCACCAAATGGATTTTTTCAACTGATTACGACTTGCTAACATGTACGCCATTCTTCGAACATCATTTCTCGTCAAGCCATGAAATTTGCTCTCCATCGTCAAAATGTAGTCTACCAAAAGATTTTCAAGGGTTGTCCCTAAGACAGTTTTCCTTCCGAGTGTAGTAGCTGCGGCTTCTTCTGGAGAAAATTCGTTTTTCTGACATAAACGAAACAAGGTAGATCTTGGCACATCGAAGTGTTTTGCAGCTTTCAAATAACCCATTTTTTTTCTCGTACTAATTTTATAGCTTCTGCCATATGCTCTGAATTCCATTCTTTTCGCTTCGTTTTCCAATTGACACCCGCCATTCTGATAAAACCCGAAAAAAAAAATAATTAACAAAGTCATTAAGTCAGCTGATACGTCACAGTGTCCAATTATGGAATAGTCCATAATTGGACACTGTGATCCGTCCATATTTGGATTTTCCAACTATTTCAAACTGATATTCACATATTTATATTTCAGAAAGTAATACTATCTAATACCGCTAAAACATACTAAAGAACATCTAAAGGGTCTCTAAAAGTTATAAAAACAATACTGTGTGCACTTTCTGTACGAAAAATAATTATTTTTTACGTACCTTAGAAAGTTATGCGGCAGCGATAAAACAAAACACTGTCACTAGGACGAAAGGGCTGGCTCGACTGACATGCTACAACTTGTACGCGTAAATGGGAGTAGAAAGAGACAGAAAATCACTGTTTATTGCGTGTGTGAGTTTGCATTTGAGAAAAATGGGGGTATTCCATATTATGGATACTATTCCATATTTGGTCACTTTCCTCTAAACTATTCAATAAAGTTTATCAGTCTTCATATCACCTCTTATTTTTTATCCGAACCATAATAAAATAAAAGTAATTATTCAACAAAAATAGTTTCATTGTAATCAGAATAAAACCGGACTGTCGTTCAGGCTACGCCACTGAATGTTATCACACGTCAAAGCGGGCTTGCCGAAAGTACGAGAGTTCTCCAAAAACCCAGAAGCAACCGCCAAGAATTTTCTAGAGATGCCAATGACCTATATGAGGGGCAGCGCATCGCTGACGGAGTTTCTTTTCGTGAAGTGTAAATAAACGGAGAAAAATTACTTCAGTATTTTAATAGTCACGAATCCCGGATTCGTAACGATATGTTAAACACGAAAACAAGGAATAAAACAACAGAATTAAACGAATATAAAAATATGTAAATACAAAATACAATTTCTCAAATATAAAATTATGGTTCCGTGAAAAATCGGAAACTAAGCGACAATATGTCAATATGTTGAACAAAACTACGGAGTTATTCCTATTATCGCTTTTTGAATCCCAAAAATTGGCATACCTAATACCTATATCAAACGTCCCGCACGTACAGTACACCCAATTATATTTTTAATAAAATCAAGTGATAATAGTATTCAAGTAACGTAAATATAATGAATTGGTGAATATAATGATTGGTCAAACAAAAGCCTTCCAAATATGAATCTCTCAAGCATTGCTCTGCTCGTTAGGCAACCAACAATACTAACTCGAATAAGGCTCCAGTCAAACTAGTAATAGAATGAAAATAATGTTTTCACTACCAAGTAGGTATTGTAGGAAATTTTCGGTGTACCAATCTGATATATTAATTTGAAAGTTTCAAAAAAAAACAATTTTAAAGCTTCTTATTTTCTTCACTCCCACATTTTCCATTTCAATAAAAAACGCATTTTTCAAAAATGTGGACTGTGAAGACACTAGCATAGGTATTTTTTGAAGATACTGTGAAAGTTTCCAGTAATTGTAAATAATTTTTTTGTGTTTTGTCATTCCAATCCTCTCTGTACTCTAAATATCCCAAACTTCCTAGCATACTGGAAATAATATTTTTCAAACAATTTAGAATAGTTCAAAATCCATTAATTTGGTACTCATCCCGCCATCTACAAGTTAGGGGTCTAATAAAAAAAATCATAAATTCCTACAAATAATTACCTACAGTTACCTAGAATCTGATAGGCCAACAAGGAAATTACTTAGATTACCAGTTTTTCCAGGAACTAGATGGCACTTGCTGAATTTTTCTTCAATGGTGATAATTCTTGAATAAGGTAATATTTTAAATCAAGCACTTCTTCAACTCTAAAATTCTTTGTCAGATAGATCTGTAAATGCACATTTCGGAAATGTGATCAAACATAAAATCTTTGCCGGATTAACTTCAGATACCTACCTATATCAAAATTTATCGAAAAGATAACACATTTTATAATCAATAAATATGCCACATATATTTGGTTAATAAAAACCATCCTGTCAAAGGTAACACCTTTACCAAAAATACCACTTACTTTGGCATGGTAACACCCTCCAATTGAAATTAATGATTTAAGCCTTTTGTACTTTCGAAAAGAATAATGCTGATTTTTAGGTCTGCCATCTGTTTGCGGTTTGTTATTAGTTATTAAGTTGGTCCTAAATTTTGTATTTAAATGTTGGCGGTAGTATGTGCTAATTATTATTGAAATGACAATCTGAACTAAATTTAACCTTCACTTGAATAACTTCCCTCAAACACTAGCGCCTATTGTGGTTGTTTAAGGAATACATAGACAATACAATAGCTTACAACCCGAACATAAATTCAACCCCACTTTCAATGTGATGTTTCTGTAGCAATTGGAAATACTATAATAATAAAAATATAAGTTAAACCATTGTTTAGAGAAATTATATCAATCAATCAATCAATCATGCTTTATTGTCAGAAGATAAAAAAATCTCATAGACAAAGCGATAAAAAATGATTATATTGAACTGAACAAGCATAAATATATAAAATATAAATATAAAATAATTATAATTATAGGTTTGTAAAATAAGATATACATACAGTTATTACTCACAATATTTGACTAGTTTGACGATGATACTCAACTTACTGAATCTAGGAAGAATTCTTCCAGTGTATAATAGCCTTCTCAACCAAAAGCTTATTACTTCTTTTGAATTTATTGAGATCCCGAATCTCCCTTATTCTTAATGGAGGTGGTTATAGATTTTTCTGCTTTGGTAGATGAGCGACTTCTGAGTAAGAGCAGATGAAGGTTTCAAAAGAGAAATCTGATTAGGGCGACGAGTTAAAATTTTTTGTTTTAAAAATAGTGGACGACAAGAGTCCCGGTACTTGGCTTTACATATATATCTCATTGCCCGTTTCTGTAGCAAGAAGACCATGTTGAATCGGTTTTTTGAACACATACCCCAGAAGGAAATGCCATAACGAAGGTGTGACTCTATCAGTGAAAAATATACCTGTCTGGCATTTGTGATGCACAGCTCATTTGATACAATTCTGACTGCATAACAGCCTGAAGCTAGTTTCTTGCACAATTGACTAATATGACCTTCAAAAGCTAATTTTTCGTCGATATGTAGTCCTAAAAATGTAATGTCTGAGACATTGGGGATAACTTCATCTGCTAGATTGACATCATCATTTAGAGTACATTTGAATGATACAATGTTTGTTTTCCTGATGTTGAACGATAAAAGATTGGCATCACACCACTCTTTCACTTTCTCTATATCCGCGCTTATAACGTTATGAAGCTCTGCGCTATTCTTGTTATGACATAGTATCGTCGTGTCATCTGCAAACATTGTAAATTTTCCTTTAATGTCCACTTCAGTTAAATCATTTACATATATCAAAAAGAGCAGTGGTCCCAGTACCGATCCCTGTGGTACACCACATCTCACTATGCCTTCTCTTGAACCTGTCCCATTTAGCAGCACTGTCTGACGACGGTCAGCCAAATACGAACTGAACCATGTCAGTGCAGTACCTCTAAAACCATAGCGTTCCAGCTTTCGGAGGAGTATCACATGATTCACACAATCAAATGCCTTTGTAGTCGACAGTTCGAAGCATCTAGCGGTAAAAGTTTAAACTGTGTGAAGGTAACAATGCATACGTCTATTAGAGGCGCTAGGAGTACCAATAGGCTTTTTCATTTAGATGACAAATGACTAACTTTGTTTACCTGTCAGACCCAACGGCATTGAGGCGAATTTTTTTTTAAAGGAAATAAAATATTTCCGAGTTTTCCTATGGATAGTTGACTTGAATTTACATGGAGAAGAAAACTCACTATTAGAAAATATTCGTGTACATTATTTTATCTACGAATGAAAGGTTTTTTGCGGTATAAAATAGGTAATAAGTACTTAACCTACAAAAAAAGTTACGAACGCCAATGTATGCAGGTGCATTTGGCATGAAGTTGACTGATGACATAATGTGAAAATACCGCTAATTTTGAACTAAGCCAATCTCAAATTGTTATTTCAAAACTAACCAATGGCTATTCACTTTCCCAATAGCCAATCAGACTTTGGGTCTCAAAACGAGCGCATGCGCCTTAAAAAGTCATCTAAATGAAAAGGCCTATTTCGAACTATGTGGTAATCTTTATGTGCAAATCAAAATATTTCAGAAAAGGGGCACATGGCTGTTCTCTATTATTTACAACTATTAAAAAATGGTCAAATGGGCCAACAGGAAGCAAGGACGATAAACCTAGTGAGAGAATTATTAAAAAATAAAATAAATCGGGCTTGCTCTCTAGTTGCCAGAGATGTGCCATCCTGTGGAATAATCCACCAAGAAAATGAACACTCCACCGCTCCCCCAAAATAAGGAACTTGTTTAAAATTGGCCAACTAATATAAACCTTCACCTAGATCAACTTTTGCAGTGAAGCCCTGCTGAATGGTTTAAGTTTTCATGTACTTGCTAAGAATATTCATTTTCTATTTCAAGAAACCATAGAGAAATATAATTCTGATATCACATCTAAGGAGATAATCTGGTATCACTCCAAAATGATGTTTTCAGTATTGAGGAATATAGTATATTTTCTTTTTGAATACCAATTACTATAGGAAATGTATTTAAAAACCCACATGAAAAACAAGAAATTGTGAAATTTCCCTGAATTTACTAATATAAAGTTTTGGATTTACTTTTTTATTCATATATTTGGTCGGTTGTTTTTGTATTGAAGCAGAACATATTTCCCTACTGTTTATTTTAAGCCTGTGAAAGGCTACAATCATAATTGTTTTCATAATTTGTTGTCTTTCTCAACTGTTAACAATTCTCAAAAAAAAACTACAGCACCAAATCTGTATGCACTGAAAAATCCAGTTCAATTTAATGCCGACTGAGGATATATTTCGCAAATATATTCCGGAAATCATCAATCATGATTTGAAAAAAAAATGTTCTAATGGAATATTTTACACTGAAAATAAAATATATCTAGTTACGAAATGATTTGAAATATCTTGAATAATGTGTCGAGTAATAATTTGAAGAACAGTTGAAGAATTCCTTCAGACTAGTGGTAGTACGTCTTCAGAACAAGGTTTTTAATGTGGCTAATTTTTCAAATGAATAATTATAATTTTGTCTCTTAAGAGATGAGGAATATAATCAGAAAACAAGAACATTTTCTTGTGCAAATAAAATTATCTCAAAAATGTATTTTAACAATGAACAAAATTGGACACAATGAAGCCTTGTCAAAATAATTGAAAGAAATATGATGAATTATCATTGTTCATTTTTTGGTAATGATTTGAAATATATTATTCAATAATTTCA
The DNA here is from genome assembly GCA_018342105.1 of Gonioctena quinquepunctata. Taxonomy (NCBI): domain Eukaryota; kingdom Metazoa; phylum Arthropoda; class Insecta; order Coleoptera; family Chrysomelidae; genus Gonioctena; species Gonioctena quinquepunctata. The sequence continues at coordinate 715,556 of JAFIRS010000116.1, read as the reverse complement.
CTTGTACACCAATAGATTATTGTATACGTTTTCTGTATATTCTGGGAAATAAATATCAGTTCAAAATATCGTTTAAGAGGCAAGATATGACTCCCCAGATACCATAATTTTTCCAAGAGTTTGTGGTGTGGAACATTCGAGGCTTTGGTCAGATTATGCTTGTTAGTATGAGATCAATTTTCAAAGCCTTCGTCCATTTTGTTAACTGCATTAATGGTTGAATGAGTTTTTTGACAAAAATACATGTTTTCAAATAAAGTTTAGAAAAAATTAATATAATCGTTATCGGTCAATACTTATTTGGAAAGTTTGTATGATGCCCTTTTGAAGCAGTCAGGACATTTACCATGGGTAAGATTTTTTGAATTTTGCTAAAGGATTCATAGAAAATTTCAAGCACTGCTTCAAATGCTCCCACTAGTTGTTCGGTATTTATGTCTACATACACATACAATTTTTGCTCTGCTAAGTAATAGAACAGGAATTCAATATATGGCTATAATAGTATTCATTAATCCTTTTGTACAGAATTCATATAATATAAATATTTTGTTTTGAGATTGTTAGCAAAATGTATGTACTGGGTCTCCATGATTCTCAAGTTCTGATGTACGGCAGTAGTTAAGTGTTTCGACTAATTCTATTCGGATGTGCTGCAAAAGAGTAGCCACTTATTATTGGTATGTTGACCATCGATTTTCTACCATAAGTCCTAGTATATTTGATTTTGCATTTTTACCATACCAGAAAGATGCAGATGCCAGAATATATTTTAGGCATCTTACCAGAATATCAATACCTGCTCATCTATACCATACTAGTGGAGCAACAGAAAAACATTGTTTAAAAAATAACATACCATCATTACTAAAGTGCGTTTAGAATTCTTGGAAATATGATTTTTAAGAATGTATTTGTGGTTTAAATAGAATTTGGAACAAAAGTCTCGCAACAATGCATTGTTAAAATGAAATTCATCATTATTCATTATTCTGAAGAATTGTAAAAAAATCTAAGTTTCATTTTGGTTTGATTGATAATATAATCTGAAATTGACAATTGACATTGACAATTTGACATACAAGTGGGGTATTGGTTTGTTTGGTATCATTGTACATCTTGTACATCGAAGTAACGAGATGGTGATGTTGATGAGGGCGGTTATGGATCGCCATATTTACTAGTGGCGTTCTAATGACGTCCAGGCATTGAGAGTGAACTATGGTGCGCTACTGTGGAGTGGAGAGGTAAGAAGCACACTCTCCGAGCTCAGAAAGTGGCCCGAATGGCGATTGTGTACTATAGGGTGTGGTCTGAATTTCGTGTTTCAGATAGAATTACTTCTTTTTTCCAATTATGCACTGAATTACGCCTTCAGAAAGCGGATGTAGGTCTCTCTTTCTCTAATTTTACTATCAACTCTCACAACTTTCAGCGCTTTCTTTTGAAAAAGTATTTTGGTACACTAACGCCATCTTTACTCAATATTTTTTTTAGGGACACTTTTTGTAACAGATATAGTTCTCTAATGCTGTTCAAATGCGACAACAGGAAGCAAGGACTATGAACATATAAGAAGCTTCCTTTTTGAAGCTTCGTGCACCGGAGCTGTAACGTGTTTGTTGCACCTGACCTGAGCTACTCCCAAATAAAACGCATTTTAAGGAGTGTACTGTGTATCACGATAAACATATTGCACATGCGCACGAGGTTTCATTTTGTATAGGATTCTTGATTTATTTCGAAGAATTTTATAAATTTTAATAATTAATATTCATTTGGATATTTGTTGATTGGCGAAAAAAAATCTATAAAATTCCAGACAATATACTAGGGTCTGAATTTTGGTCACTCCTGATAGAGCCCGATCATAATCCTCTTTGCTATCGAAAATATCATACATATTTTTCTCGTATTCATTTATTTGTAACTCTTTATTTTCAGTCACACCATGCATTTTATTTTGTGAGTGATTCTACCAGAGATTATAACATTAGTTGTTGCAATTTGTGTATGATAGTCGAACATAAACATTATACATAACCAAAAAGGGCTTGTTGCACAAGTTCTTGGTAGGTGCAAGAGGGGGCATGGGAAGGTTTTTGGTGTTGCTCCGGGGCTTCAAGCACCACCTAAAAAGAACGGGTTGATGTCTGTGTTCGTGCCCCGGTACAGCTCCGGTGCTACATACATGGCCAAAAAGAAAGCTGTAATAGAGAGAGAGATAGTTCTCCTTTCCTTCACCCTCCATAGGAACTATTTTCGAATTCATACGAAGCCGTTATTTGTTCAAATGAAGATTTGTTGTGTATTGTTTTTATCATGAATCTCTAATCTGGGGTGTTTTTCCCAAAACATTCCATATAAATGAAAAATTAGTTTTCATGAAATGCTTGCGAGTGGGTATGAACAAACTATATTAGTATACGGATAGGTATCATACGATATACCATAGAGAAACTAAAAATAAAGAGAGTTGTCAAACCTGCAGAAAAAGTTGGCACCACGTTTAGACAGTGGCGACATAACTCGCAACTGGCCGAACTAAGTTAGTACAGGCGGGTTTTTTAAATGTATTACTTTTATATGGTTGATATGGTATATATTTCATAAGTGATCGATTTGCAATTCCTGTATTTCATATAAATGGTTGTATCATATGAAATTCAGGGATATCAAATCGATCACTAATAAAATATATACAGTAATCGATTCGTAGACTGTTAGTTCGTGGTTGAAATAAAGTTTCAAAATAAATCTTTGTTTCATGATATCAAGAACAAAATAAAAGTTCTTATAAAATAAGAATAATGAGTTTAACACCATAAAAAACATTTTATTTTATCTAGGACAAGGTACAACTACAGACAAAACAATAATAAAACTCTGAAAAACAGCAAAATTAAAAATATTCTTCAGTCTTATCATGAAATCAACCAAAATGAAAACAAATTACATTTACAACATACCTTCAATAATTCTGTTAATTTATTAGCACAAAGGAGAACGCGTAGGTATGCAAATACTCCAGTTCGATGATAATCATCAAGTAGACCATGTACTTCGTACTTCCTCAAATGGTGATAGGAAATGAAAACTTTTGGATGGAAATAAGTACCAATTTGTGAAAAAAATTCTGCAACTGATGGATGGAAATAAGTATCAGTTTCTGAAAAGCAGCTTATATTTTACCTTGTGAAAGACTATTTCCAGGAACTTCAGCGTCAACTCGAATAACAAAACATTCTATTTTCGATGTTGGATTCCGAATTCAAGTCCATAGTATAATTTCTATCATTAATTTTTCGATGACAATAACAGTAGAATTATTCTGAAATTATTACGTGGTTAGTCATTTTCTGACAAACGTCGAGATTGGAAAATTATCATTTCATCATTCGTCTGTTGATTGCGGGCAGCGCCTCCATGCGCGACTGGCCGTACCAAAAACTTGGTGGTCAAGATCGCCAATGTTTCAAACAGTCTCTTTATTTTTAATTTGTCTATGCGATATACTTATTTATATAGAATCTCCTTTATAAACAATGACGATACTCGAAAGCGCTATCACAACTAGATTTACTATTTTGTTACTTCAAAGTAGACATCATAGGTGTCACGACCATTCAAACGTACCATGCTGTGAATCCTGAATAGGGCACACATTATATTATTTTAATTTTTTTTGTCTTAAAGGCCCTCAAAAATTACATTTTGTGAAAATAATTCCTCAAATCCCAAAATGTTGTTGACATTTTCAAATTTGAAGGTGCTTCTCAATAGGGGAGTGCCGCACAAGTTGCCAACTTCAAGAAAACTTCTGCCTCTCCAATTGTAAGAATTTTATCAATGTTGTGTAGAGAATCACAAACTAAATGTGCTAGATCATTTATTTTCAGTCCCAAAGTGTTATATTTTTTTGTTATATTAGTAGGGGACTTTGTGTCTATATCTCAAGTGTTGGTGCCTGTCTCAATCTGATTCCTGCTTTCGTGCGTTACTGTCATCTGTCACTATGCCATTTGAACCTTAACATAGAAGAATGCGCCTTCTTCCTCTTGTTGCTTGACTTCCGTTGTTATCAATTGTTATTGTGTTGTGTTTTCTCTTCAATCTTTCATTCACAAAATATTGTCTGTGCTATCACATTTGTATACAGAAAATCTCTGTGAATGACACATTTGATATAAGAAATATGTATGCGCTTCATGAGCAAAAGAAATCAAATTGATATATCAAATTGGCGATTTTCCAAACAACCAAAGTCAAACAATTGCCATTGGAAAGGCAGAAATTTTGAAGGTTTTTTTCAAGTTGGCAACTTGTGTGGCCTCCCCTATTCAAACTCGATTTGTCCTTCACTTGAATAACCAAACACTAGCGCCTATTGTGGTTGTTTTAGCAGTATTGAAAGGCCATACTATTTTTCAGAACCCAAACATAAATTTAATCTCACTTGTGATGTTTTAGTACCAATTGAAAATACTCTCATAATAACAATATAAGTACAGCATATAACGAAGACAGTTGAAATTATAGTTGACAGTTCCAAGCAACTAGCGGTGAAAATTTTAAGTTTGTGAAGTAACAATGCAAACGTCCATCAGAAGCGCCAAGAGTACGTTTTTGAATGTGATGAAAAAATTGGCGTTTTCAATTTTGGATTATAATTACATTATTTCTGAGCTTTCTAGGTAGTAATCTTTATGTGCGAATCAAAAAATTTCTAAAAAGCGGCACATGCATTTTCCCTATTATTTAAAAACTTGAAGACATAAATGTGTTCTCTTCAGATTGTAGGAAAGACAGTAAGGAAAAATGCAAATTCGTAACAAAATTGTTCAATCTCATATAGACATCGGATATCTAGCTAACGCCATCTACTATAGGACCCATAGCTATGATTGGACCTCATCGTTATTAAATGATAAAGAAGTATGTTGACTGACTACCGTTCTGTACCGTATCATAAAATATTTGCAGTGTCGACTTGTTTTCAGAAACGAAGTAATGAAAATATAAGTGATTTCTCCTCGAACTTAACCATACAAACCGGGTTAGCAATAAGTTAACCTGTCAATATTCCTCGAAGTGTATTCCAAACTATGACGTAAGAGTTAACCAACCACACAAACCATTTCACTGAGATAGTTTGACAGAGTAGTTATCTTGTTGGAAGTTAGGTTTTTTGTTTGTTCATATGGAATGATAAGGATAAAGGTCCTATCTCAGTGTAAAAGTATATTAAAAATATATAATGGATTCATACAAAGTATATGTGAATGAGAGATTATATCAGATTATGTTCATCATCTTCCAGCATTTGCATAATCCAGATATTGATAAAATATATTCCCGATGAATTGATGGCCACTAAAGAAGGGTGTGGTGTAATCTGAATATCTTCTATAAATTCCAGTACTAATAAATTTGCCACATTCATTTTCATTGTATTTTCAAGAACTCGAAGTACACATAAGTAAAGAAAAGATAACAAAATATTAATCATCGCCGTAATGAAAATTGTTAACCCTAAACCACAGAATATAGGACTCCTATATTCTGTGCCTCAACAACAAAAAACAAATCTGTCAACCTTCACAAGTTAAACCGAAGTCTACCGTGACGTCATACAATAGTTAACCTGGTTTGCGTGGTTAAGTTCGAAGAAAAATGACTATATTCTCCACCAGAAAGAAGTCAAGGATAACGCTATACCGACTCTGACTTGCAGGGTACCAACAAAAATGACAGCGGCCTTACATGTGTCATAAACTTAGATCATATATGCTATATAGCATATATGATCTATGGTCTTAGAGTTCACAAAATGATTTCGAAGGTGCTATCCTCGAATAATATTCGTATACGAATATGGATTGTTTTCTCACTTCTTCTTCGCATGATAATTTCTTTGTATAGTTCAAGAAAGTATCCCACATAGAAATATTTGAACAGATCACGCTAGTGGAAATGGGAAAGCAATTCATATTCGGGTACTAATGAAGTTCGATCCGTGTACCACTTGGCCCACTCCATTACATTCGTTTTCGTCCTCCTTTACTCTCAATTCCGAATGCTTCGATTTTTCCATCAACCCTGCTCCCTCCGATTATTCAGAGTAAGAAACGTATCTTTCTTCAGTAACTTAACGAAAATATATCACTGTTGAAACATTTTCAAATTATTCTCGAAACATATACATTTATCCGAGTTACGGAAATCTATAAGTATATTTTCAAGTTGGATGTTGCAGCGCTATCTTGTGTTGTCTTATTCAAGTGCTTTTTTCTTTAGAGGTAAAGACATATTTTCCCCTCGCTTCCTTCAATAATTTCCCACCAAATAAATTCAAAAGTAATCTGTATAGAAAAATTATTTTGAGTTAATCTATTGTCACCTGGTACGAATGACAACTATGATCATTATCTATTTTCTGTCTATTATTTTCAATGAAAACTCCAAACTCACACTATAAGGAGGCTATGGTTTGAGGGTTTGGCGTCAAACAAATGCTAAGCGATAAAGAATTGTAAAAAAAACTCTCATTTTCATAGTTGAGAAAAAAGGAAATGTGAACAAGTTAATATTAAAGTGTTATGAACTGGGTGCGAAAATGCACTTTTAGAATTGATTGTGGTGAGTTTTCTACTTTTTCTGGTGGTGGTGGTGGTAATCACTGGTTAGAACGGAAAACTATCATACTTAAATGAATGGAAGATTCAGTTATCACTCTTATGATTTATGTTATTGTTGGTATTGAATTACTCATATAATATATATGAAACATCAGAGAGTCTATTGAATATAGACCAAAGGACACACACAATCTTCTGACAAAAAATTTGGAGAATCCGATCCAATATTCTCCTTTGCATTCACGGGTAAATGTTCACTCATGCAACCTAAAAATAGCTGAAAGACTTTTCTAACATACCTGCTTTTTTATCCTCAACACGAATCCGGAAACCCGGTGGTCTCATGCCGTTTCGGAGTAGAGCCCCTTTTTTTGTTCTAGAACCTAATTTTCAAGCACAGTTATCTCGCGCAAAAATCACTCAAAATGCCCCCTTTTTTCAAACAAAAAAATGCTTTCAGATATTTTTAGGGAGCATGAGTGAACTAATTATACATGTACCCCTATAGAGTGACTTTGAGGGCATCGAATAAAAGTTGTGTTGTTTTGAATTAACCGAACGATGTATAGGTACCTACATATTTCCTTGAATATTATTTGACCTAAATTTGATAACTATTTGTCAATGGTAAAGTGAAGAAACTACACCTTGAACCCACTTTTTAAGCTCCAGGACACACACAATCTTCTGTTGTAAACTGGACAAAAAATTTGAAGAATCCTATCTAATATTCTCCTTTGCATTTACGAATGAATCGAGATGTGTTATTTTATTCTATACCACCCTCACATCAATCTTGTGATATGTATCATTTATTTACCTATAGAGTGACTTTAAGAGACAGCGAATAAAAGTTGTGTTGTTTTGAATTAACTGAACGATGTATATAGGTACCTACATATTTCCTTGAATATTATTTGACCTTAATTTGATAACTATTTGTCAATGGTAAGAAGAAACTACATCTTGAACTCACTTTTCAAGCTCCAGCTCATATTGAATTTGGAAAACAGATGAATGAATATATTTTAAATGGGGTTTTTTTTTATTCGAAATATGCCAACAAACTTTTTAGGGATTATATAACCTATAAATGTTGGAAATGGTATTCCTCAATATTTGTGGGAATAATATGGTATTTCATCTTATTCAAATAGGTAGGTATATGGTGAACATTGACTTTCTCTCTACCCTAGTCAAATCATAAACAATTGACTTCTTAAAGAATGTCAGTTCACTGGTGAAGTCATTTTCACTTTCTTCTGTAACTCTTGAAGATGTTATGGATACCATTATTAGTTCATTGAAGGATTCGAGTTGTTGTTGAGAACGCCAAGTTACAGGCTTTCAGTGTCTCAAAAATTTTCTCTGTATATACATTTTTATACCTGGAGCAATAAGAAGGCTAAATTTCTACAATTTCAAACAAAAAGTTTTTTTTTTTACTGAAGAACTGTCTTTACTCGGAAAATGAGTTTCTCATTTATGCATTCACGAACGAGGATTTGTGAGCAACACTCAACCATTTGGGCTTCGTTTATCTTATTCACGTTGAATTGCGTTTTGTCTTTTGATGAGAATGTTAACTTGGTGATATTTGTGCTTCGATTTATTTTATTCAGATTGGATTGTGTTTTGTCTTTTAAATCCTATTAGTTGTAACTCTTAAATATATAAATACTTTTTATTTTAAAAGACCTGCTACAAATGTATTCGAAATATGTAATGTAGTCAATAAACTCTACTCTATGGGATGGAAATATTAGTTCCTTAGTAGAACAATATTTCGTGTGCAATGTAAATTACTCTAATGAAATTTTGTGATTTCACCACCTTTGCATATACCATGTATTGTTTGATAGGAAGTATATGTTTTTTCCCAAGCATACCTTTGGAATTCAAACTGCTCTGCTTATGGATTTCCAAGAGCATTCTGGTTTTTCTCGAAATAAAACACATTTGTACATATTAATGAAGCATATAATGTCTAGCTAGCAGGTACACTTAGATTTTAATATAGCTTTACTGTTACTTACTGCATTTGCTAATATATTTACAAGTCCACTGATTTATTCACAAAAAAATCATTAAGTTACCAAATGCAACATCATGAGGCCCACATTAAGTTATTTATATTACAACTCAGAGGAAAAGTTATGAGTCCATATAAGTTTTTCCTCTCTTAAAAATTACGTACGTTTGTAGCTTATACTAGAAAAATTACAAAGCGTATAGGTATTTAATATGACAGCAGACGTGGCGAAAAATACAATTTTTCATCCAGTCTTTTATGTCCTGCAAACAAATTGATATTTACAAGTTCATTTCTTAAAAAAATCACATTCACTCATAAAATACTTAAACTTAGACTAAGTAATCATTCAGCAAAATACTGTAGTATTGCAAAGGGAGATTCCAGAATATAAATTGATATGGTCTACGGGGTGTCGTAGAATTGATTACATGTTTTTCTTTATCGATTGATATATTTGACACCAAAACATCTATTATATAGTTCTTTTCCGGCCACCCTGTATAAAATGCTCCTACAAGTATAGGCAAGCAATGTCTCATAAAATTTTCACAATTTTGATGTTTGTTTCTGACATACATGAAAAAATCTGCAATAAAGTACCTATTTGTTTTCTTTTTTTTTCAGTAATGGCACCGAATATGATATGTTCTACCAACACTCATGAAAGTGACCAAAATTCAACACTTTATGTTCATTTAGGAGTGTAGAAAATTGATTAAGTAACAAATTGAGTAATGGCATTCACGATTATTTTATCTTCCTAAAAGAGAAACAAATGACTAAATATTATTTATTTTTGAAACATGTGTTCAAGAGTTCCCTATGAGTAGAAAAAATTTAATCCCAATACAAAAAAAATTGCCAGATTTTGAAAGGGTTTTCAATATACCACAATTCCAACTGAAATTACATGCTATTTTTATTACAAGCTTTTATTCAGTTTCACCTGTCCCAATGTTTGTCATCAAATCTTGCAAGTTAAATTTGACCCACTTCTAGTAGTTCGATTGACGTGAAATTTGGCAGGTGTTCATAGTTCCCGTGACAATGCATTATGCGTTTGTTAGAGAAAAAAAATGGCGGCTCCAAGATGGCGGACGATATTTGTGTTTATGGTCCGATTCGATTCAAAATTGGTATGTGGGGGTTTTCGGGGTCGGAGATTATGAATTCACAAATTCAAGATGGCGGCTCCAAGATGGCGAACGAGTTTTGTAATTATGGTCCGATTCGATTCAAAATTGGTATGTGGGTGTTAGGGGTACTTACTAAAAAGCACAAAATAATTAATGAAAAAACCTTTTAAAAAAAAAAACAAGCTTTTATTCAAATACCCTAAAAAGTACAAAATAATCGCTTTGGATGTGTGACGTAGGTTATTCCGTGAGTTATAGATTCAAAAGCTTGTCGCATCTGTATTAGAAATGAAAACTTTGCGCGACAAGCTCTTGAATCTAGAACTCACGGAAAGATCCAAAGCAATTATTTTGTACTTTTAGGGTATTTGAATAAAAGCTTGTTTTTAAAAAGGTTTTTTTTATTAATTATTTTATTCTAAAAGAACATTCATTGAACTAAAAATCAGTATTGAAGTTTCTGGTACAGAAGCATATTTATAGTTGATATTTTCAACTAATTTTCATCAAACTAATTTGATACGGATTATATTGGCAATGCCATTACTCTAGTCTAGTTGGATAAGTAAACATAACTTGTTTTGGCCACTATCAAAAAAGTTTAGCTATATCTCTCTCTCAACCAGGGAAAAAACAAAAAAATATTTCATTACAATGAATTTTAAAATAAAATTCACCACAATGATAATAAATTAACGGTATAAATATTATACAACAACCTGTTTTTCATTTTTTCCCATAACGATCAATCAGCCTTCATCTCTAGTGAGTATTGAGAATTCTATCTCGTAGAAACCCTCTGTCTATACATTTATGGAATAATTTATTATAATTTTGTCGAATAAATAGTACAAGATTTTTATTAGCGCAGTCAAATAATCTTCCTCCGACCTAGAAAAATATAAATAAATAAAATCTCAACTTGCCACCACTACGCAATTTGACTCCGCTTCTGCCTAACTTATATACACCGTACAGGGCGAAGCGTTGAAAAATATATCACAATTATTCGATCCACAAATAAATACCTATCCACAAAACAATATGTCCAGACAATTCATCCATCTGAATTGTGACTAGTTTTTCCACACTCACCCTGTCAATAACTAAAATACAAAATAAATATGACAGCTCTCCTCTTTTCTCTTCTCTCAACTGCCTCAGTCTTCTTTGGTAAGGGGGTAACTAGGACTTGGAAAGCCCGTTTGGAAGTTCCACAATTACGTGCCTTGCCTTTCACACCGTATGTGAGGCCCTTTCTTGCATTTTTCTCCTTTGCCTCATCCGCTGACATTCTTTCGCAGTACAACAGGAATCTGAAAAGTCCATGGACAATTTCTTCTCTTTCCTTTCCCTACGGAATTCAAATAAATTCTTGCAAGTTTTCCATTCGCATCGCTGCCTTTCACACGTTGGAGTACCATTCTAAAATAAAAATAAATATTGATCATCCCCCACATCATGTAAAAATATTGTTCAAATTAATACAGTTAATTTTTTTGGGCTCAAAAAAAATTCAACTCTCAGATCATCATTCTCAGAGACTGTTTGAAATAGAGTATAGAGTTATGCGCATCGAGCACAAACATTGCTGGGAGGTTTTGGGATGTTTTTTTGAGATGCTATATGCCCTTTCCAAAGAGGACTTCGAAGGATGTTGGAAGTATTGTATTTGTTCTTCTATGGTATTTCTTTGTATGCCTACTGAGAGGTATCAGCGAAGTGAAAAAAAAATTTTACGTGTGGATGTTCTTTCTAGACATAACATAGTTCGCCAGATATTGAATATAAATTTATTGTCCAGTTTCATAATGGTTCTCGTCAATTTTTGTATGGCACATGGAATACTGTGAAGTATTGAAGTTTTTTTTTATTTTTAACTGAGAAAAACGTGGAAAGTGATGAGTGTTTGAAGTGTAGTGAACATTACCAATTATATAATAGACATTTTTGATATCACGGAATGAGTAAGTAAATGAATTATATGAATTAAATGTATCAGAAGAAACATAAGCACACAATGTGTATTTTTTGATAGGTTGTTCGAATCTGTAATGACATGTTCATTGAAAAAAACAACCCGTTTGCTTTATAAATTTTTTCCATTCCTACCACATTTAAATTACTGCGCAACAATTTTATTCTTATTGAACCTGAATGAAATCAACCGATTTCAAAAATTGAAAATCGTGCAATGCGCATAATATTAAAATGTCCCAAACAGACCCCAATAAAAAATATGTTGAGTACATTGGACTGGTTACCGCTTAGAGTATATTGGCAATATCAAATTTTAATATTTATTTTCAAAATAAAATCCGGCAATGCTCCTTCATACCTCCAAGAAATTGTTAAGTACAAGTATGAAGTACATAATTATGATACAAGATCTAGAAATGATTTTTCAATTCAGATGGTATCAAAAAAAGGAACAGAAACATCTGTATTTGTTAGAGGATTGAAAATCTATAATCAGCTTCCCCTAGTCATAAAAAAATGTTCTACACTTGTGTCCTTTAAAAGTAATCTGAAAAAATATCTGTGTGACAGTCTCTAATAAAGGAAATATTTGTGAGTTTCGTGCCTGCTATATTAGTCAAAAATTTACTTATATTTTTTTTTATATAATCTACTTTATAACATGTTTGAATTTGTTATGTGTGCATATAAGTGTATTATTTATGATAGCTTATTTATTGACTATGTGGTATATCTAAGTGTATGTAGAGTTCATCCAGTATTGAAACGACCGTTTGGTAGGTAGAGAGGGGGAAAACACGAGTGGACACGATTTGCTGTGCTAGGGCGAATCTTCACCAGTGTCTTGGCATGCAGCGTTTGAAAGGTTAGGTTTGTTTAATTAATAAATAGGTAGGGCAGTTATTTATTCAACATTGCAATAGTTTACTCGTTACCTTGCCAAAATGCCCAGTGGTAAGTACTATTCAGTAGCGGAAAAAGAAATAGGAGTGTTAGGAAAGTTATAGGAGTGTAAGTTCTCTACGTCTCGTGAATCGCCTCTACCAAATAATTGTTCGGGTATCTTCGATAAAAATTGGTTGTTAGGTGGGGGAAGGCCAAAGTGGTCGTTTCAATACTGGATGAGCTCTATGTATGTAGTGTAAGTCCCTGGACTTCCTCTTTTCCTCTCGTGAATGTATAGATGGGGTCAAAATATCACCAGTAATTCATATAACTTTTGTTCCTAAAAGCCTTCGTTACCAAGTTACAGGCCCTCAAAGTTACAAAATGAAAAATGTTTCTTTGATAACTTTCAAAGTGAATATTCAAAATCATCTAAATTTTGGTGATTGACTAAACAAATGAATTCCTTCGATGAGCTTTCATGCAGGAGTCAGTTGTTTTGCTACAAAGTCAGGAACGGACTACCCCCGATGGTCCACACCCCAAAACTTTGAAATAACAGATGATTTTTCAATAGTTTTCAACAAAATAAGGTTACGTAGAAAATTTTCTGAATAAAAGTACTCTTGTGGAAAGTCGATCGGAGCAACGATTCTTGATAAAAATGCAGTTTTACTCGACGACATCAAACCCGATCGTCCACCATTATTTGAAATGAAAAATTTTCACAGAAGAAATACTAATGCTAACGTTAATTCAACAACATTTATAACAGGGATAATACAAAATATGCTAAAATAAAGTCGTAAACAAAAAGTACAGTACCTAGTTGAAAGTTTCATTCACAATGTAGATATTTTTTCAAATGAAATATCAAGTTATGTAGATTCGTGGTGTTTTTGAACTAACAAGCTACTCCACTATGAAATATCGAATTCAGTCCATATTTTGTATGTACACGTGGAATAAGCACGTTTCGTGTTGTGTTATCTGAATCTCATGAAACTCAACATTTGGATGTTGCAAATTCGTATTCACAGCTTAAATGTTGAGGAGTTTCATTGATAAGTATAATTTCATGGCAGAAAATCTTTAACCCAAAGATAAATTTAGCTGAAAAAACGCACATCGGAAGACATAACTAATAAAAAGCAAACGAACGTTACCGGCAAGAGAAACGTTCGAGCCTGTCGATCGCAGCTTGAGGGAGACAGGTATGTCTAATGGATAATTAATTGGAGCCTGTTGTTTTATTTCGATATTATTGTAGGTTCAGTTTTGCCAAAACGAGGTGGTGAGGGCGCTCCTAGGGCTGTGCGTACCGTTGTATTGGAGGAAAATATTTTGGAAGCTGTCGCTGATGATCCTTCAATGAGCATCAGAAATCTATCAGAACAGATCCATACATCCAAGTCCACTATTCATAGAATAATTAGGGAACAACTGCTCCACCCATATCACATCCAGAAGGTACATGCCATGACACCTGAAGATTTTCCAGCACGACTGGAATATGCCAATTGGTTCCTGGAGATGCAAAGAGAGGATATGACTTTTATTCCTCGAGTTTTATTCACTGATGAAGCAGGTTTCAGTAGAGATAGAGTAGAGATAGAGTAATCAACTCTCATAATCTCCACATATACATATATGGGCCGAAGAAAATCCCCATGGGATATTGCAAACCAAACACCAACGGAAATTCAACGTCAATGTTTGGGCTGGTATCATAGGAAACCATCTTATAGGACCATTCGTTCTACATGACCGATTGAATGGAGAACGTTATTTGGAGTTCATTCAGAACGATTTGAATGGACTTTTGGAACATGTTCCATTGCAAACCCGAAGAGATATGTGGTTTATGCATGATGGCGCTCCTCCTCATTTTAGTTTGATTGTGCGGGACCATCTGAACCAGATATTCCCCAATAGGTGGATTGGTAGAGGTGGGCCATATTCATGGCCACCGCGGTCGCCGGATTTAAATCCATTGGATTTCTTTCTGTGGGGGCATCTAAAAAGCCTCGTTTACGCTACACCTATTCACACCAGAGATGCCCTGTTGAATAGAATTACATTACATTGTGAAGCCATACGAAACGACCCTGACATGCTATTTCAAGTGCAGAGAGGGTGTTTGTGCCGACTAAGAGAATGTATTGAGAGAGACGGGGGTCATATCGAGCAGTTTTTGTAGCGGATTTTGCATTTCTGTTTGCTATTGAGGCTTGCGATTGATTGTTTACACCATGAGTTTTGTAAGGTAAACGTGTTTGCATGATTAAAATTCGTTATGAACATTGTACCTATCATTTCTATTTTCATTACAAATTAATCTTTTCGAATAATGGTAGATATCTCAGGTTGGATGTCGTCGAACAAAAATGCATTGAATCGTTGCTCCGATCGATTTTCCACACAAGTACTTTTATTCAGGAAATTGTCCAGGTAACCTTGTTTTGTCAAAACATATTGACAAATCCCAGTCGTTTCAAAGTTTTGGGGTGTAGACCATCAGGGGTAGTCCGTTCCCGACTTTGTAGCAAAACAACTGACTCTTGCATGAAAGCTCATCGAAGGACTTCATTTGTTTAGTCAATCACCAAAATTTACATAATTTTGAATATTCACTTTGAAAGTTATCAAAGAAAATCATTTTTAATTTTGTAACTTGGTAACGAAGGTTTTAAGAACAAAAGTTATATGAAGTACTGGTAATATGTTGACCCCATCTATACATTCCCGAGAGGAAAAGAGGAAGTCCAGGGACACTCTGTATATGTGTATATTAAGTTATTTTATTTATTGACTGAATTGACTTCATATACTAATTATTAATTATTAAGCCATTTATTGTGTCAAATGTATATTAGTCATTGACTAAATAAAGGTATCTATATATATATATATATATATATATATATATATATATATATATATATATATATATATATATATATATATATATTAGGAACTTTGTTAGTTTTCAGATTATGAGTTGGAAAATAAAAAACAACTCCTCAAGTTTTCCAACAGACTTAGGTATGTGAACTGAAATGTATTCACTCTCCAAATAGAAGAAATCGGTTTGTGATAAAACTGAAGAATCACTGTGAAACTGAAAAATCACTGTGAAAATAAACATTTTTCTAAATATAATTTCAACTAAATCTTCCTCCCTAGAGATGTAAAAAAATATCTAATCATATGGCTGCCGACATTGGCTGTTCTATAAAAGTTCTATTCATGTATAAATAGAACATTGCAGTGGATGTTCAATGTCTCAAAATCTCGTACTTTTAATATCTCTGAGATGTTTTTGTGCTCACTGGGATGAATGCATAGTCAATGTGAAAGTCCACACGGGCAATACCCATTTTAAATGCACACTGTCTCAAAAACTTTTTATGTACGGAATCAATCAATTTAGTATCACATAAAGTAACTGGGTGACCACACCACTGATGAATACTCAAGGCATGCACGAACTATAATAATGATATGTATAATAATGTAAAAGTTTCCACTGAGAAATGATGACTAATAATAATTAATAATCATCTTTCACGCATTATAAAAATATTGTTCAAATTGATATAATTAAATTTTTTGGGCTCAAATTTTTTTTAACTCAGGTCATGTGTCTGTCTGTTATTTCCGTTTCTCTCAGAGACTGTTTGAATTAGAAAGTTGAAATTTTATAGAGTTATATGAGCTTACTGTCCCGCATTTTTACCAATACTTAGGCAAGAGCAAATAATTCAAAACAGCAGGGTAACTGGAAATTCAACAAAAGTTCACGGGACAGCCATTATTCTAGTCACACTTGCATTTTTTGATAACCCCAGCACAATGTATTGATCAACCATGGCTATTGAGCTCATCATTTTCTTGGGAAGGTGATCCCGTGATAACAGTAATCCATAAGTGAGCTGAAGAAACTTACATGACATGTACAGGTGACACATTTATATTCCCCAAGGGTCGCAATGTAAGGATGGAACTTGCTTCCGTTGATATAGGGATTTTCCTCGTCGTTCTGGTTTCTACAGCCACCTTCTTTCAATATCAAAGCCGGCGATTTTCCGGTTTTTTCATTCTTCTGCTTCTTATGGAACGTCTGCTCTGCGAAAGAGATGCCATCGTCATTGGGGGTGCTGGAATGTTTGCCCTGTTTGCAGCAGTTTTTGTCATTTTCTTCCAATCTCTTGCATTCTATTTCTAGGGTTTTCGGGCTGCAAGAGCACTCGGTGCAAGTATCGAAGCCGGTTGGAATCAAAAAGGGGTGAAATTTGCTTCCCACTGTGTAAGTCCTTCCATTGAAAAGGCACTTTGCTTTTGCCAATAGGCTATTTGCACAAACCGGACAGCATTCATCGATCGTGTGTGTTGTGTTTTTGTAGGGGCAGTCCAATTTGGGGCACGTCATGAAATCACACTTGGGCGAACCATCTTCGCAGAAGCACATCTGGCAAGGGTTTTTCGAAGATGCCCAGCAGGAATCTTTTTTGTAGAATTTTCCTTCGAAGTAGCATTCTTCAGTTGGATTATCGGGATCGTTGTCGTACAGAGTTGGTACGTTGTTGTCGGTGAAGGGAGATCGGCAGGAAGGCGGTAACTGGAACTAGAATAGGATTCTGCTTAGTTAAGAAACATATATGTAAAAAAAAAATTTCATCATAATCCTATTCGATCTTGACTTTATACAAGTTCAAACCTAAAATTACCTTAGTTAATGTCGCCGATAGCAGAACCATTTGCGAAATCGAATCCCTAACCTTGATGAAAGTCACCCCACCATCCAACCTGTCCAGTTCTTCCTTGCTGAGAGCATCGACTGGGCTTCCTTCCACTTGGTTACCTTCGAAGTTCTCCAAGTGCTTTTGGATGAATGGCGCTCCAGGGGCTATGATAGGATACATCTCCAAGTACAGTTCCAAACTCTTGTCGCGGCCTAGGCCAGATATAGAGATGTCATACTGAATGTGACAGTCGTTATCTACCGAGATCCAGGCGAGTCCTACCACTGAGGAGGGTAGAGTGTAATTCTCACGTTTGAGGAGGATAGGCGCTGGTGCATCTCTTGCATCGGCAACCAGTTTTGGGGTAAGGTAACCGTGGAGTGTGTCGTTGGTGATGGCAACTCTCATGTCTAATTTGCCGTTGTATAGTGGTTCCAGGATTTTGTGAACTAACCTATCTTCGGTACCTACGACAAAAACAGTTTTCTATGAATGCGGTTTTTCATCAGAATTGACTTGGACAATTTATCGAAAATTTGTTGAAAACGAGTAAAAATATCACCTTTTATCAGTGCATGACATTCAACTGATGCCTCACTTCAACATGCATAGGTACGCTTAAATGTTAATGTTATGGCAAATACAAACGCCCGGTCCCAAGAGTATATTGCTGTTTGCGGGTTGAGAAAACTTCAATATACAAAAAGTTACATCAATTTTTGTGTTTAGGTGGTTCCCCCATGAGACAGTTGAATTAGGAAATTATTAAAATTTGATAATTTGTTCGGATCGTAAACTTTGTAAAGCCCATATATACGTACTCAGTGCCAGTATAGATATAGTACGAATATCATTTGCTTTCGTAAAATTTATTCTAAAAGTATTTTTTATCTGACATTGCGAGTAAACTTTTTGACGGAACTATCCGGGCTATGCCTCAACTAAGATGTCTAAAAACCCTGGTGAATGAACTGATTCGATATTGTTTAGATTTTTTAGGGGACACCACCTGTTACTTCAACAGAGCTTCTCTCTCTCTGTGGTAGATGGCGCCGTCCAAAAATGTTTGTCTATATTCTCGCTTAATGTCAGAACCTAATTTCTGACATCTGCAGCATCTTATATGAAATTATTTCCAGTGTTTTGTCGGTATCTATGCGTTTTCCATTTCTTTGATATGTAATCTTGTTTAGCTTATTCCTGAGTTTGTTCTTCAAACAATCACTCGTTAATCAGTTCATTAGTGTGCGACGAATTGTTTATTTTGAGGTAGTGTAGTGTGTAAGGATACTTTTTGTAGAATGGGACACATTTGTATTTTGTGTGGACTAGAGCCGCAGATTTTTCGGGAATTTTCGCCTGTGTTCGAAACCAAAAGCAAGTACAAATCTTGACGAATAATGATATTTCCATAGTTTATTATATTGTATGCATTGAATTTTTCATTTTCTGCAATTTAATGACAATTTCATTTCCGATTCTCCGTCTGTCAAAATGAAGTTAACCTCAAATTTAAATCGTACAGAATACGAAAAACAACACGACAGTGCTTTCTTTGTACAATATTCGGGGGATTCGAATTCTAGCTTTGCTATTGGTGAAGTTTGACAGATGTATCTTTTGAACCAATAGCAAAGCTAGAATTAGAACCCGCGCACAGTTCACCTCAAAAAGAAATCTGAGGAAATGAATATACCCTGTTACTGAATTGAAACTGAATCGAAATTGGCGCCATCTGACACGCTAGTAATCTCTATTATCAAGTAGGCCAAGTGTCGCCAAGTCGATCCCAAACTTCTACAGGTATAAGTGCAAGCACCAGGGTTTTTATACATCTTAGCCTCAACACACAGAAAAGGTTGCCAATACAGACGACTCATGTGAGCTGTTCAAACTGAGCGCCTGGCCGTGCGTACACTGTTGCCGTCTCTCCGTTCCGTTCCCCACCATTCGCTCGTTCGCTTGCAAAATATATCGTATGCAGCATAAAACTTAGTACTTCTCGAGATTATATCTGTCAAACTAGATGGTCAATCACTAAGATGTCTAAAAACCCTGGTGCTTGCACTTATACCTGTAGAAGTTTGGGATCGACTTGGCGACACTTGGCCTACAGATGGCGCCAATTTCGTTTTAGTTTCAATTCAGTAACAGGGCATATTTAATTCCTCAGATTTATTTTTGAGGCGAACTGTTCGCGGGTTCTAATTCTAGCTTTGCTATTGGTTGAAAAGAGACATCTGTCAAACTTCACCAATAGCAAAGCTAGTATTAGAAGCCCCCGAACATTGCATAAAGAAAGCACTGTCGTGTTGTTCGTATTTTGTACTATTTGAGTTTGAGGTTAACTGCATTTTGACAGACGGAGAAATGGAAATGAAATTGTCATTAAATTGCAGAAAATATAAAATTCAATGCATAAAATATGATGAACTATGGAAATATCATTATTAGTCAATTCGTCAAGATTTGAACTTGCTTTTGGTACAGAATACAGGTGAATATTCGAAACTGCGGCTTTATACTGTCCATACAAAATACAAATGTGGCCCGTTCTACAAAAAGTATCCTTGCACACGACACTACCTGAAAATAAAAAATTCCTCGCGCACTAATAAACGAGTGATTTTTCAAAGAACAAACTCAGGAATAAGCTGAGCAAGATTTCAAATCAAAGAGATGGAAAACGCATAAATACCGCCAAAACACTGAAAATAATTTCATATAAGATGCTGCAGATGTCAGAAATTAAGTTCCGACATTGAGCGAGAATATAGACAAACATTTTTGGACGGCGCCATCTACCACAGAGAGAGAAGCTCTGTTGAAGTAACAGGTGGTGTCCCCTCGAAAATCTAAACAATATCGAATCAGTTCATTCACCAGGGTTTTAAGACATCTTATCAATCACTTAGCGTCTGGCCGTGCGTACACTGTTGCCGTCTCTCCGTTCCGTTCCCCACCATTCGCTCGTTCGCTTGCAAAATATATCGTATGCAGCCTAAACCTTAGTACTTCTCGAGATTATATCTGTCAAACTAGATGGTCAATCATTTTGATTTTTTTCACAATATTTGTGATATCCTGCTCTAGCTCCTCCTCGTTTTTCATAAACTTCTTAATTTTAGTACTAACGGTAGGATTAATAATGTGCTGTTTGCCTATGCATGGTCCATATGTTACGTGTTAATTGAGTCAACTTCAATTATATATATCTCGGGTTCGGGATGGTGAAACTTGTTAAAATTTTATATAGTCTAAGATCCGAACCTAAGTCGACCTTCACCGAGCTGATAATAGAATAAAACTTAGTTTATAATAAATTTAGTATATTAGAAAATATATTAAAAATGGGTTGGCTAAAAAATCCTGGACAGAATATTTTTAATTATTTAAAAAAAAAAAATTTTTTATTAAATGTTGCAACATTAAGATAATAAGAATATTTTATACTTAAAGTATAAAACATATAGAATGTGCAGACGTTGGGTTGTCTATTATTTACCTGGACGAACTACTGGGTTGCCAGGTATAAACAGGTATGTCGATGCCAGTTACTTTCACTTGATTGGATAATAGAAAAAATGTTATATCAACATAAGCGCTGTTTTATTGCGAACACGTTGATATAGGGTTGTCTGCAAAAAAATCGGTCCTAATAGAGGTTTGCGAATTTTAAAGATTTAAATTTCAACGCGTGTGGAAATGAGTGACAGAGAGATCCGAGGTAAGTATACTGTGTAATAATAAAGTTAAATACATAACAATCTAATATATATATATATATATATATATATATATATATTATATATACATATATTAACTTATAAGTATAATAATATATCTATAATAGAGAAGTTTTTGTAACTCAAAATATGATAACGTAATTAATGAAAATATCAATTACTCACTTCGAATTTTTTTTGCTCTTTCTGAAAAAAATGATAGAAACAAAGTGGACTGCCGAAAATTCAAATAAAAAAATAACAAAAAAATAGACTAAAGATCTTGTATTATATTTAAAAAAAATAATATTACAGAACAGCATAAGTACAAAAATAATATTAATGAAAAATAAATTTTAATAAATATTTTCTATTCAATATTTGATTCATCAGAAGTAAAATTGTGACTCTCGAATTCATCGGATTCATTAGGTTCTTTCTCATTAACTTCCATTTCAATAATGTCCTGGTAGAGGTACCTCTACCCTCCATAGTTTACATACCGAGCATGCGCACTTTCTTATACTCAGGGTCCCATCAGACACGACTGCAATGTTCGGTCCTTTATTATTATACAGTATACTTACCTCGGATCTCTCTGTCACTCATTTCCACACGCGTTGAAATTTAAATCTTTGAAATTCGCAAACCTCTATTAGGACCGAATTTTTTGCAGACAACCCTATATCAACGTGTTTGCAATAAAACAGCGCTTATGTTGATATACAATTTTTTCTATTATCCAATCAAGTGAAAGTAACTGGCATCGACATACCTGTTTATACCTGGCAACCCAGTAGTTCGTCCAGTAAATAATAGACAACCCAACGTCTGCACATTCTATATGTTTTATACTTTAAGTATAAAATTTCTTATTATCTTATGTTGCAACATTTAATAAAAAATTTTTTTTTAAATAATTAAAAATATTCTGTCCAGGATTTTTTAGCCAACCCATTTTTAATATATTTTCTAATATACTGAATTTATTATAAAATAAGTTCTATTATATTATCAGCTCGGTGAAGGTCGACTTAGGTTCGGATCTTCTACTAATAGAGGTGTTGTTCACATGTTGAACAATACGTATGCCAAATTTTAATAATTTCCTAATTCAACTGTCTCGTGGGGGAACCACCTTAATTGCATTATTTTAGCAAATAATCATTTATTATCAGAAATTACAATCATTGATAATGATACAATCATCGTGACAACTAAATATTTTTTAATTGTGATTTTTTGAAAAAAAACACAATAGATATGCGGTCCAAATGGTCTTTTTTTTTGTCCAGACCGGGTGGCATCCATGTAACGAACCAAAAAAAATATCAGCTGTCCAAATTGGTTTTTTGCACAAACGCAATGTTTTTGACATTTATTGACAAAATCAGGGCTTTTAAGAAAACAAAAAACTATGGGCCAAACAGTACGATTTTTTCTAGCTCACAGCAGGGATTAACGTGTTAAATTGACCACAATATTTGGGAATAACCGCTTTGCGGAATAGATTTGCTTACCATTGGCCCAGCCCTCTTGGAAAGATGGTGTCAAAACCTCAGCCTTCTTCTTTCCCGACGGATCCGACAGAGTGATCATATGATATTGCTCAGAATCGAAGTTATCAACTTGAACGTTGTAAATTAAGGAGCCTTGGTTGTTCAAGTACATCCAAGCCAAACCAGTATTGCCGCCTTGTCTATCCGTATCTGAAGATAAGGTGGCCTGGAAAATCTCACAGGTGACCTTCGTTATTACGCTTCCACTGAGGCGCAAAGCTTGGGGATTTGATACTGAAGATATCGACAGAACTATACGTCCTCTGGAGATGGAACGCAGATCTGATTGAGATACTGTTGAACTCAACTCGATGAGGTTTAGGTCTGTTGCAGGATTACTAACCTTGACATCCTGAAAAGAAAAAAAAAACCCCTCAAATATCGGGGACATTGAGATAAATTTCGGGACTCACCTCTTGCAAGATAACTTGCTTCTTGTCTTCCAATACGAGCATGATATTGATTGGTACATCTCGAGTGTCAAGACGGGTGAATAATCCGTTGAACATAATCGCCAGGTGCAAGGATGGTGATAGAGTGGAAGATGTGGACACTATAGCGGTCCCACCAGCTCCAGCCATCATCATTAAATCCGTACCAGGAGCTGGTTCCAACAAAGAACTGTACTGCTCACTGGCTAGAGTGACGTAACGCATTAACCTGCCACTCTGTGTAAACTCTGTGTCTTTATCGCCCCAGATGAGGACGACATACATTTTCTCTTGCTTCAATAAATGGCGGTAGTCTTTGGCTAGCCTTCTCCAGATTCCACAAACTTTCCTCGTTGCATTTTGATACAAGCTGTTCACTAAACCGCCTGGATGGGAGAGTATGAACTCTTCCAGAATGTTGCCCTCGTGATCCAAGAAATGTAAGCAGCGAGGACGAGCTGCCTTTTCGGAAATATAAAAAGAAAAGTGAAGGTTTTTTCTATGGAAAGTGAACCTGCCTGTTGCGACTACGTTATTTTTGTGGAAGTCTCCAGACCATGAGTGGTTATGGAGATCCAAGGATGATCGTCCTGTGAGGAGCGCTCCGTAATCTGTGAAAAAAAAATATTGGTAAATCTTGTTCTAAATGAACCGAAATGATGTTACATGGAGTTTTGGAATAAATTATTTGCACTTACGTTTGTTGCTTTTTTCTTCGTCATCAGAACTTTTTTGTGGAACAATGTCTATGATTTCTGAATCTGTAAAAGAAATCGAAATTATTATTTTTTACAAGCTTTTTCTGTTTGTATTAGTCTAAGAGCCGGTGGGAGATCGACCTTCACCGATCTGATAACTCGATGAGACATATTTTTTATCAAATATAATTTATAAACAAATATGCCTATGATAACTTGCCTATCGAAAAGTGTTCATGGCTATTTTTAATTGAATTAATTTTAATCAATTTTATTTCATCATCTTCACTCTTTTGATAACCGAATGAGTTGCATCTCAACTGATAGTTTTTAACACTCAGAATATGCCTAGGTAGGCAATCGAAATTGATATCATAGGTAAGATAATTTAATTACAAAACCAATCGTATAGGCTTGCCTGCAAAAAATCGTACATAAAATATTATTGCCAAGCTATAAAGTCTTAGAATTTTAGCTATTTGATAGGTGCGAGAGAGAAAGTAGAGCGTCCGAGGTCCGTGTGATAGAACAGGACACATAGCAGCTGTACGCTACCTGACCGTTGAATGTATCCGAGTTCGCATGCTCGTGTACATGTGAGTGATAGTGACAGCATTTATTTACACTCGACAGTAATGTTGAACTCTAATTTATTACAACTCTGATTTCGATCACAATTTTTGTATTATTTCTCACAATATATACTTACAGCTATGAAATAATCAAAAATAAATAATTTAATATACTAATAAATAAAAAATAAAAAAAATTCAACAATTTTTTTTTTCATTTTAAAGCTAAATTAAATAAAGAATAATTTATTCATTATTTAAAATCAAATAAATGCCGTAAAGCGGGAAAGAATAAGTGTTTCTTTCAAAATTTTAGTATAATAAATAAAAAAAATCATCGAAATAGAAAAATCAAATTGAATAGATTTATGTTGTTGAAAGCGTTTATTACAAAGCATATAAAAGAGTTCAAAATTACTGTCGAGTGTAAATAAATGCTGTCACTGTCACTAACATGTACACGAGCATGCGCACTCGGATACATTCAACGGTCAGGTAGCGTGCAGCTGTTATGTTGTGTCATGTTCTATCACACGGACCTCGGACGCTCTACTTTCTCTCTCGCACCTATCAAATAGCTAAAATTCTAAACCTTTATAGCTTGGCAATAATATTTTATGTACAATTTTTTGCAGGCAAGCCTATACGATTGGTTTTGTAATTAAATTATCTTACCTATGATATCAATTTCGATTGGTTAACAGATCGGTGTAGTTACCTATATTGACTTACCTGTTCACATCTGCTTGCCAGGTAGCCATGCACAGAAATAAGTAGACAAGCCTACCTAGGCATATTCTGTGTGTTGAAAACTATCAGTTGAGGTGAAACTCATTCGGTTATCAAAAGAGTGAAGGTGATGAAAGAAAATTGATCAAAATTAATTCAATTAAAAATAGCTATGAACACTTTTCGATAGGCAAGTTATCATGGGGATATTTGTTTATAAATTATATTTGATAAAAAATATGTCTCATCGAATTATCAGATCGGTGAAGGTCGACCTCCCACGGTCTCCTCTACTATATGTTCGGGTCAAATCTTGCAAGTGAATTTTGGCCGACTTCTAGTCGTCCAATTAATTTGAAATTTGGCAGGTGTTCATAATTCCGGTGACAATGCATTATGGAATTTTTGTTGCAGAAAAAAAAAGACAACTCCAAGATGGAACAAGATTTGTAATCATGGTTCGATTTCAAAATTGGTATGTGGGGGTTTTGGGCTGGTACATTATGAATTTTTCGTCAAAATTCATAAATTCGAGATGGCGGCTCCAAAATGGCGGACGAGTTTTGTGATTATGGTCCGATTCGATTCAAAATTGGTATGTGAGGGTATTCGGAGTCGGAGATTATGATTTTTTGTCAAAATTCATAAATTTGAAATGGCGGCTCCAAAATGGCGGACGAATTTTGTGATTATGGTCCGATTTGATTCAAAATTGGTGTGTGAAGGTTTTCGGGGTCGTAGATCATGAATTTTTTGTCAAAATTTATGAATTCAAGATGGCGGACGACTTTTGTGATTATGGTCCGATTCGATTCAATATTGGTATGTGGGGTCTTCGGGGTCGGAGATTATGAATTTTTTTGTAAAATTTACAAATTCAAGATGGCGACTGCAAGATGGCGGACGAGTTTTGTGATTATGGTCCGATTTGAATCAAAATTGGTATGTGGGGGTTTTCGGGGTCGGAGATTATGATTTCTTTCAGCTCAAAACTTACAGGGAAGAGACCTTGTAATAACGATGCTCTATTAGAAATGAACAGATCAAGGCGAACTAACTAAAAAGCAAAAAATAAAATAAATAATAAAATTATTTTTTGTTGAATTATTCGGTTTCCTAAAGTTGGTCGCGCGATTTGTCATCAAATTAATACTTCGACAATTTGTTACTAACCAACCAATCAATGTTCAATGAAATTAATTGGTAGCCACTTTGATGGACACTTCGCGCGAAGCTTTTTGAAACCAAATAATTCATCAAATAAATTATTAAATCATTGTCAGCGATGACAAAAACTCATTTTATACGTTTTAGTACACGGCTTAAATAAAAGCATGTCTCTAAAAATGTTTTTTAATAGTTATTTTTCATATTCAATCGACTAAATATGGAAACGTAATCATATTTGTAATGCTAATATCCGGGGGCGTAATACTAATAATACATTTTAGAAATTAGTACAATTGTGATCCATCTTGATGAGTTCATTCATAGAATGTCGTAAAATTGGTTGACGTGTGGAAATTCAGTTTCAAACAGTGTAAACCTACATGGAGCTCTTAACATTTTTTTATCATCAACAGTGGGATAATTAATGACCGTTGCAAGTCAGGTGTGGGACGAAGACCTTATCAGGCCCAGCGAGAGTCCTAATGTCTCCGCCTTTGCTCACGTAACGACACAACCATTAGAAACATAATTTTTCCTATCAATGAAAATTAAAAAGCGCCTCATGAATGGTGTATAAAAGGTGCGGAGGCGTCGCCATCTCCGATGCATTAAGACGAATCTGCGTGGTGAGATAAGAACAAATAGAAAGTTTCGAAAAATAAACAAGAATTACAAATAAGGAGTCGTAGAAGGCATGCTGTTATTTTTCGACGACGTGACGGCTAATTTTTATGCAACGAGTCGGGAATTATCGCCGTTTTTCAGACGGAATGCAAATATGTATGTTTCCTTGTGAAAATTTGCCGTTTGTCTAGCCGAAGGCGTCCTAAGTATATGACATGTGTACGGTTGCGTGGAGACGGGACGGCATGGACGTGCGAATTTTTCTTAGAGGGGTTTTTACGCTCAATTGAGAAAAAAACTGTGGTATTGAATTTTACAACAATGCTGAATGAAAATGAAGAAAATATTTTTCCAAATTTTTCGACTAAAATTATACGTTAATAAAATATTTAATCGTCACTTTTTAACAAAAGTTTAACATAAAACAAGAAAGAATAGTATATTATGCAACGATCATGTAATTATATTTATTGATACATGAGCACGAGGTAAAGTTAATAGCCATTACATGATCGTTGCATACACTATTTTTTCTACGACCAATAAATAATAAAATGAAAACAATAATTTCTGGCGGTGTACAAGATAATTCTATGACGCGTTATGATTGAATGTCAATTGAAATTAAATGTCAAACAAGTATGTGGAAACATACCACTTGATTATTACCAAGTACGCATTTCTATAGGCCGAAAATTCGTTTCATAATGAAAAGTACGTGTTTTTATTGGCTAAAATCCGTTTCGAAATGAAAATCCGTGTTAAACTATACAACATTAATGAATCGGTAGCAGATATTTAATTCGCGTATTATAATACGGAAGTAGAAAAAAATAGAATAATTGAAGATGCCATTGTTGATCTTTGTTTGAATTTTTCTTTCAACTGTATATTTATCGCAGTCGATGTATTTCCATTTACAATTTAAAAAATATTGAACTGCTGGATTATCAAAGAAACACTATAAATTCAACTTTTATTCTAATTTCTTCGACTATGAAGTACATTTTCGACAATTATGACATGCTTTAGAGGGATTATATTCTTTTGGCCTTTTTTATTTCATCGATTTCTGAGTACGTGAACATGAAAACAAAGAAGCAGTTTTTCATTTTTTTTACAAAGGTTCTATGAAGTTTTGCTTATTTTATTTTCCATTCAGCTCATATCACTCGATTTTTTTCTTTTAGAAGGAACCACAAATATATTTTTCTAATTTTGACATTTAAAGTGACACTTTTCAAAACTCGTTGACGTTATCAAATGTTTTACTTTTCATCGCCAGTTGCGAAAAGTAAAGTTTTTCGCAAATACAGGAATAAAATTTGTTATAATTTTGAGGCTATTGAATACATAAATGTATGGTAAAAAATAATTATAAATATTAATAACATAATTGAACAATTGGTATATGACCCCAGCTGACAACGTAGTTTTCTATGTAGCATTAATTTCCGTTTTTTCCATGGAAAGTCTCTCCAAGGATGAGAACACACTTTTAACGCACTAAAAAGTGAAAAATAATTTTAATATTCAACGACTATGCCAAAAAGCGTAGGGTGCTTTGTCGAAATCAATTAAAATAGTCCAAGATCCCAGAGCCGGCCCAAGCAGCATTATAGTGACGGAAACTGATACTGCAACTTCGACTCGGTGGTTATCACGTAATCACCACTAAATCTACCACTATACAGTAAGAATAACTGAAATTTTATATGTGTATGGTTGTACTCACGTAATTCCCATTTATGGTGGCCACTCCACAGTTCTATAACTTATTAGTGTCATTTGGGGTGTCTGAAACACTATGGCCACCGAGCAAATCACTTTAAAGGTTTGCAAACTTAAAAGTGGAAAATAACCGTTGCGGTAACCATCCTGTACCACTTAAATATCACTTAGAAGTCACAGTCGTTTTCAAGAGAGTATGATAGTTTCGGTGACGTTTTGGTAACTTCCATAAAACCTTCGTGTGGCGAGCATTGTGATATGTGGTGATGGTTGCCACGTTCTGGGCTATCTCCATAGTGATAACCACACTTCGCATTTAATGAAAGTCAATACAAATTACAATAACCTTCAAAATTCACCATTCCGCGCGATGACAAAAGCTAACCTAATGGGGTAAACCTAAGTCATTTTAGCAAAGCTGAAATTTTGTGTGAACGAATGCATACTTGCTAGCTTGAGAGGGGCTCTTTTACGGGTAGCTTGTATAAAAGTACATAAAAAAACTTTCTCAATTACGTTGAAGTATCGTAATGCGTTTGATAATTAATATCGTCCAGTTGGCCAAACGGTCTAAGGCGCACGATCTAAGCTCTGATATCAAAAACTGGCGTGGGTTCGAATCCTCACGCCTGACGATTTTTTTTATTTTTCCCATCGAAATTGAGATATGATTTGATTTTTTTATATGAATATTCATCCCAAATTACATAGCACACTATTCATACTTAAAATTTCAGCTTTGCTAAAATGAGGTAGGTTTGCCGGCTCTGCCATACGTAACCAAAAATCACCCCATGCTTTTCGGCATAATCGTTGAATATTAAAATTATTTTATAATTTTTAGTGCGTTAAAAGCGTGTATTTTAGATTTTTTAAATATATATTTTTAATATTTTTAACTTGAATTAAAAAGGATCACATATCAAAATTAGAAAAAATATTGTGTGAAACACGTTGGGAAACCCTATTTTTCGTAACTCGCTTTCTTTTGCGGAACTCGTTCGCTCGTTCCACAGAAATTCGCTCATTACGGTTGCACAAATAACTATTTCATAACTAGGAATCTGAAAATTCTTTTTCTTTTTGTTGTTGGCGTTTCCTATGTTTGCTTGGTTATGGAGTTCATTTTGCATCATAGTAGTTTCACTTATTCATAGTTTAACTTGTTTTAGTTTTTATTCGATATATTTTCTGCAACAACTTTACGATTTTCAAAAAACGTGAATCATAAAAGCATTCTCGGGTCATTTTGAGTGATTGTGCTGGAGTTATTAAATAGTATAGTCACAAAAATTTATGTAATCATTATAAATAAAATAATCTGTAGTTTCTGGCATTGTAATAATCTTTATTCGATACATTTTCCAGCACAACTTCATTATATCCGAAAAACATGAAACATACAGGCATTTTTGGTTAATTTTGAGTGATTGTGCTGGAGTTATTGAATAGTAGAGTCACGAAAATGAAGTTTCTTGTATTCATTCAGAAAGCGGTGGACAATGTTGAGTTAATTTGAATCGTCGGTAGGTACTCGGTAGCCAAATGCCATTACATAATACGTTATAATATTTCATTGATTTCATCAGTGAATTCAGTGAGAATGAACGTTGGTGTGGTCTCCCACGCCTCCGCCTATGCGCGATAGTACTATCTCACCTCGTGGGCGCCACTATGCCGTATAAAGATCGTATTCATCTCGAACAACCTGTCCATATATACTCATTGATTATGCTACAATCGATTAAAGTATGCACATACGTCTGTATGTCATTACTTAGAAATTGTTTTAGCGGTACGTTTTTGGAAAGTTGATGTATGGCTGGAAACTGGTATCGGGCGTACTTCATGCAATACTCCTGATGATCTTTTTTCGTTACGAAATGTGTGTGGGTATTATATAACGATTTGGAAAAGTAGTATATTCTGTAAAAATGATCACAAGATAAACAACACATTCATGGTTGGAACCCGTTGAAAACGTTAGCTAGAGTTGTTTTGGGGTCATTTTTGTAGTAGAATATCTACTACAGGAATGACGAAGCTGGCAACATCAGTTCTTCTGAAAAATTCGCAACTGGATTCTTGCATGAAATATTTCTAAAATGGCACACATACGTATAAGCGAACTTTATCTTTAGTGCGACATACATTTTCGTCGACCGAAAGAATTTGACGTCACGATTGGAGCCGATGTGAAGAAACAAGTGCGAACATGTATTCTTTTAATTATATGGAAGGTTTTCTTTCCCTTTCGCACTTTTCCTTTCGCAAAGAGGATCTAAACGATATGAAGTTACTAACCACCGCCAAGAAATCGTCAGCTTGGACATTGAACTTCATCTACGAGATATATTTCATTTTGTTATAATACCGATCAAAGTTATTTTGCATCGTTTCATAATGAAACTGCAGTGTGTAATAGATAAATAATAAACATTAATTTATGAGCAACGGCAGATACAATACTATAGCCACGCCCAATTACCTTTCCCATTGGTGAAAACATAGTTTTTAATGGACGCAAGCACATTTCATTTAGAATGACATATCTCGATCAAGTCCTCGTTGACCGACTGCTGTTTACGGGTTACAATACGTAGACGCTTTTTGTTACTCTTCCAAGATAATCGAGATTGTGAAACAGGGCAAAATTACTTTTTCCGGCGACCTTGTATTAACGAGTCTGTTTAATCTACACGAAATCGATCGTTAATGACCCCTATTATCCTTCAATTTCTCTTTTAATGCATGATTGTGATTTATGCAACCAAACATACACCGAAATCGACCATTAATAACCTGTAAATAATCGATTTCTCCATTAATGCATCATTGTGGTATATGCAACTAAACATACACGAATTCGAATATTATTCAAATTCTAAATCATATTACCTTTGCGCTGTCAAATTTATGTATTTTAAAACCAAATATTGTAAGTTTCCTCCTGGTTGAAGGAAATGGATATCGAAAATTTCACGTTGACTCCAGGAACGAGGTCGACGGAAATTTTTTGTAATCAACTCGTATATTATGATTTGGAACACTAGTTGATTGAATAACTATTATCTTTATTTTTTTGATAATATGAACAGGATGTTCATAAAATCAGATGTGGAATCATCTGCGACTGAAAGATAAACTTTAGTCACTATCTTCCATCGTTCAAGATAACCTCTTGGGAGGTATTCATGTTGAAAAGGGAAACATTCCCAATTGAATATTGAATAGAAATATTTTTCTGAAAATAATATCTATCAGATATTAGTGTAGTAGTTCAATGTCCAGCGTGGCTTTGCCGGGGAAGTAGTTGTTTTCTGTTAGATATACAAAAAAAATCATTGTAGATTATTCAATTTTCAGAAAAGTCTTTCTATTCAATATTCAATTGAGAATGTTTCCCTTTCCAACTTTTATCTATACCCTACAAATCCATTATTCAAGTATTTCAGATACATCAAAATAAAACATGATTCATGAACGTACCACAATATATAAGGAGTTTTATCTAGTAACTTTTGTGGTGTCTAAGACAATGTATACCTAAGGGTGAATGATTGTGAAATACATTCACATAGGTCTTAACTTTTGTGTAGTTTAAAAAATATCTTATGTAGCAAATACCCAATGAGAGATAGTAATGGTCGATTTGCATAGCCGATGCCAGATAAAAAAATATGATTTATGTCGGGAAACGTATACTGGCTTGCGTTATCTTTGATGTTTTTTTTTCAGAATTGCGACATGTTGGAACTTAGTATTTTGGGAACAGTAATGAATTTATATGGGTAATTTATGGAATGATTCTGCAAATTCACTTTCATGTTGAGAGCTTATTATTAAGTTTTTTTTCATATCTTTGAAGGTGCTATGTCATAATCAATGGTATTTTTAGAACTAGAAAATGATTCGGATCGTATAACTGTCACCGAAGCTGTTAATGAGTCATCGATCAGAATTTTCGTTGGTGGCTATGGGCCAAACTACATGAGAAACGTTCACATGAGAGCATTAACTTGTCAAAAAGTAAGACGCGATTACCACAGTATTTACTATTTTCAATCTACTAGCGAATAAATAATTGTTGTTTCCATGTACTTACACAACTGATGTGGCAAACGTACAGGCTGCTTATAAATAAAAAATAATCATTCCGTGCAGAATAACATATCGTTATGAAATAATATGTGAAAATGTTTCATTATTATAGTTTATTTATATAAGGAATGTATCGGTGCATTCCTCTAGCTGAATCGTCCTGTATAAGTCTTTCATGACGTTTGCATATAATATCGTGGCGCCAGTGTAAATATTTTGCTTCAGACATACGACAAAATACTAATCTTGCGCTCTATAGTGTCTACATGTGGGGTCTGTGTACACAACTATAGCTATTTATAGAGTGAATTATTTCATAAATGTAGACCATTTCGCACAATGAACCGGTGGGCGTGGATTTTACTACACTTTCGAAAAAAATCTGTCTCTGCGTATGCTACGGATACCATCGATGATTAATCAAGCAAAATCTCATTACGACATTCGAGATGAATGTCACGGCATTGAATCCCAGTTGCGAGATTTCTTATCGCGATAGTTGCATTTGTACGAATGTAGGAGATTCAAATACACAATATAAAGATTGTTTATTTCAATAAGCAAGAAGTATATTTATCAACATCAAAAAGATCCATTGAATATCAAGAATTCTGACAATTTGAGTGAGTTGATGCAAGTAACGGGTATTTTCCGAGTTTTTTCATTTGATCAGGAAATGATACGGTATATACCATGATTTTTTTTGCTCTTGTGGGTTGTGGTAAATCTACCGCTTTTTCTTATTTTGTATTATTTAATGGTAGTAATGAATAAAGCACATATGGAGAAGGTATTATAAACAAAAAATCATGTGATCATCAAACTTTTAATCAGATCAACAAAATAAACTTGGAAATAAAACATGTATATGGTCGGTGGCAAAACAGATGATCTACTTACTCTATCCGCTAACGCCATCTATTAAATCGATTGACAATTACGTAGTCCGGTCCCGTAGTGGTAGGTTTTGCTGAAGCTGAGTTAGTGTACGGACTAAGCAGCAAATAAAATAGATGGTGCTAGCATCTTGAATAAAAAACTGTAGATTTGGAGGCCTAAACTAAAAACTGGGAAGATTTCCAAAAAACTGTAAATCTAGAGTCAAAACTGTAGGGTTGGCAACACGTTGGCTTATAATATAATATTCTTCTATTTGAATTAATCTGTTTCCGTTGTTTGATTCAAATAAATATTATATTTATGTCGAAACAAATTTTCCTTCAATATGAGTTGGAATTGTTTCAATAGATGAACGTATATTCAAATCAAAGAAATGTTAGCATTACATTGAGAACTCCATTTTTACCGCAATATAATGATTCCATTAATCGAATACACCAGTGTTTTGGAATGAATTTATTTAGCCGATAAGAGTGACCAAATAAATTTGGTTGAATTAACAAATCCTTTTTTCCGTGTGCCAGGTTTGAAATGGAACAAACGCAATTTAGATAATACTATTACATTATTTCGTATTGAATTCAAGCGATTGTGTATGAGATGAATATACAGGGTGTTATGTAATAAGTGTCCGATATTTTACAGGACGATTCCTTAGTTATTTATAAGGTGAAAAGTTCATGTAAACATGGGTCCGCAAGGCCTTCATTTTTTATATACAAGGTGTAAATTTTTGTTTTTGTTTTTCGTAAATAATTTTCAAAATAATGTCGATATTTGGACGAAAATTGGTATTTGGGGATTTTTTAATATGAGAAATTCAAATTTGATCTTAGTTTGGCCCTTAATTATAGGGGGCGCCGCCTACTGGTCTTTGTCTATTTTGGGGAGTCACAACTTTGTCGTGCATGTATGTATCACATTTTCTAGAAAAAAAATCGATTCCTCTATCATTTTTACGTGAAAAAGGTATGCTTTTCAAAAGTCGCTACAAGCAGCCGTTCTCGAGATATTTTGATTTAAATTAATCGATGCATCCAATCTTCTTCTCATTGATTCGCGAACTCTTTGAAAATAAAAGTATCAAGTAGGCTAGTGAGTTTATTCCAATGTTTTTTTTGTGCTGTCATGTCAAAAATAATATCTTGACGCATAGTTAAATAGTTTTATTTATTATTATTGTGATTATTTGTTGAAAAATGGTAAACTTTACCAATGCAGAGTATGCTTTACATACGGACTTTCTAACGGAAATGCATATGAGGCTAGACGTTTGTATCAGGAGCGTAATCCGAACCGCACAACTTCTACTTCAAAAACGTTTTCAAGAATTCACGCTAGTCATCTGTCGGGTGCACATCACACGGTAAGAACCCCATAAACCGAGGAAGTAGTTCTTAATCTGGTAGGAGAACACCCGGAAACAAGCTCCAGAAAAATAGCGCTGACGTTAAACATTTCTCATGTTCTGGTATGGAAAATTTTAATTGATAATTTGTTATATCCCTACCATATTTAAAGAGTTTAGGCACTACTCCCTCGTGCCTTTCCGTTACGTATCAACTTCTGTCGTTGGTTTCTCCAATGCCTTATTCAAAATCCCTTATTTGAAAATCAAATCCTGTTTACAGACGTAGCAAATTTCTCGAGCAACGCTATACGCAATTTTCACAAAAACTATTTGTGGTCAGAGAAAAACCCCCATGCGATACAGGAAACACATTTCCAAGAACAGTTCTCTCTTAACGTGTAGACAGGAATACTTGGAGATTATTTTATGGGTCCATTCTTTATTCCGGGAAGATTAAATGGAGAGAGATATCGTCATTTTCTTGAAGAAGATTTGCCTATTTTACCGCTTAGACTACGAAATGAAATGTGGTTTATGCATGACGGTGCCGCGGCACATTTTAGCATCCAAGCGCGAGAATTTTTAGACCAATCTTTCGGCAACCGTTGGATAGGTCGGGAGGGCCTCAACCATGGCCCCCTAGGTCACCAGGCCTTAACAGCTTGGATTTTTTCCTGTGGGGACATCTAAAATCCTTAATTTACCAGACACCTATCCAAAATGAAGAAGAATTGTGTAATCGAATAATTAACTCTTGTAGAACGCTTCAAAATACTCCAGGAAATTTCCAAAGAGTGCGCGAATCAATGAGAAGAAGTTTGGATGCGTGCATACAGGCAGGAGGTGGACATTTCGAACATTTATTGTGATTTTGATTTATATCTAGTGTTCCGTTGTTTATTGATGTTTAAAAATTAGCGTTTGAAATGTTTTAATGTTGAATAAAAAAAAAAGTTTCCAAAATTGTTTCACTTTTTGACAAACACATGCATCGAGTAATTTAAATCAAAATATTTCGAAAACGGCTGCGTAGTGACTTTTGAAAAGCATACCTTTTTCACGTAAAATTGATAGAGGAATCAGTTTTTCTTCTAGAAAATGTGATTCATACGCGCCCCCTACAATTGAGGGCCAAACTAAGATCAAATTTGAATTTCTCATATTAAAAAATCCCCAAACGCCAACTTGCGCCCAAATATCACATTATTTTAAAAAGTATTTACGAAAAATAAAAATAAATGTTCAACACCCTGTCAAAAATGAAGGCTTTGCGGACCCATGCTTATATGAACTTTTCACCTTATAAATAACTGAGGAATCGTCCTGTAAAATATCGGACATTTATTACATAACACCCTGTATACTGTGTATGATTTACATTATGTTGTACTTTGATAAATGTTGAAAAATAATGACATATTTTCCGTATTACTTATCGATCAACCCTTGTATGTATGGTATAGGATCACTTCGTTACTAAAAATACCCAGAGAAAATTAACATATGTCGTATTAGCTTTGTAAATTTCACGAGTCGAGCCCAAGGAGGGAAATAAAAAAATAAAAAATACAAAAACAAAGCCGATAAAAATTCCTTGACGGTAGAATCGGTGTTTTGTTCTGAGAAGCGGGATTTGAGACATTTTGACTTGAATGCCGATCTCTGATATAACTTTACGGTCAATATATTTAACGCCTTGTCACCAGACTTGTCTCTCGTCTGCCTTTATTTTTTCACACCGTCTGACGGGATACGGACACCTCAAGGGTGAACAGGAGCTCGAGCAACTCGAGAAATGTGGATATGTTGCAAATTGTATGTTTTGGACGTGAAACATTTATCTTCTTCTAATTGGAGGATTTCAAAAACTATGGATTAGATGCTAATCAGTTGGTGTGGAAATTTATTAACTGATAGATGAAGAGAATTACAAACGTCAAACATCATACATATAACTATTTTTTAGTGCCTTCGAATAAAAGCTTGTCTTTGAAACGTCTTTTTACAAGCTTTAGATTAGCTTCACTTGTATGTTTGTTTGTTTGTTTGTAACCGACTCCTTTGGGCACGATTTTGACCCACTTCCAGACGTCCGAATGATTTGAAATTTGGCAGGTGTACATAATTCCGGTGACAATGCAATAAGAAATTTGTGTGTGAAAAAAAAACAAAATGGCGGCTCCAATATGGCGTACGAGTTTTGTGATCATGGTCTGATTCGCTACAAAATTGGTATCTGAGGGTTTTCGTGGTCGGAGATTGATTCTTTTGTCAAAATTGAAAAATTCAAGATGGCGGCTCCAGAATGGTGGACGAATTTTGTGATTATGGTCTGATTCTATTCAAAATTGGTATGGGGGGTTTTTGGGGTCGAATATTATGATTCTTTTGTAAAAATTGAAAAATTCAAGATGGCGGCTTTAAAATGCGGTCGAGTTTTGTGATTATGGTCTGATTCTATTCAAAATTGGTATGTGGGGGTTTTTGGGGTCGGAGATTATGATTACTTAATTTGATAAGATTATTCCATTTTTTTATTTGCAAAAAAATAATAAAAGTAATAGTTTAAAAAAAAAACTAAAAAACATGCTTTTATAAATAAACCACACTAAAAAGTAGGAAATTAATAATAGTTTAAAAAAACTAAAAAACACGCTTTTATAGAAAACCAGGCTAAAAAAATAGAAAATAGAAAAAAAAAATATTTCATTTAAAAAAAAGCGAGGGGTGCATTGTATCAATAATTATATAATACATTACACACCTAGGGCAGGCGATACCATGCACCCCACGCTTTTTTAAAAACAAAATACATTTTTTTCTTATTTTCTATTTTTTTAGTCGGGTTTTCTATAAAAGCGTGTTTTTTAGTTTTTTTAAACTATTATTTATTTAATTATAATTTCGCCTGATAAATCTGGAACAAAAATTCGCCTTTGAAATATCTTACTTGAATTCTCTAAAATTGTCCAGAAATTAATGAAGCGTCCCCAAAAATAGACATATTCTGGTTTTGAGTATAACTGATATCTTATGAAACCCGGAGAGTATATTATCACGAGAACCAGTTACATTTGCCAAATTTAAAGTCAATAACCCGTACACACGCCTAGATCATAACTATAAAATTATCATGTGATATTTTTGTGGAAGCAATATCAAGTTTTCTAAGTATGCAATAAAATAATGCTGTGTAATATTTACACAATGAATTCTGAATTGAAAAGGGAAACATTCTCAATTGAATATTGAATAGAAATATTTTTCAGTGAATTGAAAAATCCACGATAAAAATTAAGTTATTTTTTGTGAATATCTAACAGAAAACAACTACTTTAGCCGGGGAAGTAGTTGTTTTCTGTTATACATTCCCAAAAAATAACTTCATTTTTATCGTGGATTTTTCAATTCACAGAGAAAAAATATCTTTTCAATATTCAATTGAGAATGTTTCCCTTTTCAACATGAATACCCCACAAGAGGTTATCTTGAACGATGGAAGATAGTGACTAAAGTTTATCTTTCAGTCGCAGATGATTCCACATCTGATTTAATGAAGATCCCGTTCATATTTTCAAACAAGTGAATTCTGACTATTATAAAAAAAAATTACCCACTGGTGTTATTGTGCAATTGGTCTGCTGTCAATAAGTTTGATTTTTTGGGGACGTAATTGTCGGACTTTTAAAAAATGAACGTAATTTTTGATACGTGGATATATATATCAATGTTATTTTTTATAATGATAGTACTTCGCAACATTGAATATTGTGACCAAAGTGTAGACGCCTTTAAAGTATTCGACATCTCTTCAAAGTATTCCAAGAGTACACTTTCCGAAAACGATTCTGTTTTTGTATTTCTTCTCCATTCCATGAATTTTTGTATGCCAATTCATACTTTTTTCATGAAATTTCCGGCAACAAATCTAACGTTACTTTTGCAACTTTTTCCAATATCTCTGGCGGAGTATTATCAAAATCGTCACTACTGTCAGTATCCATATTATTTATTATAAATAAGTATATGTCTTATTGAAATAATATTCAATAGAAATTGCGATTGTTATCAAAGCACGAATGAAAACTACCTTAAGAATTTAAAAAACTTCTATAATCTGACAGTTGTGATAACTATTTAAAGCTGAACAGCAGCCAACTAAGATTTTGTCGATTTTTGTTGATTCTCCAAATAAATGTATGTGGTGTGGGCAAAGTGCCGTGAAAAAAATATTTCTCACAATATGAGCAATACATGGTTTTGAAATTAAGTAAGCTATGAGAAATACGCTACTTTTCATAGCAGTTGTAGGAAAAAATATTGTATTAACGGCGGTAGAATTCAAGTTTATTGACTCGAATATAAATAACAAACATTTCCTATGACTCTGTAGTGAATTGAGCATTTGAAATCGCGGATGATTTTCTTTTTTTTACACAAAAAACTACAAATTTTAAGCTATACTTCTATAGATCTATTTACTTTCATATTGAGAATTTTCGAATCATCCTCATGAATGATTATTATTATTATCGATACTCATTCTATGTTCTATTTTGAATACAATAGATGACATCAAATTAAATCTAATCTATATTCGGGGAAATGAACGAATTATTGCAAATTCTTTGTGTTATTAAAAATCCTGGAAATATATTGACAAGCTTCTCTCCATTTCTAAAACAGTAAATATTTCCAATTTGCACAATACAATAACCATTTTTAATATAACAATTTTCAGTTTATGTTCCCCTGGTATTTCATGTTAGTAAACAGTCGTATGGCCCAGCAAGAACTACAAGCAATAAAAAACAAATGCATAACTGATAAGACTGTACGAAAGCCTTGTTCCTTGCTGAGGTAAGTAAAATACGAGAGCCGGCTTTAGGTGGGCGCGCAATATTACCGGACACCCACCCAACGTAGATGGCGCCACTATTATATTTCTCCCGTCTGAACAGCTTCTTTTTATTAAATAATACTCCTACTATGAAGCGACTCGCTTGTTTTTTACGGTTGCAACAACTGATTGAAAAATACGAGGAGTGAGTGATTTTTAGGGTTTCCTCTAAGAACGTCTGCTTTTCTCAGATACTGTTTGACGTTAGTGGTATTGATGGCAATTTCTCTATCTTTTGTGGTGTGCAGGTGTTTTTTTGGTTTCTCTACGCAGGATCCGCAGGTGTTGCTATCCTTGAGCCTAGCTTCCTGAAATGTTCTCTGTGTCCAAAATCCTGCTATTGATTTGATGCATCTGTTAGGTTAACTAGTGCCTTGGCAAAGTCATGATTTACAAGATGATGTTCAGGGCTGTCATTTTGTATGCTCAGCCGCCTGGGGCTAAATCTGCAGTTCTAGCATTGGCGTCCTGGAATGGGCGCGAATGAGAGTCCTGCGGATGATAACGAACGCTCCGTGGTACGTGCGGAACGATCGGATCCTTGAAGACTTAAATCTGCCTTCCATCAGAAGTATCATCAGAGAACGCAATCAAAAAGTATTCGATTGTGCATTAGCTCACGAGAATCCGCTCGTGAGGGAAGCCACTGATTATAACATAAACGACCCCTCGCGTTTTAAGCGTTCCAGGCACTCCCTGGAGTGATGGGTTACCTACTAATCCATACAGGGTAGCAAAGCTGCATCCTCAATAGAAATTATTATTTTTGTTTTCCAAAATTTTGATCAACATTTCCTCTCGGTCATGGTTCGAGAAACACCTCATGGCAAGGGCTATGGTAGTCCTTTACCAACCAAAATTCTAAATTCGTGAATGGCTGTGACCCACTTATTCGAAGTCCAAAGAGCAAGAACCTTAGGGTTACGCTTGGTTTTACTAGCAGTGATAGAAGATCCTGGTATAGTGCCTTGGATCTTTCGGTCGGTGGCATACTTCAGTCCTGGAAGTATCTGTCCTCTTTGTTGAGCTTCTTCTGGTCCGCAGAATGGTTCTGTCTTGATCAGAAGCGTTGGCCCCATTTGGTGCCAGTATATCCGTTTTTGCTCCCCCGCTACTCTGCATAATTCATTCATTTAGTGTAGGCATTACGATACCATCCACGAGTTGAGGCTAGAAGAGATCAACGCTTCGATTTGTGCTTGGCTATTGGCTAGTATTAATACTTTGTTCTTGTTCAGGTATCTTATATCAGGGTTGAAGGATTTCCGCTTTGAAGAGGCTTGGGTATTCGGTGTGAGCAGCAAACACTCCAATTTCAAAGGCGTTTTGAGCTCGTATGTACACCATATTGTGTTTTTTTTCTTTCAACGGAATTTCTTGACAATTCTGTCTTTTGGCCTCCTCTGAGTCCGACCTTAAGCCGGTGTCTTACGGCGCGAGACTTGACGAGCTCGGCTTGGAGATTGTCGAGTCTCGCGTCGTGAGAGCAAGCCGTTTCCATGAAATGTCGGTAATTCTACAATCATCAAAGGCGCGTGGCTCGACCAGCTGGCTCGTACTGTATGGCTTGTTGAGCAGCCTCACGGCGCGATGGTTCCTGTCGACAGTGTCAGCTACGACTGGGGAGCGGTCATTCAGATAGACAGTTTGCTGGCGGCAGAGTATTGTGTATTAACATAGAGTGAAATGCAGTAGCAATAATTAATTTCTTAAATTTATATGGGACCCAATCCCAAAACATTATATATAATGATACGCTGCTGCACATGCTATCCATTTTAAACTAAATAACTACTGCACTGGACAATACCTGCCTTCCTTGGCTCGTGTACCATTCTGAAGTCACTGATAGACAACGAGCCAGTCAAATTATACACGTAAGACCAATCAGGCTCGAGCCTCACTCCTGTGTTCCAAGCACAATCCTCCAAGCCAAGCTCGCCAAGTCTCGCGCCGTGAGACACCGGCTTTAGCCAGCCTGAGATGTGTTCCCCATGCGGCTCTCCTCACCACAATGTGAATAGGCGTGAGGTGAAATTGAACATCTCATGCTGCTGTTAGAGTAGAAGTCCATAACACGATTTTGCAGATACATGCACTTGGTAGTCAAGTTCTACAGTGCTCGTCTAAAGTCCGTTCCCCCCCTACTAATTTTTGAACTACCTGGTATATCGCAACGAAATTTGGAGGGCTCCAATAGGAGATAAAAAGCTACTTTTTCATGAAAAAAATCATAGCTGAAAGTTTTAAAATGGCGGCTGAGCGCCATCTTCAATATATTTTTTAAATAGAACAACCCGTATATTATTCCATTTTTAAAATCTGCTCATAATTCTCAACAAATTTCTCCAATACTCTCTACTCCAAAATTCAATTGTTTTCGAAATATTAACGTTTGAAAAGTGACATTTTGGTCATTTCAAACCCAACCAAAAACACTAATGTTGCTTTCAATCAAGTTTGCATTGGAAAAAATTGTTGTCGCGGTAACATCTTGTTTACTGTCAAACTGAACTGCTAACTGTCAAATAGTCCGTTAAGCGCCTAAATCCTTTTATGAAAAGTGTGATCATGGCTCGTAGTTTAGACGATGAATTTGAAGCAGTTTTTATATTTGGAAAAGCTGGAAGAAATTATCATCTAGCAGTCCGTATGTTTGATGATAGATTTCCCGAGAATCCTATTTCGAGGTCATATTTGCGCAAACTTTTAAATAAGCTCCAAGCAACTGGTACGCTGAAAGATGCTCCAAGATCAGGAAGACCGCCTCTTTCAGAAGAAAAAAAGGTAGAAATTGTTGCTGAAATGGTAATCAATCCGACTCAGTCGACGTCTGCAAATGCTGAATCCTGTGGAGTAAGTTCAAAAAGTGTCCAAAGAGTCCTAAAAAAATAAAAGTTTCATCCCTATAAAATGAAAATCCTGCATGCTCTCACGGAGGTTGATCCAGACCGGAGGGTTGAATTTTGTGAGTGGTTAACAAGAACAATTGAAGGAGAACGGGGCTTCCTAAAACGTGTATGTTTCGCAGACGAATTCACTTTTTTCTTAATGGAAAAGTCAACAAACAGAATGTACGATACTGGAGCGATACTAATCCGTATATTTTTAGAGAGGGACATACCCAGTTTCCTAAAAAGGTGAATGTTTGGGCGGGGATTTTGGGCAATCGCGTTGTTGGACCGATTTTCATCAGAGGCAATCTTACAGGAGTTCTTTACAGAAATCTTTTAGAAACTGAAATTGAACCTCGAATAAGACAAATTGTATTAAACAATCAGGAAGAGTTTGAAAATAGTGAAATCATATTTCACCAGCTTGGGGCACCTCCCCATTTCGATCGCATGGCTAGAGAGTTCCTCGATACAAACTTTCCTGGGCGATGGATAGGTCGCAGGGGAAGTACAGAATGGACACCGGATCTTACACCTCTAGATTTTTTCCTTTGGGGGTATCTGAAGTCAAAAATCTACGCCACTGACTGCCAAACAATAGAACAGTTGGAACGCAGAATAATAGATACATGTGAAGAAATAGATGAACAGACTTTCATCAACGTGAGAGAAGCCATTCATAATAGGGCACTTTATTGTCAAGATTTAGGAGTGGGCCACATTGAACCCTCGATGGAAAAATTGTTGAGGTTAAATAAAAGTGTTATTCAAAAATAAATTATAATTTCTTAGCTAACTAATTTGTTTTGATTGTGAATGTACAGAACACATTCGTAGGCTTCGAGATTTTCCGGTAAGCGGTACTGTTTATCATTAATAAATTCTCTCTACGCCTCTTATTAGTCGAATTCATTAAGAGATTTAACTAAAAATCAATAACAACGTTTAGTTAGCAAAATGTTTTACCGGAAGTGACCAAAATCCATACTTCATTTTAAACCGGAATGTCACTTTTCAAA
Source organism: Gonioctena quinquepunctata (assembly GCA_018342105.1). NCBI lineage: Eukaryota > Metazoa > Arthropoda > Insecta > Coleoptera > Chrysomelidae > Gonioctena > Gonioctena quinquepunctata. The sequence continues at coordinate 671,733 of JAFIRS010000116.1, read as the reverse complement.
CTTTAATATTTCGAAAACTATTGAATGGCGCTCAGCCACCATTTTAAAAATTTTTGCTGTGATTTTTTCATGAAAAAGTAGGTTTTTATCTCATTTAAGCCCTCCAAATTTCGTTGCGATATACCAGGTGGTTCAAAAATTAGTAGGGGGGAACGGACGAGCACTGTATATAGTTAACGTGTTGTTTCCATTCTAGGACAGCTTCAATGACGTATTGACTTGTGTGTTCTTTTTGTGACAGGTACTATTACGGTTTTCGATCATTTGATACTCAGCCCAACCGAGACGCTCTATAAGATCGCAGAGGGTTCCCTCAAATTCTTGAGATTAATTTTGAAAACAATTCATATTTCATAAAATGTTATTAATGGTGCATAGACATGGACAGGGGGCTTAGTACGCCTCTGGACCGTGTCTGGCGACCCGTTAATTTTAGCTCTCTATTTCAGTAAAATTCTCGGAAAATCCACGAAAAAATATTTACTTGGCAAGTAGTAAACTTTTTTAATCATCTAATAAAATTTGATAGGAAAGTTGCATTTGGAATGGAACCTGAGAATTTAAAACGCGGGGAAGATTCAAGTTTTTAGATATCCCAATGGAGGTTGTATCGATAAATTCATTTGAAGTGCGCTTCGGAAGAAAGTAATATACAGGGTGTCCCAAACTCGATGGCCTATTAGACGTTTCTGGAGAACGAGACACAGGATGATTTTGAAAATTTGGTTTCTTGGGTAATTAGTTCTGCTCTATCGATCTAGAAGCACTGCAGCATTGCCGCTTATATTGAAAAGTAGTAACAACTTTGATATTTTGAATGAGACCCCTGTATATCATTGCATTTTTTGCTTGGCTATTGCTTTACGATCATTTCTGAATGATACTTTCCTATACCTATCTCAAGCGGTTTTCGAGAAATTCATTGATTTCCTCATTTTTTGTGCAAAACATAGCTTCAATTAAATGTTTATTACTGCGGTATTTGGACTCGTACAAAGCTGAAATTTTGGGTATAGTTCACCAATGTTCTGTGCATCAGTTATGTCTAAGGGAATTCGTTCTCCAATATACAGGGGGTCGTTCAAAATTTGTGATTGTTCCGATAGATACAAAAATGGTGAAAAGTACATTTTCCAAACGGATCACCCTGTATACTATCAAATACCTTGAAAGACAATCAAAGTTCCTTTCAAATGATGTATCATGTTCCTATACCTAAATAGTCTGGTTTCAGAAATAAAAGCAAGTTTCTATAAACATTTAAAAATCTGCATTTGAATATGTATTATTATCCATTTTGACAGAAACACCATGAAAATCACTGCTTGCCAAAGTAAAAGATTGTCTTGCTATTTTATGGGCACCGCACACTTCTACCATTTTAATTTCCCAGTATATTATAATATACAGGGCGTCTCATTTAAATAAAATGACTAATGGCCGTGTTTCCTAACCACCTACAAGAATATGTTTTTCAGACAGCCTGTATCATTCGATGTTACTGAAATTACTCAATATTTTCTGGGTGAAAGTTGAATTTGAGTCCTGTGTGGGTAACAGCTAATGTGGTCCCATTTTGGTAGCAGAACAATTCAAAAAAAAACAATATTCAATAAACGGTAGAGATAGGTATACGACATGTTCAATAAAAGTTATTTGTATTTGTCAGTGGAATCCAAAAACAGAATGAAATACTGGGTGTTCCATTTGAAATTCGTAAGTTGATATTACATGTGGCAACACTGCAACCGTGAATATATTTTTAAGAGCTAGTTCGCAGTCTCTTATCGTGGGGTACGAAATTTCGGGTATTTATATCTCAGATCTCCAGAAACGTTCAATAGGTCATCGAGTTTGGGACACCCTGTATAATCCTTGTGTAAGTACTTGTTATACGAATTAACTACTTATCTTACTTTCGCAAAAAATTGCTTCTTAATGCACTTTAACTCGTGAACTGTATAAAGCTGAGTCTGCTTTAGATGAGCAGGCGCCAATCGAATTTATTTAAATTGTTTATCGTTCTATTGTACAAGGCGAATGCGAAAAATGCCGATCAAACAATTCACAATGATGAATGAAAATATTCGAATTAAAACATAAAAAAATTCAAATAAGAAATATACATATGCCTAAAATATGTAGATATGAAACACTGCCGTTCTATACCTGGTTACTCTCATTCCCAATTCGTTTTAAGGAAGGAAATACATACACATATGATTTCTGAGTTTCGTAATATAAATCGGTAAAAAACACTTTGAATTATATACAGTGCTCTCGTAAAGTACTGAATGAATTCATTTTCAGTCAAACTATCCTTTTCTGAGGAATCCCTTGAAATTGGTCGATTTTTAATCTCAATTTGCCACATTTATTAGGGAAAATTATATATGCAGGGTGATCCACGTTTGACTAATGACCGCGACAATTATTTCAAATAGAACACCCTATATATTATTCAATTTTTGGAATCTCTAGGAAAATCTGATTTTAAAAATATATCACACCTAGGGTTTGTTACAGTGCGTCCGTTAAATTCAGTGCTCTCGTAAAGTAGAGGACAAATTCGTAAAAAATTAAAGTAATACTTTTTGGAAAGAACGCTCGAAGCCGTAGAATTTTATTTTAATTTGGGCATTCTTTCAAATTTAATTAATACATACAGAATGATTCGTGTAGGAGAAATGACGTCATTGGTATTTTGTTAATGGCAACTCAATTTTTCATTACGGAATGTGAAAAGGTGATTATGAATATGGGTGAAATGAAAATAAAATAAGAAAAACTATTTTGATGTATGAAAATACTAAATTTAATGATAGCTTCAAACAACGATCAAATTAAATGTTCAAATTGTGCACCGTTTGCTATCTGACAGTAGCCAAGACGATAAATAAATTGTCAATAACGTCAGTAGGTATACATTTTATCTCGTGACGAATTCTTGCTTTTAAATCTTCCACATTCTCTGGCCTATTAACATACACTTTACTCTTTGAGAATCCCCAGAAGGAGTGATCAAGTGGTGTCAAATCTGGAGATCTAGCTGGCCACTCAATCGGTCCCCTTCTCCCTATCCAACGATTCGGAAACACCACATCTAAATAGTCACGGACAGCTGCTGCATAATGGGGAGATGCACCATCGTGTTGGTAGAATAAATCAGTTCTCGGAAGATCAGGTTCCTCTAGATCTGCTATTAGTGCAGCCTAACATAACTTTGTCAGGAGTAACCATACCACTGAAGTCATCTATATCGATGCTTGGTATTACTATCAGCAATAACCTTTCCTGGGAAAATCACGTGAGGTCCATTGCCAAAAGTGCATCCCAAAAACTTGGTTTTTTGTTTCGTGCCAAGAGCTATTTCACCCCCACCCAGCTGCTTATGATCTATAAGGCACAGATCCGACCTGTCCTGGAATACTGTTCCCATATTTGGAGCGCGGCACCTAAACATATCCTGAGGCTATTGGATTCTGTCCAAAAAAGGGCAATTCGTCTCGTCGGTGATGCCTCGCTTACAAACTCGCTCACTTGTCTGGAACACCGTAGAAAAGTCGGCGATTTGCCTCTATTTTATAGATATTTTCATGGGCGATGCTCTTCTGAAATATCAACAATCGTTCCTGCTTTGGCAGTCTCTTCGAGACTAACCCGTCAAGTTCAGTCATCACACCCCTTCGTGGTCACTTTGGAGACCTGCAGAACATCACTTTCCAAAGACTCGTTCATCCAACGAACAGCGAGGCTTTGGAACTCATTGCCTAGGGAGGTGTTCCCCGAGGCATACAACCTCCAGAAATTTAAGAAGAACACCAACTCCTACCTTCTTTCCCTTGGTTCCCACGATGTTCTCTGAACATTACAGGATATCCCTTTTCGTGGGAACCAGAACATAAAAAAATAAAATAAAAATAAGGTCAAATCGAAGATAATCCAAATATATTGCACCAGTCAGGTTCATGTCAAAGAAATAGGAACCAGAATTCTTCCGTCGACTATGCCACACCATACATTCACTTTCTGTGGATTTTGAGTGTGATACTCCATCATCCATCGGGGATTTTCGGTAGCCAATAACGTCAATTTTCAAAACAAACGTAGCCTCGTCAGACAACATTATATTTTCTACAAAATGATTATCATTATACTTTTCTCAGAATTTTGTGGACTGTAGATGCTGCCATATTGAAATCAGAAGCCAATTGGTTGAGTGTTGTGTGATGATTTTCATGCACTGCCAACACAACATTAAGCTGATCGTCTTCTGGTGGTGAGCGTCGACCAGATTTAGGAAGATCACGGACATGCCCAAATTCACGTATTTTGACTCAACTTTGCTCACCATGCTTTGGTTAATAGGTTGCCGATCAGGATGAGTTGCATTAAACAATCAACTACTTTCTTGGTGCGCATTCTGTCCCAAATCCTATCATCAAAAATTTCAATTTTTCTCGTTCATTTAATTTAATCATTTTCCATGAAATGACAAAGTTTCTCAATATACTCAATAATATGGACAAACGATGTTATTCTTTAAAGAAATAACTTCACAAAAACTATTCAGCAATAAAAACAAAAACAAATTCTGGTCGCTATGGCTACTGTCAAGTAATGGAAATAGTCAGATAGCAAACGGTGCACAATTTGAACATTTAATTTAATCGTTGTTGAAGCTATCATTGCCATTAAATTTAGTATTTTCATATTTCAAAATAGTTTTTCTTATTTTATTTTCATTTCACCCATACTCATAATCACCTTTTCACATTCCGTAATGAAAAATGGAGTTGCCATTAAAAAAATACCGATGACGTCATTTTTCCTACACATCCTACGTATTTTACGAATTTATCCACTACTTTAGGAGAGCACTGAATTTAACTGGCGCACTGTATACAAACCCTATGTGTGATATATTTTTGAAATCAGCTTCCCATGGAGATTCCAAAAATTTAATAATATATAGGGTGTACGTGATGAATATGCCTCTCGTATACAAGGCTATATATTTTTGGTAATAGAATTCATTTTATCGATATAAAAAAAATTAATAATAGGGTAACTGATAAGCTTGATGATCCTGAGTTTACTTTTCTGGAGGTTTGGTTGAGATGTGGATCAATAAATTCGGAGAAAAACTATTCTCTTTATTGGCAATAAAAACAATAGTTTTTCTCCGAATTTATTGATCTACATCCCAACCAAACCTTGAGATAAATAATAGGTACCACTCTTGTGCATATCATCCATTAATAAGTTTTTTCTGTAAGAAAAAAAATCAATTTTCTCCTTCAAGTCAGTATACTAATAATTTTCAATATTTCAGGATATATTTTCCTTTCCTTTTTGAAGGAAAAAACAAACTCCTGCCACTCGTATTTAATCGACTACTCCATGGAACATTTTTATTAGGTGCTCAAGATCATACAACACGGCGCGCCAGATTTAAAAATAAAATGGCGGATATCGTATTAGCTTACTGCTAGACGCTTCACATTGTATAGATTCGTAGTAAACATAGCACTTTTTCAGTATGTAGGTCGGTAGGCGCCACCGATTACTTGATCCAGATGGCCTTGTGAATTGCTGTCATTGTACTATCGCGAAAAATGATACACGTCGTGTACTGGAATTATATGCCAAATATGGATATGAAGAGTCGCTGCTCGCTTTTGCTTACGTGTTTTGATTAGCTGAATTAAGACTTCGAGTTCACATCGGTGACACCGCCTGTCATTCGTTATTTATTTATATACTTGTAGAATGACGGGCAATTCCTCAACGAATATTTTATATGAAACTAGCTGACCCGACAGACGTTGTCCTGTCCAAATTTCTATGTTCCCTAAAATGTTTTTCCCGAAAACTCTCGTCCGCTTAGAATTTTTTCCTTTATGTTGTTCTATTTAGATTATGCTTTTGACTCCTTCCGCTTCCTGTTGTCCCGTTATCTCGTTTTCCCGTTATCCCATTTTCCTGTTACCCCTTTTTTTCTTTGTCCCGTTATCCCCTTATCCTGTCATCCCGTTATCCCCTTATACTGTCATCCCGTTTTTTTGTTATCCCCGTTTTCCTGTTATCCCATTTTTTCTTTATCCCGTTATCCCGTTTTCTCCTTATCTCCATATCCCCTCATCCTGTCATCCCGTTTATTCGTTATCCCGTTATTCCCGTTTTCCTGTTATCCCGTTTTTTATTTATCCCGTTATTCCCTTATCCTGTCACCCCGTTATCCTGTTTTCCCGTTTTTTCGTTATCCCGTTATACCGTTTTCCTGTTATCCCGTTTTTCTATAAAATAAAAAAAAAAAAAATTGGGGTTGATCGTAGAAGGGTGAAAATTAAGAGTAATATGAATTTTTTTATTCTTAGTCATGACAAAATAGAAATAAAAATCTTGCCAAAAAAATAGGGGTTGATCGTAGAAGGGTGAAAATTTAGGGTTGTATGTATTTTTGAATGTTGTATCATAAAAAAATAAAAACAAAAAATTTTGTCTTGAAAATTAAAAAAAAAATTAAGGGGTGGACCACCTTTAACATTTAGGGGGATGAAAAATAGATGTTGACCTATTCTGAGACCTACCCGATATGCCCACAAAATTTCATTAGAATAGGTCGAGCCGTTTAGTTGCAGTATCCTAGATACCGACTGCAGCGCCATCTGCCGGGCTGATTTGTGAATCTAAACCATCCAGGGCGCCACCCAAACGCATACAAAAAAATTCATTCAAATCGGTCCAGCCGTTTAGGAGGAGTTCAGTGACACACACGTACAGTAGAATTATATATATATAAAGAAGATAATCCATGGCGTATACCAACAGTTATGCTTTTTACTCCATATGGGTACAGTCCTTCCACAACTTCCACATTCATCCGAAAATTAAGCATTGGTGTTTTTTTAAATCCATATGATCCAGATGATCATCAGTTTTTACAAGCTTTTATTTAGTTTCACCTGTTCCGATGTCTGTCTGTAGGTTTCTCTTACAAGTTAAATTTGACCCACTTCCCGTTGTTCGATTTAGCTGAGAATTGGCGGGTGCATTATGGCATTTTTGCTAGAGAAAAAACAAAATGGCGGATCCAATATGGCGGACGAGTTTTGTGATTATGGTTCGATTCTATTCAAAATTGGTATGTGGGAATTTTCGGGGTGAGAAATCACGAATTTTTGTCAAAATTCATAATTCAAGATGGCGACTCGAATATGGCGACGAGTTTTGTGGTTATAACCCAATTCCAATAAAAATTGGTATGTGGGGGTTTTTGGGGACGGAGATCATGATTTTTCACGAATTCAAGATGGCGGGTCCATGATGGCGACGTGTTTTGTTATGGCCCGATTCCATTCAAAATTGGTACGTGGGTTTTGTGGGGACGGAGATTATCAATTTTTGTCAGAATTCAATAAGATGGCGGATTCCATGAATGACTAGAAAGAATAAAAAATAATTCAGACAAGCTTTTATACAAACTCACAAAAAAGGAAAAAATAATTTCTTTAATTGTTTGACCTAGGTTAATTCTGTGAGTAGCGGATCCAGAATCTTATTGTATATTCGCGGCATGCTTTTGAATCTACTACTCACAGCATAACCTAGTTCAAACAATTGAAAAATTATTTTTTTCCTTTTTAGTGCATTTGTATAAATAACTTGTTTAAAACTATTTTTTTCATTTTTTTTGTTTGATCGGGATGCCGAGAAGATTGGAATTTCATCATAAAAAACTCACACTAGACGCGATGTTGGAATGTCAATTTATAATATACTAGCTGACCCGACAGACGTTGTCCTGTCCAATGTCCGCGTATAATTTCTTTTTTTCTATGTTTTCCTTTATGTTGTTCCATCTAGATTATGCTTTTGACTCCTTCCGCTTCCTGTTGTCTCGTTATCTCGTTTTCCCGTTATTCCCGTTATCCCGTTATCCCGTTTTCCCGTTATGTCCTTATCCTGTCTATCCCGTTATCACGTTTTCCCGTTTTTTCGTTATCCCGTTATTCCCGTTATCCCGTTTTCCTGTTTTCCCGTTTTTCTATTCTAATAGGGGTTGATCGTAGAAGGGTGAAAATTAAAAGTAATAAAAATAAAAATCTTGCCAAAAAAATAGGGGTTGATCGTAGAAGGGTGAAAATTAAGATGTTTTTTTTAATTCTAAGTCATGACAAAATAAAAATGAAAATCTTGCCAAAAAAATAGGGGTTGATCGTAGAAGGGTGAAAATTTAGGGTTGTATGTATTTTTGAATATTGTATCATAAAAAAACCAAATTTTGTCCAAAAATTAAAAAAAAAATGTTAATGGTGAACAACCCTTATCACTTAGGGGTATGAAAAATAGATAGTAGCCGATTCTCAGACCTACTGAATATGCATATAAAATTTGGTAAAAATCAGTAGAGCCGTTTCGGAGGAGTAAGGTAACTAACATTGTGACACGAGAATTTTATATATTAGATTTACCATTCCACGTGAACTTCAGAAGGGTGGTTGTTTCCATACACAACTGAAGCCGATTTAATTTTCAATAATTTTCATTTGAAAATGTTACATGAGGCACGTATTTTCTGAGTAATAATAATAATAATTTATTTTCTCTTGTTAAAAAGTATAAAGTAGATAACCTTCTATGAATACAATAACGAGGGAAGCGTCAATAGATACTTAATATGTATTATGTGGTGAAATAAGAAGCACTGGCTCAGAATAATCAATGTTTAGGGTGAGCCAGGTGAAAAAAAAATCTTTGAATTTCTCAAAAATATAAGTTGAGTATTGCAATTGAATTCAGTCACGAAAATACTGACATAGGTGGGGATAATTAGGTTTGGTTTGAATAATTTTGAGAAAATGCTCTCAGTAGCTTTTGAATGATGATGCATTGCATCATGGCGGCGAAGGAATATGCCTTGCTGAATTAGTATCTATATATATATATATATATATATATATATATATATATATATATATATATATATAAAAGTCCCCAAGACCACATTCTTTGTCATGTAATATTCTTATTATTTAGAATCCGATTTGTATGTGAGTAAATAATGAATAAGCTGAAGATAGTGAATGCGATGCCACACTTGCATCAATGTTACAAATGATTCCTTCTTCTTTGCCTCATTCATCCATATGACTTCTTAATTATGTGTGGAATAGAAAATCTAATAGCTATCTGAATAATTTTCAGATTTGTTCTTTTGAGTTAGGGACCTTTTAAAATATCTATCAGCGTGACCTTAGCTGGGGAAATTTTCTGTTAGATATTACAAAAAGTTATTCATTATTGTCGTAGATTTTTCATTTTTCAGAAAAATATTTCTATTCAATCTTCAGTTGAGAATGTTTCCCTTTTCAAGCGGAACTAAATTTCATACGTTTTTGTACAAGTCATTTTTATAAGCGTACAAGTATATTTCTGACATAATATATAAGGGATATTTTTGTTCATTTTGAATTTTTAGTTAGTTTTAAATAAAAAAAAGTATTTTTATACTCACTGTTATTGTCACCTGGACAACTTTTGCAGCATCTGCCTGGCAGTGCGACTGGTGCATCGCAAGACGTTTCTGGACACTCATTTCCAATATTCCGACATCGTACTTTGGCCACGATCCTCCTCTTCTTCTGGACCTGAAATGAAAAATGCAGGATGTAATTTTCCCGTTCATTTTGGCTTCTGGGAACGTACGCGCTCGGTTTGTTGAATTATTTAACACCTCGTAGGAAGGATGATAAAGAAGATGGTTAATATTTAAGAGGGTCGGTTGACAAGGGTTGTCGCAGAAACAAGAATATGTGGGGGATGTAATACGATTCTGGAGGAATGTTTTTCTGTGCCTCATACCTACTGTGAATACCAAAACCAGCATCAGGAGTATTTTACGTTTTGACGTTTCTTAATACATAATTAACCAATTTTCTAGATAAATTCTCATATCTGTATTACTGACATCATGATCATGATTCATTTCTGCCGGTGTTCCCCTTATAGTTGAAAAGTGGAAACATGAAAATTGTCAAGTTCGTCTTCGAGAAACTAATATCTTATGTTCTAGATATAAAAAGCAATCTATATTTCTGTCAAAATGTATATCAGTGGAATAATTATCATCTTTTTTCGTTTCAAACTCTAATTATTTGGTAAAAAATACTTCGCAGTAACGAATCCATATTTTTATAAAATAAGCAGTAGTTTTCAGGACATTACAACAAATGTTTTCTGTAATATCTTGTTATTTAATAACAATTGCACTAATATGTTTCTCATGTTTCCTTTATAGTAATCGCTTTTTATAACTTGGTATTTTTTGCTTATTTTGTTTCATTCGTTGTAAAAGTTATTTCAATGCAGTTGTCATCCATGGAACATTCCGATTACTTCAAAGGTTAATGAAAAACCGGAACCATTCTTTTATTTTGCCTGCTTTCGATTTCTATTCGCGTTTGCTTCATTTCTGTCACGTTTCCATTACAATCATGCACCAATTATATTCCTTTACTTTGCCGACAGTCTATCCAACTTTTTTCGGTTAAATTAACCAGTTTCAATGATTAGTACGTCGCAAATAGCCTGTTTTTTCAATGTTTCAATTTTTATCAGTGCAGACAATTATTTCAAAGGTAGAATAACTCTCCGTACAGACACACTGTGTGCATACCAGTTTGCTGTTGAGTCTAGTGCAGAATTTTAAAATCTGATGAATTATTCAGGCGCATATTTTCACACAAAACGACCTTCCCAGCGAGTCGATATAGAAAAATAAAAGGTATTAAAGCTGTTGATAGTGCACTGCGGAGCTAGTTTGCTAATTATTTTGATGTAGGAAAACTCCCATGGAATGAAAGATGAAAATTATTTGCGATATTCTATGATCTTGGTACTATAATAATGAATTGGTTACAATGAAAAAAATTATTGTTTGGGTATATGATTCACAGCTGCATTTAAGAGAAAAAAAAACATGTCCGACCATAAAGGCATCCCCCAATTAGCTAGAAACACAGATGAAACGATGAGAAATTCAGCTGGCCAAATAATACAGTGTGTTTGGAAAAGTCGAGTTTTGCTCAGTGAAATATTTATTTCATAATGCTCCTTGTGAACACTCAATTACGTGACACATTTGTTTTCAAAATTTTAAACAAAAAATAATTTATAGGTTGTTTCGTGAACAACAGTAAAATTTAATAATTGAAAATGCTGCATCCGAAAACTGAAACCTTTTTTCAATCCATTCAAAGTGGATTTGCCAAATGAAAAAAAATAGTTTAATTTTACATGAAGCTTCCGTGGAACATACTGAATAGCTTGCATTCTTTGCCTCAGAAAAAAAAACGAACTGCTTTAGATCATTTGTTTTTATTTCACTTTTATAATAACTGATATGTTTTTCCTTGAACTATAATTTTCCACAACATAAAAAAATATGAAATCTTTCAAGACATCTATACAAGTGTGGAAGGTAAGCTACTATACTCTGTTCATTCTATGAGTACCCTTGATGTAAACAAACGTATCAACATACCTAAATGGGCCGAGCCCTGTTAAGAATCACTATTTGCATGAACTTGCTAGAACCGGTAAAGTATATGTTTGTTCGTCGTATTCACAACCCCATTTGTATTGGGTTGTATTCACAACTCCATATTTCATCAAACATATATGGATTCCCTAATTTGACATAATTTGTAATCTACCGTTCAGTATTTAAATGAAATTGATTTGTTGGAAATATAAACAGGATGTTCATAAAATCAGATGTGGAATCATCTGCGACTGAAAGATAAACCTTAGTCACTATCTTCCATCGTCAAGATAACCTCTTGGGGGGTATTCATGTTGAAAAAGGAAACATTCTCAATTGAATATTGATAGAAATTTTTTTCTGTGAATTGAAAAATCCACGATTAAAATGAAGTTATTTTTTGTGAATGTCTAACAGAAAACAACTACTTCCCCGGCTAAAGCCACGAACTACATCTGATAGATATTCTGAAAAAGCCCTAACTCAAAAGAATAAATCTGAAATTGAAAATTTGCATTTTCATTCAGATAGTTATTTGATTTTCTATCCCAGTCTTTATTAAGTACTCCTAAACATGAATGAGGCAAAGAAGAATGTTTTCCAAAAGAGAGTACTCATCATCTGAAATTGAAAATTTGCATTTTCATTCAGATAGTTATTTGATTTTCTATCCCAGTCCTTATTAAGAACTCCTAAAGATGAATGAGGCAAAGAAGAATGTTTTCCAAAAGAGAGTACTCACCAGAAATCATTCGTAACATTGACGCAGGAGAGACATCGCATTCACTAGGTCTTCAATACATTTTTGTCGACGAAAATCTATTTCACGCTTCCACGATCATCAGGAAGACCGGAAGAAATGGGAAACACATTTTCAAGAAGCAATCTCACTTTGCAAAGATGGAAAAAGTTAGAATCATTTCTTTTGGAGAGACACATTGAAATTAGTGTTTTCTGACATTAAAACCTGTCATGGGGTATGATAGATTGATTTGTTGAAAATATAAACAGGATGTTCATAAAATCAGATGTGGAATCATCTGCGACTGAAAGATAAACCTTAGTCACTATCTTCCATCGTCAAGATAACCTCTTGTGGGGTATTCATGTTGAAAAGGGAAACATTCTCAATTGAATATCTATCAGATGTAGTTCAATGTCCAGCGTGGCTTTAGCCGGGGAAGTAGTTGTTTTCTGTTAGACATTCACAAAAAATAACTTCATTTTAATCGTGGATTTTTCAATTCACAGAAAAACCTTTCTATCAATATTCAATTGAGAATGTTTCCCTTTTAAATGAAATTGTTATGCAAATATAAAGGAAACGAATTGGATATTTAAAAAGATACTTGTCTTAAAAGTTCTTCACCGTGTATATACTGGATATTCCCACGCGCTATATTGATCGATTGATCATGATCTCGACGAAGATGACTTGCTAATACTATAGCCACCCACTTGACGAATAAATTTAGCGAAACAAAATAAAAAACTATCATTGATCCAATTGACCAAGACCATTAAGAATAGCGGTTGGATTTTAATGTCATTGTGTGTCATGGCAAGGAAGAGATTTCTCTCCATTAATGAATCTATATGGTCGGGGGCGTAAAGGTAGAGGTCATCAAGGTCTTTGACCGACAACTGTTTCATAAGCTGCTGTGATCTACCGATATTTTTTTTGTATGGGCGGACTACTTAACCTATTTCGCAATTTTTTCTCGTGAAGGTGTACGAAAGTATATTTATTAGTGTATATAGTTTGATAGACTACCGTTTGGGTTGGAGTTGAAATGACGAAATCAATCACGCAGTCTCTTCGTAAACTTATTGGTAGAAGCTACATTTGATCTATGAATATTACTTCAATAAACAGTGATCCATTAACAAAAATATGGAAAATAGTGAGGAGCTGATGAAGGATTTCAAACTTACCGGATTGCATTCACATCTCATGCAATATAGTACTCCAATAGGGGGGCCCAAGTCTGGTATCCATTGCGATCCCAATTCCCTTACTTTTTTTCCAAAAACACATTCTGAAAAAAAAAAACGAATTAGATATTTAGTTCATGCTATCCTTATTTTCGATTTGTATTAACGTTTATTGTTATTCATCTATTTTAAGAGGTCAAATTTTTCATTTCCTCATAATAGGTTCATGAGTTAGCATGAAACCGATTGTCTAGTCCAGGATGGTCGATATATTAATAAAATAGGTTTCTACTCTTAAAATACAAGAGCACTTTTTTGTGATGTCAACATTCCCTACAAAAAAGTTTACACATCTTCCTAAAAAAACGAGAATATCCAAAGTTGTTAACCAATATCGAAACAAAACGAGAAATTTCTCTCTATGGAAGATTTCGAGAAATAGAACGATATGTTCTTGAGGGTCTTGCCATGTTGCATGAAAACAAAAACCTATAAGGAATGTGACAAGCGAATATACTTCTGGGAATTCACAACCAAAAACAAACTCCGAATATCAACAGGAATCCCAACAGGCTACTGTCGACTGAAAGGACACCTGAAGAAACTTGAATTAGTATGAGATAGAAGAGGGAAACTTACGCAACTTGGAGCCATTGCACATCCTAAACTTACTAAGAACATTTGGACTAGAAGATTAGCTATGAACGTTGAGAAATCCTCACCCGCAAAGCAATAGAAGAGGACACAATAGATCTTATAGATATGAAAATCTATTGAGAAAGTAGTATTGTTTCTAGTGCACCTAGCCGGAACATGGAGACCGACCTGTGATAAAAAAAATGGACAATTTATGTGTCCTCTGATCAGTTTGAATAGAAGGGTCAAGTTTGCCTGTATTCTGCGGTCTTCTAAACTGGTCATTCCAATTGTATTTCGGATATTATTTGAACTATTATGATCTATGGGAATGTTAAGTTTGTATGCAGCAAACCTAAGAAACTTGTTTTGTACTTTTTCTAAGTTGTGTATATAAATACTATAGGTGGGACACCATACTGTAGATGCATACTCTAGTAAAGATCGTACAAAGGAGTTGTAAAGAAATATGAGGCAGTGAATATCTGTGAAGTCCTGCGTATTCCGGCATACAAAGCCCAACATTTTGTAAGCTCTGTTAATTATATTCTCATAGTGAAGGTGGAAGGTCAATTTCCTATCCAGGGTGACTCCCAAATCTCTAGCAGTGGTAACCTGTGGAAGCTGCTCACCAGACATGGAATAGCCGAAGTCTGTTTGTCGTTCAGAGAGGTAATGGCTTTATAGAGTTTCAGGTCGTCAGCAAAATACAGAGCTTGGCTGTGTCTCAAATATGAATTTATGTCATTGATGTAGATATTGAATAAAAAGGGACCGAGGTGACTACCTTGTGGTACACCAGACGTGACAGTTATTTCGTCAGAGACGTAGCCATGTACTTTGACTGTTGAGTTCTATCACTTATATAGCTGATGAGCCACTTCAACATTATACCGTGGAAGCCCAATGCTTGTAGTTTAGCTCCTAGAATTTTATGATTCACCCTGTCAAATGCTTTAAAAAAGTCTGTATATATGGCATCCACTTGTTGTCTATTTTCTAAGGCATTGAGTATAAATTGTGTATAGATTAATAAATTTGTTGTAGTAGATCGACCCTTGCAGAACGCGTATTGATCTTCTGTTATAACGTTGGTGATTAGGTTTTCAATTTTATTGCAAACAATGTTTTCGAATAGTCTAGGTATCGAGCTTAAAATAGAGATAGGCCGATAGTTTGAAATGTCGGCTTTGTTTCCACTTTTGAAAATGGGTGTTATGTGACTGCTCTTCCACTTGTCCGGAAAAATACCAGAATTAAGTGATAAGAGGAAGAGGAAATGAAGGGGTTTAGCAAGTGACCATCTACATTCTACTAGAAGTTTGGGAGACACTCCATCGGGTCCGATTCCTTTGTTAGGATCTAGATCAGCTAGTCCTTCGAAGATATCTGATAGCTCTATGGTACAGTTCGAAATGTCTACACGTTGAATTGCTTTCTTTGAAAATGGGTTGAAAGTTTTTACCAAACAAGTCTGCAATACTTTTGCCGTCATTAGCCTGATGTTTGCTAGAAACATGATATTCGGTGACAGTTATCTTTTTTCTTATTATTAATGAAATTCCAGAATTTTTTAACATTATGTGGCACCTCCCTCTGAGTCTCCTCAATGAAGTCACTATAACAGGTTCTACTGAGTCTTTTACATTCAGTTCTTAGTTGTGAGAGATGGAGGTAATCGTCCCATGAGCCTGTCTCTTTGTATGTTTTGTGAGCCTTCTTCTTTTCAAATGTGAGATTTTGTAATTCAAAGAATACCACTTGGGAAATTTGGGATTTTTGTAACGAGCTAATGGAACATATAGTTGAATGCCTGTTAGAATGACTTCATAAAGGGCAGAAACCGCAAGGTTAACAGTTTTGTTGGATAGTAGGTCTTCCCAGTTTACATTATTAAAAAATATGTTCATATTATAATAGTTGCCTTTTTTGAAATTGTTAATAAAAATTATCATAGGATAATGGTGTTGGACATGAAGTTTCGATCTGAATATCCACATACAGTGCTGGGTGGTATGCGTCACACGGGAGTAAGTTGTCCATAGCTATAGCAGGAACGGTTTCTCCGTTATGGGTGAAAATCAGGTCCAAAAGAGTGTTGTGACAGTTTGGGATATTATTGATTTGAAACAGATTATGAAATGCAAAGGTCTCACATGAAACATGACTTGCACAATTGATATCACTTTCAACACATACTCCCATTTAATCATTAATCCACCGGGCTGTAGGAAGATTGTAGTCTCCAAACAGGTATAGCTCGTGTTCAGGATGTGTAGCTAGAATGTGATCTATTACTATGGGATTTGTAGAGTGTGGCATCTGATTTAGGAGGAAGATAGATGATACCAACTATTATTTTCTTGGATTTAGATTTTACACTAATGAAAACTTGCTCAATATTGTCTGATATGCATGGTATCAGCTCCGTAGAATATTTTTTCGATAGAGCTATAAGCACCCCTCCTCCTCTTGATTTGTTGCTTGTAGTGATCTTTCCTGAATAAATTATAGTTTATGAGATTCAATTCTCCATTACCAATATCGTTGTTCAGCCATGTCTCTGTAAGAACTATAACATCGTAGTCACATGAAGAAACACTTTGTTCCAGTTCCCACAGTTTTGTTCCTAAACCACGCACATTCTGGTAGTATATTGAAAAATTCTTAGGTCTTTCGAGTTTATCCGTGGTTATTAGTTTTTTTTGACGATCTTAGGCACGCCTCGTATATATCTTATTGTCAGGTTGGTTTCACCTGCTTGGCGATCTTCAAGGGTTTTCCTTAGGTGCTGTAAGTGATCTCTTTGGTTTGGAGTCAAATCCGAGGCTAGTTTTATATTGGGGTCATTGATCTTGTTTTTGTTCCTTAGAACGTGCATGACACTCGATGGGTCATTCAATATCACCTTTGCTGAGTAATGATTGTTAGTGGACTTTCCAATTCTGATAACTTTTTTCACTGTATCAGCTAATGAAATGTTATTCAGTATATTACAGACTGTCGTTTTATCTTGGTTAGGGTTGTCTATTTTTGCTTTTGGTAGATTATGTATAATCAGGTTGTTTGCACGTATTTTCCTGTCTTCAACCTCAGAGAACAATGCATCATAGTTCGCATCTCCGGTTGGAGCTGTTTGAATGGTTATATTGGCTTCTGGATTTTTCGATGCAATTTGCTTTTCTAGGCATTAATCTGACTGTGTAAAACCGGGACTAATTTGAGACCTTCTAGACATGCATCACAGAAAAACTTCAGAGCTCTTTTATTCTTGAGCTCCATTACTTTAACTTCTGATGCTGTTGAGTCAGCACATACATGGTGGATTTTGTACCCGCAACCATCACATTCACAATAGGAATCATTAACTATTGGCCCACTGCACTGCATTTTCTTGAGTTATAAATTTATTTTATTTTATAACTTTATATCACCTTTGTTTATGGGAAATTCTAGAAGTACGCCACTGGTTAGTAGATTTATCAGTGAGTTTTAATTTCTTATTGTGTTGTTTTTTTTGTGTAGATAGATGGGTTTTTATTGATTGGTTGACCTTTTTTCTGGGTTTGGTTAGGGTCCTACAGTGAACGTTCTTCAATAAATTGCACAATAACCTGGATGTATTCACATTTGGAATTTAATCACAAATGTATCAAACTATCAAATGTTTATACTGTCCAATTTCCGAAATTTTTGCTGCACTTTTGACTGGTTAAATTGGTATTATTTCAGGAGGATCTGATACCTGTTGTTTATAACTACAATTATATATATATATATATATATATATATATATATATATATATATCCACATTTGGCGGCGATTTGTAAAATGTCATCAGTCATGCACAATCCAGCTGTTTCTAAATCAAAATAAACTATGGAATAATTTATTGATATAGATTCGATGTTTTTTAATACTAGTGATGATGCTCTTAATTCGTCAATTCCAACGTTCCACCTTCTGACTTTTCCTTCGATTTTCTTAACATTTCTCTTTCTTGGAAATCAACTATGCACAACTTTTTTCCTCTTGATGTTAGCAATAGTCTTCTTTTTTTCTTATCAGAATCGCATCTTTGATATGTATGACTACGTTCCAAATTCAATTTTTTTCTTATATTCAAAAACGATACCTCGCCAATGTATTTAGAGCAAACTGTTTTGTCTGTAGAGCTCGTCCAGTATTGAAACGACCGTTTGGTAGGTAGAGAGGGAGAAAACACGAGTGCACACGATTTGCTGTGCTACGGCGTATCTTTACCAGTGTCTTGGCATGCAGCGTTTGAAAGGTTAGGTTTGTTTGATTAATAAATAGGTAGTGCAGTTATTTATTCAACTTTGCAATAGTTTACTCGTTACCTTGCCAAAATGTCCAGTGGTAAGTACTATTCAGTAGCGGAAAAAGAAATAGGAGTGTTAGGAAAGTTATAGGAGTGTGAGATCTCTACGTCTCTTGAATCGCCTATCCCAACAATTTGGTACGCCTATGGAATTTCTATTAATAGCTACAGTTAGACAATGGTTCGAGAATCTTCGAGAAAAATTGGTTGTTAGGTAGGGGAAGGCCAAAGTGGTCGTTTCAATACTGGACGAGCTATAGCTTAATGGATATTTCATACATGTATCTACCTAAATCCAGAATTTCAGCTGTTTTGTAATTCCTGACACGTTTTTTTCTGATTGCCTCAGTAGAACTTGCTTCTAGAGGAAATGAAGGAGCGTCATGCTTCAATCAGTATTTTCAAAATGAAACTTGGAATGATGGTTCTTCAAGCTGGTAGGATTGAAAACCACACAGGGTGGAGCAAAAACGTGTGTTAATTATAAATGGCTTGTATTACCAGAGTAGAAAATAACACAAATAAAAAAACGATGTTTATAATAATAATTCCACCAATATGTACTTGAATCAATAAATTGTACAAACTAAAATAATTCTCGCATCAAATACAATTTTTACCATCAAAATAATTACATTTCAAACCTCCTGTTATCCATGTATAACCCGGTTATATCGAAGTACTTATAGTCTGACTACTGAATATATTTCGGAAAAATAAAATAAAATTTTTGTAGAGTATGTTGATATTTACTAGAAAGTATTCTTGCATTTTGAATGAAAAATTGGTATTTTAGGTGTTATTTGCAAAACGCGCAAAAAATCCCGGAAGTCACGTATATCCAAGATATTTCGGCCATCCTGGACTAGGCATCACAGGAACAATCTGTTCGTGTACATTCATTCTCACTTATTCTCTAATATTTTTTTTAGTGTGCCCGATGATATTCAACGGTTGCCGCTTACTATTTAATTTGTGATAGTTGATTTCAGAAGTTTTGTTCATTAGTTTTTTATTTGTATGAAATCCATATCTGAAGTTGGTGAATTTGGCTCTTCTAGATACTTGTTGGATCTCGATAGATGATAGTTTTACATAGACCAAACAGGCAGAACATTTAAAAAGCGATTATCAGAACATAATAACTGTTACTACTCACTGAAAAACATTGTTACGTTCACGATTTTGAAATATTACATATAGAAATGAAAGGTTTTAAACTCTACCTTCTAGAAAGTTTAGAAATTAATGATGACCCGATCAACTTAAATATTAAAATAGAGTAATTGCTAAATTATAAAAAGCGATGCCAAAAGAAAACAGTACAATATAAAATCATCTAGTTTCTCCAAGAATGACATTGATGTTCATTGAGCAAGACATAATCATTGACTTGACTGTTCCTTGTCTATATTTTGCTTCACAAGAGTCAACCTCATTGACTGTCTGTACCATTTGTATGATTATAATGTACATTTTCTCGAGACCGATCCCGAAGACATTCAGCAATGGTATATGATTAGCGTTCAAGAAAGTCTCAACACAAGAGGAGGGGGAGGGCTGTAATAACAATTTGCCGACAATTGCATTCTTTGCAAATGTAAAAGCAGAATAAATTGAACGAAATAAATGCATGCTGTACGAACTTATAAATAAAGCTATCATGTGGCTTTTTAAAGTAATTGGTATGTATATAATTATCCCATAACAATGCCGCATGTGTTATGTACGTAGCCGTTTTATTTAAGTATGACCTTTCCTAACATTTTACTCAGCTGCAACTGCTAGACTTTTAGTCTCTCACATACAGATCTAATGGGATACACATATCGAAATGTCGATGGTTTGTTTATTCAAGCCGTGTTTTTTTCATAATTTTCGTTTCGTTTATATTCTTGCTCTGCTCAAATTCAAATGGACTAAAACTTTCGAAAGATTTTCAATTAATTTTCCCCAATATGTTGTAACCGCCAAATCAATATTAGCTCTGAGTGCAAGATACTCGTTGGAAATTTTATCATTTCATTATTTTTAGTTCTGAGATATCAGATAAGGCAGGTTTATAATATTGTTTTTCATCTAAATACTTTTTATCACTTTTATCTAGTTCATCAAGTGTTGTGGCCTGATCTTCTACAGCTTGCAAAAATCTAATTGTAAAATTTTTGAGGTTACGTAATTGTATATAATCGGGTTGAACATGTAAATATAGAGGTATTCCTTAGAAAATAAGATAAAATTACTAAATAATCTCTGATAGGACGGTAAACTTCTACAATGGTTATCTGTTGAAAATAAAGTTTATTCCATAATCCACGTGTCCTGTTGTCTTGAAAATTTTAACTTGAATATTTGAGTCCAACAAATAAAATGTTGAAATTTTTCTAATAACCAATAAGCACATAATGGATCATGATTTTACGTTCACTGAACTCAATTTAGCATGTACGTGACGTAGTTCACGTATTCATTTTTTTCAAGAGTTATACAAATATCATCGTTCAAACAAAAATATCTTCTTAATCCTCCCAAGAAATCCTTTTAGTTATTCGATAGTCTCGAAAATAACATTGATAAGTATCTGTGATTCCCGTTTGAAGTTATTGAGTTTAAAATATGCGCTAGTTATATATTTACGCTCTTTAAAAAATTACAAACCAGTTCTCATATGAGAGAATTGTACCTATCTTGACTCGTATGAGCCCACCGTGAAGTGGAAAAAGCAGAATAAAAAGACGAGAAAATTATTCTTGGACGACTCTCTTCACTTTATTCGCTATGCAAGTAGAGATCTACATACAGAAGTGAGTCAGCGAAATATTGAATTAAATGTGGCGATGAAAGGGTGAATTTGATAAATAATGGTCTGAGTTATAAAATGGTTCTATTCGATCATCAAGTTATACATGGTGGCTAGTAAGAAGGTCGGTTAAATAGTTGCGTGTGGAAACTAATATGAGATATGACGAAAAAACGAAATTCGATCATTTCCGGTTTTTTGGTTATCCTTCATTTATTTTCAGAACTACCGAAAAATATTCCGGAGGTTTTTCATTCGATAGTAAATTCTTTTTCATTTGCAGTTTTCAGATTTTGCATCCAACGTTTCGTATTCTCCGAACCACCCTCAAATTATTTTATTTAATACGGACCTGGATATTTTATGACTATTCGAAATAGCTATTCCTCCTGAATCTAGCGGTGTATCATACAATGCCATTCAAAGACGGTTTTCGGGTAATATGGACCGTAATCCAAATTTTATTAAATTTACAGTTAGTTTCCGCCATCTTCAGTTGAATCAATATAATGTGATGCCTCTCGATAAAGATTGATTAATTAATAAAAAACGTTTTTGAGAACAAGTTTTTATTCAAATGCGCTAAAAAGCATCGTTATTATGAGGCCATTTTGCTGTAAGTTCTGAGATATTTAGTTCTTCAATGAGGACACCATCTAAAGATAAACTCGTCCGCCATCCTGGAGCTGTCATCCCCAATTTATAAATTTTGACAAAAAATCAATTATCTTTGACTAAATTCATAATATCCGACCCCAAAAAACCCCGACATACCAATTTTGAATGGAAACGGTCCATCACAAAACCCGTCCACCATCTTGGAGCCGCCATCTTGAAATTATGAATTTTAACAATAGATTCATAATCTCCGAACCTAAAAACCACCACACACCAATTTTGAATAGAATCGGACCATAATTACAAAATTCGCCCGTCATCTTGAATTTATGATTTTTGGCAAAAAATTCATAATCTTCGACCCCGAAAACCTCCGCATAACAAATTTGAATAGGATCGGACCATAATCACAGAGATCGCAGCCATCTTGGAGCCACCATTTTGATTTCATGAATTTTGACAAAAAAATCAAAATCTTCCACCCCGAAAATCCCCACATACCAATTTTGAATCGAATCGGACCATAATCACAGAGATTATCGACCATCTTGGAACCGCCATTTTGATTTTATTGATTTTGACAAAGAATCATAAACTTCGACCTCGAAAACCCCCACATACCAATCGAAACGGACATTTTGATTCGAAACGGACCATAAACACAAATCTCGTCCGCCATTTTGTTTTTTTTAACAAAAATTCCATATGTATTGTCACCGGAATTATGAACACCTGCCAAATTTCAAGTTGATTGGACTACGGGAAGTGGGTCAAATTTAACTTGTAAGATATGATTACAAACCCACAGACACCAAACAGGTGAAACTAAATAAAAGCTTGTTAAATAAATTCAATTCTCCCTGAAACAATTAAATTAAACAATTCATCAACAAGAACACTAGTAATGTAGATATTTCGAAACGCAATTAAAAAGATAATAACAAAAAGTGAATACTTTTTTAGAAAACCAAATTATTTGAAAATATCATTAAAATTAATTGAGTTATTGTTCGAAATGTCTACCATTTTCTTCAATACACTTGGCGATTCTGACATTCAAATTTCTTATGCAATTGCTTATTACTTCTTCTTGGATATCTTCCAATGCATCTTCAATCTTTTTGCGGAGAATCTCAATCGTTGCATTCGTTGTATTATACACTTCATTTTGAGATACCCCACAAATAAAATCTAATGGATTCAGTACTGAGATCTGGCAGGCCACGTCATTGGACCACTTGTTCGAATCCATGAATTGGGAAAAGTCTGTTTCAAATAATCTGGGACCATTCTTGAATTGTGTGGACCAGATCCATCTTGTTGGAACCAGATACTCTATAGGAAGATCATCCAACATGTCCAGTCAGGTTTCCGTCAATAAAATACGGTCCCAGTAATTTATTATCTAACAAACCGCACCACATATTCAAGGAGAAACTTCTTGGATTAAGTGATAATTTTCTGTGGCATGAAAATGTTTGTTTGTTGGATTGTTTCGTGTCCCCAAATGATATTGTTTGCAAAGTTGTTATTACTTCTTCTTCTTACTTTCTGTTGGAACCAATTACAAAATCGCAATCATCTTTCAGGATCATTACGATATAGTTTTTGTACCTCTTGGTATTTGTAATCATGATATCCGTGTCTGTTGATTATCTTATTAACTGCACTTTTTGATAAATTACATTCATCCGCAATAGTCCTCGACCCTAGTCCTGGATTTATTCGAATTTGAGCTAGAACATTGATATCGTTGATTGGCTCCTTTCTTCGAACATACGGAACTCTAGTTTTATTGAATGTATTATGTTCGAGAAGAGTTGTAGACATATTCGGTTGCATTCTGTCGGGATATAAGTCCCCGTACCTTTGTTTTACTCTTAACGAATTTCTGTTTAATGTACAATTCGTACATATCTCTTTTCTTCTGCAGTGTAACTTACCATATTGAAGTTGGATTAGGTACTAAGAAACACACAAAAATTATTTCCTCACTGAAATGTTTTCTGCTTGACAACCGCGAGTGTTTTTCAATTTTCGCTATGACTCGGTAATTAATGTCCGGAGTCTTATGCACGAGTACCTTGAAAAAAGTAACGGGTTGAAATTGTCGGAATGCCAGCATCTTGTAGAGTTACGGAATTGTTTAGTAACTTCATTCGACTACAAGCAATTTGAAATGCTCCAGAGTAGAAAACCTTGTTCGACTACAGAATTGTCCTAATTGCAGCGACAGTCAACGAGAGAAAACTGCTCGGCAAATGTGGAGACAGGTGTGACGTGAGATGATTTGTAGGTGCCTCGATTTGCGAAACAAAATTGTTGATATTCGTGTTTGACAGGGCACGAACGACAGATATGTCACAAAATAAATGCTTTTTGAAGCACGCAGTTTATCAAAACTGACCGATTTTCTAAAAGTTTTTGATTATAATTTTCTCCGGGTCAATGACGGATCAACCGCTATTTTTAACTTGTTTTATCGAAATTATATTATAGAAAGCCGAGATTAGTCTTATTTTTGTTTAGGTTGCTCCAAATGACTTCAATGTGAATAAATCTTATTGCAGAAATAGTTTGGGAATATGGGCATAAGCAAAAAAATATTCAACTGCGAAAAATACAAGAATTCAACTAGTTTTTTTAGCTTGGTTTAAATCAAAAGTGCAAAAAAATATTCAACTGAGAAAAATACATGAATTTAACTGGTTTTTGTAAGCATGGTTGGAATTTAAAGTTTCCTAGGCGAACAAATTTTTTTTTTGAAATGTATATTGAAAAAAATGCAATTGACAGGAAATATATTGTAATTAAACATGATACACAAACTTAAATGAGAATAATATACTGTTTCGTTTACGGATTTTCATGAAGCTTATTCAAATAGATCACTTGAAATAACAATAACTCTGCCCACCAACTTTAAATATTGGAGCAGTTTCACAATTACTGTTGATAGTTGGAATTAAAACAATATTTATTTAAACCAGTTTCTCTGTGGCCTAAGATGTTTTCAAATAAAGGGGATTTTTGGCTAACCTATTCAAAGGCTTCAGATGATCATTTCTGTATAATTTATATTCAACTCATTTTGTTCTGCCTTCATTCTATTCTTGGAAAATGATCCTACAGCAATGCCAAATGAAGAACTTGCTTCCTTAGTCAGCTACCAGATCAAAAACTCACTCAATTGATTATTCAAAACAGGTAGGAATACTTCACTGTCGTCTTTTTAATGACGTTTTTTTTTCGATGCAAAACAAGGCCAAATGAAAACATCTCAGTGTTTGAAAAATGCATCCACAGCTTTGATTTTGAGAAGAAATATCGTTATCGCACAGAATTCTTGAAATTGCTCGTGCTTTTTATAGTAGGCAAACTACTTCTGTATTTGGTTAAGTTAAACAATAAACTACACAATGCGTTGACTATATATGCACGCTAAAAGGCCTTCCACGGCTTTCTTGAATATTGCAAAACAACAGTTACGAGGCGACGTCGAAAATTAGGTCACGTTGCACAATCACGAAATTCCAAAAACGACCATATTTTATACAAATAATATATATATATATATATATATATATATATATATATATATATATATATATATGTTCGTCAAATTTGTGGATTAACCTGTGAGGATATTTCTTGGAGTTAAAGGCAGGAAAAAAAAACGGCCGATAGAAGAAAAAAACTCTTTCGTGAACAATAAATGCATAAACGGGCAACGGAAGCTGGTCAGATTAACAATCCAATCCAATATGATTTATTATACATTTTTTGGAAGTACATTACATGATTTAACTTATTACTAACTATTTACAAATATATATTTACATTTATAGATAGATAGATAGATATTATTTGCCATTGAAGTGTTACAGGGAACACAAGGTTTTGTCATTAAAACTAAAAAATCTATAAACTATATCACAAAAATCTAATATTAAAAAAGACATAAAACATTTTTCCTTGATTTAAAAAAATAAGAAAAAAAAAGACAGAATACATTTGTCCTTGATCAACAGACAGACAAGCAGACAGACATTTTTAACATATATAGTATTAGTCACTACACAATTTACTCTCTGAGACGATTGCTATGCATAAAAAAATTCCTTCAGGTTATAAAAACTTTTTTCGACTAAAAATATTTGTATTTTCTTCTTGAAAATATTGAAAGTTTCAGCAGATCTGATTTCTAGCGGCAGTTTATTATAAATTAAGCTTCCTGCACAGTAAGGTGACTTTTTGAATGTATTTGTACTAAAGTTTGAAATGTGGATTTCTTGTGCTTTCCTGGTCTGATATCTATGCACATCTTGATTAAGCGTCAATTTATTTTTATTATTATGAATGAAGCAGGAAATTTTTGAAATATATATTCCGGTCACAGTAAGTATTATCTTTTTTTTAAAATCTCTCTACAAGATTCTCTGTATTGCAAATTATATATGATTCTTATGATCCTTTTTTGTAGTACAAAAACTTGTCAATATTAGTAGATTGGCCCCATATTATTATGTTATAACTCAAGATTGAGTAGACAAGTGAATAATAACACGTTTTCAACTCACTTTGATTAATTTCTTTCTTCAATTGTAGAATAGCAAACGTATGTTTTGCAAGTTTGGAGCATAATGAGTATACAGTACAGGTTGTTAATTGCGCGTAACCTTCAACCAGGAGAGGAACGGGTCGTCTCCTAGGGGCCGTTTCCAGCCCTCTAGACGACATCCCAGTTCATGTTTGTTTTTTATGTTTATGCTGAAATTTGGCGTTTTTACTTTGTGAGTTTTGCGTGTTTTTGTTTTGCAGCTGCTTTCCAGGAAAAGTGTAATATAAATAACCTGGTTAGGGGTTTGTATGTATGTTTGAGTGGTGTTCAAAATATTTGTGGAGCTTGATTGGAGCTTGATTGGAGCTTGTTGTTTTGTGGAGTTGTTTGAGTGGTATTTGAGGTGTTTTGATTTGAGGGTGGGTCAGATTAACGAGAGTCTTAACGATATCTGAAGCCAAGCAACATCGGGCCTGGCTAGTACTTGGATGGGTGACCACCTGACAAGGAAGGTGGGCGTTAAAATGTCCCAACAACTGTTGAATTCAACAACGTTCATTCAATCATGAAACATGAAATGAAAGAATAATAGTTGAATTATATTTTACCTGAAGATGACATAAACAATGTTGAAACGTCGAATGAAATGAAAAATATATAGACTGACTAAGGCCCTTATTCCGAGAAAATAAAGAATATAAACATATGTGGTCAAGAAATTATGAAATATATATATATATATATATATATATATATATATATATATACATATTGTATTTTCGACCGTACTATAGTTGAGAAATATGTGGTTTTTCAGGTTTGCTAACTTCAGGAGAAGGCTAAAAAGTAAATAAACAGTGGACATATTACTAAACATTATATGAACAGTTAACAGAGTACTCACAAAACATAGAGTCAGTCACGAAAAAAATGAAAATCTTGAAAACATTGTCGAAGTGTTTGCCAGCACATTCAGACCAGGACTGCAGACTAGAAAGGGGGAAAGAAACTAGAGATAAAAACAAAAAACGGTCAATTATAAATCAATTTTTTGCAATCAATTTAGACGTATGATGAAAATTTTTTTTAATATTTTCTCCTTTTTCTTCTTCTTGTTTTGTATTGTTTGTTGTTTTCTCATTGTCTTTTGACTTCTTAGAAACACCCTGTACCTGTATATATTCAAAATCTACTTGCCCTCACGATGTAAAAGGAAGAAAAAAATCATTGTTTTCTGTTTTCATCTCTGGTTTCTTTCTCCCTTCTTTATAAATATATCAATGTATTCTGCAGTCCTAGTCTGTATATGCTGGCAAACACATCGACAATGTTTTCACATTTTTCATTTTTTCTGACCGACTCTATATTTTGTGCGAAGTCTGTTAATTGTTTATAAATTTTTTAGTAATATGTCCATTGTTTATTTACTGTTTTGCCTCCTCCTGATGAAGTTAATAAAAATTTACGAAATATTGAGAATTTTAAAAAACGAATGAGTCCAAAATTACTAAAATTTAGATAAACACATAATATGAAAGTTTAATGTATGTATTTTCATCGTAGCAAAATACAACATTCTAAAACCGATCTAAGTCCTTCAATTTCGCGTTTTAAAATAGGTAGTTTACAGAAAAACGATCAAGTCCACGAAATGTATAGAAGATCGATCTTAGTCCTCAATGCAATTTCTTTAGTTCCCCAATAATTAATTTGGCCCATTTATGATGTACTTGAAAAAAAAAACTCACTGACTATACACTATAATCGCAGTTTTGACTTAGATCGGTTTTCCCTTTTATTTTATGTACTTTTGTGATCAAAAATTTGTTTTTTCAAAAAGTTAAGTTGTCGAATGACTTTATTTTATGTTATTATCATAAGCAAACATTAAAGTACTCTCTAGTATCAAAAATATTTGTATTTTTTTCATGATCTAATAAAACTTGCAAATTTTAAAATTGATTTCACCCCATAATTCAAAAATGTAATATATTTTTTATGAGGAAATGTTTTTATATTGAGAAAACCTTGTCCGATGAATATATTCTAATTATTTTTTAAAAGTCGGTACTTATCGTAAAAATAATCATATCATGAACAGGAAAATACGTTTTGGAAAATTTTCAATTTGGCAGTATGCCCAGAAAACTATTCGCTCGCTTTAATGGATAATTAAAATATTGGCATGGTTATATATGAAAGTAAGAGTGTTATGAACGTGAGTTTGAGAGACACAGGGATGTGGATGTCAAGCTGATAATACGCTAGACTCAAATAGGAGGCAGTGTTGCCACATTAATTGGATCCACTGGTTGCTTGAGAAATGAGCGATGGTATTTCATTTATAAGTGAAAATAATTATAATGTGGAATTAAATTATTGTTATTCGAAAAATATTTATAATAACAGTGTAATTATATACATTCCGACAGGAACATTTATTATAGGTATAGTATAGAAGGTTGAATGCAATGCATGAAAATATCTAAACTAACGTAGATAGTGATTGTGAACGAAAAGTTTTGTAATAAAGAGCAAATTCCAGCAAACTTTTAGTGGTATGTAATGTTCAATGTTGAGCAAATAGTGAAACGCGTGTGATGATGATATGTCAACACTGAATAAATATTGTCGACAACCATTTTGGCAGTGTGGGTAACGTTTTTGGCAACAATCGTCTCACATATATTAATTCATAAACACCATTTCCAATCACAATGTTGCCAATTATTGTAGTAAATTCAATTGGGAATTGAATAATATCTATAAACATGGTATTTTTTTTTGAGGCAGATGATATAGCAAGTTGTAAAGATAAATAAGAAACGTAATGTATCTGTGCCCAGATGAGATTATATCATTGCATATCAGGCATAATGTTTTCAGTAAAATACCACTAGTGACTGAATTTCCACAGGACGAGTGGTGTTTTCTCCAACCAACTCAGTTGAGTTTAGAAATAAAAGACAGACTTATAAGATGATTTCAATCACGAGTGGTATTTTATTAGACTATTTCACGAACAAAGTGAAAGGTCAAAAAATTTTAATTCGACATGAGAGGAAGAAATTTAATGATAATAAATAATTCAAATTTAATTATAATCATGAAATATTTATTTTAACTATAAACAATTTGTTTTAATTATTATTTGTTACCTATAACAATAAATAATTTTTTTATGAACACGAACATAATACATTAATCTCCACTATAATTATTATAAATGGTGCAATTGTAAAAATTTTGAATAGTATGATCGTTATTAGGTGGATACAATGTATTGTTGGTATTATTACTTGATGTACTTGGAGTACTCCTAAAAGTATTCACTATATTCTGATGATGTTCAGCACTAAGATGTAAATACGGTTTCATCGAGTTCGAACTTCCATGTCCAGTAATTTTCATAGTTTGTTGTTCACTAACGCCGGATTGTAGTAACTGACTAACTGCAGAGAGTTTTGTCCATTTTGATATTGTATTAATACCGATAGAGCAATTCTTGTACCAATTATTATTATTATATTTATTCCACTTGCCATTCACTGTCAGAAAGAGTCTGTCATTGGTGATGATTCCCCTTTTCGATATAAGTTTTCGGTATAATATCACAGGACACATTTCAGTATTTTTCAAATTTTGAGTAAGCCATTTAATATCTGCACAGTTTTTATCACCACCTTGGCGGGTTTTGGAGAATATCGGTTTATATGCAATTCTGTTTGTTAAACAGCCTTTGTTATCAGTCTCTTCCTTAAAAAATATAACATGGAAAAAGTTTCTTCGTAACCTCTCCAAGCTATGGTGAAAAAACTTCTTTTGGACTCCCTCTGGTGTGTCTTCGTCGCATTGTAAGCACATATTTCTATATTGGTCTGAAGTCATAGCGACAGAACTCATTTTCTTTTTTTCGGGTACAGCTTGCAACAATTTTCTCTTACTATCTCGAGCCGTCCTCGCTTCCTTAAACATTATATCTTTGAAGGGATCAATATGTCTCTGATACTCACAAAAATATTTTTCTTGTACTAATTTTGCAGTAGGCCGTTCCATACGGTTTTAATAACACTCTCCTTGTAATCACTATTATTATTTGTTTAAAGTAGCACCGAAGCGACTCATTTTGACGTTTGCATCTACAATTACTTTTGGTCAAACTGTCAAACTTTGCATTGCGATCCGTATCCATGGTTACGTCGTTGAAAACACGATGCTGATAGACACAGCTGGTGTTTTCGCGATAATACAAGCTGTCTTTGGTTTTTGATTGGTCAGATTTTGTGAAAAATCCAAGGTGCGTGGAATAGTCTCGGTTAGTGTCCCTCTTGACAGTCAATATTTTAAAGTAGATCGACATTGGACTTTTTATTAACCGACGAAACCAAAAAGGAGGAGGTTCTCTATTCGACCCGTATATTTTTTTTCCATCATTTTTTTTATATATGATCACGCATAACTTTTTACTGAGGCGTCCGATTCCGATTAATTCTTTTTTCAGTGGATAGGGTGTACTTCGAATTTGGTCCCATTTGAATTTAAAAGATGAAATCCACCCCTAAGGGTAGCGAATGAAGGTATTGATCACTCACCCTCTGAATTCTGGTCCGTTAACCGATTCTATCAGGCATAACTTTGTTCTGGGTTCTTCGATTTGGATGATTCTTTTTTTAATAGATAATGTGTACCTTATATTTGGATTTCGAAAGGAATTAGCCACCCTTACGGGTAGAAAAATAGGGGATAATTGATTTTTCACTAGTGAACATTAGCACACACATACGTAGTTGACAATGACACATCGCTACTGACATTATTCTTGTTCCGTCAAAATCAGTATATTTTATGAGAGGATGGAATTATATACAAAGTAATGAAATAAACTAACCAGAACAACGAAAATAATTTATATTACAACAAATAGTAAAAGTAGATAATCATATTATTTAACTGGTTTATGGGTAAAGTATTGGAAGTAATCAAACAAGTAGGTAGTAATTGGTAGATTTAGCAATAAAATTGAAAAGTAACTTATTTTAACAAAAATTAAACCGACGAAAATAACTGAAAGCAAAATAAAATAAACCTTCTTAGTCTAAATGATAATTGAGCTCCT
The DNA here is from genome assembly GCA_018342105.1 of Gonioctena quinquepunctata. Classification (NCBI taxonomy): domain Eukaryota; kingdom Metazoa; phylum Arthropoda; class Insecta; order Coleoptera; family Chrysomelidae; genus Gonioctena; species Gonioctena quinquepunctata. Next base: position 640,176 of record JAFIRS010000116.1, on the reverse strand, counting down.
AAACTAATGTAAGTAACTGATTTTGAGTCGGCGCCAAACAAACTAGCAATTGAATTAGGTGAAGCGTAAAATGATGGCAGCGAGAATCACGGCTGCGTTTTGATGACTTCTTTCATAGATAATGATCTTCGATAATTGTTTGTTTGGCACCGACTCAAAATCAGTTACTTACATTAGTTTAGGAGCTCAATTATCATTTAGACAAAGAAGGTTTATTTTATTTTTTGCGTTTCAGTTGATTTTTTCGTCGGTTAAATTTTTTGTTAAAAAGTTTTTTTTTAATGGCAGACGAATTCTGACATTGATGTACCAATCGTACTATTTGGTATTTTATGAATTAAAAAATTCTAGCCAATATGGTGCGGAATTGTCGATATCTGGAGATTTTCGGACACCATGATAACAACATTTTTTTTCTCAACCTGAAATGAAATGTTTTCTTTTCCAAAATCAACGGTGAGGAAATTTCCTAAGATTGAATTGTTGAAAGTGTAATATGGAAAATTCATATACCTATTTCTTATTTACTTGTCAATGCTTAGTTACTTACTAAACAATTAATGAGAATACTTCTTGGGCGCTTAGTATAGGAGCTTATTTAATCCTTATTGCTGTATTTCGGAATGATAATTCTTGAATTCAAAAATGTATGAGTTTCTCAAGATTTATCTAACAAAACCACTATTCAGTTAAATCGAGTTCAAAAATGATAGGTAGATTCCAATAATGATAAATACATTGATTTTGAAGAATTTTTGGGAACGTGGCAACGCCGCGGAGTGCCAACATTTCATCCAAATGGGCCTCAGGATATATTAGTCATGTTATATTGAGCCTGGCGTGTTTTCAATGCCAACAAACAGACGACACACCTCTCTACGATGGCAGACTGCGAACATCACGTCTATATGCATCGAAACCTTTCTATAAGCAACATACGACGGCGACGGAAAAAGACGAATTATAATGCAATTGAGATTTCTAATGGACGATTCGGTTTCCGGGAAACACCGCATGGGTGTTTCGTAACAACCCACCTTACGTAACAGACACGTTGTGAATGTTACATCAGCCGGTATGAATGCACCTCGCAACCTTTTGGCAATGCACATTTTTTTACTTGGGCAAAATCTTAAAATCTGATTGTTTTTATAAGCTATCATTTAGTTTCGCCAGTCCCTTGTCTGTCTGTCTGTAATCAAATATTTCAAGTTAAATTTGACCCACTTCTAGTTGCCCTATTAACGTGAAATTTGGCAGGTGTTCATAGTTCCCGTGACAATGCATTATGGAGTTTTTGTTGGAGAAAAAAAAATGGCCGCTCTAAGATGGCGGACGAGATTTGTGTTTAATGTCCGATTCGACTCAAAATTAGTATGTGGGAGTGTTGGGGGTCGAAAATTATGTTTTTTTTTAATTCATAAAATAAAAATGGCGACTCCAAGATGGCCGACGAACTCTGTGATTATGGTCCGATTCTATTCAAAATTGGTATGTAGTGTTTTCTCGAGGTCGGAGATTATGAATTGTATTTAAAATCCACAAATTCAAGATGACGGCTCCAAGATGGCGGACGAATTTTGTAATTATGGACCGATTCGATTCAAAATTGGTATGTGGGGTTTTCGGGTGAGATTATGAATTTATTCGAAGATTATTGATTTTTGTCATAATTCATAAATTGAAGAGGCAGCTCCAGGATGGCGGATGAGTTAATATTGAGATGGTCTCCTCATTGAAGAACTAGAAGGAAAAAGGCCTCATAATGACGATGCATTAACAAAAATGCATAGATTAAGGCGTACTTATACTAAAAAGCACAAAATAAAATAATTAATAAAAAACCTTTTTAAAGACAAGCTTTTATTCAAATGCGCTAAAAAGTAAAAAATAATTGCTTTGGATGTGCGATGTAAGTTATTCCGTAATGATGAAATATTAGCGACATCTTGTTATTTTAAACGTTACGGTATTTTCAGAAATGCATTCCAACAAATTTGGTATACATATAGTTTATTAAAGTTACGATATTATTTTGCAAATATATACTTATCAGATATTTTTCCGAAATATTTGGTTTTTTTCCAGAATAATTCAGTTTTCATTGTTTTATTTCTACGCTAAGCATCACGTTTATCAGCTAGTTGCTTTCGGAAGTTAGTCAAAAGAAAATCTTTTCGGATAGTGGCAAACATTTGTAACAATCCGAGCTACTTTCAAAGTAATCCATATTCGAAATATTTGTGTCCTAGATGTACTCCTATCATGGTTTTAGGAAATATGCCCTTAGTACTTATTCCAGTACAATTCAACATTTCCGCAAATAAATCAGCATGTCATCTGCAAGCATATGGAATGGAAAAATGATATTTTTTAATTCCAATATCAGTTATCATTGACCTTTGAAATAACACTGAATTTCCGAGGAGCGAATTATATATTGATTGATTGAGTGGTCAATTTCAGGGTGAGTTTTTCAACATTGAATCGATCTTGATTTTCGACTAATTTTAACGTCCCCATATGAACGGAATCACTTAGATTTCCAAGACGAGATTTCGAGCTTTTGAATTTCCCGGAAAATTCGAAGGAAAATCTCTCAGATTAATCAACGATCAAACGCTTCGACAGACCTGAACATAATGATAAATAGGTCGCTCTACACAAAACCATGTAACTTGCAGTTTTACGAGAGTCGGATGATAATTTCCCTCGAAAATATTGAAGGCCACACCATGTATGCATGCCTTGAGGGATCGTCAACGAAAATCTTATTTTCAAATACCTACATAGTTTTGATCCAATTCAATTTCATTGAATATTTCTTTTATATTATTATATATTTAGTTCTCCTCTGAAATGAAATGGAAGGTGATGAGTAACAACATGTGGAAGGCAACTGTCATGGTATTATTTTGCGAATGGAAAACTGGACACTCAAATATATAAGTTTTCTTTCTTGAATCAGAAGTATGTGTAGAGGCATTCATTTTCTTTGGAATGTGCCAAATTTTTCGAGAAAAAACATGGGGGTTTATTATATTTGACGTTTTGACAACCGTGGTCTTCTTCGGGGGTTTCAAGGGTTTTTTTTTTCAATAGCTAATCCATGTTTCCCGAGATACGATGCGGTGGTTACATGTGTTTTTATCATTTTAACAAAACTGGCACTTTTTTCCTTTTCATTCCAAGTGATTTCTAATTAAAATTTTGTAATACAAATTCGAGAATCCAGTGGTCCAATTCGAGCTATTTCATTTCAAATGAAAGCATGTTTTTATAAATATTTTTATGTCGAGATTTGATCAGGAAAAATTGGACAGGACTGGACCCTTGGGAGCATGTGTATTATAGAATCAGTAAAAAATTATCATTTCCCGTAGAATAATTCAAAAATTCGCGAGAAAGATCATTATTTTCAATGTGCGGTGTTCTTTGACTCATTATTAGCAACAGATGCACAGTACTGCACCATATGAGAAATCGCAAAAACATGCCTCTGTCAAAGCATTACCAGACCATTGACTTCGCGAGAGCTGTGCAGCCGTAATACTGACATATTAAGAGAAGTTTTATATGTGGCGCCGAGCGCGCACAAATCCGAATTAAATTAAGATTAAACAGACTTAATTATCGAGTTAATAGTATGATAATAGTGTTATTTATGGCCTACTCTGCCTTTCTGACGCTACCACTTTTCATGACTTCAAACATTAATTATATTGTTATTGAAGGAACGAAAAGTTCGAATCGTCATAATGCACTCCCACGTACAGTATTTTATATAATCCTCCAGAAGAAAAGTCAATCGAAAAGTGAACGGTTTGAGAAAGTCGGAGAGTTGATGAAAAGGCATTGGAGGTTCATATGAGGATACATTATTTTATTTTTCATTCATAATTTTCGAATCTCTGGATTTTATTCCATTTTACCGTTGACGTTAACTTCGATATCATTATTTGAGTTCACAGTGTACCTACTAATTGCTTCTATTTTTATATGAATATCATTTATATTGTGACTGATTTATATTTATAATATGACTGCTTTGGCTCATGCTCTCGATACTCTTTCAGTTGATAACGCTAAAACCATTGCTTCGTACCTATGGAACGTTCTAAAACTACGATTTTTTCTTATATCATGAATGAAAGGTATTCTGTGCTCACCAGTATAATACTCTCTACTATTAACTCTTCTCTATATTTGTTTCTTTTTCTACTTATTTTTATGATTGCACTTCCCCAATACTTTTCTTGTTTTGTAATACATATGTATGTCTGTCTATGTATACAGGGTGTTTCATAATTGAATGTTGATCCTAAAGGGCGATAATCCTTGGATGATTCTAAGAAAAATTCTTTATATGAACATAGGTCCGCAAACGCTTTATTTCTGAGATACAGAATTGAAATTTAACAAAAAAATCAGTTCTTCTCCAATATCTCTGAAACCGCTTTGGCTTTTTTTTCAATTTTGGTACATGCAAAGTACTCATAAAAATAATTGTTTTCCATGACAATTCAATTCATGTATAAAAAATCGCATATGCCGCAGTGCAATTGTCAGTTTGACAGCGGCAAAAGTTAGCTGCAACTTTTACAGCGACAAATGCACTAGTGGTTTTTTCACTTATTCATTTGTTTATCAATTATCGCGGTGTTGGTTGCCAAAATAAATAAAGTTTGCATTGATATGTTTCTAAATTTCTTATTAATCAAATTGTCACTCGTTGTTTGTATTGATATCGGGTAAATTGTGTCGTTCAAATTCTAAACTGTTTCCTTTAGCAATTTGACTCGAAAAACTGTCAACCTAAAAACGCTCCGCCTTCGGTGTCGCGTTTTTAATAGTTGACAGTTTTTCTCGTCTAATTGCTAGGCAACAGTTTCTCATTAAACAATCCAAATTTACCCGATAAAATACAAACCTCTCGTGCAATTATAAGTGATAAAGGATTTCTTAATTTTTATCAGTGGGGTCCCTGTTAACATGCCCTGCCACATTTTTGATCAAAATAATGATACGCCACTGTATTTTTCCAAATAAATATTATTTTTGTAATTGTCCTCTATCTTCTCATAAAAATGGTCTCTTGTTTTTTTTTTCGTCCGGCGAACGGTTTAAATCTATTAGTATTATTATTATTATATTTGTTTAAATTCATGAGTTAAATAGTGAAATACAATCTGTCTGCATAACATTTGTGTTTGTGTAGATTCTATTTTTTTCAATGCAGTTACATTTGAATTGTAATATGTTCAACTGTACAAATGCAATAGGAATTTTAAAAATCCCTCGCTAATAAATCAAAGAAGAAAAACTCACATCAAGGTGATTCAGTTAATAAATACTTGAACAGAGGAAAGTAAACAATCAATTAGCGACATGATTAAAACAGAAAATTAGTTTGAACCGTCATTCTCAAATTTCCAGTGTTCTAGGAAGTGGATTTATTCGACACCACTCAATGACGGGCATATTTTATCCAACGTTGATGAATAAAACAAGGTTGTTTAAATTTTACGAGCATATAGTGTTCTTCAGTACGCTCTAATTCTCAAGATGAATGGATAGTAGTGAGAAGACGAAAGAGAGAAAAAAGGAAATGTAAATTGATATTTGCCAAGTGCTTACAAGAATGTTTGTTTCTTTCGTGCAGATTATAAAAGCGCCCATTTCGTAATCACAAGTGCGGATAATTTTGTAAGGAGGAGTGGAATTGATATTTTATGGGCCAGGTGGATTTCTGAACAAACCTATATTAATAATTCATTTATCCGATGATATTTCGAGATGAATGAAGATTTTTCACTGAAGACGGTACTGTCTGTCTATTTTTACCCGTGGCAACAATTATTCATTCAAAGTAACACCCTCGCTTTTATTAATCAATGTTTTTTGTCGTTATCAAAAATTAACTAGTCAAATTTGAGATGCTAAAATGTTTACTCGTTTTTTAATCAAAAACCCATATACTGCACAATTTATTGTTTAACTGTATGCGGCGATCCAAAACTTCAACCAAGATAAATATCAATTGTCTCTAATTGGATCGAAGAAGAGTTTTATATGTCTCGAATAATAAAGATTGATGCTCATTAAAATGCGGTAATTTTTCAGAATGTATTTATAAATTTATGACATCACCGGATTGGTGTGTTATTGAAGTTAATGCAACTTTTACAATAAATTTGCTTGGCGTGCACTAAATAATTTTAAACGAAGTCGAGCATTGACTTGTTGCACCTTTTACGTTGTTGGTGGTTATTGAAATAATATGATACATCAGGAGACAAGTAGTCTAATCAACAAGTTCAAAAACGTGTTAAATAGATATAAAGCTCCTAAAAATATGAGCGATAGCTCATTCGATTCGGAATGACGTCTAGAAAAATGTTTTTTAAGGGTTTATCAGCACGTAAAAAATTGCGATTGTAATTAACAAAATAAGATTAAAAAAATAAGGTATTTCGTTTTCCGTTAATAATTTCTAAAATGATGATATTTAAGGAATTATGAAAAAAGATCCTGAAAGAGGAGGAACTTCCAATAAAAAAGTCCTACCTCCCGGAACTCTATCTCTATTATTTATATTTTTTTTAACGCTGAAAATAGGGCTCCGCGAGGTCGTTACGGCATAGGCGCACCGTCTAAAAAGCCGTTATATCACCTAAAATAATTTTTTCATAGTATTAAATAACAATTTAAAAATTTGAATAAATTATGGTGTAATCTAGATACTTGAACGAAAAAAACCTCGGTAAAAAAAAATTTCATGTCGATTTTTCAAAAAGTTACACCATTGTTAATTAACAAATTTTTTTCCAATCTCTGTTTTTATAAATTACGACATAAAAGTTTAAATAATTGGTATATAAAATTTTCGCTTCGTGGAGCTCTTTTCATTCAGGTACTTAATGAAGCAATGCAAAAAAAATTATTAAAGTTTATTATTTTGTTAATTATATTTTTTTTAAATTAACAAAAAATGAAATTTCTAAAAAATGTTATCAAACAATTTTTTTTCAGTAATATCTTATTATTGCTGTTTTTGCATCTAATGTAGGTATTGATTAACATTAGAAAAAACATTTTTACGTCATTTTTTAAGAAATTGTTTATAAACAGACTATTTTAGGATTTAAAAAAAAAAGTTTTTTACCATTTTATTGAATAGGTAAAATTATGATTTAAAAAAAATTTTTTTCCCAAATAAATTTTGTTATTGTTTATAATCTTTTTTTTTTTAAAAATTATTTTATTAAAAAATTTTTTTAATAATTAACAGAGAAATAATTTTTTTTTATAAATAATTTCATTGTTCATTAACTTAACAATTTGTTATAAACAAATAATATTAACCGTTTTTCGAAAACTTCAAAAAATAACAAAAACAACTATGTATAACAAAGTATAGAAAAAAATTTTGTTGTATTTTTTATTATTATTATTATAATTTTTTATTTTTTTCTATACTTTGTTATACATAGTTGTTTTTGTTATTTTCTGAGGTTTTTGAAAAAAAATATAACGGTTAATATTATTTGTTCATAACAAATTGTTAAGTTAATAAACAATGAAATTATTCATAAAAAATTTTTATTTCTCTGTTAATTCATTGAGAAAGGTCAATGATGATTTTTAAGAATAAAATAATTTCTTAACTAATTATTTAAATTAAAAAAAAAAAAATTTTTAAAAAAAAAAAAAAAAAAATTTTATATAATAAAAAATTTTTTTTTTTTTAATTCCAAGATAGTCTGTTTGTTTATAAACAATTTCTTAACAAATGACGTAAACATTTTTTTTCCAATGTTAATTAATACCTATATTCCTATTCGATTTTTTCTCTTAGTCTTAATTTCACAATGGTAACCAAAGTATCTGAGCAAGATTTTTGTAATTTTATGGTTACTATTATTTAGTTTTCGTAATAAGTACGCATAAAAATACATTTTTTATTTAAAAAAACATAACTATTGTGAACAAAAATACCAAAATCAAATTAACCGTTCAAAATGTCCGCCTCCTGCAAGTATGCACGCTCCAGCCCTCCTTGTCATTGACTCGCGTACTCTTTGGAAAACTCCTGGAGTATTCCTTATTGCTTCACAGCGAACTATTACGCGGTTTCGCAATTCTTCCTCAGTTAGAATTGGTTGACTGTACACCAAAGTCTTAAGATGTCCATAGAGAAAATAATCAAGGCTGTTTAAGTCTGGGGCTCTAGCTGGCCATGACTCTGTTCCCCCACGACCTATCCAGCGATTATGAAAGTTTTGGTTTAAATATTCGCGTGCCAGAGCACTAAAATGAGCAGGTGCACCATCGTGCATAAACCACATGTGGTTTGGCATTAAAATAGGAACATCTCCCAACAGAATTGGCAAATTATCTTCAAGAAATCGGCGATAATGTCCATTTAATCTGCGTGGTAAAAAAAGGTCCAATTAGGTAATCTCCAATAATTCCAGCCCAGACATTCAATGAGAACTGCTCCTGGTGATGAGATTCCACGATTGCATGCGGATTTTCCTCGGCCCAAAAATGATTATTATGAAAATTCCTGATCCTGTTTTTAGTAAAACTAGCTTCGTCCGTGAATAAAATGTCCCTATCAAATAAAGGATTTTCGGTAACTTTTTGGAGAAACCATTGGCAGAAATTCAGTCGTAAGGGAATGTTTCGAGGAAGTAGAGCCTGAACCCGTTGAATGTGATGGCGATATTCAAATTATTGGCAACTTGCCTCGTATGGGGTTGGCTTTAGAATAGCCCCATGGTAAATCCTGCCTGTCGTAAGAGGCGACTAAAAGGATAACCGTAGGTGGAAGATGGTCTCATCGCCCGGTGAAATACCACCATATCGACTTTGTGTGCTGTGAAATGGACCATTCCATGTTTCAGTGTTCGGTCGATACTTTCCGGTCTCCCTCTTTCCTTTTCCCCAATTCCTCCTTTATTTTCAGGTGCATCCTAATAGAAATAATGATGAAGTCTCCTAGAGTAAAACACTCCGGAAGTAAAATACCTCTCCATTCGGATTTCCGGGCGAGAGGTACTCGAGGGACTCAACATTAAAATTAATTTTGCAACATCCGCGGACTCAACAAGAACATCAATGACGTCCACCATCACCTACAGACGGAAAACCGGATATTCTGGCTCTAACAGAAACACAAGTAAACTCGTCCACCAACAAGGTCCATATGCTTTGTCCTGGTTACGAACTCCATTCTCGATTCAGGTTCAAAGGTGGAGTCTGCCTTTACGCCAAGGCTAACCTTTCATGCCAGCGTGAAGAGAGTTTGGAACCGAAAGACTTTGATGTGATGTGGTTCAAGCTATCTGATGAACCTAATGAACCTTCATATAACGACCTCTTTGAGTTTTTATCACTCAAACTGGACTACATTCAGGAGAACCATCCAACAGCTGAAACCATTATCATGGGAGACTTTAATGTACATAACGCTGCCTGGCTCAAATTCTCTAACAAAACAGATGATGCAGGTCGTCAAGCCGAGGCCTTCGCCATCACTCATGGTCTAGAACAACTGGTCGAGCTACCAACCCGCATCCCTGATGTCAACAACCAGTCTGCCAATACACTAGATCTTTTCCTCACCACCAATCCTGACCCGTATAGAATAGAAGTTTGTGCCCCACTTGGAAACTCTGACCACACCCTCATCTCCACAACATGCTCTTTCCATTTACCATCGAGCTGCACAATACCACCCCGTCTCATGTGGCATTACAATTCGGCCGACTGGGAAGGTCTTCGTATGTTTTTCTCAGCGTTTCCATGGAAGAGAGTTTGTTTCTCTTCAGTAGATCCAACACGATGTGCTGAGACAATTTCTGAAATCATCATGTTGGGGATGCAAACTTACATACCGAATACCGAAAGAAGAACATCATCCGATAAGACCTGGTTTAACAGAAACTGCTCTAGAGCTGTGGCTTCCAAACAGGCAGCATACCATCGATGGCTAAAAATCCGGGCCCTGAGACCAGAGCAGCATATGTCGAGGCTAGAGGCATATGTAAAGAGACAATAGAATGCTCAAAAGATGCCCACAAAGCCAAAATAAGATCAAAACTTGCTGAATGTCCTAACGGATCCCGTTCATTTTGGTCTTTCGCCAAAGCTGTGGAAAGAAACTTCACTTCCAGCTAATTTCCTCCCCTAACCAAAGAAGATGGAACACTAGCAACGACTGCCCAGGAAAAAGCCAATATCTTTGCGCACCTATTTGCTGGAAATTCCACTCTGGATTCATCGGGAAAACAACCCCGAACATTACACCTATTGACAGTCACATGCCGAGATCACCTTTCGCCAACGTACTATCAGAAAGATTTTACTGGGTCTCAACACCAACAAAGCTTGTGGATCTGACGGAATCCCGCCGATTGTTCTCAAGAAATGTGCCCCGAACTAACACCTGTTCTTTGCAAGTTGTTCAACCACTCTTACAATTTGGGGTATTTCCGTCCAATTGGAAAATTGCAAGAGTACAGCCAGTCCCTAAAAAGGCAAAAGGCCTACCTAGCAACTACAGACCTATCGCACTGTTATCTATTATTTCAAAGGTCATGGAAAAAGCCATCAACATCGAGCTCATGAAATATCTGGAAGACTCAGGAATTGTCAACGATAGGCAATATGGCTTCCGCCATCAGAGATCAACTGGTGACCTGCTCGCTTACGTCTCACATATATGGCAGCTATCTATTGAAAAGTATGGAGAAACTTTAGCTGTGGCATTAGATATCTCCAAGGCGTTCGATCGAGTTTGGCACCAGGGACTCCTCGCCAAGCTACCGTCTTATGGCTTGCCCCTCAGCTGTGTTCTCTGCTTGCTAGTTTTCTCTCAAACAGGTTCTCCATGTAGTGGTCGATGGAGTTTCATCTGACACTCTACTCATAAATGCTGGTGTTCCGCAAGGATCCATTCTCGCACCAACACTATTTCTACTTCACATCAACGACCTGTTGAAAGCAACTTCAGTCCACTACACAGCTTTGCCGATGATAGTACCCTCCATACCGCTTTCCTCCAGGGCCCCTATATCAGCCCGTGAAACCAGAAATGAACGAGGAAGAAATGTTAATAATATAAATATGGACTTAGCAACAATTCTCGAATGGGGATCTAATAACTTGGTAGAATTCAATGCAAACAAAACAACAAGCATGTCTTTTCTCTAGAAAAGCCGATCTCACTGTGCCTAACATAACTTTGTCAGGAGTAACCATACCACTGAAGCCATCCATATCGATGCTTGGTATTACTATCAGCAATAACCTTTCCTGGGAAAATCACGTGAGGTCCATTGCCAAAAGTGCATCCCAAAAACTTGGGTTTCTGTTCCGTGCCAAGAGCTATTTCACCCCCAGTCAACTGCTTATGATCTATAAGGCACAGATCCGACCTGTCCTGGAATACTGTTCCCATATTTGGAGTGCGGCACCTAAACATATCCTGAGGCTATTGGATTCTGTCCAAAAAAGGGCAATTCGTCTCGTCGGTGATGCCTCGCTTACAAACTCGTTCACTTGTCTGGAACACCGTAGAAAAGTTGGCGATTTGCCTCTATTTTATAGATATTTTCATGGGCGATGCTCTTCTGAAATATCAACAATCGTTCCTGCTTTGGCAGTCTCTTCGAGATTAACCCGTCAAGTTCAGTCATCACACCCCTTCGTGGTCACTTTGGAGACCTGCAGAACATCACTTTCCAAAGACTCGTTCATCCAACGAACAGCGAGGCTTTGGAACTCATTGCCTAGGGAGGTGTTTTGTGGGAACCAGAACATAAAAAAAAAAAAAAAAAAAAATACTTATTTCAGGATTTTCGTCAACTGAATTTAAAACAGCTACCTCAATTGCTGGAGTTCTTGCAGTCCGATGTGCTCCTTCCAAGTGATGATTTGGCTCAAAATGTCCTGTTTCACATAACCTTCTGTGGGTGCTTGAAATCGTTCGAGCATCAGGAGCCATTCTATTTGGGAAGCGCTCTTGATACAGCCGCCTGGCTTCATATGCGTTCCCGTCAGCAAGCCCATACAAGTAATGCATGTCTGCTAATTCGGTATTTGTAAAATTTACCATGTTTTTTTCAATAAACAAGTTTTTATAACGTAAATAATATCACTTATCAGTGTCAAAATTGTTTATGTTGAAAACAACTTAGCTTAGTTTCTAGCCCACAAGATAATAATCCTACTACTCTTCAACGGCTGATTTCACATAGGGACAAGCAAATTAATGCATTTTATTTTCTTACTCAAAAACCGTTCGCCGGACAAAAAAAGGCAAGATACCATTTTTATGAAAAGATAGAGGACAATTACAAAAATAATATTTATTTGGAAAAAAGACAGTGACGTATCATTATTTTGATCAAAAATATGGCAGGGCATGTTAACAGGGACGCCACTGATGAAAATTAAGAAATCCTTTATCATGGAAAAAATGTATTTCTATGCGTACTTTGCATGTACCAAAATTGAAAAAAAAGCCAAAGTGGTTTCAGAGATATTGGGGAAGAACTGATTTTTTTGTTAAATTTCAACATCCTGTATCTCAGAAATGAAGCGGTTGCGGACCTATGTTCATATGAAGAATTTTTCTTAAAATCATCCAAGGATTATCGCCCTTTAGGATCAGCATTCAATTATGAAACACCCTGTACATATATCCATGAAAGCAGATAAAAGGATATGCTCGATTTTACGTGTTGCAGATTTCATTTATTACAAAACTTCAGTAGGCTAATAAGAAAAGTTAAAATGTATTTTCTTCTTGAGTATTTTCAATATCGCCACATAGAAGTTCCATTGTAATTCAAATATTACTTTCTTGAACTGTTCTTTAGTTCGAAGGAATCCGTGGAAAAGGGGAACAACCAAACTGCACGTGACCTGCATGAATTAGTCGGCGTGGGAGGGGGCACGTCCCGATTGACCTAACCGAGTATTCAAATTTCGGGGGCCTGACACTCACTACCTACTAATGGCCATTGTTGGCACCCGTCCAAAAAAAGTACGGCCTTAATGAAAGCTTTTATCAAAGACACCGATGATTATTAGAGACGGAATTACCATAAGCGAGCGACGAACCGGTACGAAAAAAATGTCGGAATACATATTATTGAATGCTAATAAGAAAAGGAGGTTCATCGTGGTATGAAATTGTCAAGTAGGCGTTGGGAGAGGACGACAACGGAATGGAAAAATATCGTGCCATTGTTACGAACGCAAAAATGGCGAATAATTTTTGCAAACACTAGTACCGTGTCACGTCTATCCAAAAACACATGTGAGAGATGTTTGGGAGTGTTTGTCGGGGCACTCTGGCATGTAGGTGAGGCACGGGGGCAGAATTGTTTTTTTTTGTTATGAGTCCACGTATTTTTGTTAATTTAATAGCGTGTGTGTTTGTTCGTTGGTCACATCACACCGGATTATTCTCAAGACCCCCACAAATCCGAACCAATTCTAATGGACGGAGAGCTACGTAAATTAAAATTGATAAGGTACAAGGGAAATATTTACATAGCTGACAAGTGTGTAGCTCTGCAGGCAGAAGTCAGTCCCGTGGCTGAAAGCGGGGGCGGGCGGTCAAAGCTTCTTCCAGAGCGTCGCCGTCGCTCAGATAACTCCATACACTTTTTCAATTCACAAGGCCTGGTAGCCCATTTCGATGTACGCTAGCTCTCAAAGTGCAAGGACCTGGGTTCGATCCCGAGCTGGGTCACGTATTTTTTTTTTAACTTTTTAAATTTTCTATTGTACAGAAATCAACCACAAAACTTCTACATGTCACCAAAATATATTACCTCAGAACATTCACCCACACAAAACAGAATTTTCACAAAGCATGACTTGCTCCGCTCCGAACATTAAAATCTTTTAACCTATTTTTTTGACGTACTTTTCCCACTATCACTGCTTTTCCAATCACAATTATTCATTTTATATTTTGACCGTGACAGATCAAAGTTAAAACTAGGTAAACAGTCAATAGTCGAATCGGCAGGGTTTTCTTTCGCATGAGATTACAGTAGCGATTTTTTTTTCGATATGACATTGGGGTCGGTCTTGAGTATAATGCTGCGGCCATCTTGGAAAATGCGTTTTGTCATATATCTCCTAAACGGTTTGTCGGACGCGAAAAAACAGATCTTTTTTCTAGGTAATCAAATGTTCTTTCATTATGTTTGAATAATTTTGTCTGTTTAAGGTGAATGCCAATTTTCTTTATGTTTGTGGCTATAAAATTACTGCCTGAAACAATCATCCAAAAGGCACGGTGTAATAGTGACAGTAATTGAGGGAAAATAGCCGCAAAAAGGCATAGTGAACTGAGGGTTTAAGAGGCTGCAGAAAGCATGGCCAATCGAGTAACAGAGTTAAATGTTTTTAAAATGTTAGTACTCACAGCAAACATAAAAAAAATCAGTTAGTGCCTGGGCAAAATTTGTGCAAAAGTTTTGAATGTCCTTTTTTTCGGAAAAAGCAACCATACCAATGGAATAACAGCTTCGAATTACTTTCAAGATTTAGTACCTACAGAGATAGCCGAGCGGTGTAAGGCGCCAGACTTAAGCTCTGGATCTCTGAAGGGAGCGTGGGTTCAATCATCACACCTAACAGTTTTTTTTTCATTTTTCCCTTCGAAACGAATATTTGTCCCAAAACAAATGATATCTCGTATTTAAGAGCGGGCTGTAGAAAACATGGCCGATCGAGTAACAGAATGAAATGTTTTTAAAATGTTAGCACAGCGACCATTAAAAAAATCATTCAGTGTCTGGGCAGAATATGTTGATAAGTTTTTTATGCCCTCTCTCCGGAACAATTTTCTTACTGCAACCATACCAATGGAGTAACAGTTTGGACTTTCTCTTGAAGTTTAGTATTTACAGAGTAAAACAATTATATATTTTAGTGCCTCGTTAAATCTTGTTCTAATACCGTGGCACAATTTTTTTAATTCATTAGTATACATAGCTCCAATCTACAACCAAATTGTTTTTTTAATTACTAGAAAGGATTATAATTGTTTATTGGATGATTATTTGTTTATCACTGAATACTCTCTAATAGGATATATTAGAAATACATAAGACTTTGAGAAATAGAAAATCTTGTGCTGGGTATTTCTAACAGGCATAGACGTGGCACTAATGTTCTTTCTAATAGAAAAATATTTAAACATCATTTTGGTTGTAGTTTGAAGCTGTTACTCTATATATATATATATATATATATACCGGGTGTCCTAGTATACCTGTTCCAATGGATTATCTCAGCCATTTCGAAAGATTAAAATTTGAAAATTTCTTGATCTCCAATTCGTTCAAGGAACCTTCAACT
The DNA here is from genome assembly GCA_018342105.1 of Gonioctena quinquepunctata. Classification (NCBI taxonomy): domain Eukaryota; kingdom Metazoa; phylum Arthropoda; class Insecta; order Coleoptera; family Chrysomelidae; genus Gonioctena; species Gonioctena quinquepunctata. The sequence goes on along the minus strand of JAFIRS010000116.1, from coordinate 624,783 downwards.
GAGGAAAAACAAAAATTGAAAGTCACTTCCGGTTTGACCGGAAGTGACTCTGACTTTTATTTCAAATAGCACCCTGTATATTTTTTGCAATTATTTATTTCTACTCAAAATTATCTTTCTATCACACTTTGTATTTTACATTTGATTTGATGGAGAAAACGTCAATTGAAATTTCAAATTGAAAGAATTGCAGTAGGCTATGATATTTTGTGTAATCTTGATTTTGACTTCAATAATAATTGATAATTCATGAACAATTTTGCATTCGAGATAATGAAGAGCATGTCAAATTTCAAATTATTAGAATTGTAGTAGAACTGGAAGAATTAATAATTCTTAAATGAAAACCTTAGTGTGCCATGGAAACATTTGAATACATTTGTTTATAACTTTGACAGTTAATAATTCTCAATAGTTGTGTGCGTGTCAGAGAAACCAACATTCAAGAATGAATAACCGTGAAAATGATGATAACTCCACTAATCAAGAGAAATTGGATATGATACTGATTTATGGAAAATGCGAAAATAATCGTCGGGCTGCCCTACGTCCATACAGAGAGAAATACCCTGATAGACGAATGCCAAGCGCTATGTATTCCACACGGTTGGCTTCGAATTTGGCAACAAGTGGATCATTTCATAGAAAGCGTACTGTCTTTAAAAGAAAAAATGCTACGGACGAAGATTACACAAAATATCATAGCCTACTACAATTCTTTCAATTTGAAATTACAATTGACGTTTTCTCCATCAAATCAAATGTGTGATACATCGTTGGAAAGATAATTTTGAGTGGAAATAAAACATTTCAAAAAATATACAGGGTGCTATTTGAAATGAAAAAGTCAGAGTCACTTCAGGTCAAACCGGAAGTGACTTTCAATTTTTGTTTTTTTCAGTTGAAGGTTCCTTGAACAAATTGGAGATCAAGAAATTTTCAAATTTTTTTCTTTTGAAATGGCTGAGATAATCCATTGGAACAGGTATACTGGGAAACCCGGTATATAGTAATGAACCAAATAAAAGAATTGTGCCAAGACACTAAAATATATTATTAATCCGAAGCTGTTACTCCATTGTATAGTTGGTTTTTCCGAAAAAAGGCCATACAAAACTTATGCACCACTTTTGCCCAGGCAGTCAATGATTTTTCTTATGTTTGCTCTGAGTACTAACATTTTAAAAACATATTCTGTTACTCGATGGGCCAGGTTTTCTGCAGCCAGTTTTGGGTTTGCTAATTCGATTAGTATCTACTTTAGGGGGTGGACCTGAGAAATATGAATGACAGTCGAGTGTTTGAACGTATGTGTGATTCATGGAATATATTTCGCACTATGCATGCATAGTGCTGCCATCTGCGACGTCTTTGAATAGTTTGGATCTTCCTTGTATATATTGAATACTGGAAAGATAAACTTTAGTCACTATCTTGCATCGTTCAATATAACCTCCGTGGATTTAGCCGGGGAAGTAGTTGTTTTCTGTGAGATATTCATTCAAAAAATAATTTAATTTTTCAATTCACAGGAAAATCTTTCTATTCAATATTAAATTGAGAATGTTTCCCTTTTCAAGATATGTAAACATTATCGTGATTTAGCCATGTTGTTTAAATTATCCAGAATTAATTTAGTTTTCAATTCACAGAAACTTCTGTTCAATATTCAATGAGAATGTTTCCTTCATTGTAAACTTTATACACTAATTTTATCCATTATCGTTATTTGAATACGCTCATTCGATTAGTGGTACTATATTATTTAATATAAGTATGTGGGTCTTCTTCATGACATCAGCTTCCTTTTGATACATATTTTAGTGACCATATAACTCCATTTCAAGGACACAGCTAGCCGATCACAGTTAGTGCTTGGATGGGTGACCGGCCGACCAAAAAAACTCGCCTTGAAAGCCCGTATAATTTTAGCGTAGTAGCATATTCACAACTCGCAGACGCTATATCAATGGGTACGAGATATAGCAATAGATATGCCATTCTACGGAGGGGACGTTAAGATGGTGGTCCCGATGTTGAGATCGTTAAAAGATCTTTGGTTGGAAACACCAGAGGCTAAATTTCCGGGAAATGAGCTCACCTCGTCGGTGATTAGTCCTGGTGGCAGAAATTGACCAATGTTAAATAAAAGATGAACACTCACTTTCACAATACCAAAAACTATATGATTTATCTCTTTTATACAGTTGGAGGCTTTGTTAACTTTGAGAACAACAATCGGACTGGTAGAAAAGTAAATCAAATCTCAAGAATATTGAGCAAAATTTAAGGGTAAAGAGTTTATGAAGACATATATCGTGAAATATATATTCGAAACAAGTTTAAGCCACTCATATTATTTACCTATTTTTTTAAACATTGAACCAATTCTGTCAATTCAAAGTTATTTCATACCCATCCCCAAAAGGTAGGAGCCATTGAGTTTCTAAGTTTGAAAGTGTATTCAACCAGTAAAGTGCAATAAAAGAACTTGTCTGGACCTATGAGGGCTGTAAAATACCCATGTTGTAGTGGTATGCGGACCCATAAGTCGGTTTTGAATAAAAAAAATCGGAGTGTATCATATATTCAAATAGCTTTAGAATCGCAAAGAAAACGCGAGATTTGCTGTATTTGTAACACAGATGAACCAATAATTCACAGCACAGCGCGATTACGCGACAAGAATTGGAATTGGAAACATATAATTCGACTAATTAGATTTTTTTTCGGAAGTATTGAGATTGAAATGTCTGTTTATGAGAATCGAATTAGCATTAAATTGGAAACCAAAATCGATTCTCTTTGATCCTTCAATCAGTGTAGCGGCATCAACGGGGCAGATGAGATAAAATCCAAACAATCTCCTGGTCTTTATTCATATGACAGAATATACATCAGCATTAAATTTTCTCCTAATGGACGATTTCGCGCGACTTATTGCTGTAATATTTTCCTGAAATATTAAAGTAACGTCAGAGAAGAGACAAACAGAAATCAAAATGCGACGATATGTTCTTTCATTGCGGATATTTCAACGGGAATATAGGAGCACATTTTGTTCATTAAGGTAGAGTTTATTGGAGTTGTACATTGTAAGTGATCGTACAGAAATAAGGTGGAGTTTCAGATGGTGTCTGCAATGGTTTAAAATAGAAACGAGACCGTTTCGAATTAACCAAACAGAAATTGCAGGTCTGATCACCGTCTATCCTATATTGTTTTTGGAATCGAAAATATAATAATTAGGTGGAAGATGTTGTATCGAATTATTCATCTATCTTTTGAATTGCTATTCGATATTTTTAAAAATCCACGACGGTTTATTGTGTTCATATTGTTTCCGATACGTTTCTCGTAACTTATTATCGTGTATTTCACACAACTTGTGTACATTTTGAAATACCAAACCATCGACCTTGTGCATATATCTTTTTTCTGATATTATTGACCCTATTGTTCCGTAGAAATGGCGCCAATAATAGTTTACCTTCTATTCGGATAATATATCGACTGAGAAATTTAAATCGATCAGATTACCTAACAATTGTAAGAAAACGACGAATATTTATCTACAACAATAGGTGAGTATGATAAGATATCTCTCACATGAAAGATTCATGCTGTTTATACATTATTTTCCTCGAAAATTATCGCCGACCTTATAATATGCTGCGCAGTTGCTGCAATTTTCAAGATTATTGATCAAATAAGCCATATATAATAAATTGATAAGTTATTCAGGAAATTATGTTTCTGCATACTAGGGTCAATGAGAGGAAAATAAATAAAAAACATAATAGACCAAGAGCTACAAAAAAAAACACGTATGATTAGCTCCAAAGCTAAAACTTTTGAGAAGCCAGTGTTATAAATAACAGGTCAGCGCATATGGCGCGTTGTTCTTGTTATTCATAGACAGATATGAAGGGTGATGCCATCTCAGTACTGTCGCCATTATGGTATTTTACTCTTGAACTCGAGCTCAAGTATTTCACTGATGAAACGTCTTATCATTTAACCATGCTATGTTTCGATGTCGCTAAGACATCATATGATGCAAAATAAATTTTCACTAATTATGGTAAAAGTATGGCGGTCCGTTTTTATGACCATCGTGGTCCATTATGATGAATAGAAGCAATGCCATACTCATAGGAGATCTTTAAATGGCCGCCATACTGAAAAACAATTTTTTTTCAATATTCATAATATCATTATAAGTTTTGGAAAATAATTATCTAGTTTACATGAATGGCATTGCTTCTATTCATCAATAAAAGCTTGTAAAATGGACCTCTGGGGCATAAAAACGGACCGCCATACTTGTACCTATTGACATTTTGAATAAGTTGGCGGGTACTTAGCGACACCGAAACAGTATGGCATGGTCATAATCGTGGATGAGAAATTTTTTTCTATCATTGGGTGTTAGCTTCGAACTGGTATATCAAGAGAGCATAAACAAAATTACACTTTTAATTGAGTATGGCTGACAGTTTGAAACACTGCATCGGTATGACATACAACTTCTTCATACTTTGGCTGTCTTATGTATAATATAAAACAAGAATTAGCTTTGAGCTCATTCCCCAAGGGCATTAGTTTATTTTGACGCATTCAAAAAATTGCGCAGGGCAACGCCGCTGCCATACTTGCGCTGATCTGTTATTTATAACACTGGCTTACTTCTCAGTAAGTTTTAGCTTTGAGCTAATCATACGTGTTTTTTTTTGCTGGCGGTCTATAAATAATAATCAACTTTTGTATATCATCTATATTGAAATAGAGGGAATAATATTTGTGGAGGATTCAGTGAAAACATCCGACCACGAAAATTCATAGTAAAGTGGATTGAGAATCTAGCTTTAAAAATATAATATGAATATGGTAATGCTAACAAAACTGACGGAGCAAACGATGGCAACGAGGTAGGAACTGAAAAAACAAAAAGATAATTTAACAACATTTAAAAGCTTCAGTTGAAGGTCAAACTTTGTTATTGAAATATTCGACAAAAATAATTGGATCATATCGAAGGGAATGGAGATGAATTTCAAGAAGGCGTTGCAGGGAACAGAATAAAAAATATGATGTGTAGAGAGGAACATAGAAAAATAGCACAGAGGATGTTAATGTGCTCAACAGTACCAGGAATCAAATACGATACAGAATATGTGTTAATGAGGAAATAAGAGAACTCAATCGAGAATCTACAATTGAAAAGATGGAAGAGCAACTAGTGATGGGAATGAAACATTACAGAAGGGATACCAAAGAAAAGTGTAGATGAGAAGATACAGCACGTTGATTATAAAGCCTCATACATCCCGTAAAATTATTATGGCAACACATGTTGAATCTGGGGAATATTCTCAACTGAATTTAATGATTCTGTCAGTTCCGCTGCCGACTTTAAATCGTCACTAAGCAGTGTCACTGAATGATGGAAGTTTCGTCAGTTGGGGTTTCTCATGGCAACAGACGAAATTCCTGCACACTAGCATTCCTGAAATCTGAAATCACACATGAAATTCGCACAGTGTGTGTGTGTGTGGCGCGCTTATTTTGCCGCATCGGTTTCGTACGGAACGAATATAGTTCTAACAGTTCTATCCGTCGCGACGGCAGAATTCTATTTGGAGCTGCACTCGATTGAGGTCATCTACTCCGGACGACACAACACATTATAAAACAAATGCAGGCTAATTTGATGATGCGTAAAATATCCACTGTTTTGATACTCATACAGTTCTTTTATAGCTCTGAATTTTCTAAAAATATGCTTGCTGGCCAAAACAAAGTTTATTTTGTTTTGTAACTCGGCGAATGAATAAAAAAGAAGACACGTCTACGTTTATTGGGATATGCAAGGGCGTCCACGTGTTGGCGAGAATATCCAAAAAGGAGATTATAATTTTTTTTGGTTCATGATCGTTATATAAATTGATGCTTTCGGAATTTTCTGTAAACGTTGTTTGGGACCATATAAATATAGGTTATAATAATAATAATATGTACTTTATTTTCTTAATGACATGGAGAAACAAGTATAGAATTTGTCAAGAGATAATTGACAAAAATTTAGGAACTAGGTCTAAAACAACTAAGACTGAGACGAAATGTGGGGGGCTTAAATAGGAGATAAAAACCTACTTTTTCATGAAAAAATCACAGCTAACAGTTTTAAAATGGCGGCTGAGCGCCATCTTCAATAATTTTTTTAAATAGAACATCCCGTATATTAATCCATTTTCGAAATCTGCTCATAATTCTCAACAGTTTTCTCTAATACACTTTACTTCTGAATTCAATTGTTTTTGAAATATTAACGTTTGAAAAGTGACATTCCGGTTTAAAATAAAGTACGGATTTTGGTCACTTCCGGTAAAACATTTTATTAACTAAACGTTGTTATTGATTTGTAGTTAAATCTCTCGATAATTCGACTAATAAGAGGCGTAAAGAGAGTTTATTAAGGATAAACAGTACCGCTTACCGGAAAATCTCGAAGCCTACGAATGTGTTCTGTAAATTCACAATCAGAACAAATCAGTTGGCTAAACAATTATAATTTACTGACAATAAAGTGCCCTATTATAAATAGCTTCTCTCACGTTGATGAAAGTCTGTTCATCTATTTCTTCACATGTATCTATTATTCTGCGTTCCAACTCTTCTATTGTTTGGCATTCAATGGCGTAGATTTTTGACTTCAGATACCCCCAAAGGAAAAATCTAGAGGTGTAAGATCTGGAGATCTTGGTGGCCATTCTGTACTTTCCTGCGACCTCTCTAGCCATGCGATCGAAATGGGGAGGTGATGATTGTTTAATACAATTTGTCTTATTCGAGGTTCAATTTCAGTTTCTAAAAGATTTCTGTAAAGTACTCCTGTAAGATTGCCTCTGATGAAAATCGGTCCAACAACGCGATTGCCCAAAATCCCCGCCCAAACATTCACCTCTTTAGGAAACTGGGTAAGTGCCTCTCTAAAAATATGCGGATTAGTATCGCTCCAGTATCGTACATTCTGTTTGTTGACTTTTCCATTAAGAGAAAACGTGCATTCGTCTGCGAAACATACACGTTTTAGGAAGCCCCCTTCTCCTTCAATTGTTCTTGTTAACCTCTCACAAAATTCAACTCTCCGGTCTGGATCATCCTCCGTGAGAGCATGGATCATCCCCCGTGAGAGCATGGACACTTTTGAACTTACTCCACAGGATTTAGCGACTGCAGACGTCGACTGAGTCGGATTGATTACCATTTCAGCAACAATTTCTACCTTTTTTTCTTCTGAAAGAGGCGGTCTTCCTGATCTTGGAGCATCTTTCAGCGTACCAGTTGCTTGAAGCTTATTTAAAAGTTTACGCAAATATGACCTCGAAACAGGATTCTCGGGAAATCTATCATTAAACATACGGACTGCTAGATGATAATTTCTTCCAGCTTCTCCAAATATCAAAACTGCTTCAAATTTATCGTCTAAACTACGAGCCATGATCACACTTTTCATAAAAGGATTTAGGCGCTCAACGGACTATTTGACAGTTAGCTGTTCAGTTTGACAGTAAACAAAATGTTCACGCGACAACGATTTTTTCCAATGCAAACTTGATTGAAAGCAACATTAGTTTTTTGGTTGGGTTTGAAATTACCAAAATGTCACTTTTCAAACGTTAAAAATTTCGAAAACAATTGAATTTAGGAGTGAAGTGTATTGGAGAATACTGTTGAGAATTATGAGCAGATTTCGAAAATGGAATAATATGTGGGGTGTTCTACTTAAGAAAATTATTGAAGATGGCGCTCCAACTTTTATCTGTGATTATTTCATGAAAAAGTAGGTTTTTATCTCCTATTTAAGCCCTCCAAATTTCGTTGCGATATACCAGGTGGTTCAAAAATTAGTAGGGGGGAACGGACATTAGACGAGCACTGTATAGAAGATTAGTTCTTGAAAATGGCATACGTAAGTCATTTTGCTTTTGTATTAACCATGACAGTAAACTTGTTACATGTTGTTCATTTGTTTGAAGTAGTTAAAAATACAAAACATTGGAAATACCTAAAACAATTAAATTTGACATGTGAGTATACATATTATCACCAGGAACATCCATTCGAACATATACTTGAGTCAAGATGTAATTCGGCTCAGTCATAGACTATCAGTGAACATTACATGTACATTTGAAACTTTATTTTATACTCAGATGAGTTCAATCTATTGATTACAAGTCACTTCTCGTATAATTCTTTCTCAAGAACTGATCGTATTCCTGATTCAAGATACACTTCATTCATTATGAATACAAATGAAATCTGATCATATAAAATATATCCATACATCATATGCAAATGCATATTTGAATTCCTTGCATGAGATATTCACTTCTAACGTTCAACTTTATCGCATTTCGGAATAAGCTTATTATCATCAGTAGGTATAACTACACTAAATAAATTATCGTAAATACACTAAATAAATTGTTACATATAACACCTGATGATGATATCTTAGTTATTGAAATGAAGTCTTCACATATTTTACAAACAATTTCATTTTGGTCAATTTTTTCTTAATACTACCATATAATCTGATATAATAAAATAACTTGTCTCACATCTAGCATCTCCATTGGATAAAACCCCTATTAATGTAATTCTTTCACTCATTCGCCAGCTATATTTTGATCTATTATGGTGTAGAAAAAACAGGTACAGTTCAGGTCTACTTGTATAAATCGGTCTATTTGACACTGAGTTTTTGATATTTTGTGGTCCGTTTCCTAGAGCATTTCCTTTGTGTGCTGCCAGTTTCTGATTAGTCCTGAATTCAACGGAAGGGCATCAAGGCTTCTATAAAAATTCCACAATTGAAAGTATACTTCAATATTTGCTGTCAGCAGACATATCAGCTCAAGAAACTCAGTAAAGAATTACCGTGGTATCTCTAAACTATATACAGCAAAATATTTGAAAGCATCATTCATGACATTATGTTTCACAGTATTAAGTCATCGATCTCAGAATGCTAACATGAATTTTTCTCCAAACGAGGGATTGAAACGAATCTGGTTATATATTTTGAATACATCTCGAATGCCTTAGACGATGGAACCCAGGTCGATTCACTGTATACTGATTTCAGTTAAGCATTCGACAAGGTTGACCACAATCTCCTTATGTTGAAACTTGCTGGAATTGGTATACAGGGAATTCTGCTGAGATGGCTCTCGTCATTTTGCATAATCGCAGTCAACTTGTGAACATAAATGGATACACCTTTCGTGATAACTTCGGGAGTCCCACAGGGCTCACATCTGGGTCCTCTGCTGTTTTCAATTGTCATCAATGATCTCAACAGCTGTTTCAGCCATTCACAGATACTGTTGTATGCTGACGAATTGAAAATATTCAGAAAAGAATTAACAATTAGGGATTGCCCGAAGATTCAACTGATTTCACTGAATATTGCAAGCAAAACAAAATATCTTTAAGCAAAAACATCGCCCCAATAGAATTCCAATATTTACGGGAAATAGTCATCAGAATGGACCGAATCAAGGATCTTGGTGTATTCTTTGATACAAAGATTACTTTCAATCCCCATTTTGAGTTAATTCTTGCAATAGAGCTTTGGGATTTTTTTGCAGAACATGCAAGGACTTTGATAATGAGGCAGCCATCAAATCTATTTATTATGCTTTTGTTCACAGAAAACTAAACTTTGCTATGAAATCCACATTTTAATGTATACAAATTACGATTAGAAAGACTTCAAAATATATTTTCCATGGCTTTGTATTCATTCAAAACAACTGTAAGACGTATCTTCAATTTCTAAGTTCATATATAATCAATTAAATTAAGTTTATTCCTGTACTTTCTTAGATTACCGAAATATCTGTTATTAGTATTATTAGCGGATGCTTGAATGGGTATTTTACATGTTTGTACTTGTACTTGAAATAAATAAATGTCGCATGAAAACTACAAGAGGTTTACCAGACTTTTTAGCCAAAAAGACGGATCTCCGATATCTTGGTGACCACATCTTCAATTTCAACAAAAAAATTATCTTGTCCTCAAATCCCCCAGCCTCCAAATACCAACAATTTCACCAAGTCACATACCTTTGATATGTTCTGAAGGTGATCTCATGAGACTTCTGATATTTAGCTTTGCGAAATTAACATATCTTTTATTGAAAAAATACGGCCAATGTCTAGATCTTTCCACCATATTTGAAATTAATCTGTGGAATCTGTATGAACGGGTGCCTTGTATGTAAGTAGCCTTTTAAACCGCCAATATAAGTTTTAGATTTTTTTCAAGCAAAACCTTTTAATTCTAATACATATCACCATCCCCTAAAGGATTTTTCTAGATAGTAACAGAGCAAGAGAGCTGCAAGCCAAACGAGGTAACGCCAAGTTGCTTAAAATTTCTGGCGTTTTCATTTATTTGATAGAAAAAAAAACATTAAATAGGTTTGTATGATATGTGTCCCTTCAGTTGTTTGTAATATGCATTATAATGACAATTATGGTAGGAGTCGATAAAAATAACCACTCGTCTATTCTTGAAAATGTACATGCATTTTTTTATTAGTATAAATTTACTGCGATTCCACACATGATATAATCATGAAAATGCAATCGTGCTAAAAAACACGTTCATCTATCACATTTTCAACAAAAGCTGATCATCTTTCGTTTGAGTATCCACTTTTTTTGTGAGAGAAAATGATATCGTTAAATACTCGAATGACGTTACAAAACTAAAGGTCGTGTAACTAACAGGCAATTAATGATTTATACAAGATGTCCAGTCGATTAGGCTCTGCAATTTGCACCTGGTTGTTTACTTCTGGCAGGGACGGATCGGGAATATTTTTCAATGTGTAGAAAGTATATGGAAAATACAGATTCTGTATTTTCCTTCCAGGAACGCTGTCCTAGCGGGTCAATTTTTTTCGAACCATACCAAATAATTAATTCATTTAAAAATTTGGTCATCATATCGGATATATTTGGTTCGAGAACTAAACGAAAAATCATTACACATGACTGGACTCGAAAAAATTACGTGAAATACATTTTTCAGCATTTTTCTGTCAATTTAGTTTTTGTCTGAGTGAATTATCGGTAATAATGATGATAGACGCAATTTGGGGTTATGAGGAAAACGTGTCATAATTTTTGAGTTGAGAGAAATTATAAACAAGTTTGTTTCAAATCTTGCGGAGCTATGAATATATTGACCGAGTACACTTAAAAAAAATGGAACAGTATGAAAATATAGACAAACTGTATATTTTTGTTAACGCCGAAACTTTCAATTGCGTCGGTATCTATCAATCAGCATCCATCCTCTGTTTACGACAGCCTTTTGACTTTCGAAATAACACCCACTTTCACACTTTTTTGCTCACCTTGTTCTACCCACACCAGTTATTTTTAGTTCCATTCATAAAATTTTATGTAAGGTAGCTGTAAAAATGTGTGAAGACTAATAGATTTACAATTATAACACCCATTTATGAGGGAGTTTTTGCTGTTTACAGAAATCTGACCGTTTGTATAGGGTTGAGTCTATCCATAGGGCAAAGCATGATTGTCGTTATTTGGCTGATAGGGTTATAAACAGGTTCACTATAACCTATTGGATAAGGTGCAAAAAACATTTAATAATAATGACAGTAATTGTTTGATCAGTAATGTAATTTTAAATGAAATTACTGAATAAAAACCTTGTCTGTTCTACAATTAATTAAACATAGACGTACTTTGCGAATTCTGTTAACAATATGAATTCATTTTCTCTGTTGTGTCTTGCTCAAAAATCACTTTATATTTTTAGTGAACGAGTATACCAGAATAAGAATATTCTTAGTTGGATATTTCCTATTTGAAGTCCAATTTACACGAAAAAAGTATCTAGGATGTCAACTTTCATCGCATTTATATAAAATATGCTGAAAAACCAGACATTTTATGACTGATTAACTCTGCACGATCAAAATAAACATCAGAGACACGAAAAAAATATCTATTAATCTGAAGCATCCAGTCTGTGTTGATTCGTTATTTTTGAAAAATATATGACTAATTTTTGGTGATTTATACCTTGAAGTTACACGTTTCGTAAGATATTTTTATCGAAGAGTTCTGGTAAACGACCTCAAAAATGTTCGTCTAATGGTATTACATTATCATCAAGGTCCTTTGATCTGTGCATCGAGATTACATCAAAGCGAAAAACCGTTTGAGGGAACACTTATTTGAGAGAAATTCGTGTTTACATTGTTATCGCATGTAGGTATGTGGGACAAATTTCCAGGCAGATATTCCTCCATTGTGAACATCGGGTTTACATCATTAACGGGTATGGATTTTATCAATCATCCATATTTCTACATTTGACAAGAATTCATGGGAATGAGGAAAAATAATTACAGTGAGTGAGCAGCAGTACTTCAACAATAGAGACTGAAAGAAGTATTCGATTTGAATGAAAAATAATTAATTTATCTTTCATATAAGATTAATAAATTGCAAAATTGTATTGTTTATTAAAACGCACGATTTAAACAACTCGAAGGTTTTCAATTAACAGTTCTATTGATTATAGGGGAATTGTTTATTTGAACCAGACATTTTCCACTCCTTACTTCTAGAAATTGACGAAGATGTAATCGAGATTGACAATATATAGTTTGATTAGGGGGGCAAATAATTGCTGCCAAATAAAGGAAAGGGAGATTACATAAACATTTGCATTTTCATTCGGATACTCAAGATAATCAAGATACCCGAATCCATTGATAATATGAAATGGTGTTTCGTGAATGACACAACGCATTAATATAAACCAAATATATGCAAATTGATCGTGTCAAAGGTGAGCCATTAGCAGATCGGGCCATGGAAATGAGAATCAACTCTTTCATTTGTTTGGATGCTCACAATTATTCATGTGGAACTCTGCAAATTCGATGGGCAAACATTGTAAACAATAATATTTATTACCGCGTTATCACGAGTTTTTTTTAAACGTCATTATTGTATAAGTCGATCCCGGTTGATCTGGTGAGACGTTATCAAGTATAATAAACTTATTATTACTACCTGTTGCCTCCGGATATTATCAGTTGTTCCAAGTTGAATAACACGTGGTATAGGTTAAGTTCGGACTATTCGGTATTTGCCAAAACTTTGAATATTTGACAATGAATTTGTTTCTGGATTGCAGCGATTTTCAGCTCTAGCGCAATGGAATAAAAATAGAGCACTTTCGTCAAATCAGTCATTAGATAATTTTATGATTAATTCTTTTAAAAAAATTCCAGTTATATATATTATGGAACAAAAACATAAATGACGTTTTGGCATCCACGAAAACATTATAGATAACACGAGTGATAATTTTTAATGTCTGTGGATATATAGAAAATAGTAAGGAAATGCTTAGAGCATAAGACTAGTAATCTTAAGGTCGTGGGTTCGAATCATGCTCAAAGATGTTTTTTTTCCGGATTTTTTTTCTGCAATGCCACAAATTTCTTACTGTTTATTATAGATAACTTTCTTCAATAGTTATTCTGTACATATTAGATTTCTGGAAGATATATAATTTGTAAGACCGTAAAAACGAGATGTCTCACTACACTTATATCAAACAATTATCCCGAAAATATCGTGATTGACAAACTTCGTTTTCCTCACTTTCTTAATATAATGATTGAAAACTTGTGCTTGGAAAAATTATTACTGAAAATATGTCAATCATTTCCATACAATGATGGAAAATGTTCTTTATTATATTGATGAGATGAATGTTTTATTTTTGTTTTCTGTTAGGTATTCACAAGAATAAATTTATTTTTATCGTGGATTTTTCAATGCACAGACAAATATTTCTATTCAATATTCAACTGAGAATGTTTCCCTTTCCAACACATAAAACAAACTGATTGAATTTCATATTATTTGTGAATATTTCGAGGATACCGTTCATAGTTGTTGAGTTGATATTAGATATTCATATTTTTATATCTGTAAAAAAGTGGAAGAAACGACTATAGGTATATTAAAAAATCTTGACAATGATCGTAAAATTCTTTGATGCCATGGCAAGGGACTTATAAAAATAGAAATGTCATCAATTAAAGTCGATTTGAATCCATGTTAATGAAAATTGAAGTGATGGAAAACCCCAATTAAAAAAAAAAATTTTAAAAATTGAAAGATTTAAATATTTTTATAATACTAGACGACAAGTAAACAGTTTCTGAAATATTTATTTGTTTATTACTCACCTGCAGCTTTATTCCTGGTTCTGACCCGATCTTCATCGATGAGTGGCGACAAAATCCTGCTCTCGACAAAACTCACCAAAAAAACAGTAAGCACCAAGTTTCTCCAAAGCCCTTCCATGTTAACAGAAAACAGTTATGTCACTTCACACACAGCACTGCTCGAGAAAAAATTCAGTAAATCTCCCAACTTATCTCAGATACATCTCCGATGATTTTATGTAATAGAACCAGATGAACGCACGTATCACCGCCAGCAAAGCGAGCGCTAAACTGAAGTAACGTCAGAAGAAAGCGTACTCAGTCTGTACTATGTACATTTCCCCTACTCCTTTGGTCCTGGAGGATCAGACCGGCAGGATAACGGCTACCGAGCGCGAGGATGCGCCTCTGGACCAATCAGGACGACCGCACGGATTGGGTTTGCCCGAAAGGCAGTAAAATGCAGCATCTTCCTTGTCGGACGAGTGTTGAGAATCGGCGGTGGTCAAAGTGACAAATTTTCAGGGCTGCTTTGCACACTAAATGGAAAAGGATATGTCTTTCCGGCCGTATGGGTTGGAACATTGAGGGTGTATGATATTTGGATCTTAATACATATCTAGAACATCTTATCTTCGAATATGGAGTATTTTTATCCAGAGAATTACGATAAGATATTCGATTATTTATTTAATGGACACGTTTTCAGAATGAGGTGTTTAGCACACGAACATATTTTTTTTTATGGAATATCGGTTAATTTTGAAAAAATATAGCGAAACAATGAAGGTTTGGCTCATTTCTGAAGGAAAGAGTGATTTTTCATAGCACCGGCGGTTTCGTTGTTACAAAAATCGATGCAATATTGAATGAACAGATCACTAGAAATATATTTCGGAAAATTAAAAAACCTGTAGGTATAGGCCAGTCAAAATAGACCGTCAATTCACATTAATTTCTTTAGCACTGCCGTATGTTGAGGCATCCAGTAAGACAAATATAAAAATTTGCACACTCATCGGTGACCGGAAATTACTCAAATTCGCATAAAACGTCAATTAGCAATATCTCGTCGGACAAAATTGCAAAGATTGTGCAAATTGCAGGTATATTCCCTAACTTTTTTTCTACATCCCTTGTAAATTTGCACACGCAATTTTCAACCGGAAATACGAATAATCCTTGATTACGTTGTATTTAGCGCTAATTCTGGTAACAAAATTGCAAACATTGTGCATATTTGTGGTAAAATCATGGTTCGTCAACCCTGAAATGCTTTAAATTTGCAAATCATGTGTACGAACATAAAAAAATTAGGATAACGCTAAAACCAGTCTCAGGGGCAAAGTTTTAAGGGTCGCGAAATTGCAAACAATATTTTCGTGCTTTGCAAACCTTTGGTGGCATAATTTTAAGTCGCCAATTGAGTTTGCATCTTTTTCAGTATCCCGGAAGGTTAAATTAAAAACCAAATTTAACCCAAAAGGAAAGCCGGGAAAATTTACAATTATGTTCATTTTCGCGGATGACACAAAATTGCAATTTTTTCTCAGAGTTCTGGAATGACAAAAAAGTCTCTCTATGAATTTGCAACCTTATAAATCGTCGGGAAAACAGGGCAATAGAATATTATCAATTAAGCGCTTTTCGCGGATGATACAAAATTCCAAACTTTGTGCAATTTTTCTCAAAGTTCTGGACTGGCAAGCATGTCTACCTATGAATTTGCAACCGTATAAACCGTCAAATACTAAATAGTAGTAGACGATTATGTCTTATTAAGTGGTATTTTCACATAGAAAACCATCAAGTAAAACTATGTGTTGGACTATATAGTGTTATCATCTGATATAACCATTCGGTAGAATCGTCTAATTTCACTATCGGGTATCATGAAAATGACGATATAACTTAACAATTGGCTTAAAAGGACAAAAAAATTCCGGCTTCGGTAATTTGGTCCTTGAATAATTACCCTCTGATAATAAGAGCCGATTTCACCAGATCGGGTTGAATTATTGAGCGAAAATTTCAAAAAGATTAACATTTCGCGAAAATAAATTTAATTGATAATATTTCATTGCCCTACTTTCCCGACGTTTTATGGGTTTGCAAATTCATACGTCAACTTGTTCGCCCTCCAATTGAAAAAAACAAATTTTGCATCAAAATGTCATATAATTTCCGACATCTTCCGGGATACTGAATGATGTGCAAACTCAATTGGCGACTTAAAATTATGCCACCAAAGTTTGCACACCACGAAAACATTGTTTGCAATTTCGTGACCCCTAAAACTTTGCCCCTGAGACTGTTTTTAGCGTTATCCATAATTTTTGAATGTTCCGTACACATGAAGGGTTTGCAAATTTAAAACATTTTAGGGGTGAGGGAACCATGATTTTACCACAAATTTGCACAATGTTTGTAATTTCGTAACCAGAATTAGCCCTAATTATAACGTAATCGAGGATTATTCGTATTTACGGTTGAAAATTGCGTGTGCAAATTTTACAAGGGATGTAGAAAAGAAGTTAGGGAATATACCTGCAATTTGCACAATGTTTGCAATTTTTCCCAAGGAGATATTGCTAATTAACGTTTTATGCGAATTTGATTGAATTCCGGTCACCGGATGAGTGAGCAAATTTTTATATTTAGTCTTTACTGGATGCCTCAACATACGGCGGTGCTAAATGAATGTTTGTAATTATTGTGAATTGGCGGTCTATTCTGACTGGCGTAGTATATCAATATACTGAAATTCCGATTATTTTTTCAGAGAATAAAAACGATATGGAATATAAATTTTCCATAATGACTGGACTTTTACAAAAATATCAATGTGGTGAAATGACCGCACTTAATTTTCGTACTGGTATTACTTTAGAATACAGTGCGTTCATAAAGTGCGGAAACGCTCCATTATCTTACAAGTTAATCATTTTCGGTGGTAAAGTTCGGACAGGTAGATTTTGTATTTTAGTTTTCCACCTATAAAAAAAAAAACACCTTACAAGATATGACGTCATCTATATTTTTTTAATGAAAGGGTATATTTTTCTATCTAAATTAGAATGCCCATATTTTTCTGAGTTCAACATACCACATACGTCATATGAAACACTTCAAGTTGAAGTATACTGAGTATAGAGAAAACCAGTGTTCATATTACTTTTTTTCGTTATTTATTTTCAATGAAAACCTGAGAATTACTCGGTAGTTAGTCAGAGTATATTGCCAAACTTGAGTAGGCTTTGAAAGCCCTTAGCAACCAGACAATAAGTTCTTAGTTACCATTGCATATGTCAGTATTAAATTGATTTGTTGTGTCGATTTATAAGTCTTCAATAATACCGTTCGGAAAAATATTACCATAAAAGAAATTATTTGAAATTACGATGGTGCTGTCAGAAAAACAGCGAATAGAAGTTTTGATATTCTTAGGTTACGGCGATCGTTAAAGAAGTATGGCAGACTAGCTGATACCCCCGACTTCGTCCGCGTGGAATTTATATTTTTTGTTATGTTTCACTTTGTCTCCTTCTATCTAGCTTATGCCTGTGGCTTTGGAAGTTCCCTTTATCCTGTTTCCCGTAATCTCATTCCCCGTTATCCACCTCACCCATTATCCCGTTTCCCGTCATTCCATTTCCCGTTATCCCGTTATCCTGTTATCCCGTTTTCCGTTATCCCGTTATCCTGTTATCCCATAATCCCATTATCCCGTTATCGCGTTATCCCGTTTCCCGTTGACCCATTATCGCGGTATTATGTTATCCCGCTATTCCGTTTTTGCTTTTCGCGTTATCCCATTAGCCCCTTATCCTGTATATATTTCATCCCGCTATGATGACGGGAATAGAGTATGTGACAATAAAACCACATTTCTTCATAACCAAGTGCAACCAATAGCTCCCATTTCAAGTATATTTATGATATATATATATATATAATATATATAAATATATATATATATATATAAATATATATATATATATAATATATATATATATATATATATACTATAGTGCCGCTGGACCGTACCGTAGTATGGCGCACTCGGTTTGTCATCGTCGCCAGAATAGCTCGCAGATGGTAGATACTTTCCTACTTACTTGACACTTATCGTCATATTTTGGACAACTCACACAATATCTTTATAAATTGTAGCCTATGTGTTATTCCGATGTATAAGCTATATTATTGTAAAGTTTCATTAAAATCCATCCAGTAGTTTTTACGTGAAAGAGTAACAAACATACTTACAAACTTTCGCGTTTATAATATTAGTAGGAAGTATGCGACATCTTTAATGAAAAATATCCTGATCGAGAACCAGGTAAGCAAAGCGACGGTGATGAAAATATAACATAAATTTAATGAGATGGGCAATGTTGGGATAAACCCAAGAGTGACAGGCCCACCGTTGCCGAAGGCACTCAATTCATTGTACTACTTGAAATTGAAGAAAATCCCAATGAAATATTTATAATATTTATGCATGAAATGAAATAAAATGTTACAAACAGTATTATAGCGAGGCAACAGCAATACATTGGGAATTCCTCGAAGTACTTAGTACTTGTTGAGGATTTTTGAGTTTATAAAATGTTTACATTCATGATAACTTGGTTTATCCTTACTAGTCGAGTAAGTGATCCCTAGCTATTATTCTAAAGGAATTGTATTCTTGATTATGAATAGACTGATCAGAAACACTTTGGAGTAATTCATAAAACCATAAAATAGAAGGCTATAGATATGTGAGATTTTTAAAATCTAAAATTATATAATAAAAATACAATTAGTACAATTTACATGAAAAAAAAACATAAAAATAAATAATAAAAACATGAAGTAAGGCATGGGACGAAAAAAAGTTGAAGTTGCAAGAGGAAATTGAGGTAGAAAGATTTAGATAAGTGACACTTTAACAATATCGATCAATTGAGGTAGGTGTACAGGGTGGCCCACCACATTCGCCTCGAGTATTTCTACGAGAAACGAAGAGAGTTAGGGAAAAACATTTAGCACAGTCATATGTGGGTCCATGAGGAGCATATTCCAAAATTATTTTGAAATATATAGGGTGATCCCCAAAAAAATTACATACCAAAGTTATATTTTTTCTTATGGAACACCCTATATTTTTTTATATTTTTAGACACTATAGACAAAATAAAGGTGAGTTACTATTATATTTCCCATACTTAAAACTGACCGTTTCTGAGAAATTTTGAGAAATTTAAAAATACAGACCATAATTTGAAAATTGTTTTCACCCTGTAACGTGTAACGAGCTGCTCGTGATTAAATGTACTGCTTTGCTCGAAGGTAAAAGTTAACTTCCACATGAAAGTTTTAATGCAATATTATACAGTATGGCGAAAAAAATTGCCTCAAAATTTGGACACACATTTAATTAAATAACTTCTTAAAGTTGAATGGAACACCCCGTATTTAGTGGCGTAATTTGACGCAGAATTATATTCCCTTCAAAACTATATTAGGGTTCCCTATACCTATCTCTTCTGCTTTTTACACAAAAGGCGTTTTTATATTTTACTTATGAGTAATTTTTTTATCTTAAAAATGAAACACACTGTACTGTAATGAAAAGCTCAAAAAGCGTTTTGAAAACCTTTTTATTAAGGAATACGTAGATTCGCTAGGAGCAGAAGTTTAAATTTTTGAAAATACGGTGTATCTAAAGTAAAATGCAGGCAAATGTAAAAACTCAAATTTATTGCCATTTCTGAAATATTAAAGCATTCTTCAAAATAAGAAGATGCACGTGTCTTAATTATTGAGGCGAAATATGTTAAATTCGCTTGTTTCTTAGCAAATTAGACTTTATATTGAAATAAATACCAAAATTACAATATGGGGTCAATAAAAACATACATTTACGATTTCCTATAAAACCTATTATACTATTTTTTCAATAATAGTAGGCTCTGGCCTAGATGACGTTAATTATTATTATGAAACAAAAAGTATTTGACAGTGACACAACTTGTTAATCAAACCATTATCATTGTTTTAACTAGTTTAAAATTATTGTCTTTTTGAAATATTGTAAAATGAGAACTTATCCCCAGGAAGAACGAATTGATATGATTTTGATAATCGGTGAGTGTGAAGAAAACTGTTTATTAGCGTCAAGAGTATATGCCCAAAGGTATCCTAACCGTATCGCATTCAACTACATTAACAGCTTTTTGAAGAAGATTATGATCGACGACTGAATTTTTGTTTATGGGCTTTAGAAAAGTTTGGTGATGAAGAAATTTTTTTTGATTATGTGTTTTTTTCCGATGAGTCAACTTTTCATAACAACGGATTAGTTAACAGTCATAACTTTCACTATTACAGTGACGAAAACCCTAATATTTTCAGAACCCTTGATCACCAGCACAGATGGTCTGTTAATGTGTGGGGTGGAATAATTGGAACGCAAGTAGTAGGTCCTTACTTTTTTTATGGTCACTTAAACGGCGTCATGTTTCTCGGATTTATTAGGGATAATTTGCCTGTGCTGTTGGAAAGTATACCTATTAATATTCGTCAACGGATGTGGATGCAGCT
Source organism: Gonioctena quinquepunctata (assembly GCA_018342105.1). Lineage (NCBI taxonomy): Eukaryota > Metazoa > Arthropoda > Insecta > Coleoptera > Chrysomelidae > Gonioctena > Gonioctena quinquepunctata. The sequence goes on along the minus strand of JAFIRS010000116.1, from coordinate 603,884 downwards.
AGATGGTGCTCCTGCACACTTTGATAGACGTGTTAGAAACGAGTTAGATCGACAATATCCAAATAGATGGATAGGACGAGGAGGTCCACAGAACTGGCCAGCCAGGTCTCCGGACCTTACAAGTCCCGACTATTTTTTATGGGGATATATCAAAAGTATTGTTCACGATACACCGCCAACGACACCTCAGGATATGAAAGTACGAATGAAATGCGTTTCGTTCCATACCGCAAAATATGTTATACAGAGTTTAGCACTCATTTCAAGAAAGAGTTCGCCTATGCATCGAGAATAATGGACACCATTTTGAGCATTTATTAAAATAATATACTATTTAAGATTCTTAATTTTTCGATAAAGTAACTTCAAAAATGCTTTTTGAGCTTTTTATTACAATACAGTGTGTTTCATTTTTAAGATAAAAAAATTACTCATAAGTAAAATATAAAAACGACTTTTGTGTAAAAAGCAGAAGAGATAGGTATAGGGAACCCTAATATAGTTTTGAAGGGAATATAATTCTGCGTCAAATTACGCCACTAAATACGGGGTGTTCCATTCAACTTTAAAAAGTTATTTAATTAAATGTGTGTCCAAATTTTGAGGCAATTTTTTTCGCCACTCTATATAATATTGCATTAAATATTTCATGTAGTTGTTAACTTTTACCTTTGAGCTAAGCAGTACATTTAATCACGAGCAGCTCGTTACACGTTACAGGGTGAAAACAATTTTCAAATTATGGTCTGTATTTTTAAATTTCTCAAAATTTCTCAGAAACGGTCAGTTTTAAGTATGGGAAATATAATAGTAACTCACCTCTATTTTGTCTATAGTATCTAAAAATATAAAAAAATATAGGGTGTTCCATAAGAAAAAATATAACTTTGGTATGTAATTTTTTTGGGGATCACCCTATATATTTCAAAATAATTTTGGAATATGCTCCTCATGGACCCACATATAACTGTACTGAAAGTTTTTCCCTAACTCTCTTCATTTCTCGTAGAACTACCGAGGCGAATGTGGTGGGCCACCCTGTATATATTTTTTCTCAATCTAGAATTTTCATATCATAGGGTATTGAACAGGATCGGAGGATCAAGAGGTAATTGCCATTGCAGATAAGATTTTTTTTTGTCAATTTCCTGGTGTATCACGGCTTTTGGTATGTTATGTAGCCATACTTTAATATTCTGCTTGTGTCGATTGAAATGCATATATCTGAGAGGTAACAAGTCGTACAATCTGGGAGCTATATAGATTTCTTTCACCTATTGTTTTGTTTACCCTTTTCGTTCCTGTGGTAAAACTTTTATTTCTCGTATTATAACTATGCCGATTATAAGAGATATTTTCTTAATTTTTATGTTCATGTAGTAATATTGCTTGAGTTTATGCTCAAGCAATATTACTACATGAACATAAAAATAAAGCTGTCGTATATCAAGCTTTTTCGACTCTATGAAAAGAAGGTCACTAATATGAGTTCTAGGTCTCCTATATATTATTTTCAAAATCCATTTTTGTATAGTTTCTAGCTCTTTTAGATAATTATTTTGAACACCCCTCCAACCAATTATCCCGTATGCTAATTGTGACTGTACGAGTGAAAAATATAAAGTTGACAAGCAATATATACTTAATAAATTTCTGAGATATCGGAACTTCTTTAATAGCATTCTAATCTTTTTAACGATATAACATATTTGCGCATCACACCTGAAATATTTATTTGGTCAGATTTTTTAATATATACGGTTTTATTTCCGAAAGGTATTTCCAGTGCATTGAAATTAGTTTTTTTTATTATTTGAAGTAAATGGAATAAACTTAGTTTTCAGTTCATTAACCGTCAGGAGATTTGTGATGAACCACTGTTTAATACGAGAAAAATCTTCTTCTGCTTTTGTTTTCGCTTCATCCCAAGAATAAGCCTTATAAAGTACCACTGTGTCATCTGCAAAACTAAGTTATATTCTATCACTTTTTGTTTACAGAAGGTCATTTATATAGAGGTCGAATAATATAGGACCCAAAATTGTGCCCTTTGGTACGCCATGTTCAATTACAACTTTATCTACAACAATGAGATCTGTCGTGGTGCTCTGCAAAAAATTCTAAGAACAGCCAAATTTCATCCATATAAAGTTAAACTTATACATGAACTTAATGAAGACGACTTCGATAGACGCATGGAGTTTTGTGAAATTATGCAAGAAGTGTGTAATCAAAATAATGGCTTTGAATTTAATGTCTTGTTTTCCGACGAATCAACTTTTTGAATAAACGGTACCGTGAATACGCAAAATTGTCGTTATTGGGCAACATAAAATCCCAATTGGACGATGGCAGCTTATACCCAATATCCCCAAAAAGTAACTGTGTGGGCTGGGATTCTTAGAAATACCATTGTAGGACCATATTTTTTTTACGGTACTGTGACTGGTGAAAATTATTTGGAAATAATACAAACTTATGTAGTTCCATATTTTACTGTAACATTTCCAGACATTAATCAACCTGGTCGAATAGTTCCTAATATTTGGTTCCATCAGGATGGAACAAGTCCGCATTATGCTCGAGTGGTTAGATATTTTTACACGCTTTATATTAGCTTCACTTGTATGTTTGTAACCGTATGTTTGTTTGTAACCGACTCCTTTGGGCGCGATTTTGACCCACTTCCAGACATACGAATGATTTGAAATTTGGCAGGTATACATAATTCCGGTGACAATGCATTAAAGAATTTTTGTTTGGAAAAAAAAAACAAAATGGTGGCTCCAATATGGCGTACGAGTTTTGTGATTATGGTCCGATTCGCTTCAAAATTGGTATCTGAAGGTGTTCGTGGTCAGAAATTATGATTCTTTTGTCAAAACGGAAAAAATTCAAGATGGCGGATTCAAAATGGTGGACGAGTTTTGTGATTATGGTTCGATTCTATTCAAAATTGGTATGTGGGGGTTTTTGGGGTCCAATATTATGATTCTTTTGTAAAAATTGAAAAATTATAGATGGCGGCTCCAAAATGGTGGACGAGTTTTGTGATTATGGTCTAATTCTATTCAAAATTGGTATGTGGGGGTTTTTGGGGTCGGAGATTATGATTATTTTGTCAAATTCGAAGGATTCAGGATGGCGGCTCTAAAATGGCGGACGAGTTTTGTGATCATGGTCCGATTCTATTCAAAATTGGGGAATAATAGTTAAAAAATTAAATAATAATAATGATAGTTTGAAAAACTGAGAAACACGCTTTAATAGAATACAAAACTAAAAAGTTGAAAATAAGTGATAGTTTAAAATCTAAAGAACACGCTTTAATAGAAAACTAAACTAAAAAGTGGAAAATAATTTTAAATGAGTTTGAAATGAGAATACAGTGATTAACAACAAATTTATTTCATCGTAAAAAAGCGTGGGGTGCTTTTCAAGATATTTTCATAATGATTCCACTTTTACCAATATCTGTCCATGAAATATTAACAACAATTGTTTTCTATTAAAGCGTGTTCTTTAGTTTTTGAACTATCATTTATTTCAATGAAACCTTTCCCAATCGCTGGAATGGACGACGCGGTCAGATTGAATGGCCTGCTAGGTACCCAGATTTAACTCCCATGGACTTTTTTCTCCGAGGTTACTAAAAAAGAAAAGTGTACATAACGACCTACCAATTTGGAAGACCTTAAAGAGAGAATTCGAACTGAATTTTAACGAATTACACCAGAGATGTTGTCAAACGTAACCCAAGAAGGCTCGGTTGGAGCATTTATTTTTATTACTTATCCCCATATAATTTGGCGTCAATGGTTCTATACCGACATCTCGTGGTGCACTGTTATGATTCGTCTGATAAATTGAAGTATTTGAGGAGTATTGCGAAAATTATTTCTTTCATCCATTGAAATTATTGTCTTAGGATATTTATATATTGTATTAGCAATTAATTTGAGTATCTGTGTTTTGTTTCAATGTTTATTTGTAATTATAATTTTGTTATTTTATGTTATTTATTTTTTTCTAATGACTTGAATAAAAATGGGTTTCTACAAATTTACAACTGAACATAATTATTTGTCGTGTGTGTGTGTGTGTGTGTGTGTGTGTAGGTATGTGGGTGTGGGTGTGTGTGTGTGTGTGTGTGTGTGTGTATGTTTGTCCAGGAATATGTCGTCTTGAGGGTGTTATTTCTGGGGATGTTTTGTCTTTGGAACATTTTTTCTTGGAGATATTTTGTCCGGGGCTATTTTGTTGAAGATATTTTGTCAGGAATATTTTCTCCGGGGATGAAAACGCATGGAACCAAAAATATACCCTTCCAATAAAAAAAAAATCGTTCACGTCATATCTTGTAAGGTGGTGGGAAAAAAAGGTGAAAAACTAAAATACAAAAAAATTATTAACTCGTAAGATAATGGAGCGTTTCCACACTTTATGAACGTACTGTATACATACCGGGTGGCATGGTTTCCAGAGTTTCAAGGGTATGAGACTAAAACTTGCCAGGGCTGTTGGATTCAAGAATTGGATTTTTTTTTATATTTCATACTCTCCCATTACTTTTTTCACCGGAAACGACCCCAACTTGGCAGTTTCAAATGGAACATCCTGTATATTTTTTTCTTTTTTGGATTCTAAGGACGACTCTGAGTACGACCACATAGTTTTGAGACGAAAAATTGGTACATTAGGTTTTTCAGAAGCATTTTTATTCGTGCAACTAGAGTGCGTTAGGCCCACTTCAACCAATCTGATGGCCCTGCATGATGAGTAAAAAATTGTTCAGGTCTGATTTACTTTCTATTTTCAAAACGGGAATGATCATTGTGGTTTTGTATGATCCAGGAAATGTACCCGTAGAAAATGACATATTGAATAAAAGAGGCTTGATCAAGTAGTCGATATTAGTCATTAGAATATCGTCGGTGCCAGTAGATTTTTTGAAACGAAGTTCCTTATCGCGCGTTGCGAAAGGGGGCTAGACGGAATAAATTAAGACCAAAAGTTGTAACGACACTTTTTGCTGTAGTTGCTGTGTTTCTCTGTCTGTCTCTCTCTCTCTCTATCATAGAAAGCAAGCCAGTTATTTTCGTTTCGTCTTTCTATTTCGCATTGAACAGTGTGGTGTCGCGACGATTATTTTTGTTGAGTGTATACAGGTTTTTTGTACATAATAAATAATAAAAAATAATATCAATAATGAATCCTGACAGTGTTTCTGCACAAGTTCCGGATATTGCTGATGGAGTTAGGTAAGTAGAGATTTTATACAGACAATAATAAATGCTTATGTATTTTTAGCAAGTACGCATTATAACCTCCCTTTACTTTTGTGCTAACCAAGTCATACGCGTTATAATTCTCCATTATTGTGTGTTTAGCAAGTGTACGCGTCATAACTTTAATAAATTTAAAAGCAAAGTATATTTTAATATTGCAATATCAATGCGTATGTACTAAAATTGAGCCTACTGATTAGGTTTATATTACATTATATTTGTTAATAATAAAAAAAATATTATTATAACTTGAAAAAAAAAAAAATTATTACAATTCCTTCACTAATTGATCGAAAGGAACATCGTTCCATCCGGGTGTCCCTTGACACCTCTCAACTTCTTTGCTTTCTGCGAAAGAATAGAGTGTCTCACATCAACCTCCGTTATTGGTGTAAAGAAAATTGAATAATTTTTTTTAATTGATAGTTTTCAAAGAATCCCATACTAGTATGCGTATTATCAGTAATTAGGAGCTGAAATATTTGGAGAAAAAAATTTAAATCATTCTGAGATCTCTTGAGGATCCTCAATCAATGAATCGTTTTTGTTGGTGCTCAAATTGCCACTTTTTTTGCTTTTCTTTTCGAAGAGATAGACCAGATCCCAGGTTGATTTACTTTCATTATTTGAATTTGTTATGAAACTGTTATAGTAAGCGAGTTTAGCTGAGCTGATGACATTTCTCAAGATTTTTCGATATTTTTCTATATATGCCAGTATGTGAGGATTGTTAGTGCGTTTTTTTAATTCAACGATGTTATCCTAGTTGGTTTTGTTATAGTGGTAGACACTTTAAAAATATTTTAAATGTTTTGAAAATCACTTAGTTTCTTGCTGGTTGAGTTGAATTTTTATGTTAAAATCACCTCAAATAACAAAATTAAAATTTTTGAATTAAGAATACAGTTGATTTATAACATCCAGGAAGACATTCAGAAAAAGATCAAGCTCACCAGTGATTATAAAAAATGGAAATTATTCTTCATTGTACCGGTTCATATATTCTTTCCAATAATTGAATTCCATCTATCCCTTACGCAGACACTCTATCAGAAGAAATAGATCAATATATAAATAATGAAGTGGTGGATTGTGTCTGTAATTAAATATTGATCGAAAATAGCACAGTTGGAAAAGCGTTCGACTAGAAATCGAGAGGTCCCAGGTTCGAATCCTGGTTGGTCCACATTTTTTAATTCAATTCAATTTTTCATTTTCTTGTCTGATATGCCTCAAACTATTTTCGATCAATATTTAATTACAGACACAATTCACCACTTCATTATTTATATTTACTTGGCTGAGTCATGCACATTGAAATTTCGGTGTGAAGTTGGTCGATAATCCGATATGTGATTGACACTAGCTGAAAAAACCAATATAATTTCATTGGGTGCCCATGCGTGAATGTTTTCATAGTCACATTAACCCCCATCATCTTCGCACACTAATACAGAGCTGAATTTAAAATGTGAATCGCCGGTTTCCGAATAAGGACCAACACCATAGTTGGGAGTGCATTCGACTATAAATCGAGAGGTCCCAGGTTCGAATCCTGGTTGGTCCACATTTTTTAATTCACTTCTATTTTTAATTTTCTTGTCTGATATGCCACAAACTATTTTGGGTAGATCAATATAGTTGTATTAAATTCTCCAATAAGCTACCAAGCCATATAAAATCCATTGCCATTTCATTTCACTGGATGCTCCATAAAAATCAGTCCATGTCGATATAGCACTTTAGCTTCAGCTTACGGCAGCTCTCTTTTTTACGGAAAGTGATCGTTTCCATTTTACTCCGTTTTACATCGTTTATCAATTCCTGTACAGCCATAGTTTGATGGACGTTTTTTTGACAACTTATGCTGTTTTCCGTTTCCTGAACTCATCGAGACAAGAGTTCCCAATTCCCGTGTATGCACAGAAAAAAACAAATTGTTGAATCAAATGAAATTTAGTTTTTTCCGCCTAGTTGAGAACCCATGGTGGTTTGATATTTCAAAACCACACGAAAAAAAAAGGATTTGTTAATTCAACCAACTTTATTTAGTCACTCTTATTGGCTTGACCCCACTAAATAAAATTCATCCCAAAACACAGGTGTATATATATATATATATATATATATATATATATATATATATATATATATTGCGTTGACAAAATGGATTTCTCAATGCCATGCTAACATTTCTTTGATTTGAATATATTGAATGAAAATTTGGTTCAACACAAATGTAATATTCATTTGAATCAAACAACGGAAATAGATTAATTCAAATAGAATATTATATTGGTCAAATTATATGCACTAGATGGCGAAGAGTTCGCAAAACTGATCCTGACTCATGTTACCGAATAGCAAAGCGAACTTATCATCGTTGCGACGTCTGGACTCAATTGTCGGGTGTATAGGGATAATATTTTGTGATTTGATGTCAGGGGCTGAATCTACAAATTCCCCATATCTGAGGAGTGAGAAGAATTTTTCTTTAATCTTAAATATTATTTTTTTATATTTCTTAAAACTTCAAAACGGCGAGTTCATTTAATGTATATTAACTTCTATATCAAATTTTATGCGATTGGAAAGAACTAACAGAAAAACTCTCGACCTAGTGGGTGTGATGGTCATTGTTATTTTATCGTCTTTTTTAGTCTATCCCGCGTCCGCTATTGCACTTTTACCTAGACATATAACGAACATTAATAATGATAATAGACAAATGCTATTCGTTGCACATATAGCTTTCACCCATGTTAATGGTATTCCATAAAATATGTTAGCAATTATACAAACTGTAAGAACACTTGTAATGATTTTTATCGACATGAAAGAAGTAGTCACATTGTCCAACGAGATCATGTACGATAATTTTGGAAATATCGCTTATTTTATTATCATCCTTTCTATTTTGTTTTCGGCACAAAAATAACACTCTGCCATTTGAAAAAGAACGTTTTTCTTTGAAAAAAAAGTAGAATACTCATCCGATACTAATATGGATTATTGAACTAGACAGATTCAAGATATAAAATTCAAGTCATTCTGGTACTTTATCACAAAATCATCAACAAGCAATTTCATGGTTTCAACATCTCTTGCCGAACTTGATTAAAAATATGACAAAAATATGCATGGCACTTTTTTGTAGGAAAATGTAAAGTAAGCCGGATAATAAATAAAATGCTAAGCTGTACGTTATTTTCCAGTTCTCTTTCTATCATTGGGTCTCTGGATAAAGAATTATTCAATTTTTTCATGCTGCACGTTTTTTTTTACTTCCAATTTGTTTTATACCTCCCCTATTTTTTGAGGTTTTGCAATACTCCGTGTGCTTACACATGGTCTCCAGTGTGTAAGTCTCATCTGCTGGATTCTTGCCGATGTACCAGTGACCTTCGTTCTGTTATCCTTGTTAGGTACCCCAAGTAGTATCCATATTGGTAGAATATAGGTAAATGCACCAGGGAATGAACGCGTTATGATTTTCTCAAGGTAATCGTTAAATTTCTAAACCCATATTATAAAATAACCTCTACAAAATATACTAAATGTTTTCGGTTCTAGTTGAAAATATATATTTGCAAATATATTTTGACAAACGTTACATATTACTAAGTAAATAAATAAAATATTCATCATTGCACAAATCTCCAGTAAAGGAACACGAGTTGCCAGTAAATGAACAAGGGGGATTTAGTAAATGAACACAAGTTCCAGTAAATAAACAATGGGTATCTAGTAAATGAACTAAATGAACATCCTATGTAGATACCAAGGTACGAGTAGATCTATAACTATTATAAGAGCTATTTTGGTACCAGGTACCTACCTATTCTAAGGGCAAATATTTTTGTATTTCGTTACATTCAAATATACCCCGTCGAATTAATCGTGGTTTTGCTATTAGTTCCAATATACATGTTTTGTTATACCAGATTTGATCAACGCGACTGGGCCACTTAAAATGATTTCTCCCATCAATCTTACACATGGTCTGCACTTCGTATTCATCGCCTTCAATATTCTTAATGATTCCAGGAAACGGCTTTTTATCATAAAGGACAATTACATACCTAAGGCCCAATGATCGGTCCAGATTGACCAGATATGCTTGAGTTTTTTTTTCGCCGACACTCTTATCTTTAGTCTCAAGAGAATCATATTTTACACTATTGCTTCCGCTGCTTCCTTCAGTAGCGTCTGAGTCTATTATCTTCTTAGTTTTTTGGAATTAGTCTTCGTGGTTTTCAGCAACGTTTTCGCTAATTAGATAGTCCTCCAATTCACGGAACCATGTCCTGATGCCTTCTTCTGTAACTGTTGCTCGGCCCTTTGAAATTATTTCACTGTTTCGCTGAGTAACTTTGGGGTGCCTTCGGAGAAATAGCTTCAACCATTTTTTGCCGGGTCTATCGTTTGTACTTGTTGAACTGAATCCTTCACTTCGTCTGGGTGAATGGGGTGCATCAAGTATTTTTCACCTGTTTCGCAGCATTTCAACGCAAAATGAGAATATACGTTTTGTAGTACTGTATTTCTACTCTCGAAATCTTTTTGAAAAATTGGAATCGTTCCATCTATGATGCAACCAGGTCTGCTGCAATAAAGTGCATTGGAAAATTCAGATTGCAATTATGCCAAAACTAATGACACGACAGTGCCTGAGTTTTTCACACATATAGTACATATTAATCACTACTATGTCGTGGAAAGTTTGCACTACTACTTGAAAAGTGGCAGAGTTATGAATTAAAAAAAAAACTGATTTTTTTCCGGGTTCTCTCTGTTACTAATAATCCGATCGAGTTGTGCTGGAGCTCCTTCTCTTTGCATTTAGATTTTCCACAATTCGTCCATTAATAGTAATGAGATTGCTTTATTCGTTTTCAAGTTACAAGTCAAAAACGATAAAAAATTAAAAAAATGTCTTTGAATGTTTATAACAAATTTAGCAATGACAATTGGGAGTAGGAAACATAACAGGATACACAGTCGGTTTTCTGGCAGTATTTTTGTCACATAATCAATAGAGCAGAAAATCTCTATTGCTTGGCCTACATGTCACCATGACCATAATAACGGATCGATTGACACTTCATTAATCAAAATCGGATGAGTATTTTAGGCGCTATGGTGGAACATTCGTGAAAACAAATATACATAGACTGCTAAAAACATAACCCTTCCTGTTGGCCGTAGTAGGGTATGTTTAAGAAGACCGACTCTTGCATCGGTTTTTCGCATCGTATGCCTGAGATATCAATCATTGTTGGAACTTGAGATTCACGGTGAGACAGATGGTATTAATAGTAGCATTATCCTTTTTTTACTTCTACGGTAACGGAAACATTATTCAATCAACACGAATATTCTAGAATTTGAGTGGTACCCAAAAAGTCCGTATAAAAAACTACGATGGAACTTGACGAGTATTCACCTTATTCGTCAAAACCAATAAAACAAATGACATAACCTAGTATTTGAAATAGGTGTGACGATCTGAATCACATTTGAGAGGTGTGGATCCATATGAGGTATCATTCAGTCCTCTACACGATACCCCTTTTACGTTTGTTTGTTCATTTGTATTTCTCAAGGAAAATTGACGGAGTAATTCTCAAACATTACTAACGTGTTCATCGAACCGTGATCACGAAACGCATTCTAGTTATGACATTATTGATTAATTATTTGCGTTGGGTACATTTATATGGAATATCGATGTTACGGTTCAGCTGTATTGATTTTTCAAGTATCCTAAAGATACTCGACAATCATAATTCAGAATATCAACTTGCTCGTAGAAATGGACTTAAGCTTATTGGGAGATGAGAGAATCATGGACTGCGAGAGCTGCCAATAACTCGTAAATGTCTGTCGGAAATACTGTCACTGTGATATTATAATTAATTTCATCTTGAGCTGCATATTGGTCTATATTCAAATGTTGCATGGGGAAATAAATCACAAATGTACGGATAACAAAAAAATACGCTCTATGGCTCAGTCCAGATTTGAAAGAAAATATTTATAAAAAGAAAGGGCTCTTGCGAAACACAAAAATGAATGAGGGTGGTTACAAATTACACATTTCTGCAACTCAGCAGTAGACAATAAAATAAGCAAAACTTTCAAACAATGCGATGAAAGATAAGAGTAATACATCTCTATGGAAAACTTAGTGACATTTAAATATTCGGTCTAAGCAAATTAATTATGATTTAACGAATGAAATTTCCGACGAGGATGTCATCAACAGATACGTTTTCGGTGAAAAAGCGTTGTACTTTTACGATAATTATGTCACGGCACGATGAGGCACTTTTTTTTAGTCCAGTTGATGTAGAAACTGTGAAAAATATCTACTTCATATCAAATCCAATGCAACTGAGACAGACAAAGTAATTTTCAAGATGATTCTGGTTTGTTGTCCGCGTGTTATCCAATGAATCCAAAAAATTTTAAGAATTTAAGACCAATCAGTATTTTAAAAAAATTCCAGAAAATGAAACATGAATAGACAAACAAGATCATTCTTAGAAAATCACAAACTTTCACCGATCAATCAGTCAGGTTTTCGGCTCCATCAAAGTTGCACATCCGCGCTTCTTAAGGTTACCAATAGCGCACATCCTGTGATAAAAAATCATCTATCCGAAGGAATTCAGTTGGTGGAAATTCTACCCCACTAATTCTCACTACTGGTACTGGCGTTCCTCAAGGCTCAATTCTAGGACCGTTGCTCCAACAAATTTGCTTACAACAAATTTATCAATTTATTTATGACATTGCAAATTTCACTTTAAAGGAGATGACACATGAATGTATTATGCTTTCAGTCACGATAATTTATAGGAGGTTTGTGATGTTCTCAATAGTCCGCCGTACAATAGGAATAGATAGATAAATAGATTTTTATCTAGCTTCGTTATGTAAATATAAAGAATAACATCATACAATGTACATATAGATACATAGGTACATGTAACATTTGAAAAAATAACTAATAAAAAACCTTTTTGAAGACAAGCTTTTATTAAAGCCTTGTACTGAAACGTATGAAATACGTTTAAGTCATCGCTGACAATGATTAAATAATTTTTTGTTGAATTATTTGGTTTCAAAAAGCTTGTCGCGCGAAGTGTTCAGAAAAGTAGGTACCAATTAATTTCATTGGACAATGATTGGTTGGTAAGTTACAACTTGTCGAAGTATTGATTTTATTATACGCGAAAACCGCCGAATACCAATTTTGAATCGAATCGGACCGTAATCACAAAACTCATCCTCCATCTTGGGGCCGCCATCTTGAATTTATGGACTAAAAATAATCTCCGACCCTGAAAACCTCCGCTACTAATTTTGAATCGAATTGGACCATAATCACAAAACTTGTCCTCCATCTTGGGGCCGTCATTTTGAATTTATGAATTTTGACAAACATTTCATAATTTCCGGCCCCGAAAACCCTCACATACCAAATTTGAATCGAATCGGACCATAATCACGAAACTCGTCCGCTATCTTGAACTTGAACATTAAAAAAAAAAACATAATCGCCGACCCCGAAAACCACCACATACCAATTTTGAATCAAATCGGACCATAATTACAAATCACGGCCACCATTTTGGAGCCGCCATTTTGTTTTTTCTATAAAACAAATCTATAATGCATTGTCACCGGAATTATGAACACCTGCCAAATTTCAAATTAATCGGACTACTAGAAGTCGGTCAAAATTCACTTGAAAGATTTGACCCTAACTAACGAACGAACTAACGATCGAACTGACGAACGAACTAACAAACGAACTAACATACGAACGAATGAACGAACGAACGAACGGACGAACTAAATAAATAAAAGCGTGTAATAAAAATCTTGTAATAACACAAAAGTAACCCACATGAAAGTAAAAGAGTAATAATCAAGATTTAGTGTTGAAAAAATAGCAAAATAGAAGCATGCATGGCAATAAACAGTGCTTTATATATTCATTTCAGAAGTAGCGAATTTACCTACTGAATAAAATCAGTGTTCGGGAAGATACAACATCAAATTTATTTATTTATTGACAATTTTCTTAATTATTTGGGAATTTAATCTATGGGAGCCGAGTTATTTTTTTGGCTTTGCAAGTTGAGAATACTTTATTTATCTAGTAGTGTTTAGTGCACCATGAAGGATATTTGATATTACCTTTTCAAATTTACCTCTGACAATAATGACCAGAGCGTCCGCATAGCATTGGAAGTCTCTCAGTGGATTATCTACCAGGAGTGTGCATAGATGGATAGAAAGAATTCCACTCTGTGTAGATCCTTTGGTAGCTCTGAATCTGATGTACTCAAGGCATAGTGCTGATGTAATGTGGCGATTTCCAATCAATGAACTACTAGAGCTATTTATTCTAGTAAGTGTTTAGTTAGTTTCAATAATGTTCAAGTCCAATAGAAAATAATGGTATTCATAAAAATAAAAACAAGTACTGTTCATCTATGACTTTCAAACACGCTTTTTGGAACTACTTAGCATGTTACCAGTTCTGTGAAACAGTTGATTAGTTACTTGTACTGTGAATGTTGCTTATCAGAAAAAAAATGTTAACTCGCATTGAAGAATAGTGCTGACGTTTCAGATTCTGGAAAGTAAGTTTACACAGAAAAACATCCACATTTTTATTAATTCTGACGTTAGTTCTCATGTTGATAGATTCCGCAAATATGCAGGATCGATAGTCTGAGTTGAATCACACTTCCAGAGAGCACATACCTCCATACTTATACCCTCCATACTTATACCCTGCATACATCACATACAATGTTTACCCAAGTGAATCCGATAATTCATTACAGTCAATTTCATCATTGATCTTATTATGTAGCGTACAGGGACGGAATTATGATCTAAATGAATTTATATATTACATCTGCTCAAAATTGTTACTGAAATTTGATAGTTTTTGTGCCTCTAATTCTGAAAAAAAAAAATTAGTTGTGTACTGAAATTCGGATATCTAGAAAAATTATTCGAGGCTTGTCAGCTTGACGAAATTCTATTGATATCCGAAGTCAAGCTTGGATGGTCTACTTCTTGTCAGAGAAAACTGGCGTTGAAAACCCCTACAACTGCAGCGTAGTACTATATCACAGCTCGCAGACGTAGATCGATGAACACGAGACATAGCGAGAAGTATGCCGTTCTTGAGGAGGGGGCGTTAAGCCGACGGCCCCGAGTTCATGGATGTTGAGCTAGTCGAAACATCCCTGCCTCTGTTTGGAAAACACCAGAGGATTCGACAATATATCCGGTTCGGGAAGTGTACTCACCGGCTTCGGTAATTAGCCCTGGTATCATTAATAGGCAGACGTAAAAAACTTTTTTATCATTTCTGTAATCAAATAAAGGAAAATCGGAATTAATTTCAGTAATATTGAATGTCGGAGTGATTAAAGTTACAGCAATAAATAAGTAAAAATTGTGCTTTTTATCCATTTCTAGTTAAGATTTTGTTATTTGGAAAATAAAATGGCAGTAATCTGCATGAAACAACAATTCTGTTGGACGAATAGTTTCATTTAATGGATCGATTGCTGTTTATTCAAAGAAACGAAGTTTTGAATGAGGAAAATTTGAATTAATTTATGGGAAGTTCAAAAAGAATGGAATTAAAGATTATTCACTCAAAACTGCACTACTAGTTCAAATATTGATTATTTTCCATACTTATTTTTTTGTTGGTTAGAGGTTCAGCCAGATGTTTGTGTAGATTCTATAAAAATGCAAATATAGAATCTGATCTGCATCAGATCTGTAACAATCGAACAAGACTTATCAAGTTGATAGAGAATGAGTTTTTTATTAAACATAAATGTTAATATCTACCTTATCTTGTTAATCCATGCTATAACTAATGATTGATCGGAATAATAATTTATCAGAAGTCACCCATTATATAATCCCTAATAATATTTTGCATTTGCAAGAAGGACATCACGCAGATAAAAAAAAAGTGCATGTCCATATCTTAGCAACGTACGAAATCTGTGCACTCTCAACAATGGTAGATCGATTATAATCTTCAAATCTCAAGGAGTTCTAGCCTAAGGGTTAGGAAATGAAGAAAAATATAATTGCACAAATCTAAGAAACCAAAGAATTTTGCGTGTGTCTCAATAATGAACTAAATTATACGGCGAATTTATTGAAAATTAGCAACTGATATTCGTTATATTTGTTGATCTATCCAATAGAATACATGCATTATGCAATTATATTTTTGGAAAGACTTTAAGCGAATTTAACGCTATAAAGTGAATGAAGTTTATTTCATTTTCTATAATAGTTATTTAATGTATAAGTGTTCTATTAGCCATATAACACACGAGAGCACAGCCGAGTATTTGCTTTTCTTGAGTATTTTTTATGCAAGTTCACGTCTTGCAATACAACATTTTATCAACATCAACAGATATGTTATAAACACGAAAACGTTTCCTTATTTATTTAATGATTATGTCAGTTGCTGAATATTTATAAAATATCCTCTTCAGACCCGGAGCAATATATCTTTTATTATATAAATGTAAATATCTGACAAATTGTTTGTTGCTTATGGGTTCACTAAAAGACATAAACAGTTATTTTCGTCTTAATATAGTTGCATATTCACAAAAATGAATGTACACATATGTGGACTTTGGCATATGACTAACTACTAATACAATAGTTATTTATGTAATAAGGATCATAAAGACGATCATTATGGTACAAGTCGTGAATGTTATTGGGCGAGGCGTAGCCGAGTCCTATAATACGACGTGTGTGCCATAATGATTGTTTATGATTCGTATTACATACAAAATTTTATCTGATGGCATTTATATTAATACATTTTCGAAAAATTAGAATCTGCATTTTCAACATGTCACAATGACAACTATTTTTAAAGGAGTAAGTATATGTGTAGTTTCAAATATTAGTAGGTTAGTGAGCTGTGCTTTGCCATTTCCTTGACAACGGCAATATTTATTTATCTGCTGTCAAACACAATTGTCACGTAGGATTGAATATAATTTAAATAATAATGAGTGATTCTGAAACTAGTAGTTTACTTTCCGATTTGGAAGAAATGACGCGAAATATCGTGGACTCCCTTTGCCGGAAAAATCACGGAGTGTATATGAAATAGCGTACGAAGAATGGTGTTCTACTAAGAAAATCAAGAATATCACTCATGAAAAAGTATTGTTGGCTTACTTTGAATGCTTATCTAAGGAAAGAAAACCATCTCTCTGGTCGTATTATGTTTTTCATATAGAATTTCATTATGGTACTTAGTACCATAATGAATTCATTATGGGACTAAGTACCATAATGAGCTTCCTTATGTCATCAAAATTGAGTGACATAACGTTGTCATTATGACATGCCATCAGATAATAGTATATTAAAGTATAAGTGGATAAAAAGGGCTTTAAAACACGCGCGATTTTTCGAGCACGACGGCGCAGCCGGAGTGCTCGAAATAGAGCAAGTGTTTTTAAGACCAGTTATCCACGAATACTTTACGTTATTTTTTTTTATTGGTGCACTTTGAAATCATATATACTGGTATTATTACTACAAATAATAGAAATAAGAACTAATAATGTCAGTAAATCAGTATACCTTTCGTTGTCATGGAAATGAGAAAAACATTAATTTGCAATTTGTTACCAAAGATCAATATTTGTTGTCACCAGAGCTCAAAAAAGAATTATTCTAATATCGATTTTTTGAATAGTGAGGCAGAATCGCGGTTAATACCGCGAAAATCCAGTGATATATATATAAAAGAATATGAAAAGTTCATCAAATGGATGGAGGAGCACATATAAATGAACGAATTGTGAGTAATATTTTGACGTTACAAGGTACTCCTGTCAGATCAATAATCAAAAATTTGTCATTTAGACTTCACGTTTCTCGATTTGTTGATGTTGTCATGGTTACCTTTAAAAAACGCGCGTTTTTTAAAGTTCGATTTAAACACGCTGAGGCGTGCTTTAAATGGGTAAAAAGGGGCACCAATAAAAAAAAAAATATTACGAGACACATTATTTAACAAAACATTTTATTGAGAATGGGATTCATAAAAACAATTCCTGTGTTTTAAAATATACAAAAAACATTACATTTTGAGCATCTGATTCGTGTTCTTCTAGAACACTTTTCATTTCTGCATCCAGCAGCATCTTTTATATCCTCTGCAATTGGTAAATGTTGTGCACCTAATTTGAAAGTATTGAGTGAAATACTCAGTAGGCGTTAAAACATCTCTATTGACGTTTTTATTTTCCGCTGGTTCATAGGGAGGAAAAACTGGCAAGAATCGGTTTCTTTTACTCCAGTCATTATGACCTCTCATGCTTTGAGTTCTTCTAGTTCTTGTACCTACACCTCTTATGTTATCTGCTCCCCATCCTGTAGTTCTTGTACCTCTACCTCTAAGCCTTGTACTCATACCCCCAATTCTTACACTTCTATCTCTTGATCTTCCACGAGATTGACCTCCACTTTTATAAGTTCCGCTTGAACTTGATCGAATTATTGAGATGTTAAGTGAGAGTGAACTTGATTCTCCATTACTCGCTCAATTATCTTCGATTTTAAATTCTTCGGTTCCTGGTTCTTCTTCAGTTTCTGGTTCTTCTCCGGTTTCAGGTTCTTCTCTGGTTCCAGATTCTCCTTCGGTTTCAGATCCTTCTCCTGTTTGAAGTACTTCGGATTCTAGAATATTTTGTTGTGAAGCTGTTTCATTATCTGTAGATCATCATCTGTTGCCGTATCATAATGATGAGATATACTTATTTGATAGTCCTCGTCACTACTGTTGCATATAAGTCACTGTTGCCAAGTATTTCTTCGAGTTGTTCGTCAGTTAAATATTTTTTGCCAGATGCGATGAAAAATTAATAACTTTTAGTTTATATATCTTTGAGACCGATTGTTCACAAATGTGTACAAATACAAAATTAGTTGGCTTGATGATTAGACCGAACATCCACATTTGTGTACAAATTTTTCAATTATTCAAGATATCCGAATCAGTCACACTTAAAATGAAAATATGAATTAGGAATGTTATTTACATCATTTAACTAATTAATGCAATATATTCACTTGTTCACTTTACTATGGAAATATATAAACCGATTTACCTCGTTGAGATGTAATTTTTCAGATTACCCCAATACCACTAACTATGATGTAGAATAATATACTTAATCGAAACCAACATGGATTCCATGAAGGTCGTTCAACGATGACTGCTATATACTCTCTTTATGAAAAAAATTTGGAAGGTGTGGAAGCAAATGAAATTACTACAGCTGTATTCTGTGATATGAGTCGAGCGTTTGACTGCGTGCAACATGAGCTTTTATTGCAAAAACTATACAATTCTGGAGTTAGAGGAAAAACTCATGATTGGTTCGAATGGTATCTTCGAAATCGTACTCAAAGTGTCAAAATAAATCATAGAAAAGAAAATATTCAAAATCAGTTCGTATCGACATATATGCCCAATGAAATTGGAGTACCCCAGGGCTCTGTTCTGGGTCCGGTTTTATTTGTGCTTTATATTAATGATTTGCCTGTAATTTCACCAAAAGCCTTCTCTTGTTTATATGCTGACGACACAACACTTTTGTTTCGTGAAAGGTATGAGTGTATTCTACAGGATACAATTCACTCCACTCTCCAGAGTCTTTATGACTGGTTATCCAGCCATTCTTTATTCCTAAACCCATGCAAAACTCAATATATGTCTTTTCAAAACCGTCATCGTTATAGTACCACCGGAATAGATATAAATATAAATAATGAATCAGTAGAACAATCAAACTGTGTTAAATTTTTAGGAATAGATTTTGATTCTAATCTCTCATTCACCACTCATTGCGTAAATCTCATGAAGAATCTGAATAGCAAGTGTTATCAAATTAGAGTTTTAAGAAATGTTCTGGATAAACAAGCATTACTATTATTTTATTATGGTCAAATTCAGTCAAGATTGATATATGTTATTTTAATTTGTGTTAACTTGTCTTCTATGAAAGATATTTTCATAACACTACAAAGAATATTGATAAACATTGCTAACGTATCTTCAATAACTTCCTGTCGAAGACTATTTCAGATAGTATAATATTCTCACGGTTTATGGTTTATTTATCGTTGAACTATTGATGTATATACACAAAAATCAAGATAAGTTCATGAAAAATGAATCGGTACATCATTACAATACAAGAATAAAAAATGATCTACATATTCCAAGAAATCGTACATCATTGTGTCAAAAATCATACCAAATAATGGGCCTTAGGCTGTATAATATATTACCTGATGAATATAAAAGATTTACCAAGTTGGACCATTTCAAATATAATATCAAGTTGCTTATGTTAGATATAAGTCCTTACAATATTGATGAGTTCACTGATTATTTTAAATAGAGTCGTTTTATTCTGTCTGAATTTTTGAATGTTTTTAAATGTGCAATATGTGTGTATGTATGTGTATGTGTATATATGTGTGTATATATATGTATATATATATATGTATATGTATGTGTATATATTAGTATAAGTATATGTATTTGTTTGTATATATTATGCTTTGACTTTGTTAAAGTGACAAATTTGTATCTTTTTACTTATATGAGTTTTTTCGTGACTTGTCCTATAACTTGTCAAAGTTCCTCTTGAATGGACCAATTAATCATTCTATTCTATTCTATTCTATTCTATTCTATTCTATTCTATTCTATTCTATTCTATTCTATTCATTCTATTCTATTCTATTCATTCTATTCTATTCATTCTATTCTATTCATTCTATTCATTCTATTCTATTCTATTCTATTCTATTCATTCTATTCTATTCTATTCTATTCTATTCTATTCTATTCTATTCTATTCTATTCTTTCTCTATTCTATTCTATTCTATTCTATTCATTCTATTCTATTCTATTCTATTCTATTCTATTCTATTCTATTCTATTCTATTCTATTCTATTCTATTCTATTCTACTTCTATTCTATTCTATTCTATTCTATTCTATTCTATTCTATTCTATTCTATTCTATTCTATTCTATTCTATTCTATTCTATTCTATTCTATTCTATTCTATTCTATTCTATTCTATTCTTTCTTTTCTTTTCTTGTTCTGTTCTGTTCTGTTCTGTTCTGTTCTGTTCTGTTCTGTTCTGTTCTGTTCTGTTCTGTTCTGTTCTGTTCTGTTCTGTTCTGTCTGTTCTGTTCTGTTCTGTCTGTTCTGTTCTGTTCTGTTCTGTTCTGTTCGTTCTGTTCTGTTCTTTTCCCCTGTTCTGTTCTCTGTTCCTGTTCTGTTCTGTTCTGTTCTGTTCTGTTCTGTTCTGTTCTGTTCTGTTCTGTTCTGTTCTGTTCTGTTCTGTTCTGTTCTGTTCTGTTCTGTTCTGTTCTGTTCTGTTCTGTTCTGTTCTGTCTCTTTGTTCTTTCTGTTCTGTTCTGTTCTTTCTGTTCTTGTTCTGTTCTGTTCTGTTCTTTCTTGTCCTGTTCCTGTCCTGTTCTGTCCTGTCCTTCCTTCCTGTCCTTCCTGTCCTGTCCTGTCCTGTCTCTGTCCTGTCCTGTCCTTTTCCTGTCCTGTCCTGTCCTGTCCTTCCTGTCCTGTTCTGTTCTGTTCTGTTCTGTTCTGTTCTGTTCTGTTCTGTTCTGTTCTGTTCTGTTCTGTTCTGTTCTGTTCTGTTCTCTTTCTTTCTATTCTCTCTCTTTCTATTCTCTTCCTTCTTTCTCTTCTATTCTTCTTCCTTCTATCATTCTATTCTCATTCTTCTCTTCTCTTCCATTCCATTCTTTCTTTCTATTCCTTCTTTCTATTCCATTCTATTCCTATTCTATTCTATTCTATTCATTCTATTCTTTCATTCTTCCATTCCATTCTATTCATTCTATTCTTCATTTTTTCATTTCTATTCATTCTCTATTCCATTCTATTCTTTCTATTCTCATTCTATTCCATTCTATTCTATTCTATTCTATTCTCTTTCTTCTATTCTTCATTCTATTCCATTCTATTCTATTCTCTTTCCCTTCATTCTATTCTATTCCTATTCTTTTCCCTATTCTATTCTATTCTATTCTATTCTTATTCTATTCTATTCTATTCCATTCTATTCTATTCTATTCTATTCTTCCATTCTATTCATTCATTCTATTCTTTCATTCTATTCTATTCTATTCTCATTCTATTCTATTCCATTCCTATTCTATTCTTTTCCCTATTCTATTCTATTCTATTCTATTCTATTCTATTCTATTCTTATTCTATCTATTCATTCCTATTCTTTTCCCTTATTCATTCTATTTCCATTCTATTCTATTCTATTCTTTCATTCATTCTATTCTATTCATTCTATTCTTTTCCCATTCTATTCTTCCATTCATTCATTTCTATTCTATTCTATTCTATTCTATTCTTCATTCTATCTCTATTCCTATTCTTCTTCATTCTTTCCTATTCTATTCTATTCTATTCTTCTATTCATTCTATTCTATTCTATTCTATTCTATTCTATTCTATTCTATTCTATTCTATTCTATTCCCATTCTATTCCCATTCTATTCTATTCTTTCTCTTTCTTCTATTCTATTCTATTCTATTCTATTCATCTATTCTATTCTATTCTATTCTATTCTATTCTTATTCTATTCTTATTCCTATTCTATTCTATTCTATTCTATTCTATTCTCTATTCTATCTCTATTCTATTCTATTCTATTCCCATTCTATTCTATTCATTCATTCTTCATTCTATTCTATTCCTATTCTCCATTCTATTCCTATTCCATTCTATCTCTATTCTTTCATTCTATTCCCATTCTATTCATTCCATTCATTCCATTCATTCATTCCTATTCCATTCTATTCTATTCTATTCTATTCTATCTCATTCATTCTATTCTATTCTTTTCCTATTCATTCTATTCTTATCTCTATTCTATTCTATTCATTCCCCTTTCCCCTTTCCTTTTTCCCCCATTCCCCCCCCTTTCCCAACCCCTTTCCCCACCCCACCCTTTTTCCCCTTTTCCCCCCCTTTTTTCCCCTTTTTTTTTCCCCTTTCCCTTTCCCTTTCCCCTTTTCCCTTTTTCCCTTTCCCTTTCCCTTTCCCATTCCATTCCCCCCCTTTCCCTTTCCCATTCTTTTCCCCATTCCCCCCCATTTTTTTTTCCCCCTTTCCCCCTTTCCCCTTTTCCCCTTTTTTCCTTTTTCCCCTTTTTATTCCCCACCCCTTTTTTCCCTTTTTTCCCTTTCCCTTTCCCCCCCTTTTTTTTCCTTTCCCCTTTTTTCCCCTTTTTTTTTCTTATTTTTTTCCCCCCTTTCCCCTTTTTCCTTTCCCCATTCCCACCCATTCCCCCCCTTTTTTCCTTTTTCCTACCCCCCCATTCTTTTTTTCTACCCCATTCCCCTTTTTTCCCCCCACCCATCCCACCCCCCCCTTTTTCCCCCTTTTTTTTTTTCCCCATTTTTTCCCCTTTCCCTTTTTTTTTTACCCCTTTCCCTTTTCCCACCCCCCCCCTTTTTTCCCCCCCCAAATTCCCTTTTTTTTTCCCCCCACCCCATTCCCCCCTTTTTTCCCCCCCCCCCCCCCCTTTTCCCCCCACCCCCATTCAAATTCCCCCACCCCCCTTTTTCCCCTTTTTCCCCCATTATTTTTCCCTTTCCCCCCTTTCCCCTTTTCCCCCCCCATTCCCCCCTTTCCCCTTTTTCCCCCACCCTTTTTTCCCTTTCCCCATTTTTTTTATTTTTTTTCCCATTCCCCCCTTCCCCCACCCCTTTTTCCCACCCCATCCCCCCCCCTTTCCCCTTTTCCCCCCTTTCCCCACCCTTTTCCCCTTTCCCCTTTCCCCTTTTCCCCCTTTCCCTTTCCCCTTTCCCCATTCCCTTTCCTTTTCCCTTTCCCTTTTTCCCCCTTTCCCTTTCCTTTCCCCATTCCCCCCCCATTCTTTTTTTTCCCCATTTTTCCCACCCCACCCCTTTCCCCCCCCCTTTTTCCCTTTTCCTTACCCCTTTTTCCCCCTTTCCCTTTTTCCCCTTTTCCTTTTTCCCCTTTTCCCCATTCCCCTTTTTCCCCACCCTACCCCTTTCCCCCCCTTTTTTCCCCTTTCCCCTTTTTCCCCACCCCACCCCTTTTTCCCCCATTCCCCCCCTTTTTTTTTCCCCTTTCCCCACCCCACCCCTTTCCCCTTTTTCCCCCCTTTCCCCCCCTTTTTCCCCCTTTCCCCCCCCCACCCCACCCTTTTTCCCCCCACCCCACCCCCCCCCCCCCCCCTTTTTCCCCCTTTCCCTTTTCCCCCCCCCTTTTTTCCCTTTCCCCCCCTTTCCCCCTTTTTCCTACCCCCCCCCCTTTCCCCCCTTTCCCCATCCCCCCCCTTTTTCCCCCTTTCCCCTTTCCCCCCTTTTTCCCCTTTCCCCATTCCCCCCCCCCCTTTCCCCCCCCTTTCCCCCCTTTTTCCCCTTTCCCCTTTCCCCACCCCACCCCACCCACCCCTTTCCCCTTTTCCCCCTTTCCCTTTCCCTTTCCCCCATTCCCCCCTTTCCCCCTTCTTCCCCCATTATTCATTCCCCCCCTTTCCCCTTTCCCCATTCATTCTCCCTTTTTTCCCCCCCCTTTCCCCCCATTCTCCCCCTTTTCCCCCCCCCTTTCCCCTTCCCCCTTTCCCCCTTTTTCCCCCCTTTCCCCCCACCCCCCCCTTTTCCCCTTTCCCCATTCTTTTCCCTTTCCCCTTTCCCCTTTCCCCCATCTCTTTTCTTTTCTTTCTTCTATTCTTTCTTATTCTTTTCTTTCTTTTCTTCCTATTCTTTTCTTATCTATCCCCTATTCCCATTCCCATTCCATTCATTCTATTCTCCATTCTATTCTATTCTATCTCATTCTATCTCTTTTCTTCTATCTCTATTCCCATTTTTATTCATCTTATCTCATTCCTATTCTATTCTATTCTATTCTTTTCTCATTCTATTCTATCTCTATCTTTCTATTCTATTCTTTTCTTTTATTCTATTCTATTCTATTCTATTCTATTCTATTCTATTCTATTCTATTCTATTCTATTCTATTCTATTCTATTCTATTCTATTCTATTCTATTCTATTCTATTCTATTCTATTCTATTCTATTCTATTCAATTCTATTCTATTCTATCATGTGTACTAGTGAGAGTGCAGATCATTACTGAACTATTTTCCTCTGCGTGGTTGATACTAACGTGTCCAATGATGATAGTAAGCGCGCCAAATTTGAAATTTAAAATGTGTTACAGGCTATATAAATTTTAGATTATTTGTACACATATGTATACGTAGGGTCTGAGGAGGATATGTTTTTCGACAATGTTTTCACATGGTTTCTATGATAACAGGTTTGTTTATTAGAGTTTAGACTGTCTTTGACTATGACTTATGATCCTGAAACCCAATAAGACGTCTGTAAACAAAAGAATAATGACTTTATAACATGTCAGCTGAGGATAAAGGGTATTTATCTCGCCATTAACGAAACGTAATTTTCTCGATAGAGTAATTCGGGAAAGAATAACCAGTTCGATTGACAGATATGTTCGTTATTTTTCGTTGTCACATTTATCACAGCTACTAGAAGCTGGTTATTCGCCCTAAATCTCTACGAAGACTGTCCAGCCTTCAAATTCTTCATAGCGATCATACGTTTTACTGGATTTAGTAAATAATTTGAGTTAACTTTCATTAAGTGGCATATTGAATTTTATAAATTTATTTATTGAATATTCCGCAAGTTGATTTGTTGAAAATATAAACAGGATGTTCATAAAATTAGATGTGGAATCATCTGCGACTGAAAGATAAACTTTAGTCACTATCTTCCATCGTCAAGATAACCTCTTGTGGGGTATTCATGTTGAAAAGGGAAACATTCTCAATTGAATATTGATAGAAATATTTTTCTGTGAATTGAAAAATCTACGATTAAAATGAAGTTATTTTTTGTGAATGTTTAACAGAAAACAACTACTTTCCCGGCTAAAGCCACGCTAGACATTGAACTACATCTGATAGATATTCTGAAAAGGCCCTAACTTAAAAGAAAAATCTGAAATTGAAAATTTGCATTTTCATTCAGATAGTTATTTGATTTTCTATTCTAGTCTTAATTAGGAATTCATAAAGATGAATGAGGCAGAGAAAAATGTTTTCCAAAAGAGAGTACTCACCAAAAATCATTCGTAACATTGACGCAGGAGAGACATCGCATTCACTAGGTCTTCAATACATTTTTGTCGACGAAAATCTATTTCTATCAATATTCAATTGAGAATGTTTCCCTTTTCAATTCCGCAAGTATTCCATTGAATTTAATTCTCCAATTAAAATAAATAGTTTTTCAACTCCTGATTTTGTTTTTCAGTAGTATGACTGTTGATGAATGTAGGTAAGTATTTGACTGTATGCTTAGAGTTGTCAATTGATCTCCTTGATAATTAGAATTATAACATTACATTTTTTTCTATTCTATATAATAATATTTGAAGTTTTTTGAATTCATTTGAATTATTTGATATACAACAAAATGTTTTTGAAATTAGATGGAAAAGTTGTTTCTGGATCGATTACATACATCAAGGAAACATGTGTCAACTCTTTGGTGCGTGGGGTCATATAAAAGCTTCTCCTGAGCAATAAAGACTTCTAGTACTTGGAATTTTCGGATTCCTTGGATTAGTTGGACAAGGCTGTCGTTTGTACTGGCCGAAGGTTCTACTGAAATAGTGGGACCGGAGGGCTGTACTGGAGGGTTTTCATATGATAGTATGAATAGATAAATGTCCGTGGTGGATGGATACGACGGGTATAGTACTGGAGGACTATCCTGACTGGTGGCAGACCCAAGGGGTGGACATATCAGTAATTTCTGAGGGTGAGTTAATATTCTATCCTATGACAAATTTAAAAAAAATATCAGAATGAAAAAAAAACATTGAAATCAGCTCGGAGTTACGTTAATTACTGTCCTTTATAGCTGGAAGGTGGTAGCAGATGGAAATAAAAATCAGAAAGATATATTGTTTTGAAATTTATTAAGAGTTTGTACATGTCTTCAAAAACACCCTCTGGAAGTAACAAAAAAGGTTATGATAATATTTTGAAATTAGAAAAATACATAACAAAAGGTTTTGGAAGGTCATTCTAGAAATGAACATAGTTTTTCCACAACTGCTAAACAAGTTGATACTGATATTTATTTCGATAAGATTGCAGACAGTGAGTAATGTATGATATAAGTGAATTTCTTGATATTATAACAATATTTAAAAATGTCTAATTTTCAAAAACGTGGGTTGAAACTCATGAAATATTAAATATTTTAGAATTCTCTCAACTCAACAATAAAATCAGATGTGAAATTATCTGCGACTGAAATTTCAGTTACAATTTACCATATTTCAATATAAACTCTTGGAAGATATGTATAGTGCCCGGAATGTCGCTTATTTCTATTAGATATTACAAAAAAGCTTCAATTTTCTTCTATTTCTGTGACCTATATACAGAAAACTAAATAGTGCGTAATTCTGAAAAAAGCCATGAAGAGTGAAGGGCATTTTGTCTATTCGGTTAGAATATTTTTGTTCTTGTCGCTTTTCCAGTTTTTCAATAGATCATTTTTATTGATTTGTTGAAAATTGAACAGGATGTTTATAAAATCAGATGTGGAATCATCTGCGACTGAAAGATAAACTTTAGTCACTATCTTCCATCGTCAAGATAACCTCTTGTCTTGTGGGGTATTCATGTTGAAAAGGAAAACATTCTCAATTGGATATTGATAAAAAAAAACTGTGAATTGAAAAACCCACGATAATAATGAAGTTATTTTTTGTGAATGTCTGACAGAAAACAACTACTTCTCCGGCTAAAGCCACGCTGGACATTGAACTATATCTGATAGATATTCTGAAAAGACCCCAACTCAAGAGAAAAAATCTGAAATTGAAAATTTGCATTTTCATACAGAAAGTTATTTGATTTTCTATTCCAGTCTTAATTGAAACATTCACAAAAAATAACTTAATTTTTATCGTGGGTTTTTCAATTCACAGAAAATCTTTTTATTTAATCAATATCCAATTGAGAATGCTTCCCTTTTCATCATCTTTATATTCAACAGATCATCGCCCTGTAACTTACTCCGAATTTATTGAAATTTTAAAAACTCATTCTGTCGAGATATTCTGTATTTGAAATTAGTATATGCCTACAATGGGCTGTGCATATCTACCATTATGTCGGTCGATATTGGAAACTCCTTTTTTTACGACCAATAGCTCGGAACCGACAGTCCTTAACTTCGGTCACCGAGATCTTCCGATTTTACGCCAATGGATTTTGTTGTGAACACGTTTTGAATGCTCATAAATTGACGACAAAAGAGAGATTGTCAGCAGATAATTCGAAATACTTTCAACTTTTACCAGACATTATAAGTCGGGCTGTGTGGAAAATACTTGGGGGTAATG
Organism: Gonioctena quinquepunctata; assembly: GCA_018342105.1. NCBI lineage: Eukaryota > Metazoa > Arthropoda > Insecta > Coleoptera > Chrysomelidae > Gonioctena > Gonioctena quinquepunctata. Next base: position 576,001 of record JAFIRS010000116.1, on the reverse strand, counting down.
AGTTCGAACATTTGCTGGTACATCGATATAAGAGGTTGTTTTTTTAACTTACATCAATTTTGAGAAATGTGGTCCCAAATTTTGAATGAAATATGAAACAATAACAGAGTTATTGAAAATCGTTAGCGAATACGCAAAACTAATTCAAATTATGGATAACAAAAATTATGTGTTTTTTCGTATAGGGACGGGAATTGTAAATGGGGTTTATTTCCAAATAGATTGGAACCACGAGAAAAAAAAATGGGGTTTCGACTTGAAGAAGTTGAGAATTGCATATTTTCATAAATTGCGCACCCTGTATAATTTTCAATTGACATGAAAGTGGCGCGTAATTCTTACAACATTCAATATCCATGATAGGGTCACTGCACATTTCTGAAAATATAAGTTTACATGAAACAGATTTGTGTTCGAGAGGCTGTATCTGTCACTTTTTTCCAAATAAGTCAAATAACTCAAAACGGTTGTTTTTGGATACATGTTATGGTATATGAAATACAGGGTGATACTGAAAATAACAAAGATGACATTCTGTTCCGGATAAACAAGAAAAACGAAAATAGTATGATATATTCATACAGCGTGTGTTCTTATTCTTTGCGCTACTGCTTAAGTGAATCTTCCAAAAAAATGAAATTATTTTCCCATGAGATAATTACGAGAAGATAAGAAAAATATTTAAATTTTGTAATCCTTGAGTGCGGATTAGTTGCAATAGCGTTATTTTTACTTTTGAATATTTCGATTTGTACCAAGTGATTTTATATTCTTGAAATAACAACCTATGAGGTTTGTAAATGTCTGACATTTGTTTTATTCACTGCTGAGATCCGCGAGTCTGTAATACAAACATTCTAGGTTTGTAGGTGGTTTGTTTTCGAACATGATGTTTTTGTATAGGCACTATATATTAGACAAGAAAGTATTGAAAAATCAAACGATGTCGATCGATAATTATCTCAACTGAAGGTTTAAATACGTATCGCCGGTCACCTGCCACATGAACATCTCGAAACTCTCATTTTACATTTTCAAACTTCGAAATTCCACATAATTAAATGTATGTTCAAGCAAACAAAATAGATTTTTCCCATTTTAGACCAATAGTAAAACGTAGAATACTGGACTCATCAGAACTTCGCGGCGTTACATTTAGTAACGTAAGTAAGAGGAATCGCCACTTTTTTTGATCTACTTACATCGCGCAGCTCTGACTTGCAGGATATTAGACAGGCGGACAGTAGTTTCCAATATGTATATACAGGGTGTTTGTTATCTAACCTCTTTCGCAACCGCTAACAGTTGATACTCAAAATAAACAGATTTTTATTTTGAAACCAGCAAACAAAAATATTAAAAATGAATCACCTACAAAAAAAGATTTATTTTACATTTACAGAACTGACTGATTGTTTTAACTTTAACACATTGACCGCCTAGTTAGAGAAAAAAAAACTTGAGAGGTGTCAAGGGACAACCGGATGGAACGAAGTTCCTTTCGATTAATTAGTGAAGGAATTGTAATAAAATTTTTTTTTTTTTAAGTTTAAGAATATTTTATATATATATATATATATATATATATATATATATATATATATATATATATATATATATATATATATATATATATGTCACTCTGTCTGTCTATTCTTTCGTACACGTCATAGATGCGCGGGCTTTGTAAACACAACAGAGTGTGTATATATATATATATATATATATATATATATATATATATACTCTCTCGACTTCGTAAACACAACAGCGTATAGGTTAGAACACGCACGGCTTGCTAAATACATACGCATTGATATTGTAATATTAAAATATAATTTGCTTTTGAATTTATTAAAGTTATGACGCGTACACTTGCTAAACACACAATAATGGAGAGATTATAACGCGTATGACTTGGTTAGCACAATAGTAAAGAGAAGTTATAATCCGTACTTGCTAAAAATATAAATTTATTATTGTCTGTATAAAATCTCTGCTTACCTAACTCCATCAGCAATTTCCGGAACTTGTGCAGAAACACTGTCAGGATTCATTATTGTTATTATTTTTCATTATTTATTATGTACAAAAAACCTGTATGCACTCAACAAAACTTGAGAGGTGTCAAGGGACACCCGGATGGAACGAAGTGCCTTTCCATTAATTAGTAAAGGAATTGTAATTTTTTTTTTTTAAGTTATAATAATATTTTATATATATATATATATATGCACTCTGTCTGTCTATTCTTTCGTACACGTCATAGATGCGCGGGACTTTGTAAACACAACAGAGTGTGTATATATATATATATATATATATATACACTCTCGACTTCGTAAACACAACAGCGTATAGGTTAGAACACGCACGGCTTGCTAAATACATACGCATTGATATTGTAATATTAAAATATAATTTGCTTCCAAATTTATTAAAGTTATGACGCGTACACTTGCTAAACACACAATAATGGAAAGATTATAACGCGTATGACTTGGTTAGCACAATAGTAAAGAGAAGTTATAATGCGTACTTGCTAAAAATACATAAGCATTTATTATTGTCTGTATAAAATCTCTACTTACCTAACTCCATCAGCAATATCCGGAACTTGTGCAGAAACACTGTCAGGATTCATTTTTGTTATTATTTTTTATTATTTATCATGTACAAAAAACCTGTATACACTCAACAAAAATAATGGTCGCGACACCACACTGTTCAATGTGAAATAGAGAGACGAAACGAAAATAACTGGCTTGCTTTCTATGAGAGAGAGAGAGAGAGAGAGAGAGAGACAGACAGAGAAACACGCGCACGCCGCACGGCTTACAACCATAGCGAAAGTCTCGTTACAACTTTTGGTCTTAATTTATTCCGTCTAGCCCTCTTTCGCAACGCGCGATAAGGAACTACGTTCCAAAAATAATCGTCGCGACACCACATTGTTCAATGTGAAATAGAAAGACGAAACGAAAATAACTGGCTTGCTTTGTATGAGAGAGAGAGAGAGAGAGACAGACAGAGAAACACGCGGACGCCGCACGGCTTATAACCATAGCGAAAGTCTCGTTACAACTTTTGGTCTTAATTTATTCCGTCTAGCCCTCTTTCGCCACGCGCGATAAGGAACTACGTTCCAAAAACATTTGAGGCCACATACTTTTTTTATCGACATGTGTTGGAAATACACTTGAATCATAAATTCTCCTGGAAATTTGTAATACTGGAATTTTTTTCATGTCTATATCCGTGATTTCCTTCCAACTCACAGAACACCAAGACAGAATAACGTTCTTGAGCCACGCGCATTGCATATGACTCACGCAGTTTCATATTTCAATCTGCAGAAAGTTCAGTCTGTATATTTCGAAATGCTGCTAATTCTCCAGAACGATAAGAAGTAATTGGATTTTTTTTTTTATGTAGTTTTTTCAAAATACATTCCCAAAGAAATGTTCCTGTTTGTACAATGCGGAAACCACGCCAAGATGTGACGTAATAAGTTATGTACTGTCGCCGAGAGCGCTGGAGAATTACAACATTGCTAAGCGTTATTCATTATTAAGAAGGGAAATTTGTGTCTGTAATGTATAATGTCAAAGAGAGTTGGCGGCGTGCTGACGAGAATATTCAAATTCTAGAAAAAAAAATCCTCGGGCAGGGATCGAACCCACGACCTCATGATTACCAGTCAAGTGCTCTCCCAACTGAGCTACCGAAGACGTACGTTCGCATCTGCGATCAGGATCTTCTTCTAGAATTTAATGTTAGTGTGTTCAGGAAAGTTATGAGGTGGAAGAGAACTCATTCGCTATCAAATGATTATCAAGATCCAATTTACCTTTCACGTTGCGTCGTCGACAATGTGCGATTTTCAGCAGGGGTCAGGTGTCGATCTACGACCATTGAACAATTGAGCCGAATTTGAAAATTAAGACTTACGTTCGCATTTGATCGAATCGAATCATGAGGTCGTGGGTTCGATCCCTGCCCGAGTATATCTTTTTCTAGAATTTAGAAGTTCTTGTCTGCTCGCCGCCAGTTCTCTTTTACGTTATTCATTATATTTCTTTACAATGTGAGCAGGCCGGAAAAATAATGACAGCTCTCGGTATCATAAATATTGTTCACTAATAACTAAATCAAGAACAGCTATCAAATACGAAGTCATAATTTCAATATAATTCATGCTGACGCAAGTTCTGTTACCCAGAAAGAAAATGCAGATAACAAAGTTCAGAGAAGAAGTATAAAACTATTTAATTGGAACAAAAGTTCAGCAGCAGTTTATGTCATTATTGTTTCACACATTCTGTTTTTTTTTCGTATGATTTTAACTTTTGTACCATAGTCCATAATGAAATACGTATTTATTATATATGTATTTTGGGTAGGTTTAGAGAGAAAATATGTTTGGCTCACTTCTGAGGCGTGATTTCAGGAATTATACCTAATTATCGGGTGCATCCAAGAAGGGTTCGAATAAATCATAATAAAAAAAAAACATGATTTTTATCAAAAAAACAAAATAAAAAAAACGTGTTTTTTTTAGATTTTTTAATTTTTAATAATGATGAATATGTTTTGGTCTATTTTAAGTACCTATGAATCTTAACATGCAAACGCAAACAACAACGAATAGCATTTTCCTGTTTTGACATATCCTGTATTGGTTTATCCTTGTCAGAACTTGCGAAATAAAGAAATCGCTTCGCGCTGCCTCGCACCGTAATTTTCCTTTAATAAAAACTCTTTAACAAAAAATTAAACCGATGAAATACGGAATTGAAAAGTAAAAAATAAAGTTATCCTCCTTAGTCTCAATAACTAAGCTCCTAAACTAATGTAAGTAACTAATTTTGAGTCGGCGCCAAACAAACAAGCAAATGAATTAGATAAGGCGTAAAATGACGGCATCGAGTTGCGCGGTGACATTCTGATAGTTTTTTTGAAGTAACTTAATGATCTTCATTGATTGTTCGTTTGGCGCCGACTCAAAATTAGTTACTTACATTAGTTTAGGAGCTTAGTTATTGAGACTAAGGAGGTTTATTTTATTTTTTACTTTTCAGTTCCGTATTTCGTCGGTTTGATTTTTTGTTAAAAAGTTTTTATTTTTGAATTTTTTGTGGCTGAAATTTTCTAATTACTACCTACTTGTTTTTTGATTACTTCCAAAATACTTACTTACCCACCTTACTTCAACTATTACCAGTTAAATAATATTATTATCTATTTTTACTATTTGTTGTAATATAAATTATATTTGTTGTTCTGGTTAGTTTATTTCATTACTTTGTATATCATTCCATCCTCTCATAGAATATAATTTTTACATTTGGACTCGTTCACTCTAATTTACGAAATAAATTAGGAGTGGAGAAATCGGGAAAATTAGTATTCCTGTACAAATTCTATAATGGAAATTAACGTTGTATTTTTCAAAAAATATCTATAATTTTTTTCAATATTGAGGAAATACTTTTATTTGCAGTTTGTATCAGTTTAATTTGTATTTTGACTATATTTTGTAAAATAAATAAATGTTATTTCGTTATTTCTGATTTCACATTTTTTATTTTATTCATTGAATAAAATAATAAAAATTATTTGATTAAAATCATTGATTTAAATAAAAAAATCACTTGATTGAAATCATTGATTCAAATCAGGCGAACCCTGCATGCAAGCAAAGCCGCGAGCAACATCTAACAATATATATATATATATATATATATATATATATATATATATATATATATATATATATATATATATATATATATATTTTTTTGAAATGTGCTAATTAAGCCCTTTAATTTGATACCCAACACGGCTTCATTAAAAAATATTTTTTTCAGTTGATGACTTTATGTCATCTATACCATGAGTCGGAAATAATAGTCATTGACGTCAGTCACTAGTTCAGAAACAACACAATAAGAGCGGCAAAATAATATAATATTTTACAATAAAAATCTATTGCATCACGATATCCCGCATGTTTTAAATGCGATATGCCGCTTGTTTTAAATGCGGAGGTTGCACTGAACGATCGAGCTAAGATGAGTCACTGACTATTATTTCCGTCTTATATATATCTTATATATTTAATGTGACGTCACCTATAACCTAACCTATAACCAGATGACGTTCAAGACGCTTTCAACGATACCTCATTTGTCAAATTATGATTAGTAGTTTAGAAGTTATGAGGGAACAGATGAACATACATACCCACATACATACCGGACCTTTCTGCTTCACCGTAATCGGTAAGGAATTTCGTTTCTGTCGTCGTTGCTTTGTTCTTAATAATTCTTCCTAATATCATCTCAGTTGTTCCGTATATTATTTCAGTTTATTTATATTATTTACGGTGAGCCATTGGTTTTTCGAACCGTTTTTGACCTAGTTGGGGCTAGGTGATCTAATTATTTACCCGGCTTTGCCTCAAAACGGCATGCAGTTTATCTCCGATGTTATTATCAGAAGCTTGAACTCTACAATGGCACCCACAATCCGGCCCTGGCCACCTGTTGTTGTTTAGTCGTTGTTTTCCTAGACATGTGAGGTGTATCAATACGCTCTGATAAGATAAAGTTTTGGAATAAATCAGGAAGACATTATGTAATCGGGATGGTGAGATTCACCACGTCGCCCGTTGGAACGATTGTTATTTACTTTGGTGGTACTGTTAGAATATTGATAGCAGAACTGTGTCATATATCACCCAGAACAGATGCATGAGTACACATACATGACGGTGGACTCGTGGCATTGATAGCTAAATTGTGTACAACGGTTTTGATATGGTTTTCTTGAAGTTGAATATGAAAATACAAGATTGAATATGACAACATGATAATTAACATAACATTTGAAGGAAATGTAATGTTTTACCAATCTGGTCAGTATTCATAGTAAGATGTCATCTTCGGTGTACCTCCACCGTTTTACTTTTCTTCAAAAAATGCTTTTCAAGTCGAGGAATACTTTCTTGTATTCCACAAGGTACGCACCCTTTTAATATTCAACAGGAATATATTAGACTGTAACATCCATCCGTCGGTGACATAATGTATTTTTTGGGGTATCAATATTTTTTCAACGAAGTTCCTTCACTCGTCTTGCGGTAGATGTTGACTGGTATAAATCGTCACGTAAGAACAAAGCGTTATGCCCCCTCTATGCGACTTTCTCTGTACCTTTCTATGCCATTAAGGAAGCAAAAAGCAAGTCATGGCAAAGATTTGTTGAGTAAGGCTTGGGAACTGACCCATGGGGCAAGATCTATCGAATCGTACCCAGAAAGGTCGATTGCACACATCTGGAGACAACATTTACAAGCACACATCAAGAGTCGCTAGAGTGCATACTCAATCGAATCATACCAGTGATTCAGAAGAATATGATAATGAACATCACCAGGTGACAAGGCTTGATCTACAAAGATATACTGGTGGCACGACCAAGACATTCAGTTCCGAATGGAAGTGCTAGAAACGGCGATTTACAAGATGAATCTTCACAGAGCTCCAGGACCAGACAGAGTCCCGGGCACGGGTACTTGCGCTTGCATACCAAGGGCTTGAAAAACAGTTAACCAGACTGTATGGACTTTGTTTCAATTTAGTATACTTCCCAGAGGCTTGGAAGGAAGGGAACTTGATAACTATTTTGAAGGCCCCAGATACGGATCTTTCGGATCCGAAATCGCTTCGTCCGAATTGGGAAAGCTACTGGAGAGGATTATAAAATCCCCTATATTGAGCCACTCCGGAGAGGAGGACTTGTTCCACCCTAGCCAGTTCGGCTTCAGAACTGAGCGATCCATTGTATATGTTGTACAACATTTTCTGCGATACGTGAGGGAAGCCGAGAGGCATAGTATGGGAATTTTTGCGGACATCTCAGGTGCTTTCGACAATATGTGGTGGCCCATGCTGATGAAGTTTCTTCACGAAAGAAACATACCGGCAGAAATTATCTCGCTAATGAAAAGCTACTTGCGTAACAGAAGGTTACTGCAAGCGGGAACTACACTGTAGTAGTCAAGCACCTATCGAAAGGGTGTCCGCAGGGCTCGCTCCTTGGTCCTCTCACCTTAGATTCCCTATCAAGGCTTCACTGGCCTAAAGGAGTGCAACTCACTGCTTACGCAGATTATGTTGCATTTTCCATGCATGCACCAAACAGGCGCATACTGGAAGATAGGGCGAATTCGGTCCTGAGCACTCTTGCGGACTGGGCAAAACAGCATAAATTGTCGATTTTGCAACCAAAGACATGCCATATTCTCAAAATTGTCTGCGGCGAGAAATCCCGTGGTGAGGATGGGCATTACGCCGCTGGCTTGAGTAGATAGTGTTGAATACTTGGGATTATGCTTGACCAAAATTTGAGTTTTACACCTCGTGTATATGTACAAAATGCGAAAGCATTTTTCAACTGCTGCGTAAGCATATTTTTAAAAATCGGTGCAACATACACCGTTTTCAAAATTCTATGAAAACGATCTACCAGAAGGCGATTTTGCCCATCCTCGCCTATGGGGACATCGACTCTCTCACGTTAGCGTTATGGCAAAACTACGTAACTCACAGGCCTTCTGCCTACGACTCATACTTGGCATTTATTCGTCCACTGCATGTGAGACAGCCTGTGTGCTCACGGGCTGTCCACCTCTAAACTTAAACTTACAATTTTCCCTGGCTTGTAGGAATATCAAGACAGGAGAAAGGAACTTTTTATTTGGAAACGAGCTTTCCATGGCTAACTTCAGATATAAGACTGAGCTGAATAAGCACTCATTGGATCTCCTAATAAAAACCTGGCAAATCGAATGGACCAACTGCCCTAAGGGAGTGTGGGCCAGAGAAGTCATACCTTTAATTCTGGCTGGATGCACATAACGTGCCACTAGAGAGAACGTCAAAGCTTTTGATAGAGTTTGGCATGAGGGCCTACTCTCTAAACTCATTGACTTCCACCTGTCACGGAGCCTGGTGAAGTGGATCACGTCGTTTCTCATGGGTAGGACATTTCAGATAAAGGTCTGCAATTCTCTCTCGGGTTCGAGATAAATTGAGGCCGGCGTTCCTCAGGGGGCAGTGTTGCCTCCTTTATTATACGCTCTTTATACATCCGATATTCCAAGGAGTGAACACGTGAAGATATCCTCATTTGCTGACGATACGGCTTCGCTTTCCTCTTCAGCCAACCACTTGATGGGTGTCGTTTACTTGCAGAATGCATTAAACGATCTCCAGCAGTGGTACCTAGAGTGAAAGATAAAGTTGAATCCTGACAAAACGCAGGCGATTTCGATGGGATGTAAGAAAAACAACCCGGAGAGGGGTGTGTCTGTCTCTGGAAGGAAGATAGAATGGTCAGAACAAGTCAAGTTCCTGGGGGTAGGAAGAGTAAACTCTCCCCGAAAAACAAAGTTCTGATTTATATAATGATGTTCAGACCTGTCATTTTGTACGCCTCAGCCGCCTGGGGCCAAACCTGCAGGACTAGCATTCGCGTCCTGGAACGGGCGCAAATGAAAGTCCTGCGGATGATAACGAACGCTCCGTGGTATGTGCGGAACGATCGGATCCTTGAAGACTTGAACCTGTTTTCCATCAGGAGTATTATCAGAGACCACAACCGGAAAGTTATCGATTGTGAAATAACCCATTATGACATAGACGACCCCTCACGCTTCAAACGTCCCAGGCACTCCCTGTAGTGATGTGCTACTTACCAATCCATACTGTGTAGTGAAAACTGCAACCTCTATAGAAATTAACATTTTTCTAAATTCAGATTCAAACTTCTCTTCTCGGCCATTCTTGAGAACCATCATCATGGAAAGAGCTAGAGACCTCTAGTCTTTATCCAGTCAAAATGATAAATTCGTGAACGGCTGTTGCCCACTTATTTGATGTCCAATGAGTAAGAACCTTCGGGTTACACTTGACTTTAGCAACAGTGGTAGGAGATCATGAACAAATAGAGAGAACGACGCATGTCTACTTAGTAGTCATGTTAACCTAGAAGTTTATCTCCATAGGTTGGGCAGAAGCGCCAACAATATGTGCAACACATGTGAGGAGGTGGACAGCCCGAACCACCGGCTGATGAATTGTTTCAGCTTCATAGAACCGAGAAGAGCGGTTTTCGCGGAAATGCATCGATGGCCACGTACCTCTGCAGAGCTAGATAGATAGATAGATAGATTTTATTCTGATGCTTCAAAGTACACATATAGATTACAATGTTACCTCTTATGGAAAAAAAAATACGGTATCAAGTAACAACAATAATAAAAATTAATATAATCATAACATTGTATCCCTGGATTGATAGGAAATCATCTAAGCACTACTGTGCTTGTGTTATGTTCTCCAGTATCAATCAAAGGAAAAAACTTCGAATGTTGAGTTGATTTAATTCGTGTGTCAACTCAATTTATTGGATCAATAGGTGACATTATACAATTTTTTCTAAATTGATATTGTTTGCATTTATGAGTTTTTTAATTTCTCTCTTGAAAATAAATTTACTTTTAATAATCAACTTGGGGAACAACGTAAATCTGTTTAAGCAATTTTGCAATGAAGAGCAATTGCGTTAAGCATTGATTGAGAAATCAGAGTCAACTCATTTTTATGTATCATCCATATCATTAAAGTAAATGCATGCATTATATAGAATTGAGGCACTAATACGTATTTACTAGCGTAAATTTAAGTTAGACCAAGTTTGCTACTTGTAACGGTATTATCCGTAGAGTTGGTATATCCAACTGGAAAAGTCGTGTATTATGGCTAACAAGAGAATGTACATTCTTCTAGCAGGCTTTGTGGGGTTTAAATTACTAAGTTACCCCATTGTCGAATTTGGATCACTCAGATGATCCTTGTACATTCTTCATGTGTCCTACAACTATTTTTAAACTGGCTAATTGAATGAAGGTGGCAAAGTCGTCTAAAGCAAATTTCTATTGCGTGAGAGGACGGTGGTCGCTGACCACTGGGGTGGATGGCATGGGACCTCTCCTTCACCCTTTTTTTGTCTCTTTCTATTATATGCGAGTCTGTGAGACAAGCGGGAAAATTATAACGATACATGAGCGGTGGGATATCTATACGAATACAAGTCGGATATAATCGTTGAGTAGTAATACGTGGAAGATATTTTTGGTTCTTTTATATTTCTATATCGTGTGTTCAGATGATTTTATAATTTTTTGGACATAATTTCTTACGTTTTTTGTATGCCGAAGTTGGATAAATGGTTTACATTGAATATGTGGCGCGTCAATATGATATACTAACGAATAGTATTATCAGGAATAAAATACCTTTTACTGTGGAGTTTGGAAAAAGGATATATAGGTATAGTATTGCATGGTATAATGACAATTGAATGTGATGGAATAGAAAACATCAACTTTTAAAGGGGAAAACATTGAGAATAGAAAGAAACACAAAATGGTGGATACATGAGATTGATGGCAACATGTTCTGCTACCTCGATATTAATTGATTTATTGGATCGTTTGGAACCATAACGCTTTTTCCTTACGTGACGAAAATATACAAATTCAAACAATCTAAATCTCCATATCGAATTACATTCGGAGTTGAAGAAAACCTGGCGAATTGAGTAACCGAATGAAATGCGTTTAAAATGTTAGTACTCACAGCAAACATAAAATATTAATAAATAAAAATAAATGGTCGTGTTGAGGATCGAACCCTGGACCTCTGGCTTGGTAGTATCTCGTTATACGGCAGTTCCGTTTGATCTTTGAAATTAATCGTGTATTTGTAGCACATGAGCGTTGTGGAATTGTGTTCACTATTTATATACATTACAGAGAGACAATAGTGAAATCATATGCTCAGCGTCAAAAAGACTATCGAAAGAGAAAAAAAAAGTTTAGGGAACTTCGTTCCTGACAGGGGTCCCCCGACCACACACGAGTTTTTCAATATATTCAAGTCTCATCCACATTATACCCTTCAATGTATTTTTGTCAAACCACCACTGAGAAAACCTTTTTCAATAAAATGCCCCTATCTTTTCTCCGTCAGTTTCAGAAGTATCATTCACTCAGAATAAAAAAAAAGATATATTGCACTGTATGTACGGTAACGAAAAAAGTTGAATCACAAACTGAAATGAATTCAAGGCATGTTATATGTTGATGTTTCGAAACCACAGTTTAATGAATTCTCAATTTGGTTTTTCATATATGTAAGGGGTACCCTCTGAATATTTTTATTGTATGGAATTGTTAATAAAAAAAAAGCAGAAACAGCATTTTATTATGCACGCTGTATAAGCTTCACTTGTATGTATGTATGAATGTAGGTAATGGCATCTTTGAAATCAATTTTCTCCCACTTTCAAACGTCCGAATTAATTAAAATGACCTGGTATTCTCACCAAGGTCGTCAGAAAAAAAATTACATTTCGAATATATGGCGAATGCGCAGATTCACCAAAATGCAGCATGCACTCATTCACCATAATTTCGATAAAACTTCCATTCCATGTGAATGAGTGATTCGAAGAGTTTTTTTCACGTAATATTTTTTAGTCTTCTGTAGCAATATGGACTAAAAAGTTAAAGATGAAATATGGTTTAAAGAAACTAAAAAAAAACACGTAATAAGGACTAAAAATTTGGTGGTGCTCTCCACTTACTTTTCATAATCATATTGAAAAAATGATATCAAGCACCTCACGCTTTTTTTACATGAGAGGAAATTTGTTGGTCAATTAATTTATTCTTATTATTTTCAACTTTTTAGCCCTATTCCTACATAAGTGAGTTTTTTGCTAAAGGAGAATTTTTGCACTCCACGCAGTAAAAACTACCCCTACTATAAAACGGGTTGAATCTCAAAGAGTATCTGTAATAGGACGTACTAAAAAAGGATTTTCCAAAATTCAAATGTCAGAGACATAAATAAATAAAATAAACATAACAATAGCCTTTTCAACCTATTCATCCCCTAAAATCAGCTGTATATATTAACAAAATTGGGGGAAGAAATTGTATTGAAATTCCTACTACACTAATATGGTTTGAGGAACGAGAATTGTTAGCGTGGCGCCATATTTATCAAAATTGTATTTTGCATGCATTGACCTCAAAATCCACGCGGACAGAGCTAGTTCATTCATAATTTAATTAATCGTGTTTACAAATATTTTGAAGATAGAAAATCTTTGAATGATCTCGAAACTATAAACTAGAATTGAATTTATCTTTTCCATGATATAATTCGATGTCTTGATTTTTTCACTGGCAATATATTAAATATTTTCAATAAGCATGCGCCGATGAGAACCATCAGAATCTCCAAACCAAAGGCATTTTGAATTACTGATGTGTTGAAAATATTGATTAGAGAATGCCCTAACCAAATATAAATCCGTCCAAAACAATTGGGAATAATATAAAACTTTTCATCATTTTACAAATCAGACAATCATAACAGCAAACAAAAGAGTATCCACTATATCCTGCAGGAGTTTTCCGATCCTTATAGCAAGAGGAGTTATTCAGGTATTACAACGAAAATTACTTTAGACATGAGAAAAGGTTTATGAGGTGCTTCAATCTATACAATCGAATGCATATGGTATTGACCTCATTTCTGCAAAAATGCTTTTATATTGCATGCCAATTCTAAATCCGTTCCCAACATACATAATCAATAAATCTTTCAAAGTTGGTATTTTTACCGATGCCGATGTTTGGAATCAGGCTTCCGTGATACCACTCAATAAAGTACTAACTCCAAATTGTTTGAATGAAATTAGGCCAATGAGTCTCGTGCCTGTGCTCTCAAAATTAATGGAAAGACTAAATCGGAAATTGTTAGACTACCTCAAGAAAATCCTCCTATGTAATCAGTCAGATTTCATTGAACGACGAGAGTAGTATTGCAAATTACTGAGGAGGTAATAAATTCTCAAAAGCAGACTTATGGCCCTGGCCATGCTGGACTATTCTAAAGCTAATGATGACTTACTACTGTTAGAATGTATTGTTTTGTTAGGGAAGGTGGCATATGACCACGGCTATTCTCTGAACATCGCTATGAATATTTCCATCCTACATTAAAAATCACATAAGAAGCAGAATATTTTCGAATAATTACAGCGACATTATCCCATATGAAGCGGGACATATTCATGAAGCGGGACATATTCAGCTATAATTGTCTGGTAGGTATCGAAAATTTCCCTATAGGTCCGTATCTATAGTAACGATTGTTAAAATGTGCATTTGTCATCTTGACATACATGAATATTGAATTCTAAAAGTCGTTGAAATGTCACGTTTCAGAAATGATTCTTTGAGTTTGATTCAAGAAAAAATGACCAAAAGTAAACCTAGAAATACAATACTGAACCATCAATATACATGGATACAGTTTATGGATTTCACTGAAGAAAGAAAATATAGTTTCAAGGAAAACACTTCAATACCGTCGCTGGTAAATATTCTCACTGACTGGGCCTACAACATGAATAAATAATAGTTTAAAAACTAAAAAACACGCTTCAATAGAAAACTAAACTAAAAAGTTGAAAATAATTTTAAATGAATTTGAAATAAGAATACAGTGATTAACAACAAATTTCTTTCATCGTAAAAAAGCGTGGGGTGCTTGATGTCAATTGTTGTTAATATTTCATGGACAGATATTGGTAAAAGTAGAATCATTATGAGAATATCTTAAAAAGCCCCTCACGCTTTCTTACGATGAAATATATTTGTTGTTAATCACTGTATTCTTATTTCAAACTCATTTAAAATTATTTTCTACTTTTTAGTTTAGTTTTCTATTAAAGCGTGTTCTTTAGTTTTTAAACTATTATTTATTTTCAACTTTCCAATTTTGTTTTCTATTAAAGCGTGTTTTTCAGTTTTTCAAACTATTATTATTATAATTTAACGTTTTTAACTATTATTCTCCAATTTTGAATAGAATTGGACCATAATCACAAAACTCGTCCGCCATTTTGGAGTTGCCATCTTGAATTTTTCAATTTTGACAAAATAATCATAATCTTGGTCCACAAAAACCCCTCCATACCAATTTTGAATAGAATCGGACCATAATCACAAAACTCGTCCGCCATTTTGGAGCCGCCATCTAGAATTTTTCAATTTTCACAAAAGAATCATAATATTGGACCCCAAAAACCCCCACATACCAATTTTGAATAGAATCGGACCATAATCACAAAACTCGTCTACCATTTTGGAGCCGCCATCTCGAATTTTTCAGTTTTGACAGAAGAATCATAATCTCTGACCACGAAAACCCTCAGATACCAATTTTGATGCGAATCGGACCATAATCACAAAACTCGTCCGCCATATTGGAGCCGCCATTTTTTTTTTAAACAAAAATTCCTTAATGCATTGTCACCGGAATTAGGTACACCTGCCAAATTTCAAATCATTCGTACGTCTGGAAGTGGGTCAAGTTACAAACAAACAAACATACAAGTGAAGCTAATATAAAGCGTGTGAAAAGGTGAGGATTTTAAAGATTATACTGTGAAGACTATTTGGAATGTAACGTCAAAACTATCAATGGAAAAATACCAAGACGAAAATATAATATTGAATTCAATCCTTTCAATGACACATAATTGAAAAATGCCCGCGAGGAAAAAAATGCCCAAAGAAAGGAGTTACAGACAGACCCCCGGAAAAGAAAACAAAGCGCTGTATCATTCAAATACGAAGAGTTCAAAGCCATGATACAGAACTGTGATAAAAAAACGCCTGATGGCTTACAAAAAAAGTAATTTTTTGTTTTATCGTACGAATTTGTATGGCGAGGAGGAGAGGGAGTGAAATGTTTAACTTTCTATTTCAAAGAAGACATTAATAACGCGGGGGAAAAAACTAACAGTCAACAAAGGATGTGAGCATTCGCCGAATGAAAATTTTCGTAAACAAGTGACAGTTGACTTTTCAAAAGTATAAATGACTAAAAAAAAATAGTGCTAAACACGTTTTCCCTTTATTACAAGCCTATTTCCAAATCGTTGTTTTCAAATTCGAGAGCTTTCTGTATTTTTATCTGATGGTTAAATTTATGACTGTCAAAGTATCGAATATGGTTCGAGCATGCGCGAATTTCTTCACTAAGAACTAACCAAGAGAGTGCATAAACACCACAGCATTCTTAGTTACTAGTTATTAGTCTTAGTTAATGGGAATTGTTGCATAAATCTTGCATAAGTAATTACTTTTATTTGGTCTTGACTTTCGTTTTTATTTCCGACATGCATAAAAATATCATTAAGGCATTAGATATGTAGGTATTGAACTTTTTTCACTCAAATTGACAAAGGTTTGTGAAATCTGTAGGTCGATCAATTCATGTAAGAAGAAAAGTTACCTAGTTCTTTTCCTACACTTGTTTGTAGGGATTAGGTTTGTGTTTTGTTTTGTGTATATTGTGTAAGTGAGTATTATTTCCAAAGAAGATTCCAAATGCACGGTAGTTTGTAAGAAATCGTGACGTAGGTATTTATTTCACTGAGTTATATGTTTATACTTAACCTGTTTTGCAGATTTCTCGAATGATAATAAATAACGCTGTTTTTCACAGTACACAGTTTAAAAATAAATTTTAGAGAGTTCAGTTTCTGTGGGCTTACAAAAATCGCCTACCAAAAGTTAGTTTGCAAAGAATTTATACAAACAAAAGTCCTATTATTTATTAGTAGAAACACAGCTACGAAATAAATAAATAAAATAGTTTAGTGAGCTTTGTTTTCGTATTTTTTTTTGTTTAACTTCTTTTAAAGCCTATATTTGCCCTTTCTCTCCCTAGGTGTAAAGAAAACAAACAAGATTTTAGTGTATATCGGAAATATATTTTTTTTTATTAATGACTGAATCATTTTCGTTTTCGGCCAAAAATAAGGCTAAAGCTTCGACTGAAAATCCATTTTTTGTCGGACACTCTGAATATTAGAAGGGATTTCGGTTATAAATTCGACACCAGTATTTTGGAGGATACTGTATTGCTCTCTACCCACGAACACACGATATTTAATTCGTCTTCTAAGAACCCCTTTCTCATTACAATAATCGGGAATATGTTGGATTCTAACAGTTGCCTTTCAAAATCTCAAGGATTAGTTTCAAAAAAGGCTCCCCATAAATTTCGAGCTTTACATTTTAAGTCACGTATAACTGACATATTTGTAACTACAATACCTGATTCTATTGGGATTATACGTTTTAATGTTTTTTCCCACAGCTCCATTTAAGTCGCTACCACTTTTTATGATATTTATAATGTGTCGCAGGTCTGGTGTTATATGTCCATTTATTTTACTCCTTGTCTTGCTTTATTGATAGGTTCATGCTGAGTCTCTACAAGGTGATCCGGAATTTCATACATGGTATTGGTGGGTTTTGCCACATTGTATCATCATTATCATCAATGTCATGCAGAAGTTCTTAATTATATTAACGATTCGCAAAAATGTTCCCAAAATATTGATTTCCCAGGATTTCTTTCGGAAGCCATGTGGTGAATTCAGATGTATTTTCCATTTATTAACCGACGAAACCAAAAAGGAGGAGGTTCTCTATTCGACCCGTATATTTTATGTTTTTCCATCATATTTTTTTATGTATGATCACGCATAACTTTTTACTGAGGCGTCCGATTCCGATAATTCTTTTTTCAGTGGATAGGGTGTACTTCGAATTTGGTCCCATTTGAATTTAAAAGATGAAATCCACCCCTAAGGGTAGCGAAATGAAGGATATTGATCACTCACCCTCTGAATTCTGGTCCGTTAACCGATTCTATCAGGCATAACTTTGTACTGGGTTCTTCGATTTGGATGATTCTTTTTTCAATAGATAGGGTATACCTTATATTTAGATTTCGAAAGGAATTAGCCACCCTTACGGGTAGAAAAATAGGGTATAATTGATTTTTCACTAGTGAACATTGGCACACACATACGTAGTTGACAATGACAGATCGCTACTGACATTATTCTTGTTCCGTCAAAATCAGTGTATTTTATGAGAGGATGGAATGATATACGAAGTAATGAAATAAACTAACCAGAACAACGAAAATAATTTATATTACAACAAATAGTAAAAGTAGATAATCATCAACTGGTAATAGTTGAAGTAAGGTGGGAAGTAAGTATTTTGGAAGTAAAAAAAAAAAAGGAATTGGGATTTTAGCCAAAAAAATTGAAAAATAAAAACTTTTTAACAAAAAATTAAATCGACGAAATAAGGAACTGAAAAGTGAAAAATAAAAACTTTTTAACAAAAAATTGAACCGACAAAAAAATCAACTGAAAAGCAAAAAATAAAATAAACCTTCTTAGTCTAAATGATAATTGAGCACCCAAACTAATGTAAGTAACTGATTTTGAGTCGGCGCCAAACAAACTAGCAATTGAATTAGGTGAAGCGTAAAATGATGGCAGCGAGATGCACGGCTGCGTTTTGATGACTTCTTCCATAGATAATGATCTTCGATAATTGTTTGTTTGGCGCCGACTCAAAATCAGTTACTACATTAGTTTAGACTCAATTATCATTGACTAGAAGGTATTTATTTGCTTTTCATTGATTCTAATCAGTTTAATTTTGTTAAAAAGTTTTTATATCTAACACGAGATGAGAAATTTTCAATGTATACTAGAAAATTCATGTTATGGTTATGATCGAGAATTTTGAAAAGACGTATTGCTGTAATTTTTGTTGTTGTGATGGACTTCATTATTGATATATTTTTTTGGGTAGATAAATATACCTCAATATGATAAAAAAGATTGGAATTATTTCGTACTTGAGGTATGCTAGTGAATTGTCCATCAAATAATTTTATTATTTCTCCTAAGAAACCAAACTGTTGTATATGCTTTTTTTCCAATTTGTTGCAACGATCACTCAAATAAAACAAGGTTTTAAGGTCATCGCTAAATAAATTATTTTTTCCATTTTCGTGACTAAAATATGACATATTTCAACTCAAATTAGTGAGATAAGTGTACTTTCAATCACTGGTGAATAAAAATCTTTTTATTTACAAGTGATTGACAGCGTTATAGTTTAACCATTTTCAATTGCAGAAGCTGTTTCTATATGGAGCAAATTGAAAACTCACTTCGCTTACACGACCGTATATGCGAAGTAACGGAACGAAAAATAATGTGTACTACTCGCAAACATTCTTCGTCGCCGAACGGAAGATCAAAAGGCGTTCAAAAGAGCCGACAGTCAACGTGGGTTTGAGTGACAGCTGTCTAGTTCTACAGCAGTTTCTCCTGAGCCAATTAAAACGGACCGCAAGCCAATGATAATGCTTGTAGGTGTGTCCATACGTTGGAGGCCAAGAAAACTAATTAATCTTTATATTTGTGTTTGGAGAGGTCTGAATAAATAAAAGCCAGTAGCGTCTCTGGTTTGGGATCGAAATAGGTTTTGAAATATTCTATAGCTCTGTTGTGTTTTGTTGGAAAATATGGCTTGTTTTCGACCATAGGAAAATGAAATTATGATGATCCAATTGCCTATTAATACATACTTCCTCACTTATGTCATATTTTTTTTATTTTAACGTATTTTTTAAATATTTAAATACCTAAAGAAAATTAGTTATCTCCGCCTCTGCTGCTCAAACGATACCGCTTCAAGACTGCGAAACTTGTTTTTTATGCTTCTACAATTGTAAATGGTTAAACTATACCTAGTTTACCAATAAACAACTATCATACACATACACAGCAACTGCGTCGAATTATTCGTATCGAGTAGGCTGGTTTCCAAATTAAATGCACGAGCAACGGTAGCGCAGATTTTTATTCTTAGTAGGCTGGTTGCAATTTTGTTTCGACGTGTCAATGACACAATACATTGCAAAATAATTTCTTTTAATTTCTGTGAAAATGGAAAAAATCAGATTTAACACACGTGAGTAAATTACATTTAATAACTCGCCTGGTTGAGGCCCTCGCAGCTTGGCTTTTTTTACAAGCTTTTATTTAGTTTCACCTGTCCCGGTATCTATCTGTAATCAAATCTTGCAAGTTAAATTCGACCCACTTCTAGTTGCCCGATTAACGTGAAATTTGGCAGGTGTTCATAGTTCCCGTGACAATGCATTATGGAATTTTTGTCAGAGGAAAAACCGAATGGCGACTCTAAGATGGCGGATGAGATTTGTGTTTATGGTCCGATTAAAAATGGCGGCACCAAGATGGCCGATGACCTCTGTGATTATGGCCCGATTCTTTTCAAAATTGTTATGCGGAGGTTTTCGGGGCTAGAGATTATGAATATTTATTCAAAATTTACAAATTCAAGATATCGGCTCCAAGATGGTGGATGAATTTTGTAATTATGGTCCGATTTCATTCAAAATTGGTATGTAGGGGTTTTCGGGGTCAAAGATTATGCCTTCTTCGTCAAAATTCATATAATCAGAATGGCTCCAAGATGGCGGACAATTTCTGTGATTAAGCTCCGATTCTATTCAAAATTGGTATGTGGAAAATTCATGAATTTGAGATGGCGTACAAGCTTTGTAATTATGGTCCGATGGCGAACAAGTTGATTTTTAGATGGTCTCCCCATTGAAGAACTAGATAGCCTAGAAGTTACAGGAAAAATACCGCATAATAACGATGCTTCAACAAAAATGTATAGATTGAAGCGTACTTACTAAAAAGTACGAAATAAAATGATAAAAGAAAAACTTTTATTCAAATGCGCTAAGAAGGAAAAAATAATCGGTTTGGATGTGTGACGTAGGTTATTCCGTGAGTTATTGATTCAAAAGCTTCTCGCTTCTGTATTCGAACTTAACACTTTTAGACCAGTGCTAAAGCCTTTGAAAATGGTAAAAAGTTAAAAGAAATTATAGTAGGATGAAACCCATTGGAAAAGGAAGAGAATATAGGAAAAATAATTTACGGGCGATTTGAGGTCGGGAAGTGGAAGGGGGTGAGTTTTTAAGGGTAAAAAACGGTTTATCTCGATATCCGGCAAAACTACGAGTCCTATGGAAAAAACTTAGGGAGAAAAGTTGTAGGTAATAAAAAGATTCACAACTTTTGTAGATACACTTTTCTCACATAACCTCAAAATTTATGTGAAAAATTCAAATAACCAAGTTTTTGGTTTTGGAACGTAGTTCCTTATCGCGCGTTGCGAAAGAGCTAGACGGAATAAATTAAGACCAAAAGTTGTAACGAGACTTTCGCTATGGTTATAAGCCGTGCGGCGTGCGCGTGTTTCTCTGTCTGTCTCTCTCTCTCTCTCTCTCTCATAGAAAGCAAGCCAGTTATTTTCGTTTCGTCTTTCTATTTCACATTGAACAGTGTGGTGTCGCGACGATTATTTTTGTTGAGTGTATACAGGTTTTTTGTACATAATAAATAATAAAAAATAATAACAATAATGAATCCTGACAGTGTTTCTGCACAAATTCCGGATATTGCTGATGGAGTTAGGTAAGTAGAGATTTTATACAGACAATAATAAATGCTTATGTATTTTTAGCAAGTACGCATTATAACCTCTCTTTACTATTGTGCTAACCAAGTCATACGCGTTATAATCTCTCCATTATTGTGTGTTTAGCAAGTGTACGCGTCATAACTTTAATAAATTTAAAAGCAAATTATATTTTAATATAACAATATCAATGCGTATGTATTTAGCAAGCCGTGCGTGTTCTAACCTATACGCTGTTGTGTTTACGAAGTCGAGAGAGTATATATATATATATATATATATATATATATATATATATATATACACACTCTGTTGTGCTTACAAAGTCCCGCGCATCTATGACGTGTACGAAAGAATAGACAGACAGAGTGCATATATATATATATATTTATATATATATATATATATATATATATATATATATATATATATATATATATATATATATATATATATATATATATATATAAAGAATTTTATAATAACTTGAAAAGAATAAAATTTTATTACAATTCCTTCACTAATTAATCGAAAGGAACTTCGTTCCATCCGGGTGTCCTTGACACCTCTCGAATTTTTTTTTATTTTTATCTTCTACAACAATTTTTTTTTCACGAAATTTGGTGAAAACCTCCTTTTTCATGTTCCAAACACACTGTAATTCTTTTGATTTGAAATATTTATTTTTTCACCTTATTTTGACTTAATATCGAAAAAGCACCCTAATTTTCAATCGAAAATTCTCCCGTCAAAATATCAGCTTTTTTTAAAAAGTCGGTGGGATTTTTGTTTGTTGGAATCTCTACTTTCTGAAGGTATAAGAAAAAAGTACATTACTTCGACAGAAAATGCAAAGAAACGAAAAAAACTCGAATCCGAATTTAATAAGATATCTACAATATTTTGAGAAAGTTGTAGAATCTTCTTTAAATTATTCTTTATTCTTTAAATTATATTGCTATTTCAAGATAACTTATATACCTGAGTGACCTACGGAAAATTTTAGCCCATCAAAAGGTATTTCATAGAGAAGTGGGGAAGAGGCTAGGAGGGTCTGAGCCTTACTACCTGTTATTTCTTTGCATTTTCTGAGAACATTTACCATAGTAATTTTTTTACACCATCAGAAAGTAGAGATTCCAACGAACAAAAAGCTCACCGCCTCTTTTAAAAAACCTGATATTTTGACGGGAGAATTTCTGATTGAAAATCAGGGTGCTTTTTCGATATTAAGTCAAAATAAGGTGGAAAAATAAATATTTTAAATGAAAAAAATTACAGTGTGTTTGGGACATGAAAAAGTAAGTTTTCACTAAATTCCGTGACAAAAATTTTTTTTTTGTAAAAGGTAAAAATAAAAAACCAAAAACTTGGTTATTTGCATTTTTTACATACATTTTGAGATACTGTGAAAAAAATGTGGATACCAAAGTTGTAGATCTTCTCATTACTTTTTTCCATAGGACTCGTAGTTTTGCCGGAAATCGAGATAAACCGTTTTTTACCCTTAAAAACTCCCCCCCCGTCCACTTCCCGACCTCAGATCGCCCGTAAATTATTTTTCCTTTCATTTTTGTTATATTCTCTTCCTTCTCCAATGAGTTTCATTCAACTATAATTTTTTTTTGTTTCAAAAATTATCGACCCTGGTCTATTTGCGCGACGAGCTCTTGAATCTGTAACTCACGGAATAACCTAAATCACACATCCAAAGCAATTATTTTCAACTTTTTAGCGCATTTGAATAAAAGTTTGTCTATAAAAATGGTTTTTTTTCAAATTATTTTTATATTTGAAAAAAAATTATTACGCCGATTTCGATTTCCTTGTTAATTTTTGTTAATATTATGGGAGGTTATTATCTAACATACATCTCGAAAATAAGTTTTTATTTTATGTTTCATCGAACATTTCAGTTACTAGTTACGAAAATAGAAAATCCTGTAGTTTTTTGCAACGATAGTCAATGATTTTAAATAATCACAATAACAGTGGTTAGAAGTCGACATTTTGGTCTGATTATCCCTTATTTTTACTTCCAGGAGAGAGAACCTAACAAATGAAGAGGAATATACAGGTAGCTCTTCAAAAAACATTTACTCAGTGAAATCAACGTTATTTGGCAATATAGTATTATGAATTTCCAAAAATCTATAAGACTTAGAATCATCACTATAGTTTTCTTATAAACTTCACAATAGCAAAATGTTTTAACATATATATTTCAATTTCTGATTATAGGGAAATATACGGGTCAGCAAGGTTCATTACCGTATCAAATTCCAATTTCCTCGGAAAAATTGTTGTGTGATTTGCTGGGTGATGATATAATGGTTCCGTTTCTTCAAATTGTCATGTATTAACATATTTTTTTCATTCATAATGTTTTAGTTTTTGACGCCTTAGGACGAATTGGGAAAAAGCAGCACAAAATTGGTTTTTCTTCTCCCTTAGTTTGTTCTGGGAACGGGAACAGATATAATTCCCGACACGTCAACTATGTATAGATAAGAATCTTTCAATTCAGGCAGGTAAAATTCGGAAAATAAGTAAGAAAATGAGTTTTTCTACTTTTCATATTTAAGAAACAATATGTTCTTGTTAATTTTCGTTAATATTATGGGGGGTTATTACATAACATACGTATCGAAAGTGAGTTTTTATTTTATTTTTTATTTCAGTGACTAGTTACGAGAATTGAAAAACCTGTAGTTCGATAGACAATGGTTCTAAATTACCACAATTACAGTGGTTAGATGACGATACTTTCGTCAATTATCCCCTATTGGGAAGGAGGGATTAATTACTGTTGAGATGTCGACATGTAATTATTGAGATTTGGGAAAACCAACACATTGACTCATTGGTCTCTCCTCTCTTTGAGGGCATTACTATTAGATGGTATTGTAATCCCGTTCAACAGGTAAATGGCGGGAAATAAAATGCTTAAATCATAAAAATACCTTTTGGCCCAACAGGTGGTCTCATCACGGAACAAGTACTTGTTTGAATGAAACATGTCACTTGAAGGGTTTTATTGATTTTTCGGTGTTTTTTAACACTAGTATAGATAGTCAAGTGGTTTTATTTATTTTATGGGGAAATATTATTGGACCATATTCAAAATTCTTTTGACTGATTTATCACTTATATACGACAAAAGTGAAAGCGAGTACTGCTGTCAGTACAAAGTTGTATGCCAATTTTTTTAGAAAATCCAGTTCAATAAAAGTAGCCGCGTATACTGAATTTGATTTTAGTGAAAATTTCTCACGTATTCTCCACAATCGACGTATTCTCCTATTCACAATCATTATAGTTGCTATAATAATAATTCCTCGAAACTTATTTTTTAGTGGGTTTGTGGATGGAATTACACTGATTATTTTTCCGACCCAAATATCGACCAATAGAATTGCACCATTCGACGTCACGTGGTACAACCTACATGGTATTATACTGATAATTTTTTGAAAATTTTCTCTGGTAGTTGCTATATATAAAAAACAAAACATGATCCAGTCAAATTAACCACACTTCAAACTGACAGGTTGAATTCAATTGTGACAATTGGAGATTTTGCATGAAAATGAGTCGATTTGGAGTTTGTTCTCTGTCCACCATCGATAAAAAAGTCAAAGGAAATGTTCCCATTAATACGGAGAAGGCAAAAAAAACAGTTTGGAACCAATTTACTACTTTTTTGGGACGGAAAAATAATCCCCCGATACCATACGAGCTTCAAAATTATCTGGCATTTCCTCAAGGTTCCTGCAACAAATAAAGTCGTCAAGTTTTTCAGGAAAAATCACTCGCGCTTCGCGCTCGTGATTTTTTAACCTGAAAAACTTGACTCCTTAATTTGTTTGCAACGAACCTATCGGGAAATACCCGATAATTTTGAAGCTCTTGTGGTATTATAAGTGATAATTTTTTTTAACAATTCTGTGCTTCAGGTAAATTCGGAGTATTTGCATTTTTCAGCGATAATCTACGCAAAAATTCAATAATAAATTTTGACAGTTGTCAACTTTATATTTTGATCGGAATGTCTGATAATAGTCTAAGATCGGACAGCGTGATTACTACGTTTTTGAAATGAAATGCAATATTTATGGATAATTTTCATTAGAGGAATATCTTCCTTCCCGGTTGCCAAAATATGGCCGCAAGTATTCTTAATTAGGATTTGTTTTAATTTTTTTTTTTACAATTTCGTTCACTTTAAGTAAAATTATGCGCAGTAATCTGGAAAAAACGGCCAAAATTGGTCAAATCTCGACATTCTCATATCATCCTCAAGAGATGCTGATTAAATCTTTAAAAGACCCCAGGGATACGCCGCATTGAAAGTTAGTTTCTAAGTTTATTTTTCTTAAAGTTACAAAGGTCGAATTTGCATAACTTTGGAGCACTATACGTCTGAAGAAAAAAAGTAGAGACAGTTGATTGACTATAACTAACGCAAAAATCGTTTTTGGAAGGAACCAAAAACATCTGCGTGTAGAGCAAGGACTGTGCTTTCACTGAGTACTTATAGGAAAAAATGTTGAGGCCACTTTTGTCTTCGCACAAAAAAATCTAAAAAAAACCTTATTTTGTGAGAAGTTCTGAAGAAAATATGCAATTTTCATAGGCTAGATCTTTCAAGCACCACCACCACCACCAATAATCGATGTTTTTCTCACTGAATTCTATGAATATTAAGGAATAATTCTGAAAATAATACTATAACAACTTCTTATGTACAGTATTCATGATGAAAATGGAAGAGCTTTTATCAGAAGTGGATTGACGTATCAGTTGTAATAATCGGTCGCAAAAAAAAAAAATAAAAAAAAACATATTTGTATACAGGGTGAGTCAACAGGATTCCCGTGGTTCATTGCTCCTTAATGTATCACTATTTCGATTTCTTATATTTTTTTTGTCAAAGGGATCAACCGAAGTTGTTCTTTTTCAAATGAAACACCCATATATTCCGATCGGCTGTTCCATTGGCTGCTCAACGATTTTTTCAATTTTGAATTCCGTTGCGGCGTTGTCGAGTTATTCAAAAGGAATCTATTTTGTAGACTTCATTTCGAAAAATTACCTATTTCACATTTTGAAATATTTAGTAAATATAATTGGGGAATCGTTGGTCGATATGATGATGTTCATTGAGAATACCAATAATTTGCAATAAATTGTACAGGATGTTCGACACAACAACACAAACCTAGCCATTTTCAAACATCGGTATTTTGATTTTTTCAAATGGAACACTCTGTGTATTTTCATTTAAATCAACTCCTTTTGAATGACTCTACACTTTTCATGCTCGACGTCATGTTCCTTAAACAACCTGTTTCCGAGATATTCTGGTTTAGAGGAATTGTTCAATATCAAATCAACAATTCTATAGATTTTTTTATCTACATGTTTGTTCTTAGAAAATACTGATACTGAATGATGTTTCAATTATTTTTTTCCATCTTCAAAAGCATTCT
This sequence comes from Gonioctena quinquepunctata, assembly GCA_018342105.1. Taxonomy (NCBI): domain Eukaryota; kingdom Metazoa; phylum Arthropoda; class Insecta; order Coleoptera; family Chrysomelidae; genus Gonioctena; species Gonioctena quinquepunctata. The sequence goes on along the minus strand of JAFIRS010000116.1, from coordinate 548,953 downwards.
TGGCAACTCATGAATAACTATCATAGCATAGCATAGTTGTGTTAAAAATTATTGTGGCATTATGAATTATCGTTTAGAGAACATGGTTAAAATGGTGTATGCTTTGGGGGAAAGTGATGGCAATTGCTTACTGGCATCTAGATTATACGAACAAAAGTTTCCTGAGAGAAGACATCCAGACCAGCGAGCATTTCGAGACCTCAAAACAAGATTTGAGGAAACCGGAAAAGTATTTTACAAAAAGTTTGAACGTGCTTGTCCTGTAACGAATGATGGAAATGATTGCATTGCATATTACCAAGAATCCCCATGTGAGTACACGTATTTTGAGTAGGGAGTTGGGAATATCTCAAAGTAGTGTTTCTCGGATGGTGAGAAAATGCAATTACCATCCATATCATATGCAGTTAATGCAAGAGCTGACTGAAATATATTTTCCAAAGCGAATGCGGTTTTGCCAATGGGGTATAGATAAAATCAACCAAGAACCTGATTTTTTTGAGTATGTTCTATTTTCGGACGAAGCCACGTTTCACAACAATGGCCATGTGAATCGGCATAATATGCACTATTATGCAACTGAAAATCCTCATTTTGATAGATATGTCAATCGCCAACAACGTTGGTCACTGAATGTTTGGGGAGGTATCATTGGACGGCGTGTAATTGGGCCTTTTTTTTTCAACAAACATCTAAATGGAAGAAAATAACTAAGATTTCTGCGAAGTCAGTTGTCAAATTTATTAGATGATATTCCATTGGCAATAAGGCAGAGAATGTGGCTACAACAAGATGGCGCGCCTGCACATTACCACACTGATGTGCGGGAATACATTGATAAAATGAATTCCGTGAAAAATGGATAGGTAGAGGAGGGCCAGTTCAGTGGCCTCCAAGGTCACCGGACCTTACAAAAATTGATTTTTTTCTATGGGGATACATTGAATGGGTTGTCTATCAAACTCTGCCTACAACTCCTGAAAATATGGAAGCAAGAATTAGTACTGCTTTCAGGGAAATTTCAGAGGACATCAAAAATCAAAAGACCGAGGTTTGAAAATGGCTAAGTTTGTGTTGTTGTATTGAACATCCTGTACAATTTATTCCAAATTCTTGGTATTCTCAATGAACATCATCATATCGACCAACGATTCCCCAATTATCTTTACTAAATATTTCAAAATGTGAAATAGGTAATTTTTCGAAAAGAAGTCTACAAAATAGATTTCTTTTGAATAACTCGACAACGCCGCAACGGAATTCAAAATTGAAAAAATCATTGAGCAGCCAATGGAACAGCCGATCGGGATATATGGAAATATACCGGGTGTTTTATTTGAAAAGGAACAACTTTGGTTAGCCACGCATCAATGATGCACCCTGTATGAATGAACATAATTTCAGAAGGTGGTCTCAGATGGCCCCTTTGACAAAAAAATATAAGAAATCGAAATAGTGATACATTAAGGAGCAATGAACCACGGGAATCCTGTTGACTCACCCTGTATATATTTTTACATAAATTCCCGTTGAAAGAAATTAGTAGGCTCAAAGTCGTCTCCACAGTTCATTAGTAGATATTAATTATCTTAGACATGTTTCGGTACCAATTAGTCCCATCTTCAGTAACATACAAAGGAATTATCTGAAAATTATATAATTTATAGATTTTGTTTTGAGTGACAGTCATTTTCAGTAATGGAAGGCGAGAAGGTCATACTCACATGTGGAACACGAAAATAAATCGGGACAAAGCTTAAAAATTAACAAAATATTGGGTTGCCATCTCAACCAGGGGAAATTCAGGAATTTTTTTCACAATAAAATTGTCAAAGGTTATTGTTGCGGTATGTACAAACATGATGACTTTCACACTTTCTTTCTTCGAACAATCGCAAACAAAATGATAGTAAATTCAAACAAGTTATTATCCGCTTACAAGAATAAACGAATAATGGTTTAGTTTGTGTTCGAATCGAGTTTCGATTTTCACACCCAAACCTACATACATTTAATGATTTCCGAACAATATCCATTTATATGGAAGTTTGCATGGATTGTCAGGTGATTATCATTCAACGTTCTGCGTGGTATTTGCAAGGAAAGTACTTGTTTTTCGCCTGTCGGTCTACCAATTGTGTTTCAATTTATATTGAACCTTTTGTGAAGACGACTTTGTGTGCTTTATGCATTTCATTTCTTATCTACTTACATTTATTAGATGGAAACAATTTATTCCAAATGTCACTTACTATTCAGGATTACCACGAAGTGGGCGACATCTAGCATTCACGATTCGAATGGCAAACTAGGGGACAACAGGATTTTGCTGTTTACTGAATTCATTTACAATTTTCTTTCAAGTTTGGAGTATCTTTCTGAATAGTTGTCATATTTACTCTTACAAGTTTATTATATTCAACTATATATATATATATATATATATATATATATATTTATATATATATATTTATATATATATATATATATTTATATATATATATACTAGCTGACCCGACAGACGTTGTCCTGTCCAATGTCCGCGTATAATTTCTTTTTTTCTATGTTTTCCTTTATGTTGTTCCATCTAGTTATGCTTTTCCCTTTCCGCTTCCGTTTTCCGTTATCCTTATCCTGTCTTCCCGTTATCCCGTTATTCCCGTTATCCCGTTTTCCCCGTTTTCCTGTTATCCCATTTTTGCTCTATGCCGTTATCCCGTTTTCCCCTCATCCCCTTATCCTGTCATCCCGTTATCCCGTTTTCCCGTTTTTTTGTTATCCCGTTATTCCCGTTATCCCGTTTTCCTGTTATCCCTTTTTATTTATCCCGTTATTCCGTTCTCCCGTTATGTCCTTATCCTGTCCCCCGTTATCCCGTTATCACGTTTTCCCGTTTTTTCGTTATCCCGTTATTCCCATTATCCCGTTATCCCGTTTTCCTGTTTTCCCTTTTTTCTATTCTAATAGTGGTTGATCGTAGAAGGGTGAAAATTTAGGGTTGTATGTATTTTTGAATACTGTATCATAAAAATTTTTGTCTGAAAAATAACAAAAAAAAATAAGGGGTGGACCATCCTTAACATTTAGGGGGATGAAAAATAGAGGTTGACCGATTCTCAGACCTACCCGATATGCACACGAAATTTCAATTCTACATTTCCCAAAAAGACGATAATTGATCAGTTATCGAGCGGGATGAAAAATGATTAAATTACTAAAATGGCTTTTAAAAAATAGGGGTTGGTGATGAAAGGGTAGAAATTTGGGGTTGTATGTATTTTTCAATGCCACATTATAGAAAAATGAAAACACAAAATTTTGTCAAAAAAAAAATGTTAAGGGTGAACAACCCTTATCACTTAGGGTTATGAAAAATAGATAGTAGCCGATTCTCAGACCTACTGAACATGCATATGAAATTTGATAAAAATCAGTAGAGCCGTTTCGGAGGAGTAAGGTAACTAACATTGTGACACGAGAATTTTATATATTAGAATATATATATATATATATATATATATATATATATATATATATATATATATATCCCCATAATACGTCAGTATAGTTGGATCCTGGAAAAAATTACTGAAAACAAAATTAGAGAACATAACAACAAACGCAAATGTTATTGACTAGTTGACATTTTTGACTTATTTGACATATTTGACATTTGACACGTCGGTAAAACAAAATCTGAATCGATATTTCACACGGCCTTCTGCCGGTGCTGCCTACAAATATATTTGCGTATTTAGAGCAGAAATAAAATCATAGTTCCTACACGAAACAATCTTTGAAAAGCTTATACAAAACATATTGTATGCAACACGTACGCAAATGGCTTTCGCGCCTCGTCCGTAAACATTGCGATTCGCCTGTAGAAGCCTCATTTTGCGTACTTGTGACATAAACTATTATTTTTTTAATTACTCTGTTAAAGAAAAAACGACTTCTGGTCGATTCTCGGCTAAGCCAAATCACTGTACGACGGACTTTTGGTCTAGATTCACCTCCAAAATTCCTTGAAAATATCAAAAACCTCATGGCACCGCCAGTCTGAAGAGTAAATTTCGGAATATTCATTGATTCTGAAATTGTCATCAAGAAAGCTAACGAATTATGTGTCATAAATCATACATCATATTTATTTTTATATAAACCTCAAACGTTATAAATGGGAAGTATTTTTATGAAATTTACCTAAAATTAAGAACTACAACACTTCTGAAAATCCACTCATTCATTGAACAGTACTTACTTGGGATTAAATCTCTGAAAAAAATAACTTACGAAAAATAATAATAATAAAATTCAGCTTTAAATTTGAAAAAAAAAAATACGTTGTACACGTTCAATTCAAACTATTACTAACAAATGGATAACGTTCTGACCTTACATATAAGGATTGTTCATTTCCACAGATCAGCTGTTCTGTAATTTTCAATTTATAGAAGAAAAAGACCGATGAGTTATGTGCCAAAGAAAGATAAATTATTGTCAAATTGAATCTAATTAACATGAACGAAAGGACATCTCATGAGAGGAGCACACAGGGTAAACAAAAATTATTGATTCCTTGAAAAACATCAATGGCAGTTAACGGCGATTTTATTTCTGCGTATCCATCTTGAGAAAAAAAAAATGCAAGATAGTTGTTGAGCTAGAAAGCCCTATCAAACGACATATAGTTTGCCAATATTAATTTTTTTTCAACCTTTCAACAGCTGCCATTTTGAAATTACACTACCGATCTGGCGCATCTTTGAACTTTGACGAGATATTTATAAGAAGTATTTTTGTATCAAATTACGTACCATTCGGTTGAAAATATGGCCTCTAATTTTTCCGCAAATTCATCTAAAAGGAAATTTTGTCTACAAGAAATTAGACTAAGTGAATTGCTATGGTAAATAACAGTTCCCTTTTGAAGTGAGGAACTCAAAGATATAGTTGTCGCTATTTGCAATTGACTGTCCTAAACGAGCTTGATTGAATTAGCAGAAAGTAAGTAATGTGAGGACATTCCAATATCACTTAATCTCCTTAACGAATGATATTCCACCATCGAAATATTTATTACCCTTGACTGGAAGCCGCTGGCTTTCCCTAATGAGGAAATACCTAATAAGCTGAAATAAGGTCCTGTCTCGGGAGAAACCCAAATCCCAACAGGTGGAGTTGGACTATTATACCCAAATCTACTGATCTATGTCAACAATTATTATAAGTGTTGCTTTAACTATTATTGAATTGTATTATTGAGAATCACACCTAATTCCCGAGATTTGGTTCGACAAAGTTTATCCCTTTTCCGTAATTCGTTGCACTTTGATTTTGAAGTGATTGTGTTCTTATTTTGGTGTATTCTTTCAGATATCAATTAACTATACCGTTTCAATGTCTCTTATGAAGCGTTAACATAATTGTTCGTGTATTATGATTATTATTATTATGTATGAGAAATTAAATGAATTCTTAATTTGAAATAGGAATTCCTCTTATATGAACATATACCGGGTGTCCCAGCATACCTGTTCCAATGGATTATCTCAGCTATTTCGAAAGATAAAAATTTGAAAATTCCATGATCTCCAATTCTTTCAAGGAACCTTCAACTGAGAAAACAAAAATTGAAAGTCACTTCCGGTTTGATCGGAAGTGACTCTGACTTTTTTATTTCAAAAAGCACCCTGTATATTTTTTGCAATTTTTTATTTCTACTCAAAATTATCTTTCCAACGATGTATCACACTTTGTATTTTACATTTGATTTGATGGAGAAAACGTCAATTGAAATTTCAAATTGAAAGAATTGCAGTAGGCTATGATATTTTGTGTAATCTTCGTCCGTAGCATTTTTTCTTTCGAAGACAGTACTCTTTCTATGAAATGATCCACTTGTTGTCAAATTCGAAGCCAAGCGTGTGGAATACATAGCGCTTGGCATTCGTCTATCAGGATATTTCTCTCTGTATGCAAGAAGGGCAGCCCGACGATTATTTTCGCATTTTCCATAAATCAGTATCACATCCAATTTCTTTTGATTAGTGAAGTTATCATCATTTTCACGGTTATTCATTCTTGAATGTTGGTTTCTCTGACACGCACACAACTATTGAGAATTTTCAACTGTCAAAGTTATAAACAAATGTATTCAAATGTTTCCATGGCACACTAAGGTTTTAATTTAAGAATTATTGATTCTTCCAGTTCTACTAAAATTCTAATAATTTGAAATTTGACGTTCACTTCATCATCTCGAATGCAAAATTGTTCATGAATTATCAATTATTATTGAAGTCAAAATCAAGATTACACAAAATATCATAGCCTACTGCAATTCTTTCAATTTTAAATTTCAATTGACGTTTTCTCCATCAAATCAAATGTGAAATACAAAGTGTGATACATGGTTGGATAGATAAAAAATAAAAAATTGCAAAAAATCTACAGGGTGATATTAGAAATGAAAAAGTCAGAGTCGAACCGGAAATGACTTTTAATTTTTGTTTTTCTCAGTTAAAGATTCCTTGGACGAATTGAAGATCATGAAATTTTCAAATTTTTATCTTTGGAAATGGCTGAGATAATCCATTGGAACAGGTATACTGGGACACCCGGTATATATATATATATATATATATATATATATATATATATATATATATATATATATATACTACTATATACTAATAATAAATAATAATAATAAACTCTGGGCTTTCTGATTTGAAATTGTGAAGATTTCAGATCCTTCGAAGCACTCCGTAGTGTGTATTTTTCTATTGTTAGAAGTAAGCTGGTATATTGTTGAAGTCTTCAATGGAAGATATCAAAACTTATTGCGGAAGAATTTTTAGTGTATGTGTGTGAAACGTTCATTTGCATAAATAAAATTATAGTTTGAAAAAACTAAAAAAACACGCGTATATGTCAATAAGGTCTAAGAAGTTGAAAATAATAAGAATAAAGTAACTGACCAAGAAATTTTCTTTTATGTAAAAAAAGCGTAACTTGTTAGTCCATATTGTTACAGAAAACTAAAAAAGACTACGGGAGAAAAACCCTTCGATTGATTCATCCACATGTGATGGAAGTTATTATTAACTGAATTTTGGCGAATATGTTGAGAACCAGTGCATTCGCTATATCTTTGAATTGTAAATTATGCTGAGAACGGCCTCAGGGCATTCACCATATTTTACTAGTAGCCACTGAAGAGTTCCACTATTCACCTGCTGGCTCCATGATCAGATCAACTCCAAATTATAGTATTGTCATCCAAACTACATATACATACCAAGTTTCATTTCGATACGACAATTAGAAGTAGGTTGAAATCGACTTCCAAGATTTGATTACATTGTTTGTTAGTTACAAATGAAGCTAATAAAAGCTTGTTAAAAATGCACATACATTGAGAATACCATATCGTGAATATCATATCATAATTCGAAAAATTATACGGATTACAATCACCGGTGGAGTGTTAAGAAAACAAATAATTCTTGTATCAACACGCCTTGTATAATCGTTCTCATAAATAGACGATGTCCTTCTGAAGAATGCACATTCAGTAAATTTATTTATCTCTTTCCATCTTTATCTCTTTCCATCATTATCTCGAATGGAGACAGATATGAGCAGCGTTCGTATTTCATTCAATTATGCAATGTAATCAGATTGAATTCATTAGCAAAAATCTGATAATTTTGATATCTACGGACCATGGTTCATCCCAGCTTGTAGCATTGAAATAACATTTTTTTTGTTAGTCGGCCACCAACATGATTATTTCAAAAATATTTCTCCCAGGAGAAGTGAATTATTTTATCAAATCTCGAGAGGAATTAACGAGATAAAATTGTAATTTTGAATTGTATTAATATTCACAGCCACGTGGAAGGAAAATATCTAGCTGTTTTATTTATTTGTCTGTATTTATCGCAGAATAAGAATGTGATTTCCATTTTTTTATTTCTGTAGACCGGTTGTTCTAATTTTTATAATCCTTGAATTCCTCACATGGCATATATGTGTGTTACGTATTGAGAAAATATCTATTTTTACAAGGAGGAAAGTGCGCTCGCTCGAATAGTGAATAATCAAGGGAAGAAATGACACTTTTAGACAGACTTATTTTTTTTTTTCACATTTCATAATACTATTTGTTGAATAACTTCCTGGAATTTCTTTCGATAAGATATCTCTATGATAAGATTGGCTATATAAAAGTCGTTATTTATTATTACAATTTTTTTAACTAGGTCGAAAACAGCACACACATACAAATTATTATCTCTAATAGCGTTTAACATTTGATACATTGATATACAATGAGGTATGCATTTCAAATAGTGCAAGAAAACGCAGAGAATAATTTATTGATCACAATTAGTTGCGAGGTATACTACGATTTTTTTTCTTTTCCTTTGTCTTCTTTTTTTTACAAGCATTTAACTTGGTTCCTCCGTATGTCATTCTGTCATTCTTTCCGGTTCAAAATTTGTAATCCATTTTTGGAGCCCTTGCCGACATCCGATGACATGATCTGTATTTATGTGATTGGGCATATCATTAATGAACAGAAGAAAAATCAGAGGACCCAATATATAACCCTGCGGTACCCCAAGATCAATGTTGTACTGCTGCGACTGACAATTGTCAATTTTGACATACATCTTTCTCAGAGTCAGGTATGATCTTAGCCATGAGAGAAAGTTACCCCTGAAGCCAAGTGATTCAAGTTTTTTCCATATGATATCTGGGTCAATAATGTCGAATGCTTCTGATAAGTCAAAGAAAAGTGCAGCGACATATTTTCCTTTGTCAAGTGAGTCATAGATACACTTGAAAAAGTTGTAAAATGCACCTTCCGTTGACCTACCTGGGCAAAAACCATGTTGATATTTAGATATTATATCGAATTGATCTAGGAACGCCAGCATTTTCACATAGACAGATCTTTCGATCATCTTACCTAGCACTGTTGGGACTGTTACGGGCCTATAATTTTCAATAGATGTTGAGTCACCTTTTTTAAAAATCGGTGTTACCGATCCAATTTTCAGTTTGTCTGGGAACTCACCAGTTTCAATTGAAAGATTTATCAAAAATGCTAATGGTTCGCAGATTGAATCTCTAATGTTCTTTATTATTTTTGTTGATATGCAGTCTACTCCCACAGAGTTTGTGTTCTTGAGGTAAGGAATGATTTCCAGTACATCACTAGGATGAACTGGAGTAAAATAAAAAGTATGATCTACATGCATAGTGGTGTAGTCATTGAACGATGTTGACTCAAAGTTTGCATTTATTAGCTCAGAACTTACATGAAGAAAAGCTCAGAACTTACAGGAAGAAAAGGCCTCATAATAACGATGCTTTAACAAAAATGCATGGATTAAGGCGTACTTGAGTACTAAAAAGCACAAAATAAAATAGATGATAAAAAACCTTTTAAAAGCCAAGCTTTTATTCAAATGCTCCAAAAAGTAAAAAATAATTACTTTGGATGTGTGACGTAGGTAATTCCGTGAGTTATAGATTCAAATGCTTGTTGCTTCTGTATTCGAACTGAAAAGTTTGAATCGAATAACTTTGTATCTAACAATTAGTTTGGATTAAGACAGAACAAATCTACCATAAGGGCGTTGCTTAAAATCATAGGAGACATTGTCGAGGGTCTGGAAAATAAGCACCATACCATCCTTTCTATGTGCGATCTGTCCAAGGCGTTCGATTGTGTCTCACATGACCCCCTCTTAGATAAATTAGAGTATTATGGGATTAGAGGAATATCTCTTAACTTATTTTCATCATACTCAACTCACAGGCAACAAATGGTGAAAATAAATGCCACAACATCAAACCTCAAAACCATTACACATGGAGTGGAGGGCTCTGTCCTAGGACCATTACTTTTTATCATTTATATTAATGATATTTGTCAGCACATGTCACACAACACTGCTACCATACTCTTTGCAGGCCATACTTCATTATTGAATACTTCATCTGATTTTTTTATTCTGTCAGATATATCAAAAAATTCAATAAATAGTGCTGAAAATTGGTTTACTGCAAATTTCTTGTAAACTCAACGCTGATAAAACCCAACAGCTGATCATTTCAAGCAACAGCCAGTACATTTCAGGGGCACACTGCAAACTTCTTGGGATTACAATCAATGATTCTCTCAGCTGGTATAACCATACAGAAAATCTAAATAGCTGGCTCTCCGGCATACTATTTCTCTTGAGAAGATTGCGATGAGTACGTAAGTATTGAGGCAGTTATTATTTCACTCCCGCATTAGCTATGCCACCATCATATGGGGGAATTCTAACAATGCACACAAAAATTTCAAGTCACAAGAAAGGCCGTCCGAATTCTAGCCGGTGCATGCTTTAGAGAACATTGTCGTCCACTAGGTATGGAAATGAGAATAATGCTCTACCATGTATATATATATATATATATATATATATATATATATATATATATATTTATATAGTGTGAAAATATTTTTGGGAATGCAGTCAGTGATGACCAGTTCAAATTATATTCTTCGTTATTAAGTCGAGCTTTCGAAAATCTTAATTTTTTTCTCAAGACTAATTACAATGTTATAAAATAAAAACATGTGATTTAAAATATAAATGGTTACTTACTTAACATGAAAATTAAAAAGAATTTGGTACAATGGAGAACATTGGAATTTTCTATTTGAAGTTTGAAAATATTTCAGACAGTGACAATTTCATTATACAGGATGACAAAATATTTTTAAACAATATATTTTTGTGTAGTACCATTATTTTGATTAATCTCTTCTTGTTTATGTAATATGTAAGTATGAATTGAACTCAGTTCATTAATATCTGTTTTTTATTAATAGTTTGTGATTTCTTTTTATTAATGTGGACCATTTCTAAGAAAAGTCTTTTTGTCGGGTATTTTTCAACATCTAAAACTCTTGAATTTTAATAATCAATACGATGATCTCTGTCTATATATATATATATATCTATAATATATATATATATATATATATATATCTATAATATATATATATATATATATATATATATATATATACCAAACTGTATGTGAAATACATTCTAATATAAGAAATTATAGTTTGATTTCTGACATTCATAAATATGAGACAAGATCAGCTGACCAATTAGCTCTACCGGCCCTTTTTGATATTGACTAAATCAAAATTGAACAGTATCAATTTGAAACTTTATAATAAGTTGAGTTCAGAGTTGCGCTCTTTGAATGATAGGAATTTTAAGATAAATGTAAAAAACATTCTCATAGATAACTGTTTCTACAGCAATTTTTAAATTCGTGAAAATTTGTTGTGTCCCTATGTCCTTGTTGTTAACTGTTTTTATTTACCATTCGAGATTTTAATAATTACCAAGTCTGTACTTGTCTTAATGCACAACATGATTTACTGCATGATCTTTCATATATTTATATTGTAAATATTTTCTGTTTATTAATTTGCTTAAGCTTAGATGTAAAAAGCAAAAAAAGAATTATACATTTACTACACAATCAGTTCAACATTCTACATTATTCAAATGTCAAGTTAAATGTATGTTGAATTCGGCAATTGCAAAAGTTTTCCTTTGAGTAGTTCACCTGAAATTAGGCGTGTGGCACTACCCAAATTTTGTCGAATTTTCTTCAGATGTTTAATTTGTTATGAAATGGCATGATACACTAGTTATTCACGGGTGTGCAAGGGGTTAGATTACACCCTGTATATAACTGTATATCAGATGGAGATGTTGATTTGTTAAAAACATACCTCTTCTAACTGTTTCGAATTCATATGTATGTTCGAGTATTCAGCTCGTGAGAATAGACGAAACTATTTCGACATATTTACAAGTATTCGTTCTTATCGAAATGCAATTTATAACTAATTCCTTATTTATTATCATATGAAATATGTGGTAAATATTTTGAACATAGTTGTCAACATAACACCATGATTTCACACTACACGAGTAATGATTGGTTAAAAAAATAGAGGAATGTTTTCACCACTGGCTAGTGGCGATAGAAAATATATATAAACATTAGAATTATTCTAAGATTAATGTAATTCAATGAATGTAAATATATGAGGAGGAAAAATAGTTTGAATTGTTTTGTTTATTTTCTGGTTATATGTCATTTTTTCTACTCCCGTATTATAATACGCAAATTAAATATCTGCTACCGATTTATTAATTTTGTCCATTTTAACACGGATTTTCATTTCGAAACATATTTTGGCCAATAAAAAGACGTACTTTTCATTATGAAACGAATTATCGTACTTGGGGATAATCAAGTGGTATGTTTATACATACGTGTTTGACATTTAATTTTAATTGACCAATCACAACGCGCCAAAAGTACCTATAAGTATGGAATATGTTAAAATATAAATAGTTTGAAATGAATTCTTGTTTTCATTTTATTATTTATTGGTCGTAGAAAAATAGTGTTGCAAGACATGCAATGGCTATTAATACACTCGCACACAATTACTTAGAATAGTTGTATGATCTAAAATCATTGCATTATCAATTATGGTGAATATCAGTTGTTTTGTAATATCTCATCAAACCATTGTGATGCCAGCAAACGAATTTTGTTGGGGGTTCACTGGGGGCATTGGATATCTCGTAATGTTATCAACATTTTTCAAAACTTGTTGCTTATTGTTACCTTGAAGCAACGCATTGATAACACAAGTCTGCAAAATTAAACTTTTCGAAAGTTTTGTTTAATGTCTTGCTAATAATCGTTACAAAAGTACTGAATGTAATATAAAACGACATTTTTCATGATACCCACCACGTTTCGATTAGCAGATTCAGATAATTTTCGTAATTTAGAGACAAATTGGTGTAAACTTCATTGATTTTTTTTATTATTTGGTTAATATTGAAAAACGATAAAAACAAATGAGAAATGAAGAGAACCAACAATATTGTAATTTTTTTAGGAAAAGATTCTATTTGTTGGTTCGTCGGTGAACTTCATCGGTTTGTTTCATTGTTGGATGATCCATAGATGCAACAACAGTCTGACGTCCCACTAGCCTTAATATCTTATTTCCATCTCTTCAGTATCTTGATGAACCGTTCACCTGTTCTTCACTGTAGTCTCCAAGATTTTTTGGAAAGTGATCATTGTGAGAATTAAAAAAATTTCACAATCATATTACAACTAATTTTAATTTCCAAGATAAAACTGCCTCAGACGGTATTTTCATCACTAGACTTTCTACAAGCTTTTATTGAGTTCCACTTGTCCCGGTATTTGTCTATCTGTCTGTCTGTCTGTAATCAAATCTTGCAGGTTGAATTGGACCTACTTCTAGTTGCCCGATTAACTTGAAATTTGGCAGGTGTTCATGTTCCCGTGACAATGCATCATGCAATTTTTGTTAGAGAAAAACAAAATGACGGCTCTAAGATGGCCGACGATCTCTGTGATTATTTTCCGATTCTATTCAAAATTGGTTACTGACGGTTTTTGGGGTCGGATATCTATTCAAAATTCAAAAATTGATACGTTGTGAATTAGATTTTGGTTCTCAAGGTAGTTCCGCCACGAGACAGTTGAATTAGGAAATTATTTTCGACGGAATCGAAAAATTTCAAAAGACTTTTCGATTTGAAAAGCGAAAAAAGTATTTTTTTGAAAGGGGTCACTTGCCCCCCAATCGACTCTAGAATATTTCTTCGTTTTAGAAAGTCGGCGACTCAAAAAATTGATGTATCCGAAAAGCGCAGCAAAAAAAAAAAATTCAGACCCGCCCCCCCCCTCCCCTCCCCCCTTCACTAGAAATCATACGTCATGGGAAAAAATTATCGTTTTTCGATAAAACTTCAATGGACTTTTTTGTAGAACTCTTTTTGAACTTTTTTTTGGGGGGGAGAAGGGGGAGGGGGGGGTATCGTTAAAATCGATGGGGTCAACTAGGAGAAGTAGTTTTTTTTTCGCGTTCAGACCCTCAAATGGCCCACCGTCCTTCTTTAAAAAGTCCCCTGGCACAATCCGCATTTCTCTACGACCCCCTCTTTAGGCTGTGCGCTTCCCCGTGGACTATTTTGAATATATCTGTCAAACTAGATGGTCAATCAATTTGATTTTTTTCCACAATATCTGTGATATCCTACTCTAGCTCCTCTTCGTTTTTCATAAACTTCTTAATTTTAGTACTAACGGTAGAATTAATAATGTGCTGTTTGCCTGTACATGGTCCATATGTTACGTGTTAATTGAGTCAACTTCAATTAAATATATATATTGTAATGTTTTGATAATTTGAAAAATATAAATTGTTTTTATATAATAATAAGATTGCTAATAATTTTCGCTATTCTTTGTGAGCCAAATTGATATGATATAGATAGATATTCTCGCCCTGTATAATATTGCAAAGATGTAATAACAATTGCTAGCGAACGTCACTGTTCTCTCGTCACATCGCTGCCAATAGTTATCATTTTTCTTACCACAGCTAGCACAGTTGGTACACCTCTTATCTCAGATAGCCGGTTCAAGGCAATTTAGCCACTACTTGATATGTCACAACTCAATTTATTCAATGGTCGTAGCAATTGTTGATCATTGTAGAAAACAAACAACAAAGTATCAAAAAGCAATTATTTCCTTTATTCAGGAAGACTTAATTCCACCTGGCCTACGAGAAATAACTTATACTAATGTGAATCTACAAATATTCACGGATAATCATAAAAATGCAATCATGGATAGATAGACAGAACCTCACTTTTTCCTTGAGAGTGAAGTTTTCTGTTATTGTTCAAAATAAAGTGAAATAAAGTTATTCAGATGTGAGATACGTTATTTGTGATATTGTTCATGGACCGGAAGTGCACTATAAAAGTTTTTATACCTGCTTGAACTGTCGGTGTTCAAGATATGCCCTGAAACTGGATCCCTTTTCACTCCAAGCTCGATCAGGAACTCCAATACCATGAATCAGGAACCATACATATGCAGAAATCAGCTTTGGACACTTGGATATGTCATATAATTAAGGTAATATTAGTTTTGCTCTTCAAAAGTTGGAATAATTCCGTTTTTCTTTCCCCAAAATGTTGCGTGGCATTTGCTTCTAAATTTATTTTCGATCTCCCTTTTGGCTTTGTTTCTTGTCGCCTGGATACAATTTTTCCTCCTTGTTTTCCCATTTGAATTTTTGAATTCGCGCACTAAATTGTCACATTTCACTGTTTGGGTTTATCTTATATAATTTATATATACAACTATTTTCCCATTCTTATTACTATATACAATTTTCAATAATAATTGCTTATGACATGACCCAGTTGTTATTCTCTCACAATTTCCAATTTTCCATTTGACCATCTATTCCCTGATTGGCTATTCTCATCAAGAGGTTTGCTGTTCTACCATTGGCTACATTTAGTTATCTACAATTTCATATACTGTATGTTTCAAATTTATAAATGTGTTGATACCTTTTTATTCATGAAAATTTTGTAATTATTTTTTCTATTTTTAAATTTTTTTTTTTTTATATCTAACTGGTTTTTCATAACATAACAATATATATATATATATATATATATATATATATATATATATATATATCGGGTTTGGGATGGTGAAACTTGTTAAAATTTAATAGAGGTGTTGTTCACATGTTAGTCAATACCTATGCCAAATTTTAATGATTTCCCAATTCAACTGTCTCGTGGCGGTACTACCTCAATGCGTTTCTGGACAAGATTCTGGTAATTGTATACTCCTCCCATTTATCTCGTCACTCTGTATATTTCGGCAATGCCGATCTGATAGCTGTCATTGATGAGATATTTGTCGAGTGATTTCGAAAGTTTGTTAGTAGGACAACGTCGGTGGGTTATACTGTAGTTTTGTACCGAACCATTCTAGAGTAAGATTAGTGTCTGCTTGGTTTTGCGAATGATGCTTGAATTGGTACGCCAATTTGGGACTAAGCATGGGCACATTTTACAGCAAGTAGAATGGGTTTCTCTGGGAAAATTAGTTTCGGATTAATAGTGAGGTGGCTTAACGAAATTACCGTTACCTGGCGGATAAAAGCACCAAATTTGGTAGGAAGGTACCTTAGGGTATACTAATAAATGTTAGCCTAGGAGCCCTCTGGAATTTCTAAAAAAATTTATGTACTGCTCTGAAATCTAAAATGGCCGATAAATACGTCAAAATATCACGTTTAACACAAGCTATTTCAATATAAATTTGTAATAACAGCGTCAAGCCAGCTAAGTATAGTACAAACTCAACTTAGGGTAGTCTACATATTAAATAATATACAATAAAATATATCCCTATCATTAATTACAGTAATTTATAAGTATAAATGTAACGCTAATAAGAGTTCCAAAAAAAAGTTATAGCTATTCTTTCCATGGAATTTAGTATGCAACAGTCATTGTAAATTACACTTACACTTGTATAGTGGTGAGCAGTCCAGATTGGCTTTCCCACATTTGCAGTTGCTGCAGTCTCCTTTGCAGGAACATTTAATCAATTCACGGCATGACCGGGAAACCTCTGGAATTGTCATCCAAACTGGTACCCATGACTCTAAAACCTTATCCCAAGCAGAATCGTGCGGTGAAGGAATCACTTGCTGTGTTTTTGTGCTAGTCGTACAAATACCGGCTTCATAAACTGCCCTACGGATATGTTGTAGAAGAGCATCCCCAGTCGATGGAAGTTTGTCCATTGCTCGATTCTTCTGACAGAAGAGCTCCTTTCTTAACTGGTTGATACTGTTGAAAGGAGTGGTTTCATCATACAGAACAGCAGTCAGACGCTCCAGCTTCTTGAAGTGTTCGGAGTCAGCTTTCAGCAGTTGGAATGGATGAGTAGCTGAATACACAAATGTATCAGTGACGTCTTGAAAAGCTTGCCCAAATAGACTCCTTACTCTTACCTTTGAAGGCGGAGGTTGTGTCACAACCAGAGAATGAGTGAAACACAGGTAGTGTTCGTGATTTCGACTCCCCCAGGCTAATACAGATCGCGTTGATGTGGAAAAACCTGTAATGCTTGCCCATGCCAAAGGCCATCCATGTATCGGCCAAAGTCACTATTAGTTTATAGAATGTGCCAATAAGTATGACAATCACATTTGTGTCTACAGTACGCACAAAAATACTCTTTGCCCCTAGCTGAAGTGAATATAGTACATGAACCACAATCCTTGTATCTGCCTCTTCATGATTGCAGTTTTCCATTGGTATGTTCGAACCGATTTGTGCAACTGCTTTCCCTGATGTGACAAATATATCTTTGCCTGGTGGCCATTTGAACTCTACAATCTTAAAAGTCAAAAAGTTGAATAATTCCGTCTTGTTCATTTCGTGGCAGTTTGGTGTTGCCAGACACTTTCCTTCTAATCCCTTCACCTCTTTTTCCCCCGGTAGACCCCTTCAAGCTGTCTGGAATGTAGGTGTCCCAAACAACATCTAACCTTTGGGAATTTTCCAGCTGCTTATAAAGGTGAGGTAGAAATATCAGCATATTGATTAAAGGTATCCACACTTGTAGTGGGCAGGCAATGGACGATGACTGAACCGTCTAGAAATTTGGAGTCATAAGTTGAAGGGGGTTCTGATTGACCTGGCTATCCCAGCCTTGTTAATTTGCAAATGCAGCAAATATTAAAAAAAAAACAAAAAACACATAATTTTTCCAAAATTTTTCGAAATTTCAGAGGGACCCTAGGCTGAAATTAGTGAGTATACCCTAAGGTACCTTCATACCAAATTTGGTGCTTTTATCCGCCAGGTAACGGTAATCTTGAAATGCAGCTCTAAGCCACTTGACTATAAGTATTCGTGAACGAGATCTGGTAGAGATCAACGTACTAGGTTGAATTCGTAATGGTGCGAGACAGCCGAAAAACGGTTGCATAGGTAAAAAATAAATACCGTGAGTCTGAGGTTTTATCGATAGAAATTGATATTTTTGCGAAAGTTCCGCCAACCGAGAGGGATTATTCAATATAACGACCCATTTTTGATGATTGAAACGATTGGAATCGAGCATTGTGGTATCACTTTTTAAAACTCGGAATAGGTCAAGAATATGAGATCACCCAGTATTTTCACGAAATTTCCATAAGTGCTTCAAAACATGGTAAAAACAGTATAGCAATCGACAATTTTGCGCGGAAAAGATGATATTAGGAGATACGGCCCCCCGAATATCCATAAAGAGAGGTTATGGGATATCACTTTTGGAAATTATAAACAATTTATTTTTACACTAAAATTGTAACTGCACACTCCTTCTACGTTTTAGTAATATTAAACTCACCTTATTTTCGAAAAAGTAATGAAAAAACTCCGATTACTTTTCATATAATTCTACAGAAGAAAAATCAAAAATCAAACGTTGGGGATTGTGTTATGTTTATCCAAATCCCGTGGATCTTGAAGTTTATTGATATGAGACGTTGCTTATGTCTCCAAGGGGCAAATAAAGTACTGAAATGCGACATACATATTTAAGCATATAAATTATAACTATTACAGCATGAAAAAACGATCTGATAGTTCTGATGGTATGTATCAATAGAAGTTTGAAATGCAAATAATATATCACCACATTTCTTGGGAGTGTCTAATAGCTTTTGAAAATCAAGCATGAAGTTGATGTGCCGCATTTAGAAAGTTACCAATCAATTTCTTACGTGAAAAGGAGGAACACAACCTAACCTAACTTGGCTAACCCTGTTACCCAAGTTGAATGCAAGCTAATCAACCTTACAAGTTGACGCGCGACGCTTCGCTCCGCTCGCGAACATTTCGATCGAACCAATTTCTTACGTAAAAAGAAGAAACACAACCTAACCTAACTTGACTAACCTTGTTGTCCAATTTGAAAGCATGCTAATCAACCTCACCAAGCAACGCCTTGCTCCAACCAATTAGTTACATAAAAAGAAGGAACACAACCTAACCTAACTTGGCTAACATTGCTATCCAAGTTGACAGCAAGCCAATTAACCTTACGAAGCGACGCTTTGCTGCAGTCGTAATCATGTCGTTGGCAGTATGAATTCTTTAGAAAAATATTGGTGGCCCTGAAAAGGGCCTTTTTTTAAAGTAAAGTGATTCAATAATCTTCTTCCAATTCACTCTGTTCATCTTCATTCGCCATATGGCCTGTTTTTGGGTATCGTATAACCTCCCAGCTAATTTCAAAAACTCCCCAGTTATGAAAAAATTTAATGTACATTTTAATGTCTACATCACGAATATTTTGCGAAAAAAATTAACAGAAGGACAAGTTGGAACCCATTAACACATTCTAATATTGAAGAAGCCAAACCACACTTTCTCAACTTTAAAAGGCCATCATTTCCAAATTATATTTTTCGCTCTTAAATTTCGATTTCTCATGTGTTTTCATTGAGTTTTGAAGCACCTGTGATAATTTTGAGATTATTTTGCGAAAATCCGGATTGGTCCAACTTACTTGAATAGTTGGCAGCGTGGCATATCCATAAAACGCCAAGATCAAAGCACAATGCAGCCACCAATATTTGTTTTTTGACATTTCATGTGAAAAATTAAATGAAATGTAATCAAAGTTTTTTCACGACTTTATCGAACATTAAGTGATTTTAATATCACATAAACGTTAAATGAGTGTACAGTTTATATTTTAGTGTAAAAAGATATTCTTCAAATCAGTTTGCAGTTTCCAAAAGTGATATTTCATAACCTCTCTTTATGGACCTTCGGGGGCCCATATCTCCTAAAATTATCTTTTCCGCGCTAAATTTTCGATTGCTATACTGTTTTTATCGTTTTCTGAAGCGCCTGTGGAAATTTCGTGAAGATACTGGGTGATCTCATTTTCTTGACCTTTACCCAAAACTCTTTCAGAGGAATAAGAGACCAGGTATCGTTCTACACGGCCCCAAAGGTTGTGGAAATTGGGAAACACTTTTGACAGTTTGGTGACGTTGGACGTTGGACTAGGGGTTTTTGTGCCTGGCGGTGTGTGGAGATTCTTCTTATATCTGGCGGAATTTCTGTTTGTACCTGGCAGAGCGTTTTGTGCCTGGTGGAATTTTTTTCACCTGGCAGAGCGTTTTGTGCCTGGCGGAATTTATTTCACCTGGCAGAGTGTTTTCCAGTACTTCTTCCGTTGTTAGATTTAGTTGCACGCAAGTCATTGCTGTTAAAACGTTAATTGATTCATTCGGCCCTATTGTCGATACTAGTTGTTCTCTTTGTTTTAAATTGTTTACTGGTATTGATATTCTCCACCAACGCGCCCCATTCCATTCAATTTCTGCTATTTTCAGCATCTTGACGTTTGGTTTGGAATAACTGTTGACCGTTATAACCTATGTACTCCTCTGATTCATCAAATTAGTCATTGGGATTCGATCTTGTTTTTGTTTTTTTTCAACAATAACTGATAGATTGTTAATTGTTGTGTGAAACCTCTGGGGTATTGGGAGATAAATCTAGCTGGCGCCCATTCAAAATCTTATCAAAACAACAATTGTGGTTGAACCACTCCCATGTCCACTGTAGTGTAGCCGCAATACCCACCTGTTGAAAGTTCTTAGTTTGACAGGCGAGTCTGTGACCCTATGGAAATTTGGTAGGATGAGAGAGAAATTCAAGATGGTGGACGAATATTGTAATTATGTGGGGGTTTTCGGGGTCGGAGATTATGATTATTGATTTATTGCAGATTTAATGAATTGAAGATGGCAGTTTCAGGATGGCGTGATACGCCACTGGTCTATTATTGAGGGGTCACTCCTTCAACTATATTCCAATAAACGCTAAGGACTACCTCAGATATAGCGTTACTATATTTGATTAATTTTGTTGTAAGTTGCTCGCCAAAGTTGTTATTCTGACGTATAGGGAGCATCAATTACTTGTAAGTAATTGAACCGAGAGTAATCCCGAGAGCGGCTTCGAGACAATATCTCTTTCTCTCCATACTTGAGAGTGTGGGTTTTTTATCTAGGGAGCACGTACCGTTTCTCAGAAAGTGTGAAATAAAACTCTTGGGAATGCATAAGAAATATACATATATATTTTATAAAAGTTACAAAACACTTCCATCTGTTCCAAATGCTGATAAAAGATACAATGGTCAAAGAACAGTTGAGCGTTACCTTAAGTTAGTTTTGGTCAGTCTCAAAGTCAAGTAGACTGAATATAAGTAAGAATGACATCACATGTTAAAAACGACTATTGGTAATTATTATTTGAAAACTATGGGAACATAAAATATGGAGATACATTTAAAAGCACATAAAAATTATAAATGGTTCAATTTGCCCAAGCATAAGATACAGAAAAATATTTGAACTCACTCCATACCACCAAGTTTCAACACTTTTTCACTTGTTATTGGTTTTACACGATAATGGTTTACTTGGATTATTATTTTAATTATTTCCGCGCAAGTTGTTTATTTACTTTTGAATTTTAATGTATGTTCGACTATAGTTGTATGGATACTGTTTTTCTATTAAGTCGGGAACTGTCGACTAGAGGTTGTCGTTGACTTATCTCTTCTGGAAGCGTTGATAAATAATAGGTAATTTTGGAAAAAACTGTTTACTAATGAATTCACTTGGTTCGGTCATTACTCGGTTTACCTTGATTTGAATATATTCTTTCTTAATAGCTTCGTAAGTTCACTGCAAAACGACTATATTCGTACTCTTCTCATCTTTATTTTACTATATTTTAATCGAATGGAATCTAACCTCATTTCGAGAGGACCTGATACTTGCACAACGTCTGTACACCCTTTCACGTGATGGCTTTGATCGTTCGCGGGTCAAAATTCCTAACATCATAGTTATCTTCCGCCCGTCATAATAAATCAGCAGCTCAATAATTAATGGCTCGCTACTGTCGCCGAAAGAATATAAAAAAAAGATTAATGTATTTTGTAATCGGGTTGCACTTAGCGAGCTGTCACCACCTATTAATTTATAGCGCATTAGTTTACATAATGAATTCCTTAGATATGACTAACATCGGAAGTGATGAGTCATTGATGAGTCATTTATGACTCATTTGTAAAAGGGGTGATTTTTTTCCTAATGCATTCCTATGTCGGGCGGGTGACAAGATATTTATAACGGTCCTTTGATATCAGTTTTGGTCGCGTATTTGACATCAGAATGTATTTTCATTCCTAGTGAATTTGTTTTCTGGCTATAGAGTTCATATTTAGTTATCGTGTTGTTTCCTATGCTTGAAAGTTTTTCTGTACTTATGGGGGCATGACAGGAGTACGAGTAACCTTTTAGATGGTCTCCTCATTGAAGAACTAGATAGCTCAGAACTTACAGGATGCATTAACAAAAATGCATAGATTAAGGTGTAAAAGCACAAAATAAAACAATGAATAAAAAAAACTTTTCAAAAACAAACTTTTATTCAAATGCACTGAGAAGTAAAAATAATTGCTTTGGATGTGCGACCTAGGTTATTCCTTGAGATGTAACTTTTTTTTAATAATGTTTTTATTTCCGATTATATCCATAGTGATTCCAAATCTGATGCCACGAGCTGCGCTGTTACTCCCGTAAATATTACAAGTTGTTTTGACATACATTATATACATAAGAAATAAATTCATGAAGCCATCACCAATCTGGATGTGAACAAGGGTCCTGGCCCAGATGGAATTCCTCTTCTTTTCCTCAAATTCTCTAGTGAGACACTTTTAGAACCTCTCTTCAGTATATTCAACAAATGTTTGAAAGATGGACAATTCCCTACTAGTGGAAGATTGCCCAGGTAGTCCCGGTGCACAAATCGAGCAAAAAAAGTGACGTTTCCAATTATAGGCCCATATCGCTTCTGAACCACTTGGGGAAAATATTCGAAATCATTTGGACTAATCAACTCTTTCTTCAAACCAAAACTTCAATTAGTGCACAACAACACGGTTTTTATGAAAACAGATCTATTCAAAAAAAATTTCAAGAAACACTAGAAGCAATGGACAGAGAATACTCAACTTGTGTCGTGCACACCGACTTTTCAAATGCTTTCATCAAGGTGAACCACCCTACCCTTGTAACAAAATCCTCTTCACCAGGAATAAGTTTCCGCCGTATATTTAGTAATACGACGGCGCTGCTCGCAAGTTATGAATCTGCTGCTCTACACACACTACTCAGCCGCTTGCACGCTCTCGGCCGTTTTGCTGGTCATGTTTGCAAATTATTTATTACCTATTTCGCAGCGTTTTAACGCAAAGTGAGAATAGACGTTTTGTAGTCCTATACTTCTACTTGCAATATGTTTTTGAAAAATTGAAATCGGATCACCTATGACGCATGCAGGCTTGCTTCAATAAAGTGCATTACATTTTTTTTCTACATTCATGCAAAAAACAAAACTTCATTGAACTATATTCAGTGAAAAAAGTGGTTCTTCATTGCACTGTGCAATAAAATGTTTATTGCATTCATCTGTCATTCTACATCTGTCATTTGTGATCATGACAAACATAAACGTCAAATCGACGCAATTTTTAGTACGCTTTTTATTTTCCTACACTTAGTGCCATCTGAATGGAACATTTTTTGGTTTTTGCATGAACGTAGAAAAAATATTGTATGCAACTCGTGCAAAAAGTGTTTATTGCACTTGACGTGTTGTGCAATAAACACGTCGAGTGCAATAAACACTTACTTTTTGCACTTGTTGCATAAATGACTATAAATTACTAAGCCTGAATTTTTTAAACATTTTGATTTTCTACAATTCATCCATCGAGATCATCGAGATTGCTTCCATAGTTTTCATGTTACAAGCGAAAAACGAAAAAAAATTGGTAATTTTAGGACAAGTGAGTCAAGCGTAGCATTTATCTACGAACCTCGATGTTGAGCGCACGAGCAGCGAAGCTGCGAGGACGTCAACCAGGCCAGTGATTAAATGCGCTTAACTCACGTGTTTTAAGGTAGTTGTCGTGAAATCCACTTCCAATCAGATTGCGTTTATATCCATACCACTTTCAGTTAACATTATTACCTGTATCATATTAAATTTTTGGAATGATTTACCTCATCAAAAGCGAGATATAAGGCTTCAAAGTTGCAACGTTTAACACGTAATCCCTATTGTGGGCTACCGCGGACACCACATTTTAAGGCATAACTAAAAAACCCCATTCAGATCTTTTCAAAAACTAGTATATTATTAAAAGGTAAGTAACGAATTCTATAGAAAAAATTGAACACGCGTAGCCATACAGTTATTTAGTTATTGCCATAAGAAGTTTCTGAATTATTGAGTATGAGAAGTGCAAGAGAGGGAATGCTGAGAATCGTGCCAACGCCTCAAGCGAGCGCTCGTGATTCAAATAAGCGAGAGCACAAGAGTCTTGCTGTTTTTAATTGAACTGTGTTTTGGAATGTACATATTTATGTATAATAATTGTGAATAATTGCGTTAATATGTACTTATGCATTTTAAACAAATTACAATAGGATTTTTTTTTAACGATGAATAATTCTATAGCTTTTATTCAGAATTGAAAAATACAAAATCAAAGTTTTAAATATAAAATAATATCAAGATGAAAATCTTGATTGAAGCCCGGGACTCGAAGTGATGGCGCATTTGCTGTTTCAGTTGGAGGAAAACCCGGAAAAACCCACAACACCATCAGAAATCAGATCATCAACTTTCTCATAGAAAAGGACACATGCTCCCTGGGAGCTAAGAGAATCAATCTTGGAAAATACACGGCAGTCATCGAAGAGGTGCCAACAATTAGAATAAGGGTGTTTGCAATATGCAGTATAGTGTCCATTGGAAATGCTGCCGCTATGATTAGATATGGCGTAGATATCATAAAGAGTATTCATTCCATCCTGAGCAGAATATTGGTCCAAATTCAAATTTTGTATGGGAAAATTAATCACATTGTCCAATTTACTGCAATCAGTCGAAGAAACACGTTTCAAATGTATAACTAAAATTTTTGGAAATGTTTGTATACGAATCATCTTTTTGAATTTCCTTTTCATTCCACAGTATAGGCTCGCATCGTTAGTCAAAGTCTCCTCTTCTGTCAACAGTTCAATACATTGTGTTAAATTCTCGACTTCGTTTGGCAAGTCTGGAATAGGGATTGAAAGTACCCAGAAAGGTTCAAAAGTAACGGAGCAGTAATTACAAAAAGTACATCTCAATATAGACTTCAGCTGACCGGCAAATATATCCACAATTTTGGAATTATGAGTAGACAGATATCTTGTCCAAGAAATGGAAGCTTTCTGATTATCATTCGTGATAACAAAATCGTTTGGTGATGGATGAATCTCTGCACTCGCCTTGTTTAAATCTTCATGTAAACCTACCAGAAGGTATCTTAGAAATTCTTCCGAATCTGCTGGGACGTTATGATCGAAGGAAGGAGCAAAATTTCTGAATAGACGGACGAAATGTGAAGTATCCACCATTTTTCGAGAAGAATCAGGACTCCAGATATTTTCCATCAAAGATATAAAAGATTTCACTAAATTTCCTTTCATTCTTGATGTTGTAGTGTTTAAATCCTCCATACAAAAACCATTCTTGAAAAATTCCAACAAAACCTTGATGTTCGAGAGACACTGGATCATGCTATTCATAAAACAGGTATTTCCTACATTCTTCAATCCTCTTAGGCCAAATGTAGAAATTGAGTCTCTTGTTGGTATGGCATGCTCACTCATGTTCAACGAAGAATCCATAGGTTCATTGTTCCTGTAATTCAAATAAGGTGATAGAGAAACTGATATTGATTTTTTGGAAAGTACTGAGTGATTATCTTTGATAACTGATATGTATCTCGTAGGAAAATTGGGACGATAAAATAATTCATCCAGTGGATGCGATAGAGGAATTGTACCCATTACAGAAGAAGCATTGCCCCTTCGAATTGCTATACTAATCCTTTGTATCAAAAATGACGTTGAACGTTTATCTTTTGTAGCGCGGCCCACTCTCCTCCCAATTTCATGAATAAAAGACAGAGATTCAGGGCCAAAGGCACCAAAAGTTTCGACAGCTATTGGATGGAAAAGATAATTCTTTCCAAGATTCTGATATTTCTTTCTTTTTAATTTCTTGCTGGATATTGCTGCAGCACCTGCGGACTTGGAAGTATTTGAGGTTTGCCACATTTCCAAGGTAACAGCGTCATACCATCAGGACGTTTACCATCATCTCGGCTAGTTCCAAGAGGTTCTAACACAGCTGGAATACCTGCCGATACCATAGAACGTTTAATGATATCATTGACTTGATAATGTCTGGATAAACGACCTGCACTTCTATGACAGCTCAAACCATGAGTTCCTTTTTGATTCACTTCACTACCACATATACATTTATGAGGAATACAAATATCTAAACCCAGTCGCAGTCCAATTGATATTCTGAAAGATTCGAAAAGGTTCCGAGAAAGCCAAAGGAACATTCGCCAAGCTCCGGATTCTTTAATACTAACAGATTTCAGACCTTTTTAAAAGGGGGCCCAGGTTTCTGAATGTTTCTCGTAGCTGGTGGCAAATCTAAGTTGGTTTGTAATAACCAAAGAGAGACAGCTTCATCAAAAAATGTATCAGTCGTTTCAGAAAAAGTTGAAGGGAGAATAGAATCAATAAGACTGGATACACTACTCATGGAAGCTAAGAAGGCAGGTAAAGCTAGGGAAGAAGCCAAACGGAGCCCTAGACCTCCAAGATTCACCGGAAGTGTTGCCTGTAACCAAGAATTTTCATTAAAAGAATTACTAGTAACATTTTCCAAAGTATGGCGCATTAAATCGTCGAAATCTTGAAGCTCATTGATACTTTTCCAAGATGGAGAACATCTGAGGGTATACATAAATTTTGGTATAGCGAGGAAATTCCTCAAGAGAAAGAATGAGATGTGAGTTGGTAGTTCATTCAGACGGGTGGAGAGTAACTGCAGAGAGTCCTTTTTTTTCCTAATATGTCCAGAAAGAGCATTTATAGAAAGGGGCGCACCAAGAAGGCTGCAATCTGACTTTTCCAAAAATTTTATACCAGGGGCTAATGATTGGAATTAGGATTCAAAATCAGTTTTTGGGTCTAATAGTGAAATCAGTTCGCACTTATTGAAATTAAGTTCAAGACCAATTTGTTTCGATAGGATGATAACCTTATCCAAATCTTCCAACACTGTATTGAAATCTCCAGCAATGGAGCCATCCTCTAAATACCAACAGTTGAATTCAGATGACAAACTCTTTGTCAATTCTTCGATTGTGAGACAAAATAGTGCGGGTCCCAAAGGGTCACCTTGTTGAACACCTCATTCAGAAGTTATTAAATGATCACCAAAATTCAAATATGATGATGAGTTATAACATTGATGTACAAAAGGGTATATACCAGGAAGGTTATCTCTTACTTTGAGGAGCATGACATTCCTATCAATCAATCAATTTCAAAAACACTTTGGAAGAAGGGTCTGGATGTTGATTGATGTATCTACGAGCTGAATGAGCAACTGCTTCACAACCTCCTGGGGTACCGAAACCAAACTGTAAGGGACGTAGTGAAGAACCAAGATCTTCTTTGATTTTCATGCAGTAAAGTTTTGCTACTAATCTGCGATAAAAAGTACCAACAGCAATTGGACGAATACCTCCATCTTTTTGTTGAAGTGCACAGAGAGAAGCACCAAAAAGTAAAGAACATATTTCTAAATTCACCTTGCCAGATGAAAGAAAATTACATAAATTTGTGATTGAAGAAATAAGTTTTTGACCAGCACTACCAGAGCTATGACTGATCATGTCTTGTATATGGCTAGGTCTAAGGGAATCCAGACCACCTGCAGAACCGGTACTAGAAGATTTTATAGCTGCTACAACATCTTCTTCTGAAACTTGGAGAATTGAATGATTTGATAAATCTTGATTGATATCTTGAAATTTCATTCTGGAGTCTGAACGAGGATGTTTCAAACGAAGTTCCGATAAAGTATAATCATCGTATTTTGCTAAAGTGTCGCTGGAACTCAAAATCCTGATAGCTGAAGTAATGTCTCCATCTGCGATTTTATTCAAAACTATCTTTGAAGAATTTCGGTTATATTTTTTGGTATTGAAATGTTCTAAAGGAGATGTACTTATTGTAGGATCAACCTTTAAATTTAGAGTTTTTATATTCCTCTTGATCAAAGATGCTAGAGATACTTTACGAGTTTCTTTTGAACTAGGTACAGTGAATGAACTATATGAAAAATTCAACAGATTTTTCCAACTATCAAAATAATTCAATTTTTCTTCAATTTCATTTTTTTACATGATATTTCGTTTCCCAAAGGCTTTGAATGCAATGCAAAAAAAACTTTGGAATCTTTTGATTACACGATTATTTACTTGATTTAGATGAATCATAATGAGAATTTTCTCTAGAACATTCTGGTATTGCTGAAATTTTGTGAGTTTTCGCTTTGTGAATTTTTAGGCCCTAAGAAGACTTGGAACTCTTATTATATAAATCACAAGAATGATAAATAATTTCATTATCGTTCATAATCTGAGATAGATGTTGAGAGTTAATTATTTTACTTAGCTTTTATTTAGTAAATCCTTTTTCTTTTCCTGGAATGATTTTCGAAAGGTTCCACTGCATTCGCCTCAAACGTCAGGTATACTTAATTGAAATTTAATATAACAACTGTCAATTTTATTTTCAAAAGGCTGGATTTTTCCAGACGGGAGTCGGAATGATTTGATTTTATCTTCTTCCAATGAATTGACCAAGGCAAATAGTTTATATTGATATCCAATGGTAGTATCTTCTTTATTTTCTCGATTTTTGTTATAATTTCGAAGAGCTCAAAATGTCACGACTCACAAAATTCATCTCATACTAAATAAAATGTAGCGAGTAACGGCAAACAACAGTGCATAAACTTTACTTTATTTATACATTCGTACAACACATGTACGTATAACATATATATTAAATTTTATATTTTCACATTTGGCAGAGATTTGTAAAGTGTCATCAGTCATGCACAATCCAGATGTTTCTGAATCAAAATAAACTATGGAATGATATATTGGTATTGATTCGATGTTTTTTAATAATAGTGATGATGCTCTTGATTGGTTAATTTCTTCGATTTTCATAACATTTCCTTTTTTTGGTCTATTCAACTCTGCGCAACTTTTTTTCTCTTGATGTTAGCATCAATCTTCTTTTTTTTATCAAAATCGTATCTTTGAGCATATGTAGCTGTATGACTACCTGGTTCCAAATTATTTTTTTTATATTCAATAACGATACCTAGCCAATGTTTTTAGGGCAAACTTGAACAACTAAATGCGAGCGATAGTTGGATTGCGACGTTGCCAAGAGTCCAGTCATAGCTCATTTGCTGTATCACGCATGCTAGTTGCGTTTCTGAGTGTACAGGTCCCTTGAAAAGATCCCTCGAATTCAGCGTTT
Organism: Gonioctena quinquepunctata; assembly: GCA_018342105.1. Classification (NCBI taxonomy): domain Eukaryota; kingdom Metazoa; phylum Arthropoda; class Insecta; order Coleoptera; family Chrysomelidae; genus Gonioctena; species Gonioctena quinquepunctata. The sequence continues at coordinate 519,390 of JAFIRS010000116.1, read as the reverse complement.
GAACATGTATCGCGTCGCGCTACAACCGAGCGTAATTTTTGACACTGTAGCACGACAACTACTTTAAATCTAATTTTTTCCATTTTTCCAATTACTAAAAGAAATTAGTTTGGAATTGTAGCATAAATAACTATTGTGTCATTGACTAGCCGAAACAAAATTGCAACCAGCCTACTAAGAAAAAAAATCTGCGCTACCGTTGCTTGTAATGTATTCAATTAGGAAACCAGGAACTCGATACGAATAATTTGACACCGTTGCTGCGCTATGAGCAATATGTCGGACGGTTGTTTATTGGTAACCTAGGTAACACTTTTAATCACTTGTGAATAAAAGACTATTAATCACCAGTGATTAAAAGTGAAACTTTTCTCATTGATTTGAGTTGAAATATCACATTTTAGTCACGAAATGGAAAGACATGACATAACTACGAGTCGTCTTTCGTATGATGGCACAGTCGGTTTCCTGGTACTATTTTTGTCACGAAAAAATCTCTAATGATTGGCCTAAACTAGGATCATACTTGGCTTCCTAACAGAGAACTGAGGAACATATGAACAACATCGGACTTGCAGAGGAAACCATCTGTAGGTTCTATCAGGAAGATGAGAGGAAACCTCAGTGCACGTACTATGCCAGTGCGAAGGCCTGTTGAGGCTGAGGTTTACAACGCTAGGGGAGAAAAAACACAACCCCCAATACATGGAAGAGCTAAATGTGCACCTGTGGAGTCTATTGATAAGGACGGGACTGGACTAGGAAATCTGAGGGCACGCACACTAGATCTGAAAACGTCGCAGTGAAGAGGCTCCTAGCCCACAAGTCCAAAATAAAAAACTACAATCTAGAGATCATTCATTGATGATCATCACTTGGTTTTGGTTGAAATGATACACCAGCTCTCGAAGAAATTGATACCCCTTTAGGTCTGTATTCTGCTTTGTTTTGTGCGTGAATGGTAAACTGATCACTTCCACTGTCTTTCAGATTCTAGGAATGTGACACATCGAGTGCATCGGAGAGGTGTGAATTTGCTCGAGTTATCTCGGTAAATCTTGAAAAGTTTTGATCTAAGTTCCGTTGTTAAGCGGTCAACCTGACGTTTGGGTATGTTCAAATAAATTTTGATTGAAGTTGATTTGTGGCATGACACATACAGTGCTTCTCAAAAGTCCCCTTCCCCCCTCTTATTTTTGTAACGATTATACATAAACAAGTGAAATTTGGAAACTGAATATTAAAGGTTGTAAACTTCCCTTCTAGTGATGATAGATGACGAAATCGTCAGAGAAGACGTTACAAGGCCATTGTGACCATTAATTTTAAATGAAACCCTACGGCAAGTGACACCTCTTTTAAAAGGTATCGAAAAAACCTATTCAATGATACTAATATTGTTTGTGTTTATGGCAAATTTGGCAACTCGCTTTTAAAAAATGCAAAGCTGTGATTAATTAAATCAGTTAATACTAAAATTCCAAATTCAAGCTCCGCCTCTGGATGGTTGTCAAATTAGCTGACGTTTTTGTTAGTCTCCCTAGTTCGACGTTTTTGTGATTGTCCAAGTTTTTGTACATTTAATAATTTGTGTATTGTTGATCGAACGTTTAACGGTTTTAGCAGCTTTTGGTACTTTTAATATTTTTGTACATTTTAATAATTTGTTAAACTGTTGTGAGCCGAACGTTTAAGTGCTTCAGGAAGCGAAATGGTACGTGCTTTAAGTGATAAAGTGGCAGCGATCCTAATTCTTGGTGAAACTGGACAAAATATTCATAGAGCAGAACGCATTTTTAGTGAGAGGTTTCCCGATCGCCCCGTTTCGAGGACTTATTTAAAGGAGCTTCTTCGTAAGTTTGAAACAACGGGTAGTATTGATGATTCGAAAAGATCTGGCAGACCACAAATTTCTGATGAGAAAAAAATTGATATACTGGCAGAAGTAATAGTTGATCCTACTTCTTCAACAACTTACGTTGCATCTACCTGTGAAGTCAGTCGAAGTACAGGACACAAGGTGTTGAAAAAAAAAAACAAATTTCATCCATACAAATTAAAAATGGTTCATCAACTCTCAGACGACGACCCAGACCGAAGACTAGAATTTTGTGAAAATATGGAAACTAAAATTAACCAACAGCCAGACTATGTCAAAACAATTTGTTTTAGTGATGAAAGTACTTTCTATCCAAATGGAAATGTAAATACACAGAATGTGAGGTATTGGATTGACGCAAATCCTCACCTGTTTCGTGAAACACATACCCAATTTTCCCAGAAGGTGAATGTTTGAGCAGGTATCCTAGGAAACCACATCGTTGGGCCTCTTTTTTTGAATACCAATTCAACTGGTGAGGTTTATCTGGAGCTGTTGCAAAACGCAATAGAACCGTTAATCCTTGAAATTTTGGAAGATAATCCAGATGAATTCGGCAATTTAGAAATAACATTCCAACAGGATGGTGCTCCTCCACACTATTACGGTGCACTAAGACGGTATTTGGATGAGGAGTATCGTGGTAGATGGATTGGACGACGAGGTTCAACAGAATGGCCAGCTCGATCACCGGACCTCACACCTTTGGATTTTTTTCTGTAGGGGTACCTTAAATCGAAGGTTTACGCCACTGAACCTGACAATATTGACGTTTTAAAACAACCTATTGTTGCAGAATGTGAGGCTGTTTCCGCAGACACATTTGCAAAAGTACGAGAAGAATTTAAAAATAGGATATTTCACTGTCAGGAAGTGAATGGAGGTCACTTCGAGCAATTTCTTTAAGTAGATACTGATTCTTAAATCTGTAATTAATATCATACTGAATGGAATTTAAATTTTAATGTTTACTAATGAGCCATTAAAACTGCCATAAACACAAACAAAATTAGTATCATTGAATAGGTTTTTTCGATACCTTCTAAAAGAGGTGTCGCTTGCCGTAGGGTTCCATTTGAAATTATTGGTCACAATGGCCTTGTGACGTCATCTTTGACGATTTCGTCATCTATCATTACTAGTAGAGAAGTTTACAACCTTTAATATTCAGTTTCCAAATTTCACTTGTTTATGTATAATCGTTCCAAAAATAAGAGGGGGGAGTGGACTTTTGAGAAGCACTGTATAGGAAAACGTGAAAGTGATCTATCCGGTTTGAAAATAAAAATAGAAGGTAGTGAATGTTGAGATATGGGTGTGAAATTAAAGTAATAATAATTCATTCCTGTACTATTTGATTCGCGTGTTATTCCTTTCTCGTGCTATTGTATAAAGTTACACGTTTTTTATGTTGTGAAATATTAACATGATTTGACTGATTTACAGTTTTCAGCATCAGATTGTAACCTTACGGTGTGACATTTTCGAAAGTATACGATTGATCTATTGTTAGCATACATTTTATTGTTTCGGATTTTTTTCATCTTGTTAGTAATCTGATTAAATGCACTGAAAGGCGCTGTATATTTGATCGGCGAAAAAGCGCTATATTTGACGTGTGAGCTATTGCCTAGTTATGGGATATTTATTTTAATACTATAATATTCTCATGACATTGTTTCGGAACACATAGTGATCCGAATTGGACGCCGCTGGTATCCCGAAGATGATAATATAGACAAAGTTCTTTGGTACAGAATGGTTACCAGACATCAGGAACGTCAGGAATGATTACCAGATATCAGATCCTTTCAATCTATCAGTCGAATCATGAAGCAGAAATGTCATTAATACTTCTAAACTTACCAAAACAACTCCGATTTCGATTAAAAATCAGACACATAGGTGATAGGGCTGACAATTTTTCAAACCTCAATTTACAATTTTTGAAAACTTTCCATTTCCATATTGGGTCCGGTTTACGAAAAAAGTAAGACATAGAGGTTCTAGGAACCGCTGAATACGAATACATTGTCAAAAAACAGTTTCTCTTTCAATTTTTCCAAAAATACTTGTGAATTATACAGGTTTTTTATATTATTTGTATATTTATCGCTATTTTTCATATTAATGTCATCAGACGTGTTTCTTGAAATGAACTATCAAGTTATTGAATGAAAAACTTCCCAACATTTCACTGCGATTTGAAAATTGTGAGTGATAATGTTTTTCGCAAGAGAAGATAAGTAAGTTTTTGAGGTCGCTGATTACGAATATCCTTTCAGAATAATTGTGATTTAACTATTAATATTTGGAAAAATGTGGAAGTCTTTATTGATGAAGTCATTTGAAAGAGAAGCAAATCTAGAGGATTAACGGGGTCAGAGAATACATATCTAAAAAGTGTGTATGGAATAAATGGCATTTGAGTACAGTATGTTTTTGTATATACAAATTATTAGATATAACAGCTATTTATGTAATAGTAAAGTACATAATAAAGTTCAATTATGTAATCGTTGAATAAAAAGTAGGGTCCAATAAATAAACGAATACATAATTTCGCGATTTACTCGGCAAAAGTAAATCTCCTGCTATCTTGGCTTGTTGTTTCATATTTTCGGGCATGTTATCTATTCCTGTTGTAATATTCATCTCTAACATACCACCGTTATGCGAAATTTCAGTCTACAATCTTTGAACAATTACGGTCGTCGCCTAGCAACGCGCCAACAAGCAACATTCTCTCTCGGAGACGTATATGGCCCAAGCGCTGTTGCCGCTTTGTTTTTTAAAGTATTGGATTTATAGAACAATATACGATACCTTTTTTGGTAGAAAAAATAAGACAATTTTAACAGTCGAACATAAAGCTTTGTATGTTACTTTTACATAATTGAACTTCATTATGTAGTAGCTGGTTTTCGTTCAAATACAGAAAACATCTATTTATTTGATCGTGTGATGTTTTATTTGAAACGGCTTGAACGTTTCTCAATCAGAATTTTGTGGTCGCTGATTCCAAAGATATTGCTGCTCATGATCGTAAAAATTCCATTTTCCCATATCTCAGTAACAGGTCAAACTGAAATTGAGAAGAAAAAAGGTTTCCAATTCACGGAAAGTTAACAGGAAAACTAAAGCAATGATTCTAGGTCCAATGAATTTTTATAAATTACAGTTATATTACCAGTTTACGCTGGCCAAGTCAAGTAATGAGATTGGCAACCAACAAATAACAGCTTAATAGCACAGTAGTAGAGTGTTAGAGCGCCCAGTGATGTGGCTTGGCCGAAAAAAGGGCCAGAAGTCGTTTTTTCGTCAATAGAGAAATTTTGAAAAAAGAAAGTTTTTTTGTTTTGATAGCTATTGCCTATAACATATAATTATTTTTCATAATCATACAGATTTTGAGAATAAATACATATTTTTTTTAATTGCTTATATTTCCGAAACCGTTGATCGGATTTTGATAATTTTTTTGTGCATGGAAAGCATATTAACTGTCAATTGTAAATCAGTACATTTTTTATACACAAGATGGCAGACAAGTTAAAAAAATTTATCAATATCTGTGGACTTTTTTTTTCAATATATTGAAAGAATTTATGAGCGCTATACTATGAACAAAAGTAATGCTTATAAATTTGACATTCTATTCTCATGACGAATAGCGGTGTATCATTTTTCAGTAGAAGATTACGAGATTTGTTACATTCCTCAAATGCAAGTTATTGTAATTTTTTTTAACCAATTTTAGGTAGATTTCAATAGAAATTTGTGAACAAACAAAACATTATTGTTTTTTAACATTTCTCGATTTCAGAATTATATTCGTTAGCTTCATTGATGCAATTTCGAAATCAATAAATACATTCAGAAATCTACATTTCCGACTGGCCGCGCCATCGGGATTTTTCATTGTTATATTCATTATAGACTTATATTTATCATAACAGGATTCTATAACCATAATACACATGGATATAACAAATATACTAATAAACATTTCCATACATATAATTATTTTGTTGCTCTCAGGTTCTTAACAATTTTTAGGGAAGGAGTAAAAAGAGACGTGACAAAGATGTTTTTCAATTTTGGTATGCTTGTTATATATACAAATGCAATAAATTCTAGTCAAGGCGAACATTTATTTTCAAAACAACACGAATTTTTGTAAAAATATATATACAAATTTGTTTTTTTGTATTTCTTTGTTTTTCAACCGATTTTTACAACTGATACGTCAAACCACTTCTAATGGAAAGCTTTTCCAGTTTCATCATGGATACTTTACATAAGAAGTTGTGTTACAATGTGACAAGGATTTTCAGAATTATTCCTTAATGTTCATAGAATTCAGTGAGAAAAACATGCAATATTGATACCCCTCTGTCGTTGTCAGGGGCGTGTCGTGACGGGTAAATTTCCAAGTGAGACTTACTGGGTAAGCCTTGTTATATCATATCTATATACCAGCTTACTGGACCAAGGTGGTCCTGGAAAGATCTAGCCTATGAAACTTTCTTATTTTTTTCCTCCTCTCAAAATAAAGTGTTTTCGATTTTTTAGTGCAAAGACCAAAATGGCCTCAAATTTTTTTCTGAACTATGTAATACCACTGTTTTTATCCTACACGCAGATGTGTTTGGTTTCTTCCAAAAACGATTTTTGACTTAGTTATAGCCAATTAACTGTTTCTACTTTTTTCCTTCAGATCTTGGGGTCATTTAAAGATTTAATTAGCATATCTTGAGGATGATATGAGAATGTCAGATTTGACCACTTTTGGCCGTTTTTTGGCCAAGCCAGATCACTGTAGAGCGTCCCCGTTCCGGTACAGTGATTGACATTTTTTTTTTCAAATTAGTAGATTTGTAAAGAATACAATTTTGCACATTCAGCCATTTGGTTTCTAAAAGAGACTGAACAAACTTTTGATCTCAATAAATTAGGACAACCCTTCGAGATCCAACTCGCTCTTGACGATTTTTTCCAGACATTTCGCTTTTTTTTGCCTCTCCTTCTTGTCACGTGTACTACGTAGTAGTTTATAAGATCGTGTGTTCTTTATCTGATATATCGGGTGGCTAAAAAAACACTTTTTACAGAATATCTTTTGGAATTTTGTGCTATTTAAAATCGTTGGAGCCAGGTTATTTTCCTCGTGCTGGAATACGTAATATTGGATGGAACGAAACTAATTTTTTTTTCAAGCATTGTTTGTTGAAGAAAATGATAAAAAACTTCCACATTCGCTTTGTGATGATGGGAAGTGCCATTTTATCATGCTAGGTGTTAATTTTATCACTATAGTTTCTATTGTAAGTAGAATTGGGTTGAAGTGGATACTGCTGGATATTCCTCAGCGATATTGCCATCTACCGAGATTTTCTAGAATGTACATTGGAAAATATTGCTAGTACTCTTCTGTAATCTTTAAATGTACTCCTATTGTTATCTTGATATAAAATTTCTAATTGAAGATAGCAACCGGTTATCTTGTTATTTTCAAGTCAGGTTTTTCGAGTGTTTTTTTATGTAATTTTTAGTGGTTGGATATAATATTCTGTAACATTGAAAAATCTAATCGATATGCATTTCGATAATGAGAAGTCAATTTGCTCTTCGATAAACGTAATCATGTTTGATAAGTCATGAGTCTTGAATTCTGCCGACAATGACCCTTTAAAAAAAACACTTCTTCAGTTTCCCAGCATCATTCAATCCCGAATTGAGAATTTTAGTAAGAGAAAAACAGTGTACATACGAGAATTAGAAAACTGCAATTGTCAGTGATTATTGTGAGTTTTCAAAATTGAGGAATATTTCCTATCAAAACTATATAAAAAAAACAGAAAATGACCTTTGCAAAAATCCACTTTTGGAAAAACACGAATTCCAAAAAAAATGGTTACAGGTTACCATCCACAATGTTGTATGAAGAGGAAGTTGGCACAAAAAATAATGAAATTGTAAGTATATTTGCAGAATATTACAATTTGAATTTTTAGAAAGAAAAGTACACATTAATAACTGTACCATTAATATGAACGGAATCATTGATTTGATTTTTTCTGTTCCTTGAAAACTGACATTTGTGCCCGATGGTGTTCCATTGACTCTATTGAAAAAAAATCACTTCCACTTCATATTTTATTGAACTTACCACTAAGTAGTGGTAAATTTCCGGAATTTTGGAAAAAACAGCATTCTGATCCCAATCTACAAATCTAAGGAGAAGGATAAGGTTCAGAATCATCGAGAAGTTTGCAACTAATCTGAAATCTCAAAACTCCTTTATTGTCATATTACTAAAGAACTCATTGCTACAATTCTGGAAAGTCAACAACAACAAATTTGTTACTATATAGTAATTTCATATTGAATGCCTTAGAAAAGTGTTTGCAAGTTGACTCAATCTACACCGACTCTTCGAACTCGATATAGTCAACTATGTTCTCTTATTAGCAAAATCACTTGCTCTAGAAATTAATAGAAATGTCGTTTCTTGGAAAATACTTTCCTTTGTCTCATTCATATGCAGAGTCCGCCAAAAACTTGGAACCTTATGGGATTTTTTTAAATATTAGTTTATCAGAAAATTTCAGTCTTCATAAAAATTGCTGCATTTTATTTATCTAGTTAGTTATCCAGTTCAGTCCACCAATTACTAATTTCAATAACTGCTTAATGAGTTGATTTCTCATTACGCAATTATTGAAATTAGTAATTGGTAGACCTAACTGGATATCTGAAAATTTCTTTCAATTGCAAACAACTTTTTTAATAATTTTTTTTCGATATTTTCGATAGTAATGTCACTTTATCCTATAGTGAATTTAGAATATCGACCGATTCCTGCCCAACCGCACGCCACTGATAATAACGGCTGGGCGCGTATTTAGTCAAATTGAATGCACCAACTTTTATGAAGAATGAAATTTTCTAAGAAACTAATAATAAAAAAAATCCCATATGGTTCCAAGTTTTTGGCGGACACTGTACATGAGTTCTTAATTAAGACTGGAATAGAAATTCAAATTTCCACTTTCAGATTTTTTCGAGTTAGGGTTACCATCAAAATATCTATCAGGTGTAGTTCAATGTCCAGCTTTAGCCTGGGAAGTAGTTGTTTTCTTTAGACATTCACAAAAATAACTCATTATTTTTTCACTGAAAAATATTTCTATTCAATATTCAATTTAGAATGTTTTCCTTTTCAACATGAATACCCCCAAGAGGTTATCTTGAAGATACTGAGTTTATTTCTCAGTCGCAGATGATTCCATATCTGATTTTATGAACATACTGTTCATATTATGAAACAAATCAATCTATCATACCCCCATGACAGGTTATAAATGTAAAAAAAACTGATTTCAAAATGTCACTCCAAAAGAAATGTTTCTAACATTTTTCCAACTCTTCAATGTGAGATCGCTTCTAGAAAATGTGTTTCCCAATTCTTCCGGTCTTCCTGATGATCGTGGAAGCATGAAATTTTCGTCGCCAAAAATCTATTGAAGACTAGCGTCAATGTTACAAATGATTTCTGGTGAGTGCTGCTTCTTGAAAAACATTTTTCTTTGTCTCATTCATCTATATGAGTTTTTAATTAAGACTGGAATACACAATCAAATTTTCACAAATTTTTTTCGAGTTAGGGTTCTTTCAAAATATCTATCAGATGTAGTTCAATGTACTTTAACCGGGAAAGTAATTGATTGCTGTTAGATATTCCCAATTATATCTTCTTTTATATCGTGGATTTTTCCATTCACAGAAATAAATTATATTGTATATTCAATTGAGAATGTGTCCTTTTCAACAATTAAAATGCCGTAAGAGGATATAATATCTGTAGTTTCAGGGTCTCGTTTAAATAATTTATCATGACCCCTTTCTATATATAATATATGAGGAATCGTCATATCTCATATAATATATGAGAAATCGTCATATATGTTTTTTTATATGAAAATATATTGTTGGAAGCTTTGAAGGGGTCATGAAAATGAACTTAGTGATGCTTATGCTTATACAATTTGAATGTTTTTCATTTGAACTTTTAGTATGGTTCCATTGAGACACGAGAAATGAGACACGTAGTTGTCAGAAGTTGATTTCTTCTGTACCGAACAAGTAGAAACGGGACCCAACTGGTTCTATTTTATTTTGTAATATCTAATAGAAAACAACTACTTTTCAGGCTGAATCATACTATGGATGTTGAACTGATGGATATTGTGAATTTTTTTTTCCAATATAAGATTGAAAATATTTCTCTTGTTTGTCCTATCTTATATCTCATGATATCAACATTGAATGAAAATATGGAAAAAATTATTTTCATTGTCAGACAAAGAAGGATGCACAAACATAGTGAAACATTGAAACAATTCGTATATATTCTGTCAAATCTTCAAAAGAATAAGGAAGTTTGGTCAAATATAAAAAAAGTGTGGGTACCGAAAAATATAAAATAAGCAATTAGGTTTGAAAATATATGTTGAAAATATCCGACTCTTTATAATCTATACAGATGTGGTTTCCATCCACCTTCCTGATTATATTGCAAACAATTCAGTTTTACGTCGAATTTGCTATGAAAAATTATTGTTGGTCTAACAAATTCCACATACTTCTTCATCGCCCCCGGTAATTCCTTCAGTTCTCCACTTCTTCAAAATCGATTGTGATGTAAATTAGTCAAAATTTCTGAGGAATGACTATATGATACCTGTTCCGAAACGTGACTGAAGAGTCCAAGTCCAAGTTAAAATGACATCTGGTTCAGATTTAACGGCTATAATTAACATTTTGGCAGCCTAGAGGAGGGCTGTGAGTGATGATTTTGAAATTATACTGTACTTGAGGATATTACAGCGGTAGATGAGAGCTGGCGTTTAATGCATTGGCGTTCCGTCGGTACAAGGTACAAAAATAAACATAATCAATTGAGGAGCAACTGAGCAAAACGCATTTAGTCCATAATATGTGATTTCGAGTAAATGACGAAAAACTAGTTGAATCAATACATAGGGAATTATTTCTTTTTGCTCAACCTGGTTTTGTATTTATTGCAGTGTGATCAAATGAACGAAATTTATTTGAATTTTGGTTACGAAATAATAATTCACAATCTTCCTTCAGATCAAGATGTCCATCCCTTGATGATTTGTTCAACTACACGAAATAATTAACAGAAATCTTTCTTGTGGATTTATTGCAGTGACCAACCACTCGGTGGATTTATGCCGGTTCGTTCAGTCAAACAGCAGATTTATATCATTTTGCTTGGTATTGACCAAAATAATTTACTCCAGTAGTATTCACTCGAAATATGTTAAAAACGGACTTAATGCGTTTTGCTCAGTTGCTCCTCAATTGAAAGATTCGTTTAGGTTCATTTCGTGTATATTTAAATGTTTATTTATATATATATATATATATATATATATTGTTATGTAATGAGATATTGGATAAAATATAATTGTTTTCATATAATGAATGAAGCTAATATTTTTCGTGATTCTTTAAGAGCCAAATTTATATGATATAAATAGATATTTCTGCCCCTGTAATAATAATTGCCAGCGAACGTCACTGTTCTCTCGTCACGCTACCAACAATTATTATTTTTCCTTGCCACGGCTAGACAACAGTTGGTACGCTCTTATCTCAAAAGGTGGCCGGTTCAAAGCAATAGATACACTGCCACTGGTGACTAACTTCAGTTTATTGAATGATCTTTGTTATGTTAGTTGATCATTGTGAGAAAATAAACAACCAAATATCAAAAAACAATTATCTCCTTTATTCAGGAAGACTTAAAATTACCTGGCCTACGAGAAATAACTTATTACTAGAGTGAATCAAACAAATATTCACGAATAATGATGATAAATCAGATAATAATAATAATAATAAATGCTTTTATTGAAAGGTTACATACTCTGTACATAGAACCTAACAAAAGGCAGGATTCAATATCTGCGCATGAAACATCATTGCAGAGCTTGCTCTTCCATCCAACCATCTGCTCTTCCATCCAACCATCTGCTCTTCCATCCAACCATCAGATCATGGATAGATAAACAGAACCTCACTTTTCGTGAATGTAAAATTTTCTGTTATTATTCAAAGTAAAGTGAAATAGCGTTCTTCGAATGTGCAATTGGTTATTTGTGAAATAGTTCTGGACCCGAAATACACTATGAAAGTTTTTATTGCTGGTTGGAACTGTTGGTGTTCAAACTATACCATAAAACAGGATGTCTCCCCTGTTCATTCGCTGTCAGGACTGCAATACCAGTATCAGGAACGATATAGATGAGGAAATCAGCATCAGGATTCGTGGCTATATTATATCATAAACCTAACATCTGTTTTAGTTTCCCAAATGATGGAATTATTCCATTTTCTTATTAATAAAATTTGTGTGTGCTATCTGATTGGAAATATTTTTTCATCTCCTCGAGGCTTTGTTTTTCTGTCGCTTAGATACATCTTTTTCCTGTTGTTTTCCTATTTGAAATTTTGAATTCGCGCACTAAATTGTCACTTTTCACTGTTTATATTTATCTTACTCAATTTATATATCGAGCTATTTTTCCATACTTATTACTATTTACAAATTCTAATAATAATTGCTTATGATACCCTCTCGTTGCTATTCTCTCACAATTTCTAACTTTACACCTGACCATCTATTCTCTGATTGGCTATTTTTCATAAAGACGTTTGCTGTTCTCTCATTGGCTACTTTTAGTTAGCTACAATTTCATGTACAGTGTGTTTCTAGTTTATAAATGTGTTGATTTCCTTTTATTCTTGCAAATTTTGTAAAATTTAGACTTTTAGTTGTCTTTTGAACAATTATGGGTTATGATAATTTTGACAGTGTATACAATTGATAGTTTTATCGTACTTTGACATTTTGTATCTATCCATATTATACAAAGGCTTATAAATAAATAGAATTCAAAAGTTATTCAAAAAAAAATCTCTTGGAACTAATAACTAATCAATAATTATTCTTTTTTGTGGTTTATTTCTTTTTATATAATAATAATAATAAAAAATTTTTTGTTTAAATAAATAATTATTTATATATATAATTAATTTACTCATTTTTCTGAATTCAAAGGGGTTATTTGGATCACAGAGAAATCATTGACTAGCATCGTTAGTTCCAGCATACCAATTTCCTTCAACAGATGAAGGAGTCTAATACGACGGAGTATTGGCGCCATCCTACCAGTATATTTTTTTATTAGAAAAAATCTCAAAAATTTGAGAATAGAAGTAAACATTTTGGGAAAAAAATTAAAAATTTCGAGAATGAAAGTAAAAATTTTGAGAATAAAAAGTGAAAATTTTGAGAAAAAAAGTCAATATTTTGAGTATAAAATTCAAAATGTTGAGAAACAATCTCAAAATTGTGAGAAAAAAAGTCAAAATTTTGAGAATAAAGAAGTCAAAATTTTGAGAAAAAAAAATAAAAATTTTGTTTAAAAAAATATAAAATTTTGAGAATAAAAGTCAAAATTTTGAGAATAAAAGTAAAGAGACCAGCATCGTTAGTTCCAGCATACCAATGTCCTTCAACAGATGAAGGAGTATAATACGACGGCGTATTGGCGCCATCCTACCAGTATATTTTTTTTGTGAAATCTCAAAATTTTAACTTTTATTCTAAAAATTTTGTGATTTTTTCCCAAAATTTTATTCTTAAAAAAGGAAAAATCTCAAAAATTTTAGAATGATAGTAAAAAATTTGAGAATAAAAAAGTCAAAATTTTGAGAAAAAAGGCAGAATTTTGAGTATAAAAGTCAAAATGTTGAGAATAAATCTCAAAATTTTGTTAAAAAAAAAGACAAAATTTTTAAAATAAAAAGTAAAAATTTTGAGAAAAAATCTAAAAATTTTGAGAAAAAAGTCAAAATTCTGAGATTCCAAAATGTTGAGAAAAAATCTCAAAATTGTGAGAAAAAAAGTCAAAATTTGGGGAATAAAGAAGTCAAAATTTTGAGAAAAAAAAATAAAAATTTTGAGAAAAAAATATAAAATTTTGAGAATAAAAGTCAAAATTTTGAGAATAAAAGTAAAGAGACCAGCATCGTTAGTTCCAGCATACCAATTTCCTTCAACAGATGGAGGAGTCTAATACGACGGCGTATTGGCGCCATCCTACCAGTATACTTTTTTTGTAAAATCTCAAAATTTTAACTTTTATTCTAAAAATTTTGTGATTTTTTCCCAAAATTTTATTCTTAAAAAAGGAAAAATCTCAAAAATTTTAGAATGATAGTAAAAAATTTGAGAATAAAAAAGTCAAAATTTTGAGAAAAAAGGCAGAATTTTAGTATAAAAGTCAAAATGTTAAAATTGAGAAAAAACAAAATTTTTAAAAAAAAAAGCCAAAATTTTGAGAAAAAAAAAATTTTGAGAAAAAATCTAAAATTTTGAGAATAAAAGTCAAAATTTTGAGATTCCAAAATGTTGAGAAAAAATCTCAAAATTGTGAGAAAAAAAGTCAAAATTTTGAGAATAAAGAAGTCAAAATTTTGAGAAAAAAAATAAAAATTTTGAGAAAAAAATATAAAATTTTGAGAATAAAAGTCAAAATTTTGAGAATAAAAGTAAAGAGACCAGCATCGTTAGTTCCAGCATACCAATTTCCTTCAACAGATGGAGGAGTCTAATACGACGGCGTATTGGCGCCATCCTACCAGTATACTTTTTTTGTAAAATCTCAAAATTTTAACTTTTATTCTAAAAATTTTGTGATTTTTTCCCAGAATTTTTTTCTTAAAAAAGGAAAAATCCCAAAAATTTTAGAATGATAGTAAAAGATTTGAGAATAAAAAAGTCAAAATGTTGAGAAAAAAGGCAGAATTTTGAGTATAAAAGTCAAAATGTTGAGAATAAATCTCAAAATTTTGAGAAAAAAAGACAAAATTTTTAAAATAAAAACGCCAAAATTTTGAGAAAAAATCAAAAAATTTTGAGAATAAAAGTCAAAATTTTGAGATTCCAAAATGTTGAGAAAAAATCTCAAAATTGTGAGAAAAAAAGTCAAAATTTTGAGAATAAAGAAGTCAACATTTTGAGAAAAAAAAATAAAAATTTTGAGAAAAAAATATAAAATTTTGAGAATAAAAGTCAAAATTTTGAGAATAAAAGTAAAGAGACCAGCATCGTTAGTTCCAGCATACCAATTTCCTTCAACAGATGGAGGAGTCTAATACGACGGCGTATTGGCGCCATCCTACCAGTATACTTTTTTTGTAAAATCTCAAAATTTTAACTTTTATTCTAAAAATTTTGTGATTTTTTCCCAAAATTTTATTCTTAAAAAAGGAAAAATCCCAAAAATTTTAGAATGATAGTAAAAGATTTGAGAATAAAAAAGTCAAAATTTTGAGAAAAAAGGCAGAATTTTGAAAATTTTGAGAAAAAAAGACAAAATTTAAATAAAAATGCCAAAATTTTGAGAAAAAATCTAAAAATTTTGAGAATAAAAGTCAAAATTTTGAGATTTCAAAATGTTGAGAAAAAATCTCAAAATTGTGAGAAAAAAAGTCAAAATTTTGAGAATAAAGAAGTCAAAATTTTGAGAAAAAAAAATAAAAATTTTGAGAAAAAAATATAAAATTTTGAGAATAAAAGTCAAAATTTTGAGAATAAAAGTAAAGAGTAAAGTAAAGAGTAAAGAGTTCCAGCATACCAATTTCCTTCAACAGATGGAGGAGTCTAATACGACGGCGTATTGGCGCCATCCCACCAGAATATTTTTTTTGTAAAATCTTAAAATTTTAACTTTTATTCTTAAAATTTTGTGATTTTTTCCCAAAATTTTATTCTCAAAAAATGAAAAATCTCAAAAATTTTAGAATGATAGTAAAAAATTTGAGAATAAAAAAGTCAAAATTTTGAGAAAAGAAGTCAGAATTTTGAGTATAAAAGTCAAAATGTTGAGAATAAATCTCAAAATTTTGAGAAAAAAAGACAAAATTTTGAAAATAAAAAAGTCAAAATTTTGAGAAAAAAAAAATAAAATGTTGAGAAAAAATCTAAAAATTTTGAGAATAAAAGTCAAAAGTTTTGAGATTCCAATGAAAAAATATACTGGTAGGATGATGGCGCCAATACGCCGTCGTAGTCTAACAAAGTCCATCTGGCGTCCTACTCTTCTTCGAACTATCCAAAGAAATACTTTTGATGATGGTATTGATACAATTCTGGAACATTAAGGAATGGTTTGCTTTTCCTTTTGTGATGTCTCAATTCAGGAATGGAAAGAGACCGACCTACATATATGTTGATAACTATTTTGTTCATGGGTTCAATTGAGTTTCTACCTAATACGAGAACACCAACTATATTAAATGTCTCTTATTTCGAAATATGTACAATTTTATAGCAGAATGTGTCTTGAATAGTTCGATGGACTACTCACTCAAAACATTTGGCAATAGGCGAGGACACGAGAAATTATTATCGCTATAAATATGCTTTTAAATACATAGCGCCTATACAGTGCTTATCAAAAGTCCCCTACCCCCTCTTATTTTTGGAACGATTATACATAAACAAGTGAATTTTTTCTTTTGGAATTTTGAAATTTTTTGAAAGGTTGTAAACTTCCCTACTAGTGATGATAGATGACGAAATCGTCAAAGATGACGTCACAAGGCCATTGTGACCAATAATTTTAAATGGAACCCTACGCCAAGCGACACCGCTTTTAAAAGGTATCGGAAAAACCTATTCAATGATACTAATTTTGTTTGTGTTTATGGCAGTTTTAATGGCTCATTAGTAAACATTAAAATTTAAATTCCATTCAGTATGATAATAATTACAGATTTTAGAATCAGTATCTACTTACAGAAATTGCTCGAAGTGACCTCCATTTGCTTCCTGACAGTGAAATATCCTATTTTTAAACTCTTCTCGTACAGCCTCACATTCTGCAACAATACGTTGTTTTAAAACGTCAATATTGTCAGGTTCAGTGGCGTGAACCTTCGATTCAAGGTATCCCCACAGAAAAAAATCCAAAGGTGTGAGGTCCGGTGATCGAGCTGGCCATTCCGTTGAACCTCGTCGTCCAATCCATCTACCACGATACTCCTCATCCAAATACCGTCTTACTGCACCGTTATAGTATGGAGGAGCACCATCCTGTTGGAATGTTATTTCCAAATTGCCGAATTCATCTGGATTATCTTCCAAAATTTCAAGGATTAACGGTTCTATTGCGTTTTGCAACAGCTCCAGATAAACCTCACCAGTTGAATAAGTATTTGAAAAAAAAGGCCCAACGATGTGGTTTCCCAGGATACCTACCCAAACATTCACCTTCTGGGGAAATTGGGTATGTGTTTCACGAAACAGGTGAGGATTTGCGTCACTCCAATACCTCACATTCTGTGTATTTACATTTCCATTTAGATAGAAAGTACTTTCATCACTAAAACAAATTGTTTTGACATAGTCTGGCTGTTGGTTAATTTTAGTTTCCATATTTTCACAAAATTCTAGTCTTTGGTCTGGGTCGTCGTCTGAGAGTTTATGAACCATTTATAATTTGTATAGTTGAAATTTGTTTTTTTCGACACCCTGTGTACTGTACTTCGACTGACTTCAGAGGTAGATGCAACGTGAGTTGTTGAAGAAGTAGGATTAACTATTACTTCTGCCAGTATATCAATTTTTTTCTCATCAGAAATTTGTGGTCTGCCAGATCGTTTCGCATCATTAATACTACCCGTTGTTTCAAACTTACGAAGAAGCTCCCTCAAATAAGTCCTCGAAACGGGGCGATCGGGAAACCTCTCATCAAAAATGCGTTCTGCTGCATGAATATTTTGTCCAGTTTCACCAAGAATTAGGATCGCTGCTACTTTATCACCTAAAGCACGTACCATTTCGCTTCTTGAAGCACTTAAACGTTCGGCTCACAACAGTTTAACAAATTATTAAAATGTACAAAAATATTAAAAGTATCAAAAGCTGCTAAAACAGTTAAACGTTCGATCAACAATACACAAATTATTAAATGTACAAAAACTTGGACAATCACAAAAACGTCGAATTAGGGAGACTAACAAAAACGTCAGCTTATTTAACAACTATCCAGAGGTGGAGCTTGAATTTGGAATTTTAGTATTAACTGATTTAATTCATCACAGCTTTGCGTTTTTTAAAAGCGAGTTGCCAAAACTGCCATAAACACAAACAAAATTAGTATAATTGAATAGGTTTTTTCGATACCTTTTAATAGAGGTGTCGCTTGCCGTAGGGTTCCATTTGAAATGATTGGTCACAATGGCCTTGTGACGTCATCTTTGACGATTTCGTCATCACTAGTAGGGAAGTTTACAACCTTTAATTTTCAGTTCCCAAATTCCACTTGTTTATGTATAATCGTTCCAAAAATAAGAGGTGGGGAGGGACTTTTGAGAAGCACTGTACAGTGCGCGCATAAAGTATGGAAACATGAAGATATATTTGACACCCCGTGAGATACAATAACCAAATTTTGGTTATGTATATCAGACGGACCAGCGATTTTAAATTTTATATTTTCGACGTTGTCAAATGTACAGATCTATTGTATAAACATTTATATATATAAATTATAGGAACTGTATAGAATCACCACCGAATAGTTTTATAAGATTTTTGTAATAATCAATCACAACTTCTATTCTTCTATTTTTTTATGGGAACTGCTTCCTCATTCGTAATAAAACTTTTTTATCGCGTACAGGAACAATATAAAATTCTGCAGTTTCTTAATGTATTCCACGGAAAATAAATAATCTTACCAATTTCACAAAAGTGATTTCTTTGTTGTTCTCGTGACAATTAAACATGTCAGGATTGATAATGTCTATACTTCGTATTGCGGTGGATCGCTTCTGCTTATTTATAATAATTAAAACATCGTAAATCTAACTATGAAGTTGATTTCGACTGCGGAGTGAATTTCACTGTGGATTATATATATTTCTTGAATTTACCAAAAATAATTTAAATTTCTTTTCTAGAACTTTTTTACCAATTTCGTGACAGTAAACTTTTCTGAGCATTCATTTTTCTTTTTATAGCTGAGGAATAGAGATTTTGTATGTTTTAGTTTTTGCCTTCAGAATGGTAATCACTAATATGCGATTCAATATGGCTTCATGTTGTACAACACTTTCATCACAAGAACAGTGTCTATATGGCTATTTAACTTCGTTGGTGATTTCTATAACATAGTCACAATATATATTGTCTTTCAACTTCACAGAGACGAATTATAAAAAATTAAATTAGTTCTTCCGATTATTACTCTGAATTCTTTTGAAGAGTATGCAAAGGTACAAATGATTTTTTTGACAATTATTGGGATACTTGGTGTTAGATAACGATTTAATTCGAAATATCTTTCAATAATTACATTGTGTGGCTCATCGAATATTCAGAATATATCTTTTTCAGCAACCGAATCAAAAGTGCATGGCCTCTTTTAATACCATAATTAAGGACCAAAGTTTCATTTCAAGTCCAAGGACGAGATATACTTTCAATGCTAGTGCTGAAAGTGTTGTCTACCAACACATCACATTTGCACTACATGAATTGAAGAAGGTATTAATTCCAATAAAACAATGTACCATTTTCTTCAAACGTCAGAAATTGTTGACATTTTATGTCTCGCAATTCGCGAAGTCGAATTCTGACATTTTCGCCGGTAACAGCGAATGTATAAATGTTGTTAGGCAACGCTACCAAAATATTGAAATCAATACATTTCAGTCGTTTCATTTACGAATCAAGTTACCAGTTCAACTGAACCATCTCCAATGCGCAAATCAGCCTTGTGGCTCGTTCTTCATATATTACATTATGTATCTGCTTATACCTTGATGACGCTAGCCTGATAATGGAGATGGCCTTGATTTAGGAAAGATACACCAATAAACATCTGAGTTCTGAAATGCATTTTCTCAAACACTATTTCAGAACTGTATTGGAATGATTCAGCAAACAGTTTAGAATCATTCTCAACTATTCCTGACCAATTAATATGGAGCCGTAAAGTAAATGAGTTCGATATGGAGTTCGATGAGTTCGAAGTTAAAGATACAAAAAAGTGACACTTTCACGATCGCCATCGGATCCGTGTCACCTGAAAATGTTTGTGGCGACTTTTCGTTCCTAAAATCATAATGTCCCAAAATGTCACTGCGTTTCAAGAATATAGCCCACAGCAGAAGTGAAAAATAAAATTAACAATAGTTAGAGACAGGTTTGCCATCCTATTTTGTATATATCTCCACAAAGCTGAAAATTAAGATATGATATTGAAAAAGTTAGTAGAAACGAACATGAAATGCCCAAAATCTCCAGGATTCAATGACACGTTACAAACGAATGGCAATAATTATTATTAATACATGTGTAATAATGCAGATACAGGTGGTGTTGAAAAATAACCGGCGTTTGTCCTCATTCCCCTTTGAAGTTTTTGATGAATATCATATTTTTTTTATTTTCTAAATCAAACTGGATCCTGTCCTGTTCTGCCTGTCGTCCAGGAACACACTTTCATCAACGCCCATGCGTCAACGTGTTGTAACGCTGCCAAAACGGCTCCAAAGCAACTTTTACGAAATAAAAGTATCTTTTAGCAGCAGTTTGCTTGTGTGTTAAACAACGGAAAATTCTGCTTTTGTATAACAGCAGGTCGTGTAGCACTTATACAGCTAGCAATGTATTTGCATCACATTAGAGCAGCTCAAAACTTTCGAAAACGTATATGCATTATTAATAAAACTAGACCCTACCTATCTATTTGGCTTTTCTGGGACACAGTATATTCCAATACCCATAGGTTTTATTTAAGGCAACTCGTATATGTTGAAAATTATTGGCCAAAACTCATATTCTGTATATTGGTAAACCATCCATGTTCACATTGACAGATATTGTTCAAGGTAAATCACTGATTTAAGCCAAAGCCTATCTCAAACTAACTTCGAAACCATGATGCCAATAGTTGCCAGTGCCAACGTCTGTAATTGTTACTGTTTGATACGTTTTCAAAAGCGTTCTAGGATCTCCAAGAAGGATGCTTGCGAAGCGTTTATTGATATTTTTCAATAAATCTTTCATAGCCAAATGGGAGATCGCCCATGATCTCAGATGATTTCTGAATCTTTTTCCATCTCAGAAATAACATTATCTTCTTCCTCGTTAGAATAATCCAACTCTGAAACCCAGCTACTTTCGGTCACTTCGGTATCATTTGGTACGTTTGCTGCTTGTGTACCACATATGCCCAGAGCTGGTTGGGTATTGATGAGTTATTAGATCAAAATTCTCTTCATTATCCAGATTGTTCACCTTCATACGAAAATTCGCAGTGTCGTGTAATTTTTTCTGATTGTTGGTCTTAACTTTTCTGCGGAAAGCACCACTTTCATTTTAGTTTTTTCCATCTGCTTATTTGTGTTATTGATGCCATTTTACATGTACACATACTTGAGAAAACAGAAAGAGACCGAACTAATATGAAAAACTACTGTAACAGTTTCATTTTATAACAGTGATTTTCAAAATCATTTTGTGTTCAATAACAGTTTATTGTTCTATCACTGCTTTGTTAGACCATTCAGGAGCATATTATTCGTACTGTTATAGAATAGTTATTTATCCGTTCTTGTCGGGAGCATATCGCTTCCTGAAGTAAAAGAGTATCACAGGAAACACCAATACAACAATGTTTTAATCTGTTGATGAATTTTTATAAATCATTTATAAAACTATCTGCGAAAGAACAGAACAGTACCTGATAATATCACTACAAAACTACTAGAAATCACTTTGGTCCTCTAAGCTAAAATGTATAACTTGAATTGTATAAACGTTTAAGAGACTGTTTCAAGTTTATTCTTTAAGATGTTTTATAATTTCACTCTAAGAACGCTCTCAACAATGATCTAAACAACAATTTGGTTTCAAAGAACAAAATAATCATGTTCGCAATGTTAATTCAACAGATTGGCTTTTCGACAGTCGCAATATAATGCCAATGAAACTGAATTGTTCTGTTACCTGAAAATCACAAAGCCAATTTGTTAGTTGGGTTGTGCATACTAACATTCTTACAACGAAAACAATTCACAGGAAAAACGAAACCTGAAGGAAATCAAAGAAAGAAGGACATTTTAAGACTCCATGTCAATGCGTGTTTTTATTCATGTCAATGGAGTGTTCTCAAGTTTTGAAAACCCACCAAGATATCGTGATTCATTCTGATCATGAGTTGATTAATGGGGAAATTACTTTGAAACAAGATTTAATTCTCCACACGGAATTTTTTTCCAGTCATCTTGACGTCAGGATCGTCGAGATGAAACTAATATCAACACATTTTCTCGGTATACCAACCAGATAGCGAAGGAACATATGTTCTATTTTCCCACATCAAATAGGATATTCGCGGAAAAATTTGCACAATTAATCATTTGAATGAGTTCAGCCGTGAAAATATTAAAGTCATATGTTAGATTTAGTAATTCTGTGGAATTTATCATGACGAAAAATGCGTGAATTACAAATGATTCATCTTTGACATTGAATATAAGGTAGGTCATTCCAGTGCGATTTGATTTCTCCCGAGAAAGGCGGTGGAAAAAAATGAACTCTCCCATTGTGATAGACCCAGCTTTACCAAATCACTCTGAAACTCTCCCATGCATAGTTGCATGAAATACTATAATCCAAGTATATAATGTTGATTTTTTCCAAAAAAGATAATATTCAAAAATAACTTATTCAATCAATATTTAATTTTCTCTTCATCTCAATGATTATTATAATAATAATAATCCTTTTGATTCCAGGAAAAGTTGAATACATTAAGTATCGAATTCACAAGTTGGTGCCATAAAAATTATTTGGTGGTGCATACAAAGAAAACTGTTCGGATGCAGTTTTATTCCATGACAAATAATTTTTTTTTATAACTTTCATCTTAGAGTAGGTGATGAAGTGACTGAATCATTAGATAACATCAAATTCCTTGGTACATATATCGATGGTAACATGACCTGGGAGTCGGGTATAACTCATGTCTGAGAAAGTTAACAGTGGGTGCTACGCAATTAGACAAATGAGGTCCAATTTCAATAGAGCCCACAACTTTTAAATGTTTATTTTGCTCTTCTATATTCCCATATTTCCTATAATATTGGTGTTCGGGGTTGTACCACAAAACTGAATGAAATATTTGTGTCCCAGAAGAGGGTTATGCGACTAATATATAGAATAGATTGCAGATAATCTTGTAGACCCCGCTTTATTTGAGACTAAAGTTATGTGCGTACCGTGCATTTCTATTTACAAATGTACTCTGTTATTCCAAAAACAGATACAGAATTATAATCAAATCTGTAATTTCCATGCACATCCTATCAGAAAAAACGAATTGATAAGACTTCAGAAACATTCATCTCGTCTGTATGAAAATTGTCCGTCTTACAAGGGGACACAATTTTATAATAACTTTGCCCAATGTTACATATGTCAAACTAGTTTTGAATTTAGTTAATAGCAACATAATTCTTTGTCTAATGTTTAATCTGTGCATACGCTTATCACTATGATATTTTTCGAATATTTCGACAATAGAATTGAAGATTGAAAAGTTATTTATGCCAGTGAAGTTTTTTAATTTTTCATCACTACTTATGAGTTCACATAGAGTTAAACCTTCTGGCGTATTCACTTGAACCTCACTATCTCGGTAGCTAGGTCCTGGAAGAACAACTTCTGCAGTGTTTTGGGAATTGAGTAAAGCTAATAAAGCCTCCGCAGCTTCTATGTCTTGTGCATCTTCAACATTACCAGCATTCTCACATAAAGGAAACATTTCACTTGCCTCATTGTTGTTTGGACTTGCCTCATTCGTTGTAGATGTTTGCCTAGTTCTGGGGATTCTAGAAGATGATCCTGAATCTGCTTCATGTGGAAGTTTTGGCAAATTTTTTGAAGGACCCACCTTAGGCTTCAATGTTTTGCGTTTAAGTCTTTCTGGAATGAAGAAAGAATAATCAGAACACTCATTAAGTGGTATTATTTTTATAAAATACCCACCTTCCTGGAGAAAATCACTTTCAGCAAAATGTAAAGAACATAATCTCATGTAAATAGATGTTTTTTTTCCAATTTTTACCAATCTGATCCACATTTGACTTCTATCCACAAGCTCCTTATTTCTCAACTTTGTTTCTACAACAATATTTTTTTTCCTGCTCTTGGAAACGTATGGAAACTCAATTCAGGGTTTTTCTTCACCCAGGGGAACACAACAATAATGATTCATTTTCAACTTCAGCAAATGAAACAAAAACTAAGTGTAATACGATGTAACAGCCGTTGAGAAGCACTTCAAATCAATGGAAAATACGACAATGGCAAATGTTAATGGCCCATAGCTGGGTTACCGAAATGTCCGGTAGGGGGCGTATCGCTCATCCCGTTACACGTATACTTGATGATTTTTACATTGAAATAGTGTGACGGGTAAGTATAAAACTAATAAGGTTTAGATAAATGTAAAATATAAAATATAAAGTATAAAATATAGGTAGTACAAGAGCTATATAACGAACACTAATAACTTGTAAGAGTAGTAGGTATGAAATAGAATGTAACATATATGGAGTCTAGTATGTATATTTAACATAAATTGATCAAATATTTTGTGCTCAAAGAAGTCGATGGCTCAGAATTAAGTAGGAGGAAATAAGAGTTTTTTGTATCGATAAATTGGAACACGTCTTCTCTACTGATACTTTTGATCCAATTGGTTATTCTTGATCCAAAAAGGTTGTAGGAATTAATGTTTTTGATATTTGGAGGCAGACAGTTGAGGAGTTTTGGTCCTAAGTATGTGAAGAACCTCTGCCCTATTACTTTTGTCGTTTTAGGTACTATGACGTTGAAGTTATCTCGAGATCTGGTTGAGTAGTTAGATGGCAGAGGTGACATATATTGTTTATCTCTGTATTGTTTCGACAGAATGATTTTTGAATATAAATGGTTAATGTCTAGAAATTGTGATTTTTCATAGAGCTCATCACTTGGATATATTTTTAGCTTGTTGTAGATTATCTTGATTATGTATCTCTGTATTTTTTCTATGTCGGAAAAGTGCAGATGAGCTGCACTTCCCCATGCAATCAACCCGTATACCAAGTGCGTCTCGACTAAGGGATAGTATACAGTTATGAGATCCAAATAAGACGGATTATTTTTGTGAGATACTTGAATTTATAGAGGACCCCTCTAATTTTTTTCACATCTAACTTGTGAAATCCATCTAACTTGTGGAATTGTTATATTTTTATGTAAATATGTTGACTTTCTGTTAATTAATTGTTGTCTGATGTATCCTATGTCATTTGTATGATCTTGAAGGATGCAATAAATTTTATTATTATTTCATTATTATTAATAGAAAGGTAAAATATTCCTTGATCAAATCAACTTTGCCATATCATTTTCGCTGTGAAAATGCTGAATGACTCCCTTATACCTGGAACTACTGTTATTTAATTCAAATGGTTGTCATGTCAAATTGTAATGCAATCCATATTGATTTTTCGGTGAGCCTCGAATCACATTATAAAATCCTTCACGTAATTCCGGTTAGCACGTCAATAAACAATAACGACACCGAAAAACCCAAAAATAAATTTAGAAGTTATTGAGATTAGGGTAATCCTGGGTGTATCATTTTAACTTTTTCCATGGAAGGCTGGGAATACCGGTGGTTACACAGAAATTTTGTCGGCTACCTCCTTAGGGTCGAGACTGCTTGAAATCGTCTAGTATTCTAAGACATGAATATTGGTAGTACTCAGAATTATACTTTGTCATTTTAATTCAATCTTATGAATGGATTTCATTCCTTTCACCTCATTTTCGATAAAACTTCCCCACTTTGAAACTTTACATTCAGGAAATTGTAGTAGGTATATTGAAATATGAAGTATAATGAAGTTTACTTCAGTATTGCTTGTACATGTTTATTGAACAAAATTATATATATATATATATATATATATATATATATATATACAGTGCTTCTCAAAAGTCCGCTCCCCCCCTCTTATTTTTGGAATGATTATACTTAAACTAGTGAAATTTGAAAACTGAATATTAAAGGTTGTAAACTTCCCTACTAGTGATGATAGATGACGAAATCGTCAAAGATGACGTCACAAGGCCATTGTGACCAATAATTATAAATGGAACCCTACGGCAAGCGACACCTCTTTTAAAAGGTATCGAAAAAACCTATTCAATGATACTAATTTTGTTTTTGTTTATGGCAGTTTTAATGGCTCATTAGTAAACATTAAAATCTAAATTCCATTCAGTATGATATTCATTACAGATTCAAGAATCAGTATCTACTTGAAGAAATTGTTCGGAGTGACCTCCATTTACTTCCTGACAGTGAAATATCCTATTTTTAAACTCTTCTCGTACTTTTGCAAATGTGTCTGCGGAAACAGCCTCACATTCTGCAACAATACGTTGTTTTAAAACTTCATTATTGTCAGGATCAGTGACGTAAACCTTCGATTTAAGGTACCCCCACAGAAAAAAGTCCAAAGGTGTGATTAGGATCGCTGCCACTTTATCACCTAAAGCACGTACCATTTCGCTTCTTGAAGCACTTGAACGTTCGGCTCACAACAGTTCAACAAATTATTAAAATGTACAAAAATATTAAAAGTACCAAAAGCTGCTAAAACAGTTAAACGTTCGATGAACAATACACAAATTATTAAATGTACAAAAACTTGGACAATTACAAAAACGTCGAATTAGGGAGACTAACAAAAACGTCAGCTTATTTGACAAGTTCTAACATATCCAGAGGCGGAGCTTGAATTTGGAATTTTAGTATTAACTGATTTAATTCATCACAGCTTTGCGTTTTTCAGAAGCGAGTTGCCAAAACTGCCATAACACAAACAAAATTAGTATCATTGATTAGGTTTTTTTGATACCTTTCAAAAGAGGTGTCGCTTGCCGTAGGGTTCCATTTGAAATTATTGGTCACAATGGCCTTGTGACGTCATCTTTGACGATTTCGTCATCTATCATCACTAGTAGGGAAGTTTACAACCTTTAATATTCAGTTTCCAAATTTCACTTGTTTATGTATAATCGTTCAAAAAATAAGAGGGGGGGAGGGGACTTTTGAGAAGCACTGTATATATATATATATATATATATATATATATATATATATATATTGTTATAATGTGTTGTATTTGGTTATATAATTAATAATATTATTATTTTTATTTATCTACTTAAAAAATACCCATCACAACAATTAACTTCGGCTATGATGCTCTTACCCCTTTTCAATACACTATTTACCTCTCTTTCACCTTTCTCCAGCTCAGTCGGTACGCCTATGTAGAGATTATCGTCTTTTCTCAGGAGGATTGCAGTTGCGCCATCTATTTGTTCCGCTTGAATTCAATGTACTGTTTTTATGGAATTATAGCTTGTAATAAGGTCAAGTGATGAATAATGAGGCCAGAATATAGTTAAATGATTGTTCTTTTATTCAAATCAATTCTTAAAATACCTATCCCTGCGATATCTACCTTATAAGTAAATATTATTCAACCAATCAAATTGAACAACATCAAATAAACTTGCTCATGCGCAATCAAGGAACAATGAAAAATAAATATTTAGATATGATATTGATATCATAACAATGAATAAGAAAGAAAGTGTTATTGAAAATAAACCAAAAAGTGTCTGACCCGAATATTATTACTTTATTCAATTTTTGTTGATAAAGTACTGGTTGTAAGTGCAGATTGTGCACTCACGCGAGTCCTGGGTTATTCTGTGGCTATTGGAAGTGAAGTTCGCTAACGTTGAGTCCCCTTGCTGCTGGTTACGTCATGTACAGGAAATCTTATCTGAATTGGAGGTAAGTGGTCGAATCTGTGCCTGGTTGTTTCTTGATTTGGTTTTAAGTGTCCAATCGCAGCTATACTACTGTTGTCAGCTTATTTGAGTTGATTTTTTTCTATGAATTTTTCATCACGGCTTCTCTCCAAAACATTTTATTTTTCAACTCCTTATTTTCCTCTTTCCCTGGCAACCACCACTTTTTGTTCTCCAGTACAAATTCTCACTCTTTATACTTAAAAAAAAACACATTTTCTAATTCTAACCAATGATACATATTTTATCTACAATTTATATATCTATGATATTATTTATATAGAACTGTTGAAAATTTACATCTACCAATTTTATGTTCTACAATTTGTTATTTTTATGATTTTCAATGAAAATAGTTTGACATTTTCTTGTCTTGTTTCCTTGGGATTCAAAATTAGCATACAGGATGTTCTTCCTTGTAGATTATTTTTGTCTATTTGAATTCTAAAATTTTATTCTTGGATTTTAATTTCTATACTTTTATAGGTTGTGCAAATTGAATGGATTGTTGGAAACATAAAAGCTCCACTGCTAAACTCTTGGATCATCTGCGTTGACTCTAAGATAGCCAAAGGTTTCAGAGATGCAAAGTACACAGAAGATGTATATGTTAAATATAAAAAGAAGGAAAATTTTATATAATGATATTTATACATTACATGAATACCTGCTAAGATTGTTTTTACAATTTGTCTGTGTACTTTGCATTTCTGAAACCTTTTGGCATCTTATAGTCAACGCAGATGATCCAAGAGTTTAGCAGTGGAGCTTTCCTATTATCATCAGAATGTTTCCAACAATCCATTTTATTTGCACAACCTATAAAAGTATGGAAATCAAAATCCACAAATAAAACTTTAGAATTTAAATAGACAAAAATAATCTACTAGCAAGAACATCCTGTATGCTAATCTTGAGTCACAAGGAATATGACAGGGACATGTCAAACTATTTTCCGTTGGAAATCATCAAAATAATAGATTTGAGAAAAGAAAATGGTTGAATATGAATTTTGAACAGTTC
The DNA here is from genome assembly GCA_018342105.1 of Gonioctena quinquepunctata. Lineage (NCBI taxonomy): Eukaryota > Metazoa > Arthropoda > Insecta > Coleoptera > Chrysomelidae > Gonioctena > Gonioctena quinquepunctata. Next base: position 490,423 of record JAFIRS010000116.1, on the reverse strand, counting down.
TGTATAAATAATGTTAGATGTAGATATAGAAATTGTATATAAAATTGTATCATATATTAGAATTACCAAATGTGTTTCAAGAAAGTGTGCAAAAAGTGAAATTCAGATATGGAAAAACAAAAAGTGATGGTTGCCTAGGGAAGAAAAAAATAAGGAGTCGAAAAAATAATTTTGGAGAGAAGCGGAAACAAAAATGTTTTTATCATCGAAAATCAGCGAAAATAAGCAAACAACAAAAGTAACAACAATTTTACCCTTGAATCCCAATCAAGAAACTGCCTGGCAAATATTCGACCAACGACCCACTTAGCTCCAATCCAAATCAAATTACATTTCTTCAGCAAAAACTAAACACTGATACATTTCGCACTAGACATTTTGAATGGTTCTCTTTAATAACACCGATTCACAGTGGTGAACTTTCTTCCGTAATATAAATATAACCTCTAAATACTTACTTGCAATATTCACTGATTTCGCATGAGCAAGCAATTGATATTTTGAATTTGATCGTTTCAATTACATCAATTATAAGATAGATATCGCAGGAATAGGTACTTGAAATATTTGAAAATTTATTCGAATAAACAAAAAAAAACAATCAATGAAGTATTTTCTGGGCTCATTATTTATCATTTAATCATATTACAAGCAATATTTCCATTGAAGAGTTAATTGACTCCAAGCAAAACAACTAGATGGCGCAACTGCAATCCTCCTGAAAGAGATGATCTGCTCTACATAGGCGTACCGACTGAGCTGGGAAAGGTGATAAAAGAAGGGTAAATGTTATATTGAAAAAGGGAAGAATGTCATAGCCGGAGTTTATTGTTGTGATGAGTATTTGAAAAGCACATACAAAAAATATATGATAATAATTATACATAATAATATTAATACAAATCAACATCATCATAACAATATATATATATATATATATATATATATATATATATTTATCATATATATATATATATACAGTATGTCTCACTAAGTTGGAACCATATGGAAAACTTTTTTATTATTGATTTTAGGAGAAAAAGTTATTCTTCATAAAAAATTCTGCATATTCTAAAATTTGAAATACATTCATCAGATATCAATTTTTTTCAGTCGTATACGCGGTATGTCAAAATATATGAATATCACTCGTGAGTAAAGTACCTTTATATGTGAAAATATCGAAAATTGTTAATGAAAAAAGTTGTTCAGAACTAAAAACTACGTTCAAATATGCAATTACATCTATTTACATGGAAAAATATTTTTTTCTTATTTTGTCTACAATAACAATGCAAATTTAACTGTAGTTACGTTAACTAGGATGCACTGACAAAGAAATGATTTGTTGATTTGTTAATAGCAAGATATGTTTGACAGTGAATGTCAAAACGCGTTAGAATTAATGAGACACATAAAAATGGTAACTTGTGAAGAGAAAATAGAAATTGTTTTGATTGTGGGAGGAAATTATAAAACGCATAGAGAAGCTATTTTTAATAACAAACATCGCAATGAAAATATCAATCATTCAACTGTTACGAAAATAGTAAATAAATTCAAGAATACTGGAAGTATTAACAATCATTTTAATGGAAAACGCCGAAAACTGGTTGCCGATGAGAATACGCAGTTTGAAGTAATGCTGTCAGTTGTAGAAAATCCAAAAATGTCATTTTGCATAAGGGAGTCGTCGATGCAACAAAATATGAGTAAAGATACAGTGACAAGGATTTTAAAACTGAATAAATTCAGACCATTCAAACCAAAAATCGTTCACACATTAAAAAAAAGGGATTATGAGGGGCGCTTTGATTTTTGCCATCTCATCCAAGGAAAATTAGAAGAGGACCCTTATTTTACGAGGTGTATATTTTTCCGATGAGTCAACATCAACTGGAACTGTCTTGTCACAACATTGTCGCTGGTGGTCTGATGAAAATCCCAATTTTGTAATAAAGTCTCATGACCAATATTCATTTAAGACGAACGTGTGGTGTGGCATTTATAAGAACAGATTAATAGGATCTTTTTTTTTCGCCAATCTTTAAATGCCGAACGTTTTCTACAGTTTTCACAAACTCACATCAATGACTTCTTGAACGAACTACCCTTACAAGAACGTCAATGTATTTGGTTCCAACAAGATGGTGCCGCATGCCACAGTATATCAAATGTTAGGGAATATCAAACATACATTCCATGGAAAAGTTATTCACAGATATTCTGATCTTTTTTGGCCTGCTAGATCCCCTGACTCAGCCCCCCTTGATTACTTCTTATGGGGTTGCTTGAAACAAAAAGTTTATCAGAAAGGACCGTTTCAAGATGTTGACCATTTGGAGAGGATAATTTTAGAAACATGCCAGGAAATTTCTCCAGAAATGATAAGGAATGTATTACGTGAATTTGCCAAAAGAACGATTATATGCATTGAACGAGAAGGTGGATATGTCGAGGCATCAGTGGAATGTGGGAACATTGAATTTCTTTTCATTTCCAGAATTAATATGATGTTAGTTACACAACTTAGTATTTGTATGTATTTTCTTATTTGCACAATATATGCATATGCATTCATTATGTGTTTGAATAGCAAAATTGATAGAAAACATTGAGAAACGAAAAGGTGATCATGTGTCTCATAATCAAAAGAGATAAATGTTCATTCAAAATAGAAAAAACAGTAAAAAGTAACATAACCTAATTTTCCAATGTCTATGAATTTAATTGCATATTTGAACGTAGTTTTCAGTTCTGAACAACTTTTTTCATTAAGAATTTTCGATATTGTCGAATATAAAGGTACTTTACTCCTGAGTACAATTCATATTTTTTGACAAACCGCGTATACGACTGGAAAAATTTGATATCTGATGATTGTATTTAATATTTTAGAACATGCAAAACTTTTTATGAAGAATAACTTTTTTTCCTAAAATAAATAATAAAAAAGTTTTCCATATGGTTCCAACTTAGTGAGACATACTGTATATATTATATATATATATATATATATATCGCGGATGGTAAACTAACATTTTATCGACTTCAAACTCGTTGTCAAAGTATCAGTTTATTTAAAATATTGAAATCCAATTTTTACCCATTCGGATATCAATTTTACCCACTCGAGGGTCATTCATTTCAAAACTAATTATAGATCTTATACGATAGGCACGATTTCTGCACCAATAAACTGTTCACCGCATCTGCAGCTTCAATTTCTACATCTTCGGGTAAAGCATCTTCATCGCTATTTTGGTTTTCTTTTTTAAAATCGCTCATTTTTTAGAATAATTCCACCAAAAGTCATTAAAATGGATAAAAGTTAATACAAGTAGCGTTGTTATTAACAAAATCCATTATATTGAACCTCAGGACTACCAAGTTCCTTAACAATAAAATCAGAAAATATTCAGAAAATGACCGCACATAGCAATTATACATATATCCATACCTCCATCATTATTTTTTATTAATTTGATTTATCTGTTGCTTTTACTCAGGTTAGTTCCGTTCAAAATTTGACAATTGAAAACATGTCAGTTATAATTTATTTTCGTATTTTTATTTTTTATTTTTGGTTAACCTTTTGAAGACTGATTTTGTGGTTAACAATACAGACTTGAAAGGTTTCTCAAATCTGTTTTCTACATGTTTCAAGAGATGTTGACCACAGTTGAGTTGTTTTTTTGCGGATTCTTTTCATTCTTAGGAGTTGGTCGGAAGGAAAAAATGTTGCATATCTTAAATCTGAAAACAAATCGGAAATATCAAAGCAGTTTCTTGAGATAATAAAAAAAAATCACCATTATAATATTTTTTTTATTTTTCATTATGATCATTGTTTATTTTACTGCCGCTTCCTGTAATATCTAAAAATATTTTGTTAATTTTTTATAGAATATTAAGTCTATTTACTGATATCAAGTTCCTGATGTTTTTTATTGTTTGGGAAAGTGTCAATATATGCCTCGTTGTTCCATGACACTTATTTTGATCATTTCTTAACTTGAATCCATAAATATCACATACATTGTGTGCTCTTCAAGATTAAAACCCCTATTATATCTTGTTTTCAAAAAGGGGGAAAACCATCTGATGGAACTTGGCCAAATCTATTCAGACACCATATCATAGGTATTTCAGATTGGTAAATAAAATGATAGAACCAAAAAATAACCCAAAATTTCAAAAACACTATATAGTATATTTGAGACTATTTTTTGGGTCCTTGAAAAACACATAATTACTAAATATCGTCCAAACCAAATTTTGGATAAAGTTGATAACAGTTGAAATATTATCACCAACAGAGTCATACAGATACTGATTCAATATTAATGAAATGCGGTACTCTGCTCAAAAATACCGATAAAAATGTATCGGTTATAATACTACTTGACAAAACGAAATATTCACTAACTTCTTTCTATTGATTACTATTAATAGTTTATTTGTCATTGCTACTTTTGGGAAGAATACCGCAATCAAAGAAAATCGATTCCGTATGCCTATTGTACTGTACGTTTCAACGAGTATCAACGTTCGAATGTGATAATATTTCGTAATTATGTATTTTTCAAGGTCCCGAAAACAATATAAAAAGGAATAATTTTTTTCAAAACTTTAATGTACACTATGTGTAATTTAAAATACCACTGTAATATAATGATAATATATGTTGTCTGAATAGTTGTGTCATTTTTTGAAAACTAAAATTAATGAAATATAAGAATTATTATGAAAAACGAAATAGTTTTTATTAGTCACAAACCGCATATCTAAAACCTCACCTGTTACATACAGTACGGTCGAAATATGATTTTTTTAATTCTAAGTCATGACAAAATAAAAATAAAAATCTTGCCGAAAAAATAGGGGTTGATCGTAGAAGAGTGAAAATTTAGGGTTGTATGTATTTTTGAATGCTGTATCATGAAAAAAAAAACAATTTTTTTGGAACGAAGTTCCTCATCGCGCATTGCGAAAGGGGGCTAGACGGAATAAATTAAGACCAAAAGTTGTAACTACACTTTTTGCTGTAGTTGTAAGCCGTGCGGCGTGCGCGTGTTTCTCTATCTGTTTCTCTCTCTCTCTCTCATAGAAAGCAAGCCAGTTATTTTCGTTTCGTCTTTCTATTTCGCATTGAACAGTGTGGTGTCGCGACGATTATTTTTGTTGAGTGTATACAGGTTTTTTGTACATAATCAATAATAAAAAATAATAACAATAATGGATTCTGACAGTGTTTCTGCACAAGTAGAGATTTTATACAGACAATAATAAATGCTTATGTATTTTTAGCAAGTACGCATTATAACCTCTCTTTACTATTGTGCTAACTAAGTCATACGCGTTATAATCTCTCCATTATTGTGTGTTTAGCAAGTGTACGCGTCATAACTTTAATAAATTTAAAAGCAAATTATATTTTAATATTACAATATCAATGCGTATGTACTAAAATTGAGCCTACTGATTGAGTTTATATTACATTATATTTGTTAATAATAAAAAAAAATTATTATAACTTAAAAAAAATTCTATTACAATTCCTTCACTAATTAATCGAAAGGAACTTCGTTCCAACTGGGTGTCCCTTGACACCTCTCAGGTTTATTTCAAAAAAAAAAAAAAAAAATTAAGGGGTGGACCACCCTTAACATTTAGGGGGATGATTTGTGAATCTAAACCATCCAGGGCGCCACCCAAACGCATACACAAAAATTCATTCAAATCGGTCCAGCCGTTTATGATACCGACTGCAGCGCCATCTGCCGGGCTGATTCGTGAATCTTAACCATCCAGGGCGCCACCCAAACGCATACAAAAAAAAAATCTTTCAAATCGGTCCAGCCGTTTAGGAGGAGTTCAGTGACACACACGTACAGTTGAATTATATATATAAAGATATATATATATATATATATATATATATATATTTATTGATACATATATATATATATATATATATATATATATATATATATATATAGGTATGAATATTTATTGACTGTGAATTATCAAGGGAAATGATTTTTATTTGGGAAGCAGTCAGGTATGTTCTAATGTCACCCTTTGTAACAAATTTTTAATATTTTCATGTAAGTAAGTATATTTATCAATAATATTATTCTGATATTAATCACTCATATTGTAGAGAAGTCTTGATGAAGATAATAAACATTATCGAAAGCTCTACTGAAAAAACGAAGAAAATTCATTGATTCTAACATACCTGACTGCTTCCCAAATAAAAATCATTTTCCTATTTATATATATATATATATATATATATATATATATATATATATATATATAAACGAAAAAAGAGAGATTTGTTACGATTCCAAGAAAGCCACCATCCGCCTACAGCTGTTTCCCAATCATCAGAGGTGTTTTCTGGCGTAAAAATGAATTCAATCTTGCATTTGAATACGATTCTACGTAACGTCATTATTATCACGAACCGCAAGAATGCATAATTTCGAATCCGATTAAATAATCAAACCTAAACTAAAAAAAAATCTGTTAGAAAGTCGGTAGACAATAAAACTCTCACGATTATTAATGGAAAGTGGAATGCCCCACTACCAAGATTCAGTTATTATAAATTATGACAATCACAAAACAAAACAAAACGACGAACTGAATTCGACTTGGTTTCAAAACTCTATGAATACGTTTTGAATCGTTATATACATGACGTCATCGTTTCAACGCCAGAACGGATGTATTTGAATCACAGGACGAATACGTTTTGAATACATGAGCGCCAAAAAACAGCTCAGGACGGCTTGTGGTCTCAAAATCGTATCAATTATAAAATTATAGAGGTGACACCTATAATTTGTGGGGTGAAGCTTAGACCTAATGACGTGGAATTTTAATGACACGAAATTTCGTGCACATTAATAGGTCACCAACAGGTGTCAGTATAGGCCAATCCACGACACCAAGAAGGTGTGCAATCGAGGGAGTGAGGTGACATTTTGTTACCAATGCGCGCACGGCAATCTAAACCTAAGGACGCGATGACAGTCGCGTTACTATAATAGTCTGACGTCGGACCCGCGGACAATAAACCGGCTGTTACGTATTCAAGTGCGCGCACCACCGTAAGAGTCCATAGCCATGGTGACAATGACGAAACAGTCACGGTGACAAAAATCACCAGTGCGCGCAGACTCTAAGAGTAATTTAAAATGCATGACTTTATCGTCAGTATCTTTATCGTAAATAAAAATGTCTCCTAACGTCAATCAACGTAGTTCTCCTCAAGTCAGCTTGATTTTGTTATGTCATATATCCCCATAAGAAGGCGTCTAATGGTGTAAGATCAGGTAATCGTACTGGCCATCCCGATCTTCACAAAGTTTTCATTATGAAAAACAAAAATAGCCTGTCTGTGCGAAACTTCTCAAATATATCCCGTATATCCCGTATTGACGTGGGTTTGAATATTTCTGTTGATCGAAGATCTCTTTCATCAACATTCATTTTTGAGTTGGCCATGAATTTCAAGATGAAGAAAACAACAGAATTTACAGATTTATCATTTGAGTATTACTTTGCCGGTGGTTTTTTCCCGTGTGAAAATAATGAACAAATCAAACTCTGCATTCAAACTTGTCAATTTTATGTTAATTTTTTTTCGTCTAGTAACTTTTTTATCCCGTGACCTCTACCTATCCATGAGTTATGATAAGTGTAGACGTTCATTTGCATTTTATTGACGGAATTACCGCTCCAGAAGCTGGGTTTCTGTATCGACTATTTTTAATTGCCGAAAATAAAATGTTTTACGGCACACTAAATCATAAGAAAAAAAAACGCACATCAATATTAGTCTGGTTGCGAGCCAGTGATAGTTAAATATTATTTATCAAATATCTGCAAAATAAATTTTGGCTAGTACTCGTGGCGCCTGTTGGCGCCATTTAAAAATATTCTACGTATAAAATCACGTTCGTCACTAATCACAATTGTTATTGCACCGAAAACGAGCGAGAATACGAACTGTTAAGCAATATTTGTATGGCTCGTCAAGACAAAAGCATAGACGTACTCCAGATATGGGACTCCATTAAAAAAACAGACATTTATCTTTTTTTTTTGGGTTCATCACCTTCCATATTCTAGAAATAAAAAGATTTAATTTGAAAAATCTATACAAGTGTTGAGGGACAAATGAATCAGCATATTTAGGCTGCTGATCTTTCGGGATGGTCTCTAACATTTCTAAAGCAGGTACTCTCAAGTGCAGTAGTCTTTTCTTTGCCGTTCCATCTATTAGTCATTGCCGCAGCTCCAAACTGTTTACGATATAGGGACCATGGCGAGTGTCCGTCAAGTGTAGGTGGTTTCACGGATGTGTTTGATGAGGCAACCTTGTCATGGTGGTTTCCAATTTTTAGTAAAGCAACTTTCTCTTCTAGCTCGTTTAAATGCCACATTGTTTTGTCTCTCGCTTCTCGCACTGTCCAAACTTCATTTTCAGCTTCTTCTCGTACCACCATAGACTCTCTTGTTATCTTATCGTCGACAATATCCTCCAGACTGTTGACTTCGGCACCAATTTTATCAACATCTTCCATCAGTCTTACGGTTTGCCCCTAGGTTTTCGTTCCAGCATGATTTTTTTTAATCGGCCACTATTATCCCACTCCTGACACCAACTCTTACGAATATGGGATTCTTGGCTATTCAAACTGATTTGTTCATTTACACTTCATCAAACAAAAATAAATCTGTCAGTTCAATAACTCAATAGAAATGCAAAAATATACTATTTAATTAACAAAGTTTCCGTAACAATATGTGTCTAGGCTGTTACTCAATTGATGGATTTTCCATTGGCTGTCCTAGAAAGATATGCAAATGCCAAAGAGTAAGTCTGATCAAAGTTATTTTTCAGCCCAGAATATTGCAATCGAATAAATCTAATAATCATTCAAAGGGATGCAAAGAAAAACCGATGCCCCAGAAACAGAACGGAACACAGTAAATCCTATTAGCTCCACCCACCCGTCTAGCACTCTTGAGGGGGAAAATGTCATTAACTTCGAGTCTATTTGCTGTCGACTTTTGACTTCAAACTCAAATCGCTTTATATCCCAGCCGGAATATCCGGACACCTGACTACCTAATCTCGTTAAAGTACTTTCAAACTTATTGATCAGATTAAAACCGGACGTGAAAACCGCAGGAAGAGTTACAAGCACCTCTTCAATATTCATGCAATTAGGAAGTTCCTGAAAGAAAGGGGTTCAGCACGAGGAAATTTGTTTAAGAAGCGCCTTTCAAAGTATCAAACTTTTAATCGAAATTTTCCTTTTATAAAGAATAAGTGCCTGATTGGCTTATTACAGGAAATCCTTATATAGTCAGGAAATCATTTTAGGAGCAAACTAACGTCAGTTATTTGGTATTCCAGGCATATAATACGATTTCTTGATCTTCAACTAGAGTGCAATGTATTGAAATATAATGTGGCCAGAGTTAACAATTGCATTTACTTGATTTGTTGGAAATATAAACAGGATGTTCATAAAATCAGATGTGGAATCATCTGCAACTGAAAGATAAACTCTAGTCACTATCTTCCATCGTCAAGATAACCTCTTGTGAGTTATTCATGTTGAAAAGGGAAACATTCTCAATTAAATATTGATAGAAAGATTTTTCTGTGAATTGAAAAATCCACGATTAAAAGAAGTTATTTTTTGTGAATGTCTAACAGAAAACAACTACTTCCCCGGCTGAAGCCACGCTGGACATTGAACTACATCTGATAGATATTCTGAAAAGGCCCTAACTCAAAAGAAAAAATCTGAAATTGAAAATTTGCATTTTCATTCAGCTAGTTATTTGATTTTCTATTCCAGTCTTAATTAAGAACTCATAAAGATGAATGAGGCAAAGAAAAATGTTTTCCAAAAGAGAGTACTCACCAGAAATCATTCGTAACATTGACGCAGGAGAGACATCGCATTCACTAGGTCTCCAATACATTTTTGTCGACGAAAATCTATTTCACGCTTCCACTTCCGGAAGAAATGGGAAACACATTTTCAAGAAGCAATCTCACTTTGCAAAGATGGAAAAAGTAAGAATCATTTCTTTTGGAGAGACACTTTGAAATTAGTGTTTTCTGACATTAAAACCTGTCATGGGGTATGATAGATTGATTTGTTGGAAATATAAACAGGATGTTCATAAAATCAGATGTGGAATCATCTGCGACTGAAAGATAAACTCTAGTCACTATCTTCCATGGCTTTAGCCGGGGAAGTAGTTGTTTTCTGTTAGACATTCACAAAAAATAACTTCTTTTAATCGTGGATTTTTCAATTCACAGAAAAATCTTTCTATCAATATTTAATTGAGAATGTTTCCCTTTTCAGATTGCATTTACCTTAGCAAATAATTAATTGAAACCAAATAAAGCTCCATCGATTTAGATACGATAAAAATGCTGCCAGCAAATAAAGTAAATACAGTTACGTATATTTACCGGAATGTGTCCGGACGTTAAGCGTGTGAACCTGTGTATCCCTGTTGTACGGTCTTCTATTCAAGTTCCCTTATTTCTTTCTGTTTTTGTAGGAATTTATTGAAAGTCAGTTAGTAATGATAATTACTACATATTCTACTTGTGTCTGGCCGAATGACGAAATGTCAAAGCCATTATAGAATAAAAACTTTCAAACAAAAAATAAACCGGCGAAAAAGGTAAGTAACTAATTTTGAATCGGCGCCAAACAAACAAGAAAATTAATTACGTAAAGCGTACAATGAATATCAGCGGGAGATCTAACCGAATGGCCACACACGTGAGGGCACACGTCATTGCGAGAGGTCGTGCGGAGAGCGCGTTTTTGGAGATTCCACGTTCCATCTTATTATTATTTTGTATTGATTATTCCTTTGAAGTAATTTAATGATATTCGTTGATCGCTTGTTTGGCGCCGACTCATAATTAATTACTTTCATTAGTTTGGAAGCTCAGTTATTAAGCCTGAAAATGTTCATTTTATTTATCGTCGGTTTAATATTTTGTTAAAAAGTTTTATTTTTCAATTTTTTGTGGCTAATATCTACTGATTACTACCTACGCAATTTATGAATACTTTTAAAATAGTTACCTACCTTACTTCAACTGTACTTCTATGAACTCGTTTGTTTTATTACCAACCGATAATAAAGAAGTTGAGAGCGTCATCAGTAAATTGAAAACAAAAAAATCTGCAGGTGTGGACGATATCAAAGCAGAAACTATTAAAATAATGTCTACATATATTCTAGAACTTCTCACATACATTATAAATTTGTGCATGGAACAAGGTATCTGGCCCAGAGCGCTTAAGGAATCAATAGTAGTACCAGTTTACAAAAAAGGAGATGAGACAGCGATCACTAATTATAGACCGACATCTCTTATAACGCATCTATCAAAATTTTCGGGAAAATTTAAAGGAAAAACGGTTAGCTTCTTATATATCCAAATATAATCTAATATCGAGTATGCAGTATGGTTTTAGAGAGAATGTCTCCACCCAAGACGCGTTGTTGGCACTAACTACGAAGATTTATTCTGCTCTGGATGGGAACATGCCAAGTCTATGTGTGTTTATTGATCTGCCTGAAGCGTTTGACACTGTGAGCCATAGTCTCCCCTTACACACATTGGAAGATATTGGCATCAGGAATAATTGTTTAAAACTATTCGAAAGTTATCTCGCCAATAGATTCCAGTCTGTCAGCGTGGATGATGTGCAGAGCGATCAAATGCAAATTGAGTATGGAGTTCCTCAAGGGACTGTTTTGGGCCCAATCCTTTTCAATATTTACATCCATGGCATGTTCTCTATCAGGAGCAGTGGAGAAATACTAGGATTTGCCGATGACACCGCAATATTTTATGAAACAGACACTTGGCAAGAATTGAAAAACACAGTAGAGACTGACCTTTCTTCAATAAAAAAATGGTTGGAAAACAAATTACTCACTGTCAACCTGCGAAAAAACCACTACCTACCGTTTAGCTGTAATCGGTCCAACACGCCATCATTCGATAGCCTCACGGTTACCACAATGGGTCAACAGTATATAATCCTGCCTGAAAAAAATGTTAAATAACTGGGAGTAATAATAGACACGAATCTCAAATGGGATTCCCATATTAACCATGTCTAATAAGTTACGTATGATTATCTACAAGTTCAAATATCTGAAAGACCTTTTACCTTTCCATCAGCTCAAAGTACTGTACCATGCATTAGTTGAGAGCCACTTGCGATATTGTATAGTAGGATGGGGAGGGGCATTGAAAACACATAGTCATCCTCTGGAAGTACTGCAAAAAAGGTTTCTCGAATTGATTATGTTCAAAGACAATAAATATCCATCTGAAGAACTATTTCATGAAGCACATGTATTCGATATTCGTCAGCTTTTTTATTTTATATATCAATATAAAATACCGCCGAGAAAAACATATTAATTCAAACCTACCGAATCATAATCACCAAACTCGGAAAAAACACCATCACAAAATCCCAAAAAATACAAAAATCTATTGGCCAGCGGTCATACCAATATATGGCTCCGAAAATGTACTCCATACCTCTCCATATACAAAAAATTGATAACTTGATTCTATATAAGAAAGAGTTGAAGATCTTCATTCACAGCCAACCTAGGGAAAAAGTTGCCGACATGGTAATGTGATTTTTACACGCTTTATATTAGCTTAACTTGTATGTTTGTAACCGTATGTTTGTTTGTAACCGACTCCTTTGGGCGCGATTTTGACCCACTTCCAGACGTACGAGTGATTTGAGATTTGGCAGGTGTACATAATTCCGGTGACGATGCATTAAAACATTTTTGTTTGAAAAAAAAATGACGGCTCCAATATGGCGTACGAGTTTTGTGATTATGGTCCGATTCTATTCAAAATTGGTATGTGGGGGTTTTTGGGGTCCAATATTATGATTCTTTTGTGGAAATTGAAAAAATTCTAGATGGCGGCTCCAAAATGTTGGACGAGTTTTGTGATTATGGTCCAATTCTATTCAAAGTTGGTATGTGGGGGTTTTTGGGGTCGGAGATTATGATTATTTTGTCAAAATTGAAGGATTCAAGATGGCGGCTCTGAAATGGCGGACGAGTTTCGTGATTATGGTCCAATTCTATTGAAAATTGAAGAATAATACTTAAAAAAATTAAATAATAATAATAATAGTTTGAAAAACTAGAAAACACGCTTTAATAGAAAACAAAACTTAAAAGTTGAAAATAAATGATAGTTTAAAAACTAAAGAACACGCATTGATAGAAAACTAAACTAAAAAGTAGAAAATAATTTTAAATGAGTTTGAAATAAGAATACAGTGATTAACAACAAATTTATTTCATCGTAAAGAAGCGTGGGGTGCTTTTTAAGATATTTTCATAATGATTCTACTTTTACCAATATCTGTCCATGAAATATTAACAACAATTGACATCAAGCACCCCACGCTTTTTTACGATGAAATAAATTTGTTGTTAATCACTGAATTCTTGTTTCAAACTCATTTAAAATTATTTTCTACTTTTTAGTTTAGTTTTCTATTAAAGCGTGTTCTTTAGTTTTGAACTATCATTTATTATTTTTAAAACCCTATACTCCGAAACTTTGGTAACGTTCTAAGATGTCTTGTTTAGTCTAGCTCTATGTATCCATGAGTGTATATATACTCTTTGATTTGGATTTGAATTAACTGTTCTTATATATCTGGTTTTACTGTGAACTTTAACTCGTTAGCTCATATATTATTATTATTAGGTGATTTGATTTTTTTTACGTCTATTTCGAAAAAAGTGTGTTAAGCACTTATCGATGCATCCGATATCTATTCATCATTGTTAATTGTTTATGTATCTGTCCTTATATGATTTGAATTTGAATAAATAAAACTGTTATATACTACTAGCTGGTACCCGCTACTCCGTCCAAGTAGAATTTGTTTTCTTTTTCAATGTTTTCCTTTGTGTTGTTCGATCTAGCTTATGCATGTGGCTTTGCTAGCTTCCCTTCACCCCTTCATCCCGTTTAGCGGTATACCGTTTCCCGTTATCCCGTTTCCATTTATCCTGTTATCCCGTTTCCCTTTATCTCGTTTTGGTGACATAATTGATTTGACAACTTTGTGAAGACAATTAAAAATTCACTGACCCCTTTTTATTACTTCTTTAGGGACATCATTTAATATTAAACACGATTTATTTATTCGTAACGGAGAGCCAAAACAACAATTTTAATTACTCTAACTTAAAAACGAACGTAACCCCCATGAAAAATGTCACCCTCCATTTCATACCTTTAATTGACTCAAGTATTTCTTTATTTGTAACAAATACCTCAAATACCAATTTTTATGACCCTGACTCAAAAACTCACGGAACCCTTATACAAACTTTCACCCTCTATCTCACTCGTTCAAGGGTTGAATTTCTGAAAACACTGCATTACGTTTTTCTTTATTTTTAAAAAAGTACCTCGAATACCAATTTTCATGACCCTAATTCAAAAACTAACGGGTTCTCCTATACAAACTTCCAATCCCCTTTTAACCCCCATATCACCATATCACTGAAACACATATTTCGTTATTTGTAATAAATACCTCAAATACCATTTTTTATGACCCCAACTTAGAAACTAACGGGTACTCTTATATAAACTTTCAACCCCCATTTTAACGCCTTGAAAAGAAAAGCCCAAATACCAATTTCCGTGACTCTACCTTCAAAACTAACGGTACTTCCACTTTTTCCCTACTTCTCACCCCTCTTTTCGCCCCTTTAGAGATGGAATATCAATGTCTTCATTGTCATTGTCAAAATTTCAGCTCTTTAGGTCCAGCGGTTAGTCAGTATGTCAGACAGTCAGTCAGTCAGGACATGTGATTATAAATGTATATTTAATAATAATATTCTTTATTCAACAACAAATACTTAGGATTATCTCACAAAAGATAAAATGAAAGAATTAATGAAATGAATAAAGCTGATAAGCGCTAAGTGCTGTTGTTACGCTATGAAAGATGATCAATAAAAGGTATTACATATAAAGTATAGTGATATGTATATCAAAATGTGGTTGTGAATAATATGCTTATACGTATGGTTATGCACTGATAAAAAAGGTCAAAAAAGGGATAGTGATATATACAGTATCTAACAATATGGATGATTATAACTTACCTTTACATATAACAAATAGTGGAAAATGAAGACATATTTCATGAAATAATGATAATGAAGATGATAATAAATTCCTCCTCGTTTATGTGAGCAGTACACTGTAACTATTAGGATCCATGATTTTGTTTAGGGTAACTTGAGCATCGAAGTAATGATGGACTAGTTCTCTTGGAATCTCAAGAATGAATCGTTTTAGTGCATTTTTGAATTGCGATGGATATTCCAATTTTTTCAATCGTTCAAGTAATTTATTATAAAATGTTGGTGCTAAATAGTTAAAACATCGTTGTGTTATTGTTTTCAATATAGATAGATAGATAGTTTATTAACTACGTTATGTAAAAAAAAATACATTTGTAGCAAGTCAATACAATAATGTTTGAGCCATACAAACAGATGAACAACAAACAAACATTTCAGGTAGATTACAAGTAAAAAAAAATGTGAACAATTCAAATAAATGATTAACAAAATAGGTATATAACAAACATTTCATTTACACGAACACAACTATTAACAGTGGTGACACAAATGTATATAAAAGATACAAACATGATGTAAATAATACGATAATTAAGTTAGAAGGCCACCATTAAAGTGATTCAGATTCAAACATGTGAGTTGGTGTGGCCAGATACTCGTTGACACTATAAAAACAATGTGTTGTTAAGAGATTTTTGGTTAACCTCTTGAAACTACATATAGGTAGATCTTTAACAGTGGGTGGCAATATATTATAAATATTAACATTGAGTGTATTGATCGAGGATTTGTGTAGTTTCAGCCTGCGTGGTCTCAAGAGATTAGCACCTCTAGTGTTATGTTCATGAACCTGTGAATTGGTCAGATGCTCATTTTTGTGGTTATGAATTTCCAATAGAGATTGACAGATAAAGATAGAAGGTACCGTCATTATGTTTAGTTTTTTGAAAAGGGGTCGGCAGGTATCTCTAAAACCTGCATTTGAAATTATTCTGATAGCTCGCTTTTGTAGTAAGAATATTTTCTCGGCACTGGGGCAGTTTCCCCAAAGTAAAGCATGGGAATGAAAAAAAGCATAATATGCTGATAAAAGAGTGTTCAAGCTGACATAATTCTTCAATTGCCTGAGTAAAAATAGATATTTGGAAAGTTTCGAGCCTAATTCTTCAATGTGATATGACCAATTCAGAGTATCGTCTAGGGTGATGCCTAGTAGTTTCACAGTTTCGCCTTTAGCTATGTTATTATTCGTAGAGAATGTGATAGTTTGAGTTTTATCTTTATTTAGTTTCAGAAGGTTAGCATTGAACCATTTCTCAGCCTGATTTACCACAGTTTTCATTGTGGCGAGCAAGTTCTCACAGTTTTGGTTAGTACACAGGAGAGTTGTATCATCGGCATAGATTACGCATTTATATGGTAATAAGTGGAAGAAGATGTCGTTTATATAGATGATGAACAACAGAGGTCCCAGAACGGAGCCCTGTGGAACTCCAGATTCGATTGGCAAAAGATCCGAAGTTCTATTCTCGCCAAGATCAACGCATTGTTTACGATTGTTCAAATAAGAGCTGAAGAGGGAAAGTGCAACTCCTCTGATTCCGTATTCATTCAGTTTCATAAGAAGATTGTGGTGAGAAACACAGTCAAACGCCTTGCTCAGGTCACACAATGTGGCTGAGCTATGCTGTTTTTGTTCAAAACCATCAACTATGCTCTCAACCACACGAACAACAGCTTGTATAGTAGAACAAGATTTTCTAAAACCATATTGATCCGTGTTAAGGAGATTGTTAACTTCAAAGTAGAGATATAGTCTTTTTTTAAGAATAATTTCAAAAATTTTGCCAAATATAGGGACGATGGAGATAGGTCGATGATTTTCGAGAAGGTTTATATCGCCCTTTTTAAAAACTGGAATGACCTTACTGATTTTAAATTTATCTGGGAAAGTACCCTCTCTTATGCAAGCATTGAAAAGACACGTGAGTGGTTCTATCAAATAAGAACTTGTTTCTTTTATTATTCTACTATTAAGGGTATATACATCAAAACAATTGGAGTTTTTCAACTCACCAATGGCATTGAAGACTTCAGAGGTGGTCTTAGGTTCAAAGAAGAAGGATCCTGCTGAAGAAGGTTTGAGATTAGCACCGAGTGATGATGGGCAAGCAATATCGTTATTAGAAGGAAGTTGTCTAGTTATAGTTTTTGCTATAGTGGTAAAAAAAGTATTAAATTCATGAGGTGTGATATCATCACAGGTTTTACGAGAGTTATTTTTATTTTTTTCAAAGTTGATGAGTTTCCAGCTATCTCTGACTTTATTATCTGAGTCACTGATGAATTTATCAAAAGCAGACCTTTTCGATTCCAAGATAGCTTTTTGATATTCATTGTTAACATATTTAAAAACTTGTTTATGATTAGGATCGTTTGTCACGTCGTAGATTGTTTTTATGGAATGAACTGTGTCTCTCATTTTTCTTAAGTCATCGTTGAACCAGCCAACAAGGGTTCTGTTGGACTCACTGGAGACTTTTTTAAGGGGAAATAATTTATGGACTAGATTTACATATAAATTCAATAAAAAATCTACCATAACTTCAGAAGAGCTATTGTCGTTGAAAATGCTCCAATTAACTTTTTGCTCCAATTAACTTTTTATACCGGGTGTCAGCGAATCTATTAGACAATTCATAACTTCTAGAATATTAGGTGTACCAAAATGAGATTATGTATAGGTAAATGGTATGTGGAGGGGAGAGTTTTCGCACATTTTTCACGTTCCGGTCACTTTCGGTTTCACCGGAAATGGCTACAGTTTTGAATTTTTTAATGGAACACCCTGTATATTGTATTATTTTTGGATTTCTGAGACAATTCTGGATCAGAATATGACATTTTAAAAAGTTTTTACGCCTTCTTACATTTTTTAGAGTCACATTTTATATTGCATCTAGGTGGCCATGATCGGACGTAAACTAATCTGAGGACCTTAGGTGATGTCAGAAAATTACAATCGCAAAGTTTTAGTGACTAGTATGATAGATAGGAATAGGACAAGTTGGCAAAATTACATTTTCGTGTCTAACTATTATTTTTCAAATGACGACCATTTTTTGACAAGCACTTTCCGAAAGAAGGATTTTTTGACGAATCTAACGATACTAATTTATTTGCGAGTGGATTGAAAATAAGATCATAAATTAAATAATACTAAGGAAAATACTATATAATAATTTATTTACTTTTGTCAAGTGAGCCATGAATAATAATGTATTTACTTTCACTGTAGTAAATTTTCAAAGTTTCCTCAACACGATTCGTATCATTTGAGGCGTTATACTTCTAAATGCCCGTAGAATTCTTTCTCCTAAGATTCCAAGAGTGGCTGGAGATGTTGCATTGCAAACCTTTTCTTCAACATATTCCCAAATGAAGAAATCGAGCACAGAGAGATCCAGCGAGCGGGCAGGCCACCGTACTGGACCATTGGTTGCAATAACTTGATTATTAAAATGCTCTATTAAGTAATTGAGTGCTTCTCTGGTATTATGGGGGGGTGCTCCATGTTGTTGGAAGTAAATTCGCCGTAAAGTAGATTATTAAGATGATCCTCGATTTCATTTTGAACAAAACCTGAGTACTTAACCCCTGTTAACTGATCTTGAAACAATATTGGCCCAATTATTCTGTTTCCACCGATACCAGCCCAGGGATTGACGCCAAACCTTTCTTGAAAATTGTTCTCTCTCATTGCATGTTGATTTTGTTGGGCCCAGTACCGAGTATTTTGCTTATTGAACATACCATTATTTGTAAATCGTGATTCGTCGGAAAATAGAATGAAGTCGATAAAATTTGGGTTAACTCTATGATTTTGAAGCAGCCAAGCACCACACACACACTATCTGTCCATCGCCATCGTCAGCAAACAAATGTTGATGTAACTGATATTTAAATGCTCGATATCCGTGCTTTTTCAGTATTTTTCTTGCTGATTCGTGACTTATCTGCATTTCTTGACTAACTTCTCTTAAAGAAACCGTTTTATCAATCTCAACCATAGCAAGAACGTTAATCTCAGTCTCTTCATTTATGATAAACCTCTGTTCCGCCTCTCGATTTCCTTCTTGCCTAAAACGATTCTCAACATACCAAAATACTGATGGGCTGGAAGTTGCCGATTAGGATACATTATTTTGAAGAAAAATGAACCTGAAATTTAACGAAAATTGAGAAACTTTTACTGTCTGCTCATGAAGCTTATGTCACTGTCATTACCTAAGTGACATACCAAAGAACACTTGATAAAAATAACTACAAAATATTATGCATCATGGCTATCCATGATCCATGGCACACTTGACAAAAGTAAATAAATTATTATCCAGTATTTTCCTTTGTAATATTTAATTTATGTTCTTATTTTTAATCCAATCGCAAATGAATTAGTATCGTTAGATTCGTCGAAAAATCCTTTTTTTGGAAAGTGCTTGTCATAAAATGGTCGTCATTTAAAAAAATAATAGTTAGACACGAAAATGTAATTTTGCCAACTTGTCTTATTCCTATCTATCATACTATTCACTAAAACTTAGCGATTGTAATTTTCTGACATCACCTGAGGTCCTCAGATTAGTTTACGTCCGATCATGGCCACCTAGATGCAATATTAAAAGTGACTCTAAAAAAATGAAGTGGGCGTAAAAACTTTTTAAAATGTCATATTCTGATCCAGAATTGTCTCAGGAATCCAAAAATGTTAAAATATACAGGGTGTTCCATTTTTAAAAATTCAAAAGCTGAACAATTTCCGGTGAAACCGGAAGTGCCCGGAAAGTGAAAAATACTCGAAAACTCTTCTCTTCACATACCATTTACCTATACCAAATGTCATTTTGATACACCTAATATTCTAGAAGTTATGACTTGTCTAATAGATTCATTGACACCCGGTATAGGGAACTAGGTGATGATTTCGATTTCTTGTATAATATGGATGATTAGCTACTACTGATGTTTGTTGTGTTTCGGGATATTTTGTAAGTGTGAGGAAATAATATAGTTGTCTGTGTATGTATATATGTGGTAACAGTTTTTAAGATTATAATGGTGTACTTCAGTCAAAATTTATTGTGACTATTAGTGCAAAGTCGTCAATTTTTGCCAGCGAGTTGCGATTAAAAACTCCCTAATCTCATGACCTGGATACATTCTCTGTTATAAAGTATTATCATATATAACAAAGAATTTATGCAAGATCATGATCATCCAAATAACACACTCGTGATGTTTTTCGAATGTATTCGAATTCATGTCCATTCGAATTGAATATCATTCCGTCTGTACTCAATTCGTTTCGTCGGATACCAAAACAAGCAGATAACATTCAAAATAAAAACCCACCCTCTGAAATTCGATGCTACATAACACCCCGAAGGAAACCATAAGCAACATCCTGTCCAATATTATTTCTACAAAATGATGCAATTCAGTGACAGCCGCCGCCGTCGTAAGCACATTAATTTCTAGTTTTCCAATTCCATTTCGAGATACTCATCGAAATGGTCCTTTGGTTATCATCAGACTTGTAAACATAGCAAGTTACAAACGCATTACGGCCTACGAAGGCAATTTTGAAGAAGGTGGGCATGCACTCAGCAGATGGAAATAACTATAATTCTCTAAAATTACTTTCGTCAGGAGCAATATAATGAAAATAAAATGATGTAACTTTGAGAATAGACAATTGGTGCGTTTTTCTCCTATACTTTCCTAACGGGAGGACATCTGATGAGAAATCAGTTTCAATCAACTAGGTCGGAATAATAATGTGGGCATAAGAATTCTGGGCCAAAAAAACTTTTGTTGGCCCCTTCTTCGACAGGACCGACTGCTTCCTCATTGCCTTTGATTCCCATGTTACTTGCATCCAAATCAGGTTAACCTATTTTTTCTCAGCCGGTTGTTTCAGGAATAATTTGGAGTCCCAAGTCAATCTAGACTTACAAATGTGACTTCAGAATTTTCAGTTCTGCTTGACTTCCTCTGGAGCTTCGAATTCCAATTTTCTCATCTAAGTCTGGGCCAAATGAAGTTGTTTCAATCTTCTTGTTGAAAAAATCAATGTTTTCTGATCATCAAATGCAAGACCTGCTCTTCGTTCTGTTTTATGCTATCTACTTGATATTCAACGTTATTTTCAAAGCTTTTTCCAAGACTTTTTCACGTTTGATTGGGAAAGAAATAACTCGGGATTCATTTGGGGGACAACAAAGGAAATATTAGTCAGACTTTCATTAAATTTTGATTCTATATCTGTCACGCCATTCATTCTATCTGATGATATCAAAATCACAGCTTAATAAAGCTGAAACAATATACTTTAATTTCTGATAAGAGTCCTTCATTCACTTCCATCTCGTAAATGGAACTGCAAACGCTATGACTCCATTGGTAGAAACCGGATTTGCATTAGTTTTGCATCAATGTTGCATTGGAAATGCCGTTAAATGTTGACGACAGTGACATTGACAAATTATTTACCGTTTAAATTCGCCATAGTTTCAACTGAGTTCGGAAACTATGTGCACCAGTTTCTGAATGGAACCCAAAATTTGTCACACCAGTCATCAGATGATACTGAAGTAGCAAATAAATTTAGTCTATAATCAATATTGGGAGAGTTTTTTGGCTGATAGAAAACAATATATCTCAGTATAATAGCTTCAAAAAATATCCAGTTTTTTTTGCTTAGCGCGGCTTTAATGTTTTACTTAGTATACTTTATTGAAAATGTTATTGTTCTGGCACTCCCAAAGTGGGAACGTTCAACAATATTGAAACTTAGTTGATGTCGTTTTCTTCATTGCAAATGTTTCATGGAATAAAATATTATAGAGAAGAAATTGCGGAAATAATCGTTCGAAAACAAAACAAAATCATGTTTTACTTTATCTGAACGATTTTACTGAATACCATTTGTAGATTATCCATATATTTTCCATTCTTTTTCCTCATATTCATTACATAAAATCGAAAATATAACCCCCAAAGAAGGATACATCTGAAATGCGCGCAACAGAAGCAACGGGCAAACAGATAAACCTATTTGTAACCCTCGGCGCAAACAGAGGGGTATTAAAGTGTAACGTGTGTATGTATGTATGTGTGCTACCAAACAGATGAACTGATTTTGATTTCGTTTTTTTTTGTTTGAGAGGTGACTTGGTCGGGAGAGTTCTTAGCTATGATTCAAGAAAATCTGTTCAACCGTTTGAAGATCATTAGCTCTTTTCTAGTTAATGAATGGATGTAAGCAACTTCCACAGTCTGGTCGATTCGAAATTTGGTTTCCTGTTATTTCAATGATATTGCACAACCTTGATTTGATGCTGTAGTATCACATGCAATCTGCAGGTTACCCAACTCCTCACCAACTTACAGTAGAGGTATCGTGTCAGGGCTCATTGAAATGGCCACAATGAATAGGTTATAGATAGATGGTGATCAGTTTCTGATGATGGAGTAGGGAAGAGTAATGAGAATGACTTGGTGAGTGATTCTAAACTATTTTCACTCATTCAATCGATATGAAATTTTGGTATACGATGTAGTACGTTTGAGGCGAATTAATGGATGAATTTGTAATTAATGAAAAAATGAATGAATGAATAACCAAGATTTGATATGGTTCGGTGCTGAATATAATAAGGACGGTGGGATACGATACGGACTTCGAGCGTGGACGTTGATTAAATGAGATAAAGAGAATTAGTCTAATCAACAAGTTCAAAAACGTGAAAAATAGAGATAAAGGTCCTAAAAATATGAGCGATAGCTCATTCGATTCGGAATCACCTCTAGAAAAATGTTTTTGGAGGATTTTGGTGCAGGTTAAAAATTGCAATTGTTATTAACAAAATAAGATGAAAAAAAATCATATTTCGTTTTTTGTTAATAACTTGGAAAATATTAACATTTAAGCAATTTTGAAAAAAGCTCGTTAAAGAGGAGGGAATTTCCAATAAAAAAGTCCCAACTCCCGGAACTCTATCTCCATTATTTATAATTTTAATTAGACGTTGAAAATAGGGATCCGCGCGGCTGTTACAGCATGCGCGCGCCGCCGCTAAAGAGAGTTCAGCAATAAAAATAATTTTTTTATAACATAAAATGTGATTTTAAAAATTTGAAAAAATTCTAGTATCTTCTTAACACTTGAAAAAATCGAGCCCTGAAGAAAAAAAAGTTCAATCATCATTTTTCAAAAAGTTATTCAATTGTTAACTAACAAATTTTTTCCCAATCTCCATTGGCATAAACAATGGAATGAAAGGTATAAATAATTGGCCTATAAATTTCAAACTTCGTGGAGCCCTTTTGATATATGTACTTTATAAGATCCTGCGGTTAAATTTCATTAAAGTTAATTAATTTGTTAATTATGATTTTTTATAACTATTGAAAAATTAAAAATCTAAAAAATGTTGATAAAAATTTTTTTTTCATTCAATATTTAGCTATGCCTGTTTTCACATTGAACAATAGCAGTAATTAACATAGGTTATGAATTTTTTACGTAATTTGTTTATAAAATTGTTATAAACAAATAGAGAAATTCAATATTTTTAAAAAATTTTTTTTTGCTATTTTGTTTACAAAAAATTATGATTTTCAAAAAAAAAAATTTTTCTTAATTTTAATTTTTAATTGTTTAAAAATCATAATTTACACTTTTAAATAGTTTAGCAGAAAAAAAATTTTTTATTAATTATTTAATTGTTTATTAGTTTAACAATTTGTTATAAACAAATATCGACCAACGTTATATTTTTTTTCTGAAGCAGAAAAAATTATAAAAATAGCTATATATAATAAAGTGCAAAAAAAATTTTTATTTTATTTATTATAATACTTTTTAATATCATACGATACGGTAATTATAGCGCCTACTTGATTTGTCAATAAAAAAATTGATATATCTTTTAAACTATTAGAGATACGATAAAGGATATTCAGGTCTTTTTTATGAAGGATGAATTTCTCTTTCAGATAAATTTTAGATCAAGTTTGTATCTATTGTTCATTAGCTATTAATGCATTTGTTTATAAAAATTCTGTATTTTTTTTTACTTTTTCGTATCTTTTGTGATCTTTAACTTGTTAAATTATGCAGATACAGCAAAAAACCTCAAAACAATTTTGTTAAGGAATAAATTGCCTGACAAATTATTAATTTATCATATTTTTATTGCTAATTGTTTAAATAATATACTTACTGTGTTTGGTGTTCATTTGACTGGAGTTCCGTTGAATATAAATGTATTCTATATTATCATGTAAAAAATCAAAATTATTTTTGTTTATATTATTTTAAATTGTTTCCGTTATATACTAAACAGTTTAAAAGACTTTTCGTCAAGATTCTACTTATTTTTTTTAATTTTCATTCCAAATTTCTTGTTTTTATTTTATACTATTTTATCAATCTATTCGAAAAATAACTTTTTTTCGGTCAAAGCATGTAAGATTTTTTATAATAATGAATTAAGGTGCTTGAATAATAATAAAAAATAGCTAATAAACAATAAATACAAACTTGATCTGAAATTTATCTGAAAGAGAAATTCATCCTTTATAAAAAAGACCTGAATATCCTTTATCGTATCTCTAATAGTTTAAAAGATATATAAATTTTTTAATTGACAAATCAAGTAGGCGCTATAATTACCGTATCGTATGATATTAAAAAGTATTATAATAAATAAAAAAAAATTTTTTTTTGGACTTCATTATATATAGCTATTTTTAAAAAAAATTTCTGCTTCAGAAAAAAAATATAACGTTGGTCGATATTTGTTTATAACAAATTGTTAAACTAATAAACAATTAAATAATTAATAAGAAAATTTTTTTTTTTGCTCAACTATTCAAAAGTGTAAATTATGATTTTTAAAAAAAAAAAAATTTTTAATTTTTTTTTTATTTATAAAAATTTAAAACAAATTACGTAAAAAATTCATAACCTATGTTAATTACTGCCATTGTCCAATGTGAAAACAGGCATAGCTAAATATTAATTGAAAAAAAAATTTTTATCAACATTTTTTAGATTTTTAATTTTTCAATAGTTATAAAAAATCATAATTAACAAATTAATTAACTTTAATGAAAATTAACCGCAGGATCTTATAAAGTACATATATCAAAAGGGCTCCACGAAGTTTGAAATTTATAGGCCAATTATTTATACCTTTCATTCCATTGTTTATGCCAATGGAGATTGGGAAAAAATTTGTTAGTTAACAATTGAATAACTTTTTGAAAAATGATGATTAAACTTTTTTTCTTCAGGCTCGATTCTTTCAAGTGTTAAGAAGATACTAGAATTTTTTCAAATTTTTAAAATCACATTTTATGTTATAAAAAAATTATTTTTATTGCTGAACTCTCTTTAGGGCGGCGGCATGCTGTAACAGCCGCGCGGAGCCCTATTTTCAGCGTCTAATTATAATTATAAATAATGGAGATAGAGTTCCGGGAGTTGGGACTTTTTCATTGGAAATTTCCTCCTCTTTAACGAGCTTTTTTCAAAATTGCTTAAATGTCAATATTTTTCAAGTTATTAACAAAAAACGAAATATCATTTTTTTTTCATCTTATTTTGTTAATAACAATTGCAATTTTTAACCTGCACCAAAATCCTTCAAAAACATTTTTCTAGAGGTGATTCCGAATCGAATGAGCCATCGCTCATATTTTTAGGACTTTTATCTCTATTTTTCACGTTTTTGAACTTGTTGATTAGACTAAATGAATGGTTACGATTTGGTATGATACAGTAGGGTGCTGAATACAGTATGGTATGGATGGTGTAGTACAGTACAGACTACAATGAACAAAACAATGTTATGATAGTGTTTAATGCATTTTAATGACTAATAGTAGCTTCAAGTGAGAATTGCAAAGTATTATAAATGTAAGAATACTTTTCTTTCTATTTCAGGTAGTTGAAGGTGGTCGTCGTATCCTTCATTAACCGACGAAATCAAAAAGGAGGAGGTTCCCTAGTCGACGCGTATATTTTTTTTATGTATGATCACGCATAACTTTTCACAGAGCAGTTCGATTCCGATGATTCTTTTTTCATTGGCTAGGGTGTACTTCGAAGTTGGTCCCATTCGAATTTGATCAAAAAAATGGGTAGCAAAATGGAGGAAATTGATCGTTCGCCCTCTGAATTTTGGTCCGATAACCGATTCTATCAGGCATAAATTTGTAGTGGGTTTTCCGATTTGGATGATTATTTTTTTGTCAGATAGGGTATACCTCTTAGTTGATCAAATCTCAATTGGGAATGGAATGATCCACACCTATGGGTAGAAAAATAGGGGATGATTGATTTTTCACTTGTGTACATTGGCACACATATATAGTTGACATTGACAGAACATCCTACATCCGTCGCAATAATTACATTCTATGGAAGGATGGAATTATATACAAAGTGATAATATCAACTAACCAGAACTTTCAAAAATAATAGTTGAAGTAAGCTAGGTAAGTAAGTATTTTGGAAGTAATAAAAAATTAACTAGGTAGTAATTGGTAGATTTCAGCCACAAAAAATTGAAAAATAAAATTTTTTTGACAAAAAATCAAACCGACGAAAAAATCAACTGAAAAGCAATAAATAAAATAAACCTTCTTTGTCTCAATGCTAATTGAGCTGTTAAACTAATGTGAGTAACTAAATTTTGAGTCGGCGCCAAACAAACTAGCAATTGAATTAGGTAAAGCGTAAAATGGTGGCAGCGAAATGCACAGCGGCGTTTTGATAACTTCTTCAAAGTAATAAAATGATCTTCGATAATTGTTTGTTTGGCGTCGACTCAAAATCAGTTTAGGAGTTCAATTAGTATTGAGACTAAGAAGGTTTATTTTAATTTTTGCTTTTCAGTTGATTTTTTAGTCGGTTTGATTTTTTGTTGAAAAGTTTTTATTTTTCAATTTTTTGTGTCTGAAATCTACTAATTACTACCTACTTAATTTTTGATTACTTCCAAAATACTTACTTACCTAGCTTACTTCAATTATCAACTGTTAAATAATATGATTATCTACTTTAACTATTTATTGTTATATAATATAAATTATTTTTGAAAGTTCTGATTAGTCGACTTTATAAAATGTAATTATTTTGACCGATGTAGGAGGATCTGTCAATGTCAACTATATGTGTGTGCCAATGTTCACAAGTGAAAAATCAATCATCCCCTATTTTTCCACCCATAGGGGTGGATCATATCATTCCAAATTGAGATATGATCAACTATGAGGTATACCCTTCTCACTCTTTGCAATTCTGCTAAAGCCGGTCTGTCATGAATTAATAAGTAATATCGCTAGGTACGTTATTACAGCAATCGTAAACCAAATCTACGAAATAATCACCTTAGCATAAGTAAATTATTTATATGTACTATTATATTATAGACTCTAAGCTTAGATTCACTGAACATGTCACTTATAAACTCAAAACTGCTTATGCATCTCTGAAATTGATATATCCGCAAAGGAAATTCTCAAGTACAGAGGTCAAAAAAATATTATGCGATTCACTAGTTTTGTCCCACTTTAATCACTGTGATGTGGTCTATCACAATTGTTTAGATAGCAATGACATAAGGCGTATACAAAAACTACAAAATTCATGTATGAGAATAATTTTTGGTATAAGAAGTAGATCCAGAATTTCTCACAAACTGAAAGATTTAAAATGGCTCAACATGAGCAACCGCAGACGCCTACACACAGCCTGCACTTTCTTTAAAATCATCAAGTATAAAAATCCTCCCTTCTTACATGATCATTTAACTTATAGAACTGACGTACACAACTTGAATTTTAGAAGGAAATTGGTTTTGAGTATTCCTGCTCACAAAAAAGAATTGTTTAATCGCTCATTCTCATATAATACAATCAATTACATAAACACCTGGAACCCCAACTGTTTCGACCTAACGATCAGTACCTTCAAAAAAACATTCAAAAATCATTTATTTTTTGCTCAGCACAACTAAAGCAACAAACGAAGCATTCGCATCGAGAATCTGAGGAAATATTGAAAATGTGCACTTTCCTGACCTTATTTCTCTCTCGCTCTCTCTCTCTCTCTCTCTCTCTCTCAATCTTTCTCTCTCTTTCTCTTTTCCGCCATTACTTCGCTGATCTCATCCCCCTTCTCAGCCCTATTAACATGACTTTTCTCAAATGAAGGCCTTGGTGGAAGATCAGATGCGAGGTAACTTAGCAATCTGAACCAAAGGCCATTTGCTCATCACATAGATACCTACCTACAGATTTATAAATATATATATTTTTTTCTAAATGTTATAAAATGTGGTGTGCAATAAACGATTTATTATTATTATATAATTATTTAACTCAACCTGGGAAAAGTGCATGAATTCGGCCAAAAACTTAATCTAGAAAATTGAAACTGATAAGTTGTTTGTAATCGATCACCTTAGGTCGCCTACTGAACTGAATCGTAACGTTTATTTACAAAATATCAAAGAAAAGAGTCGGAATAATAATGGTTTAAACTCAAAAGCGCACGTGCGATATTGCATTGCCAAAATCTTGCGACTGTAATAATATTTATGAATATACAACTATTGCCAGAATACGCAGATTTCGACTAGGCAAGATCTCGTGTCGTAAATTCGTGTTTCGTCCCGGAAAATATTTGTGTGAATGTGGGGATAGAAAGCATGAAATAAATTTAAATTTAAAAACCCCCGACACAAAAAAAAACTTTAAAAAGTTTAAAAAAAAAACAACAGAATCCAACTAGATATTATAAAGTATGAAATTTAAATACAAGTAACCTACCTAGGCAACAGAGGTAAATATCTAAACATAATATCAAATCGTTGAGTCTTAATCATCGATCACTTGACGCGACGAAGCAGAGTCTGACTGGACAAAAAGTAAAGAAATTAAAGTGCGCAAAAAACATAAATAATTGAGCAATTAATTAATGAATGTGTTTTTTTGTGGAGGAACAACGTTTCTTGACATGTTTTTTGGGTAACCTTCCACAGTCAGTTGATGAAGCGAAAAAGACTCTTCAAGAAAAAATCCAAATTATTAAAACAATTGAAGGAGATATAGAAGATTTTGAGAACGAGGGCAGATATAGTCCCCGAAATGTCAATCAAAAACTATATAGAGAAGTATCTTTTGAATGAAAAAAAAATCAGAAAACGACAAGTTATTGACTAATTGAATCCTTTTTCTATATCGGGATGAACTAATTAGTTTGCCCTTTCTACACTTGTATAGATTTTCCTGATTATATTTTCATTTTCAGACTGTGGAAAGGTTACCCAAAAAACATGTCAAGAAAAATTGAGCAATATAATCATAAATGATTGCTTATCTCACGGGTTATAATAAATTTTGAATATTAATTCAAACTCTCCTCAAAAACAGGGTGGAAAATTATCTTTTGAAAATTATTCTTTGCTTGCGTTGTAGTTATACGTCTTCTGTTTGGTGAGACGGAAGTTCATCCCTCGAAAACCCCAAATTCCAAATATTTTTGAAATCGCACAGGGCCCACTCCAGTACGAAGGGAAAATTTCTATCGACTTTTTCGACGATTTCTATATGTCTTCCGTTATAATAATTTTGCTTAGAAAGTGACTAGTTATCATCTGAAAAAGCGGAAGACGATTTGGTTGAGACGCACTACTCGTAACCTTTTTTTTGAAAATTTTAGGCCCCAAAATCGATCATTGCAAAAATTCGACGTCTCCTATATGCTTAATTTTGTGTTGCTTTACTTTGTTATGGTCTTTACATCGGGAAAATCCGAGTGGAAAAACAAATTGAAAAACTCGCGGGAGCTGCTAAGTTGAAAAATCGAAAACTGCACTTGGGTTCAATCTTAAACTTCCAAATCACGCATGGAGCTTCTTCAGGGACCATAAAACCTAATTTTCATCCCTTCCCACCCCTTTGAATTTCCTCTATTTTCTCTGTTTTTTCCTGGTAATCTTTTTCGGTTGTAAATTTTGTTCATTGATAATTCAGTGTATGAAGTTTGAAAAACTTACCTCATCTAGTAGTTAATGATAACAGGAATACATTTCAACCCCTATATAAGGGGCTGTTTGCCCCCGCCGGCTCAAATACTCTATTTGAGCGAAGAAGAGCACATAAATGAACTTGGGGAGATGAATGAATGCCACCAAATGAATTCTTTAGCGTTAGGTTCGTTAATGGTTTATAAATAAATAAAGTTATAAACAATGCTCACCAAAAACTAAATAAATAAAGTTATAAATAATTTTTACCAACAAATTATCAAAAATGATTTTGGTGTGAAAAATAATTTCGGTATAATTCATTCTCTCACATTTGATCAATTACAACACTTTTTTTGCTTACAAATTACTGATTGATTATTAAAAGTGTAAATATCTCCTGTTTGTTTTTCTAGTTGATATAGCTTACGAATTATTTGAATTGTTCAAGAAAATTACTCCATAGGCAGTCCTCCCCAGGACTACATGGCGTTTCTGTTTATTTACTTGGTATTTATACATATTTTGTCCTGAAAACTTTTTTGTTCGTTACCTAGTAAATAAACATATTTTATTATTTATTATTATTATTATTATTGAATTATAACAAGTATAGAAAAATGTTAAATTCATTAATGTATAAACAACAAGTAAAAAAGATTACCAGGAATAATCAGAGAAAATAGAGGAAATTCAAAGGGATGGGAAGAGGTGAAAAGTTGGCCAAAAAGTATTTTCTCTGAAAATTAGGTTTTTTAGCCCCCGAAGAAGCTCCATGCAAAATTTGGAAGCTTAAGATTGAACCCAAGTGCAGTTTTCGATTTTTCAACTTGGCCGCTCCCGCGAATTTTTCAATTTGTTTAGTTGGTCAACCCTGAGGCCGGGCCTTACTAAAAAAGTCTTCCACTCGGATTTTCACCATGTAAAGACCATAACATAGTAAAGGAACACAAAATTAAGCATATAGGAGACGTCAAATTTTTGCGATGATCGATTTTGGGGCCCAAAATTTTCAAAAATAGGTTTCGAGTAGTGCGCCTCAACCAAATCGTCTTTCGCTTTGTCAGATGATTACTAATAACTTTCTAAACAAAATTATCATAACGGAAGACATATAGAATTCGTCGAAAAAGTCGATAGACATTTTCCCTTCGTACTGGAGTGGGCCTTGCCCGATTTCAAAAATATTTGGAATTTGGGGTTTTTGAGGGATGGACTTTAACCTCACCGAGCGGAAGACGTTTGTGGGTCATCGCGTCTCAGAACCAGCGGCTCTCTAACTATGGTTATCGGTGGAAATTCAAAGCGGAAGTCCAACTGTTATAACCAAATATTGTAGTTTCAAACCAGATGAAATCTAGTTGGCACTCAACTTCACGAACTGTTTTTCATCTCCATGACATTTAAATTATTTATACGCTGTCATTCTGATTTTTATGGGCGAATTATTGTTTCTTGTCGGTTTTTTTTTTGGGTTGTCGCATGTTTATGGAAATATTGAACTAGTATTAAAAAAGCCGTCGAAGTCCATCGAAATAATATACTTGACAGATGAGTTGGCTATCTAGGAATACATTAACAGAGTTTCATGGCCTTGATTCACCAAGTTTTTTCTTTAATACCTTTTCAGAAATAATGATCGAAATCTTCAACGTTTGTCACAGTGAGTCAAATATTCGTAAAAGACAACATATTATGATTAGAAATGCTATAGAGGGCAGTTTTGAACTAATTAGTGCACAAGTACATGAAAACTCTACAGAATTTTACAGAAAAATTAAAGAAAGATGTAGAAAATGTCATTACATCCTGGGGCATAATATATATATATATATATATATATATATATATATATATATATATATATATATATATATATATATATATATATATAATATAATTATTACAGACAATACCCAAAGAAGGAATATTACAGATCGACCAAGAAAGTCGTTCAATGAATCACTGAAATCACAACTGAAGCTCGAACTGCTCGAATGTAATATATATATATATATATATATATATATATATATATATATATATATATATATATATATAAAATGGAAGGAATTTAATGGACACAGCCCTCAGAGAGAAGTGCTAATCGTAGACACGTGTTTCGGGCTCTCGGCCCTCATCAGTACGGTGGAGAAGTGCAAGGATGAACAACACTTGGTAGAAAACTACAAATCAACGGAGTCAACAAACAGAAGCCAGCCGCTCATTTGTGATTTCGGTCAGCAGACCCTGAATTCCAGGGCAACAACCAACGTCACCACGGAGGCAGCATAGCTACCTGCGTGACATCCGAGTCCAGGAATATAAATATGAAAGAGAGTAATATCGAGGGGACTGTTAAAAACAAAATGGAAGGAATTTAATATATATTAGTTTCTTGACCACATATACATTTTCTTCAATTTCTCGAAATAAAGGTCTGATTCAGTCAATTCATATAATTTCTAAGATATATATATATATATATATATATATATATATATATATATATATATATATATATATATATATATATATATATATATATATATATATATATATATATTGTTATGATTGGTTGATTATATGATTATTTGTATATATTTTTAGTGAATTTATTTCACAGATTATAATTTCTGAATCCCTATCATAACAAATAAAAACTCCGGCTATGTTATGTTACCTTTCTCTTTTTCAACCTCTTTTACCTCATCCCAGCTCAGTCAGGTACGCCTATGAACATGAGTCACTCCTTCTCAGCAGTCGATTCCTGCGATCTGTATTGCCGACCTGGCCCTAACGATTCGATAAGAAAAGCTGTTCAGTGGAGAGAAGTGAGGTTAGAAATTGGAAAATAAACACCAATTGCAGAGAATAATCAAATTGGTTGGTTTTTTATTCAAATCAAAACTTATAAATACCCTACTCTGCGATAGATACCTTATACTAGCAAAACAATGACATAAAATGGTACAATTTGGATAATTGTGACAATGAAAGTATTGAAGAAGAAAGTTTGAACTTATTGTCAGTCCTTTGACATGGAATTTTATATGAAAGTTCAACCCAAAACAAAGTAACCAGTGATTTGGACACGCAAAGTTATTGGTTTACTGTGAAAAGTTGCACTTTGATGAGTTCGGATATTAGTATACCTTGTTGCTGCCTTTCTGTTGAAGTTTCCAATCCCGTGGACGTATTTCTGGGATCTCAATGACAACTTACATGCACTCTTTCCAGGATTTATCTTCTATACCAGGTAGGTGGAATTTTTATTGACTATTTATTTTTTAGTTCTGCCTTTCAAAAATTTTTCTTGTTCGGAATTTTTATAATAGGTTTTTCTTTCCAGGTTTTATCTTTTAGACCAGGTAGGTGGAATTTTTATTGACTATTTATTTCTTCAGTTCTGCCTTTCAAGAATTTTTTTTGTTCGGAATTTTTATAATAGGTTTTTCTTATATTATCTATAAATGCTTCTTTTAAAATTTCCTACGTGGCTTCACTTTTTGAACTTTTTTCAATCTCCTCCAAACTCATCCCATGGTAACACTCACATTTTTCATTTTCTCACAGCTTTTCCAAATTTGTATCACTTCCTACCCAATTATTTGCTGTTCTAATTAATATTAATGATTTTATGAATGATATCTAATACTAACTCTTACATACTATTTACAAATTCATATAAAATTATATTTTTTCAATTTTTGCCATTACATTTTATTGTATATCATCACTTTTCCCACACAAACTCTTTCGAATCCCATTGGTGGGTTTTCTGTTGATGTGAATTGTCATACAGGATGTTCAAAACTTATCTATACGTTGATCTTACTTTAATTCAATGTTTGCTATAAATTTCAATTTTGATATGATTTAATCGTGGATTTTCATTAGATATATCGTTGGTTATATGTTTTTGATGATAGAACTACTCCAGGAATGCCCTCTTTATACATATGTATCGACTAGAGCATGGTATAAGGTTCTATAGTGGAGAAAAAAGGTAAAGAAAATTGTAAAATAACATAGCATTAACGAGGATAATAAAAATAACTAATAATAATAATGATAATTATAATTTAATTATTTAATAATATTTCCTAACATAACAATATGTATATATATATATATATATATATATATATATATATATATATATATATATATATATATATATATATATATATTTAATTCCACTGTACGTGTGTGGCACTGAACTTCTCCTAAACGGCTGGACCGATTTGAATGATTTCTTTTGAATGCGTTTGGGTGGCGCCCTGGATGGTTTAGATTCACAAATCAGCCCGGCAGATGGCGCTGTAGTCGGTATCATAAACAGCTGGACCGATTTGGATGAATTTTTTTGTATGCGTTTGGGTGGCACCCTGGATGGTTTAAATTCACAAATCATCTTCCTTGATGTTAAGGGTGGTCCACCCTTAATTTTTAGATTTTATTTTCAAGAAAAAAATTTTTTTATTTTTTTATGATACAACATTCTAAAATTCATACAACCCTGAATTTTCACCCTTCTACGATCAACCCCTATTTTTTTGGCAAGATTTTTATTTTTCATTTTGTCATGACTTAGAATAAAAAAAATCATATTACTCTCAATTTTCACCCTTCTACGATCAACCCCTATTCTATTTTTTCATAGAAAAAACGGGATAACAGGAAAACGGGATAACGGGAATAACAGGATAACGAAAAAACGGGAAAACGGGATAACGGGATGACAGGATAAGGGGATAAGGGGGAAACGGGATGAAGGAAAAATAGAATAACAGAAAAACGGGATAACGGGATGATGGGATAATGGGATAACGGGATAATGGGAATAACGGGATAACGAAAAAACGGGATAACGAAAGGACAGGATAAGGGGATAACGGGAAAACGGGATAAAAAAAAGGGGTAACAGGAAAATGGGATAACGGGAAAACGAGATAACGGGACAACAGGAAGCGGAAGGAGTCAAAAGCATAATCTAGATGGAACAACATAAAGGAAAACATAGAAAAAAAGAAATTCTACGCGGACGAGAGTTTTCGGGAAAAACATTTTAGGGAACATAGAAATTTGGACAGGACAACGTCTGGCGGGTCCGCTAGTATATATATATATATATATATATATATATACATATATATATATATATCATCAGTCTGTAATATAAATTGTTTTCTGATAGAGAAATGTCAGATTCTTCTGAACTTCCGTTTTTCTTTCAAATGAGACTTCGGCTGTATTCTGTATAGATACTACTTCAGCTAATGATACAAATTTGACTCCAGAAATAATTTGAACTGGACTTTCATCAAGATCTGACCGGTTGCAAATTTCAAATTTCTATAATACAAGGGTGTACAGTATGAAAAACATCCTGTGGATTGATTTGGAGAATACTCAATATTCTTATGATTCTGACACGAATTCAAGCTGATACTGCCATTTATTTGCACAAATATTCAGAGAAATAATTTTGTCCCGTCAGATTGCCTATCGGAACCACTGTGCGTTGCTTGGATCAAAATATTGCTACTTATATTAAAGTTAAAGTGCCAAAACATATTTTTTTGGGTTTTTTGTTTTTTTGTGGTTTTTTTTTTCAAATTTTTATTCAATATTATCTTCTTATGCATAGGGCAGCATATACAAGTGAGAAAGTTTAGCGATGGGCTTCAATAACATATTATTTCGAGACGCAATACAATTTGAAGTTGGTGGACCTAATGAAATCAATTCTAGTATTTAGAATTTATTGAAATGTGGCTCTTATCGTGATCTGTACCTCTGTGTCAGCATCATGCTCGGGTGCCCTATTCGAAACGTAGAAATCAACCCAAAAAGGTCTTACTGATTGGAACACTTTTGTCGGTTGATGTTTTGGCTATTATTCCGCCTGTGCGTGTCTGCGTCCTCACATTCGATCAAAACGATATTCATTGAACAATTTAAAAACCTTCGAAAAATATCGTAGGTCAAATAATATTTGTGACATCTATAAACAGTAGAGGATGTCTAATAATAAATCGGTGTCAGTTATTAATCTAAAATTGCATTATAAGTGGCGTAAACTATTCCCTGGCGCCGGTCGAGGCATAAACATTCCTAACGAGAATAAATAAATGCGTATACGAGGGTATTTGGATGTAATTATTACAGAGTAAGGATAGATTTCGTGTGTACTGTTGGCATTTGGTAAGTTCGCATAGTGGTCATTTCTGGTTATTTCTGTATTTTTTGACATTTCTAGAAACCAATGGAAACTTTCAATTCAAATCATTCATGTACGTTTTGGCCAATCAAAACATTATTATAGTGGGAATATTCTACCTAGAAAAGTGCCGCGGGAATAATTTGAAGTATTTTGTTTGTGTCTGACAACGTGTATTTTTAATTTGACGTCTGTCATCAATTCGCATGAAAAGTGAGAAATGAATCAAAACCGGTTTAGTACATTATATCATTTTGCGAGGAAATGTGTTTACGATCCTAACATCAAAAAATAATCCATAGAATACCACACGAGAGTTCGATACTTGTTGCCATTTGGCAATAGCCACTCGAGCCCGTTGGGCTCTCGTGTCTATTGCCTGGCAACAAGTTTTCGGAAATCTGTCGAATTATTTCCACTTCATTCTCACTCTCTTGTGGTATTACACCTGAAAATTAATCAGTACATTTCATGTTTCTAGTAAATTTCTATCTCATTATTTGTACTAATGTAAATAAAATATTTATTTCGCAAAAAGGGTCATACGTCTGATATTCAACCTGAGCTATAGGGACTCTTGTAAACAATATTTTATAGAATACGGAAGTCCCTGCCTTGTAGTTACATTTACAAATGTGAAAAAATATGTAAACAAGTATGATCGAAACTCAGATATGCATACTTATCCCACCAGACATGGGAAAATTGTAAGAACCCAAAAACATAAAACCAAATCGTTTGAGAATTGTCCATCACATGCAGGCGTGTCATTCTTCAATAACCTTCCTGGATATATAAGAGATGAGACAATAGAAAAAAGTTTCTACTCAAGAACTGCTCTTACAGTGTTGGTGAATATCTTGTTCCATGGTTATGAGACCATGGTCCTTATAATTTGATGAATTATAAGTTCAAGTCCAACTGGGTCAAATTGGCAGTTGCGCACTTAGATGCATTGATAGCATCGCATGATTTTGTCATCTGTAGTAACTCTATTATAGTGTCTTGGTTACTGATAGTTCTTTCCAATTCACTGTTAATACATTTAGCGCAAATCAATTATGTATTTACACATTTTAATTCGCATTGCAATGATGTTATGGTTACCTTCTCACATGCCTTGTCGTTAATTTGGCGGTTGCTGTCACATAAGTTGATGCCGATGAGGTTTCTGGCACTGTCACTGAGCTTCACACCGTCTGGCACATTTTTCTATATTAAAATTTCAATCAAATCACTTTTTTTGTTGAGATAATTCGCGAGCTACCTGTTCGCCTGTTGCCATGTTGCCATATATACAGTGCTTCTCAAAAGTCCCCACCCCCCCTCTTATTTTTGGAACGATTATACATAAACAAGTGAAATTTGGAAACTGAATATTGAAGGTTGTAAACTTCCCTACTAGTGATGATAGATGACGAAATCGTCAAAGATGACGTCACAAGACCATTGTGACCAATAATTTTTAATGGAACCCTACGGCAAGTGACACTTCTTTTAAAAGGTATCGAAAAAACCTATTCAATGATACTTATTTTGTTTGTGTTTATGGCAGTTTCAATGGCTCATTAGTAAACATTAAAATTTAAATTCCATTCAGTATGATATTAATTACAGATTTAAGAATCAGTATCTACTTAAAGGAAATTGCTCGAAGTGACTTCCTGACAGTGAAATATCCTATTTTCAAACTCTTCTCGTACTTTTGCAAATCTGTCTGCGGAAACAGCCTCACAATACGTTGTTTTAAAACGTCAATATTGCCAGGTTCAGTGGCGTAAGCCTTCGATTTAAGGTACCCCCACAGAAAAAATCCAAAGGTATGAGGTCCGGTGATCGAGCTGGCCATTTCGTTGAACCTCGTCGTCCAATCCATCTACCACGATACTCCTCATCCAAATACCGTCTAACTGCACCGTAATAGGGTAGAGTGGAGTGGAGTTTCCATATTTTCACAAAATTCTAGTCTTCGGTCTGGGTCGTCGTCTGAGAGTTGATGAACCATTTTTAATTTGTATGGATGAAATTTGTTTTTTTTTCAACACCCTGTGTACTGTACTCCGACTGACTTCACAGGTAGATGCAACGTGAGTTGTTGAAGAAGTAGGATTAACTATTACTTCTGCCAGTATATCAATTTTTTTCTTATCAGAAATTTGTGGTCTGCCAGATCGTTTCGCATCATTAATACTACCCGTTGTTTCAATCTTACGAAGAAGCTTCCTTAAATGAGTCCTCGAAACGGGGCGATCGGGAAACCTCTCATTAAAAATGCGTTCTGCTGCATGAATATTTTGTCTAGTTTCACCAAGAATTGGGATCGCTGCTACTTTATCACCTAAAGCACGTACCATTTCGCTTCTTGAAGCACTTGAACGTTCGGCTCACAACAGTTTAACAAGTTATTAAAATGTACAAAAATATTAAAAGTACCAAAAGCTGCTAAAACAGTTAAACGTTAGATCAACAATACACAAATTATTAAATGTACAAAAACTTGGACAATTACAAAAACATCGAATTAGGGAGACTAACAAAAACGTCAGCTTATTTGACAACTATCCAGAGGCGGAGCTTGAATTTGGAATTTTAGTATTAACTGATTTAATTCATCACAGCTTTGCGTTTTTCAAAAGCGAGTTGCAAAAACTGCCATAAACACAAACAAAATTAGTATCATTGAATAGGTTTTTTCGATACCTTTTAAAAGAGGTGTCACTTGCCGTAGGGTTCCATTTAAAATTATTGGTCACAATGGCTTTGTGACGTCATCTTTGACGATTTCGTCATCTATCATCACTAGTAGGAAAGTTTACAATCTTTAATATTCAGTTTCCAAATTTCATTTGTTTATGTATAATCGTTCCAAAAATAAGAGGGGGGAGGGGACTTTTGAGAAGCACTGTATGTACAGGCAGAACGATATAATTTTCCCATTGATGTTACATTCCAGTCTGAGGTATGTACTACAGAAGGATTTTTCAAAATTCAAGCGGTTAAAACTGCCCCTTGAATATGTGAAACTGTTAAATAAAAAACGGCACAATACGCCGTTTTTATTTTATCTGTTTACCTTAGAATATAATTTTTTCATGTTTGAATTTCGCACCCCAGGCGGTAAATATTACTATTATGAAACAGGTTTTATCACAAATAATATCAGTAATAAGATAATGCAATTTTGCACGAGGGTTACATTTCAGAAGTATTAAGGAAATTTTATTCATAATTTGAATCACAAGAGGTTAAAACTACCACCAGAATATTTGAATAATTTTTATCTTCGACACTCGTTATTAAAAAAATCGACAAAACACGTTTTGAGGAAAACTGTTTTGAGTGGATAATTTATAACGGAAGCCAAATTGTGTTGGTGCAATTACATTGAGTTTTCCTAAATAGTTCACCAGGCGATATTTTAAGATTTTCATGAAAATCTTTGTAATCGAAGATGTTAGCGATATAGGTCTATAATTTTGTTCCCACTTTTGATAATTGGCATAAATGTTGCGTTTTTGAATTGAGTGGGTAAGATATCTTTCGAGAAACATTTGTTCATGATAAACGAGAGAGGTGGTGAAATATATTCGTAAAGTTTCAGATCCTGTATATTTTGTGCTTTGGTAGATTTCACTTCTAATATTGTTTTATTCACTTCTAAGGGGGTTGTTTCAATGGGGAGCATTGATTGTGGTATTCTGGTGCAAGTGTTTTGATTTTTTCTTTCGGAGATTACTTTATTTGTTCATACCAACATTCGAAAAATATTCATTGAATCATTCCGCAATATGTTTAGTGCCTGAGAACTGTTCTATACTATCGAAAGATTGAGATTTAGGTTTATTACCTACATATTCCCTGTTCTCCACATTTCATTGGAATTTCCCGAGTTTTGTCCTATTTTATTTTTATAAAAAATTTATTTTATTTTCTTTATTAAAAAAATTTCTCGTTCTGTGTTAGTGTTGATAAAATGTTTGAACAGATTTATTTCTCATCATACTTATTTTCATTATTGAGAAATTTTAATATTTTTTTTGCTGACGTACCCTTTATCATTTTGTTATCTGAAAGGATTAAATAAAGATTTTATTTATTTATCAAGACGCCAAGAGTGTGAGTAAATTAAAAGAGATTTTTTCGTCCTGCTTATTTTTTTGTATGACATGGTGAAGTAATGAATCTTGATGTATTGAGTTTTCAACCCATATGTTATTTTTAAATAAAAAAAAAAAATGGAAAAATCACATCGTTAATTTGAGTATTCCAAAATTACCACCGCATGCGAAAATTATATCAAAAATATAACACCAATCTCAGGTTTCAATTCGAGAAAACTATCGGTGATTATCTCAAACAAAAACTATTTTCAGATACAAACAGATTTTTTAAATAGCATCTTCTTTTCATTTATCTGTATATGTTCAGATGTCTTTCATTGACACTCTCCACATATTGAAAGGAGGGTAAAGATACTTTTTTTTATTTCTAACAAGATGGGTTTGTTTACGGGATTCATCAAGAGAGCGATTATTTTCGATTCGATTTTCTCCTTGCTTATTCCTTTCCATTCTTCGGTAGTTTTCAATTTCTCTAATATATAGTGAAAATTTATATTAATTCCAATTTTTCTGGCTCGCAGGATATGTCCTTGTCAGCCTGAATGGGAAATTATATTCCATTCTGTTGACTGTGCCAATCAGGCAATTTCATCGATTCATTAAATTTTCTGGTATTTCCCGCTGGCGATATATTATAATCAGTGCAATAAACCACACATTCGAAGAATGTATGCCTTTTGAAATATGAGGAAGCGCCATTTCAGCTGATTGTACTTCACTTAACGAACGATTAATACAAAGGAATTTATTACCACTCTAAGGAAACTATTGCTTTCTTTCGCAGTGAATGGCGAAATAAAATTGAGTTGAGAATATTTTCGTGGATTTGGAATAGCAACCTCATCAATATTAAATTTATAATAAAATTATTCTGTTTTGACTCCTGATGTGGAAAAACATAATCAAGTTCAGCGAATCACTTAGAAAATAGCCAGAGGGAGCTCGTTCAGATACTTTTTACATTTTGGTTTCATGCGAGGAAGAGAGCGAGCTCAAGGTTCATTTCATCATAATCAGTTGTTTCATCTACAACTCTACAATGAATATTGATATAGTTATTTAGTGAACATAACTGTTGGCACCATTTCGATGTCTGTTACAAATGACGAACTAATAATATATTTTCATTCGTACAACCAAAGAAACAATATTTCTTCCATTATTAAGATTATTCATATTCAGATATATAGTTACACCCACACGGAAAAAAAGGATTTGTTAATTCAACCAAATTTATTTGGTCACTCCCATTGGCTCGGCCCGACTAAATAAAAATCATCTCAAAACACAGGTGAATTCGATTGATGGAATCATTATATTGCGATGGAAAAAGGGATTCTTCAATCCAATGCTAACATTTCTTTGATTTGAATATATTACCATCTAATGAAACAATCTCCAACTCATATTGAATGAAAAATCGTTTTTCTACGACAACCTCGATAAATGTTCATTTTATAACCGTAACTTCAATCATAAACAAGCACATTTTGTACAGAATTTCATTTTTGCATCGGTTGCTAGGCAAGTTGCTAAGCAACAAATGCGAAATGAAATATTTCGTGTTAGGTCTAGGTTCACTCTAAAATCACGACGACTACGGCTTGTCAAATTATGACGTCCAGCGACAAATTGATGAAATGTCAGCAGATCGTTTCTGTCAAAGTTTTAGTAGGTAACGAGTAATTTCATAGTTGTTTTCTATACAAACTATTAATTAAAATGGAAACTGATAGTGATATTGACTTAGATTTGACAATTCCGAACATAATAGAAGCAGCGAAGGTAACAACACTGAATTTATTACCGGAAACGTCGAAGAGTATGTATCAACGCGCTTATAACCTTTTTTTGGAATGGAAGGTAGATCAAAAGACAAAATCGTTGTCCGAGAACGTTTTAATGGCTTATTTTGGCGACTTAGTCAAAAAAATTTAAAGTTCCACTTTGTGGTCACACTTCTCAATGCTGAGAACGACTCTTAGTATCTATAATCATTTAGATATTGCCAAATAATTGAAACTGAAAGCATTCCTCAAGCGGCAGTCTAACGGCTACAAACCCAAAAAGTCAAAGATCTTTACAGCAAATGACATCGATTATTTCATTGAACAGGCTCCAGATGAAATATATTTGGCAACAAAAGTAAGTTTTATATTTCCATTTGATGAAAAATATGTTTAAGTAAACTAATTTACATTGTAGGTTGCATTAGTTATGGGAGTGATGGGTGCATGTAGAAGACATGAATTACATCAAATGAAAATTACTTATTTCACTGATCTTGGTTCAGCTGTTTTAGTAACAATACCAGACAGTAAAACCAAAATAGTACGAAATTTTACTGTAACTGGCAAATTCTACGAAATTTATAAAAAATACGCAAATCTTCGCCCTCAAAATGCTAATGGTCTATGGTTTTTCATTAATTATCAAAAAGGAAAGTGTACCATTCAGAGAATAGGCCTGAATAAGTTTGGAGCTATGGGAAAAGATATTGCCAAGTATTTAAAATTGCCAAATTACGATGTATATACT
Organism: Gonioctena quinquepunctata; assembly: GCA_018342105.1. Taxonomy (NCBI): domain Eukaryota; kingdom Metazoa; phylum Arthropoda; class Insecta; order Coleoptera; family Chrysomelidae; genus Gonioctena; species Gonioctena quinquepunctata. The sequence continues at coordinate 447,191 of JAFIRS010000116.1, read as the reverse complement.
GGGCACTGCTTTCGCCGATCCTCCGCAACAATTCTTGTTGATGCTGGAGGTGACATAACCACGTTAAAACGCCACGGTGGCTGGAAATCTACTACAGTCGCTGAGGGATATATTGATGAATCGAAGAAAAGTAAGATTGACATAGCAAATAAAATTGCAAATGCAATACAGAACATACCATCAGGCATACCAACGAATTTAGAAATGGAAAATCGCGAGAAGCAGTCTACTTCAACGTCGACAAATTATCAAGTTCGAAAATAATTAAGTATTCAGCAATCAAGTTCTCCAAATATGATATTCAATAATTGCACATTCAACTTCAATTAGATACGTACATACATTTATAGGCTTCTATTTCTGTGTACATATTAGAAATAGCAATAAAGAAAATATTTACATATTTCTTCAATTTATATTTTAATTCTGATAGAAAGCCCATTAGCGGCGAATTCGGAGTAATAAAATATCATCAGTTTATTTATTTCAAAGTTTTTGCAATGTATGCATGTATTAAACGTGAACGATATGTTGTCATAGAAAAAGTATAGTATGCAACTCGCAACAAAATGGCCATTTTGCACTCGTATGAATTGCAGCACTTGCCTTCGGCTCGTGCTGCAAATTTCATACTCGTGCAAAATGGGCATCATTTTGTGCTCATTGCATAATATACTATTGAACACAAATATAATATTTATTTGAATCGGACAACGGAAATAGATGAATTCAAATGGGAGAATATTATATTGTTTGAATTATATGCGTTATGATGAATTGACTCTGACTTAGATAATGTTACTGAATAGCAAAGCCAACATATCATCGTTGCGACGTCTGGACTTGAATGCCTGGTGTAGATTCTCATGCTTGGTTGCCATATTTGGCAATTCAGTGTCAATTCACAAAAAAAAAAAAATTTGGAACCCTCATCAATGATGAAAAGCTAACATCATCCCAATCTATTGTCAACGCCTTTGCTGAGCACTTCAGCAATGCATATGTCTCTGATTCTCCTCTCTCAAATGAACGAACCTTTCTCGAATGCTCTATCAGTTCCAGTCATTATGTATATATTAATAAAATCAGCCAGGAACTCATTCTAACGGCGGCAAAAAAGCTGAAAAACAAATTGACATGCGGTCCTGATAATGTCCCCGTTAGACTAATTAAATCCCAGGTGAAAGTGCTATGTAGGCCTTTACTTTTTATTTATAACCTCATCCTGAATACCGAAACTTTCTTCACCATATGGAATCAATCCCGTATTTGTCCAGTCTTCAAATCAGGAAAAATAGGAGAAATTCGTAACTATAGACCAATAGCCTTATTTCTGATTTCTCAAAATTACTCGAAATCATTCTTTTCGATCTCATCTATATACATGTGAGTAAATCCCTGTCAGATTTCCAACATGGTTTTATGAAATCGCGTAGCACTGTATCTAACCTTTGCACGTTAACGCAGTTCATATCTAATTCCCTTGATAATCGTCTCCAAATTGATGTTGTATGTACTGATTTCAGTAAAGCATTTGATACAGTATCCCACAAACAGCTATTGTTGAAATTGGGAGCTTTTGGTCTTTCGTCCAAGATTCAGCTTCTATTGAAATCCTACTTGAGCGATAGACAACTATTGAATATGAAGGTGTGAAATCTTTCAATTTCATAGCTTACTCGCAGTACCACAGGGCCACTCCTATTCCTAATTTTCATCGATGAAATATGTACTTTTTTCAGTCGAGCAAACTACTTTTTGCTGATGATATGAAAATGTATACATAAATCTCAGACACTACCGATTGCTTTCGTCTCCAGCACGATTTAAATCTCCTATAGGACTGGTGCTCGGCGAATAAGTTACATTTGAATGTTGATAAATGCAAAATTATGAGCTATTCCAGAAAAGTTTCTTCCAGTTATATATGACTATAGAATCGGTGATGGTATCCTAAGACGAGTGAATGAATGCAAAGACTTAAGTGTTCTCTTTGACACCAAACTTACGTTTGATCAGCACATTGAAAAAATTAGAAACAATGCTAGAAGAATTCTGGGTTTACTAATACGCAATTGTGAAGGATTTTCAAATCTCAGTGCTATTTCCTCTATCTACTACTGTTTTCGTAGCAAACTTATAGTATAGTGTGGAACCCTAGCCACGTCAAATACATAACACCCATTGAATCAGTTCAAAAGATATTTCTTGAATTTCTATTCTACAAGAAACACCACACTTATCCCATCTATCACTACGAATACGATCTACTATTGGAAGAATTGAATTTTGTTAGCCTGAGAAAACGTAGAGAAATAGCAAATATCATATTTGTATACAAACTGATAAATAATCAAGTCGACTCATCATCTCTATTATCACTTATAATTGAACGAGAGGTTTGTATTTCATCGGGTACATTTGGGTTGTTTAATGAGAAACTGTTGCTCAGCAATTAGACAAGAAAAACCGTCAACTATTAAAAATGCGACACCGAAGGTGGAGCGTTTTTAGGTTGATAGTTTTTCGAGTCAAATTGCTGAAGAAAATAGTTCAGAATTTGAACAACACAAATTTACCCGATATCAATACAAACATCGAGTGTAATTCTGCAGGACAATTTAATGAATAAGAAATTTAGAAACATATCAATGCAAAATTATTTTGGCAACCAACACCGCGATAATTGATAAACAAATGAATAAGTGAAAAAACCACTAGTGCATTTGTCGCTCTAAAAGTTGCAGCTAACTTTTGCCGCTGTCAAACTGACAATTGCACTGTGGCATATGCGATTTTTTATACATGAGTTGAATTGTCACTATTGCATTTCAATACTCCACTAATTTTATCAAGGTCACACTTGTGCCAAATTCACAGCATCACTACAATAGTCCAATCTCAACCATGTGTAGGAGCCTCAACAATGTACCCTCTGTAGACATCTTCTTTTCTAACTTGAATCAATTTAGAAAGCAACTGTATAGACTTCATCCAAATTAGCTTCGGCATAAATACACTTTTAATTTTTTACTTGTATCTCCTTCGTGCATCTGTACTTTATTCTGACTTATCACCTTTTCTATTTGATCTAACCTTCCCTCTCTTGAAAGATCTATCGCTAGGCATCTTTTTGTTATGATTTTGTTATTATTTGTTACCTTTGATATCATTTACTCCTGATTTACTATTATATTCACTTCAAATTGTTATAATTATTATTATATACTCCTGTTATTGGGCTTAGGCCTGTTAGATGTATTATGTCTATAATGAAAAAATAAAAAAATTAACAAAATGATTACTCATTTGAATAAATATTTTTAGTGAAGAAATCAGCTTATTTTGTTGAATTGACATTTTATTGAATTAATCAATTCGATATAAATACTTATTTGAATGAATGTTTTTGTTGAAGCAATCAGCAACTTTTTTAGGACTGATTATTCGATTCAACAAAATAATTACATAGTTGAAACAAAATTCCTGCCAAAACGAGTTATGAATACAGTTGGTCGAATAAGGTATTTGGTTCATGCAAATTAGTTTCAGTTGATTAAAACTTTGAATTTGATTCAAAAATTTGTTTTTTCCTGTGCAGGTGGATAACTTTTTCATTGTAATTTTCTAGAGATATTTTTTGTGTCCTAAAACTCTCCTAATATATAATCATTCCCGAATATCGCAGTAGCCGTTTATGAGAGAGTGCGAACAACTCTGTGGCTTCAATTTGAAAATTATCAGAATTAATTTCTGTCCACACCATTCCCGGACAAAATACACACTGTTCCAAGGTTGGCCTACAGTGCCATCCAATTAGTGAGCTTCAAGCCGAACTCAATTGGCAGAGCGTTCGACTAGAAATCGAAAGGTCCCAGGTTCGAATCCTGGCCGCTCCATATTTTTATTTTTCAGTTTTCATTTCAGTTCTAGTTTTCATTTTCTCGTCTGAATGCCACAAACATTTTCTATTGATATTCAATTACAGACGCTATCCACCACTTATTTATATTTACTTGGCTTGAGTCATTCATCCTGAAATATCCGGATTGAAGTTGGTCGATAATCTTATATGACACCAGTGGATAGACCAATATAATTTCATTAGGTGTGCATGCGTGAATGTTTTCATGCATCACATTAACCCTCATCATTTTCGTCACTAACACGGAACTGAATTTAAAAGTGTGAATCGCCGGTTTCAAACAAGGACTGGTGTCTCAATTGGCAGAGCCTTCGACTAGAAATCGAAAGGTCCGAGGTTCGAATCCATATTTTTATTTTTCAGTTCTAGTTTTATTTTCTCGTCTGAATGCCACAAACCATTTCCATTGAACTATTTTTTGTTTCGCCGAATTGAAGTTGTTTGCCATAATACTGTTCACGACGGCGACGTTTGGATCGAAGTTCGATTTGACAGTCTGGACTCACTTTCAGTTTATTCATGATGAACATTCGAACAAATACCCACAGGATATGTTTCAAAACAGGTCGGGAATATTCTGTTGATACGAATGGATGTATGCAGCAAGCGACGTTTAGAACGTCCTTCTATACAGGGTGTTTCATAATTGAATGCTGATCCCAAAGGGCGATAATCCTTGGATGATTTTAAGAAAAATTCTTCATATGAACATAGGTCCGCAACCCTTTATTTCTGAGATACATACAGGATGTTGAAATTTAACAAAAAAATCAGTTCTCCAATATCTCTGAAACCGCTTTGGCTTTTTTTTCCAATTTTGGTACATGCAAAGTACGCATAAAAATAAATTTTTTTCGTGATAGAGTTTCTCAATTTTCATCAGTGGCGTCCCTATCAACATGCCCTGCCATATTTTTGATTAAAATAATGATACGCCACTGTCTTTTTTCCAAATGAATATCATTTTTGTAATTGTCCTTTATCTTCTCATAAAAATGGTCTCTTGCTCCTTTTCGTCCGGCGGACGGTTTTCGATTTAGAAAATAAAATACATTCATATAGTCTTAATAATAGTCATATAGTCTTAATTTCACAATTGTGGTAACCAAAGGATCTAGGCAAGATTTTTATAATTTTATGGTAACTATTATTTAGTTTTTGTAATGAGTACGCATGAAAATACATTTTTCATTTTCAAAAACAACTATTATGAACAAAAAATACCAAAATCAAATTACCTATTCAAAATTGCGTACTCTTTGGAAAATTCCTGGAGTATTCCTTATTTTTTCACAGGAAACTATTAAGCGGTTTCGCAATTCTTCCTCAGTTAGAATTGGTTGACTGTACACCATAGCCTTAAGATGTCCCCAAAGAAAATTATCAAGACTGTTTAAGTCTGGGGATCTAGCTGGGCATTCAGGATTCACGGTGAATCTGTCGGATTGAGATACCACATGTGCTATATTTCGGAATCTACGCGGCATTTCCCACATTTTGGTTCGAACCGGAGATCGATACGACCACTTTGGTTTTTCGAAGATATTTAGGGGTCTAGGCGTTGTTAAAAAAAAAATCCGTATCGAAACGAAATTCCGTTTCTAGACTAATTCGGCCATTCTGAATCGATTGGAATCGCTCTATCTTTTACCGTTCCCGAGTTAAAAAACAAAAATCCGAACTTTCGGAAATAAAAACCGGAAATGATTTTTTTTCTCGATAAAATAAACTGCGTCCCTGATTTATTCACGAGTTTTCGAAGAGAAGTCTGCACGGTAGCAGCAAATGAGGGAGAAGATTCCTAAGATAAGATGAACCTAATGAAGCTGGAACCGACTTTTTTTTCAGGTTGTAATGTGAGCAACAGATGAGTAATGAATGCAGAAACTAGTCAAGTAATTATTCTTTTATTAAATCAAAAACTTAAATGTACCTATCCTGTGAAAATTAACTCATGAGTAGTGATATGTGAGAAGTGAAGTACTTTGCTAATGTGCAAATCGAATGACCTTTAAAAATAATAATTGTAGGTTATATTAAATTATACGAACAAAACCAGAAATAGTGCTCAATAACAGTGAAAAGTGTAATAAAATGACTTCATGTCTGCCCGAATACGTTCACTCATTTTAGTTTTTAGTCGACGCGTAGATTTTTTTTTGTCATTTTTTTTTATGTATGATCAGGCATAACTTTTTACTGAGACGTCCGATTCCGATGATTCTTCCTTCAGTGGATAGGGTGTACTTCAAAGTTGGTCCCATTTGAATTCTAAGAATGAAATCCACCCCTAAGGGTAGCAAAATGAAGGATATTGATCACTCACCCTCTGAATTCTGGTCCGTTAACCGATTCGATCAGGCATAACTTTGTACTGGGTCCTGCGATTTGGATGATTCTTTTTTTAATAGATAGAGTATACCTCATATTTGCATTTTGAATGAAATTATCCACCCTTACGGATGGAAAAATAGGGGATAATTGATTTTTCACTTGTGAACATTGACACACACATATGTAGTTGAGAATGACAGATCGCTACTGTCATTATTTTTGTTCCACAACCGTCACAATCATTATATTCTATGAGAGGATGGAATGATATACAAAGTAATTGAATAAACTAACCAGAACAACAAAAATAATTCATATTACAACAAATAGTAAAAGTAGATAATCATATTATTTAACTGGTAATAGTTGAAGTATAGTGGGTAAGTAAGTATTTTGGAAGTAATAAAAAAACAAGTAGGTAGTGATTAGTAGATTTCAGCCACAAAAAATTGAAAAATAAAAACTTTTCAACAAAAAATCAAACCGACGAAATACGGAACTGAAAAGTAAAAAATAAAATAAACCTTCTTAGTCTCAATAACTAAGCTCCTAAACTAATGTAAGTAACTAATTTTGAGTCGGCGCCAAACGATCAATCACCGAAGATCATTAAATTACTTCAAAAAAATTATCAGAATGTCACCGCGCATTTTACGCGTCACCTAATTCATTTACTTGTTTGTTTGGCGCCGACTCAAAATTAGTTACTTACATTAGTTTAGGAGCTTAGTTATTGAGACTAAGAAGGTTTATTTTATTTTCTACTTTCCAGTTCCGTATTTCGTCGGTTCAATTTTTAGTTAAAAAGTTTTTATCTTTTAAAAAAGTACCTGTGATCTGTTTACTTGTGCTTTCCTTGAGTCCTAGAGGTTTTCCTGGCTAGTGGATTTAAGGCGTTTCAAACTTGTCTGAAAGTTCAGAAACTATTTTGGCATTAATGAGGCCACCGCCAGGAGATTTTTTGGGGTTCAAGCTTTCGATAGCGTGTCCGACTTGTGAGACACTTACAAAGGTGGGTTCTAGCTGGTATGGGGATTCTACATATTTGGATATGTCGATATTGCCGTCTGTAAATACATTTTCTGAATAACTGGAAAATGCCTTCTTCTGATTGTTTTTGATCCAGTGTCCTTTCTCTAAACGGTTGGGTGGGTCATAGAGTTGTGGCTGGTTGAAATTCCTTGTGGTTTTCCCAACTCAATATTTGTTGCCTTCGGTTGCTGTTAAACATAATTTATAGAATAGTTAAATTGTGTTCCATTCATTGGTTTATGTTAGATAGTGATTGGTTTTTGAAATTATTTGGAAGACTCTATATTCTATTTCTAGATAAAATCTAATATAATTGTGCCAATGAATCGAGGAATCAATTCTTTTGAAAGCTGCCTCCAAGAATATCAAACATAATCTATTATTACAATGATAGATTTTTTCAGTTTGTTAAATGAATGAAACAGGAACCTATTCCTGTAATCTTTTATTATTTCAATATTTTTTTCATGTTATGTTCTGCAGAAAAGATTAAACATTCTCTATTATAATAATATATGTCTTGCCCGTGATATCACCCTATAATCAATATTCATACTTTTTCCTGGCGTCTCACTGGAATTTATATCCTTCAACATTTTATTGTGCCATTATCATGCCATTATAATACAATATATTATTTATTTAACGCCTCCTCAATAAATAGCAGGAGTGATTGTTGAATAAAATCGTATTTATTATAGTATATGATCAAAACAACTCATAATATTACAAATTGGAATTTTTTCGGTCGTTACCTTATATGCAGGGCAGTTAACATATATGAAATAATATATAGAAAATTTGCATGATTTGTATCTTGATTCATCTATCGAGGATAAACAAAATATTTGATATTGAGAAAACGATTATAATTCTCTCTTCAGACAGGAGGGCCTCCAAAGAAGAACTGAAGTAAATCAAGAAGAGAAGAACAAGGCGGAAGAATGCGACATTATTGAGGGTCAGGAAACATAAGGAACAATAAACAAATTCTCCTTGGTGGAAGTGGACCTAAAGTAAGCAATGATGATGTAAACTTTCAAAGTTCGAGGAAGTTCACACAAAATTGAAATGTGTGTTCGTGTTTTCCACTGAAAAAAAATTCCATGATATGTCTTGGTTGATGATAATTTCAGAATCAGTAAATAAATTATGAAATCTACCTTTGCGACGGGCCGCGCTATCGATTAAATAAACCATATAGATACTATTTCAGATGTTTTGAAGCGGTTTGGGAATATCCTATTGGATAGGGACAAGATTGATAGGAGTGTGAGGGGGTTTTTCAGTATTGTGATGTTATTTTTCATAGCAGTCATTGGAATTTCATCTATCTCTGGGAATTTTCTCGGTTTCAGAGTACTAGCACAAATAACATGGTGGCGTTGATGAAATAATTGTTTTCCATAATATATAGTCTGGGTCTATACTTTCCAAGATATTCAATAGAAATAAACAAACCAAATTACTGTATACTTCTGCTCGTCAGACTTGTTATTGCTCATCTCAAATCAATTTCTTAAAATATGATTTTCAATGATTATGCTAGATTCAGTTTTTTTTATTTCAAAAGTTCACGATCTCATAATGTTGGTTTTACCACTGTATTCTAGCTTTATAGTAAGTTCCATATTTTATGGTAAATTACCTTTAAGGAGATTTGATATAGCCCATCCTTTGCGTTTGCCTGAGAACAAAAATTTAGTTTGTTAATGAAAGTCTCTACCCGAAACGATTGATTTTTCCAAAAGTACATTTTATTTACTGTGAATTCTCAGATTGTATTTAATCAAAAAATAAATAAATCATTAGGAATGTGCATTCGGAACGTTTTATTTCTGAATATGGTATTTTTGGATATTTTACTGTTCTGAATATTAACGAATAAAGTAGAATACTGGTTCCCTAATACACTTATCAAGCTGCGTACTGACTTGAATGTGCATGCGTTGAGTCGAGGCGCATGCATATGCACATTCAAATCTGGACGTGTCATTCGCAACGCTCAGCGCATGTTCAACTTCTCGCGAGTCACCGCGAATGCACATGACCTGAGCCGTTGGCTGTCGGCTTTTGCTCCCGCTCAAAGGAAATATATCGTGCGTGTGTTCTCAGTGTGGACGTGTGGACCGGTTTTTATTCTGCAATAGTCTATTTTAAATAACGGACAAAATGGAGTGGTCAAACGAAGACTGCTTGCAATTAATTGACTTCTCAATTGCTTAGATACTCTGAATACATACTGTAGCTAGTGTATGAGTCTCCAGTTGCTAAAAAGCGAAGTTTTATTGCTAGTTATTGCTAGTTTGATGACTTTTTTACAATTTTTGGTCCAATATTATCAATTAAACATTCAAAATCCTCTGACGATACCCTAACGAACTTTTGAAACTGTTCAGAATGCAACTGCCGTAAAAGTTAAGAGCCCCCCAAAACATTTTCGGGTTCTCTATATTTGGTGGATGCAGAATCATTTGGTTTTTTCATTTGATCTTTTTTCAATAAATTTGAAATCACTTTATAAGCAGTACCGGCAATAATAATTTCTGCCATTACTTGAACACACGAATGACTGGAAAGGACTGAAACAATGCACATTCGTGCGGAGAAATGTATTTAAACAAATGTTCCGAGTCGATAGATAGAATTTATTCATCCTTTGAGCTACATTATGTAGATGGAACAGGTCATATTTCTAAAGAACATATGAAATGTATAAAATAATTAAGTTATTGTAAAATGAAAAAATAAATAATATTAAATGACATGAAAACACATTAACAGGTTAGTTGAACTTACACATATGAATATCAGTAGTGCATGAAATGTGATACATAATGTGAAACAAACGCATACATGGAAATATAGATAAAAATTAAATACAAAAATAAATAACATATTAAAATAAATTCGTCACAATGGAAGTGATCCCGCATTACTAACCTCAAGTGTGAATTCATCTACTGTGTAAAAACATTTTTCTGTTAGGAATTGTTTCAACTGTTTATTAAAAACTTGAGGTGACAGTGTCTTTATATCGCTTTGCAATATGTTATAGAGACGGATACCAACAAACATAGGAGACTTTTCATACTTTGCATTATGGTGTTTTTGGGTAGTAAGCATATTGTTATTCCTGGTATGGTAATTATGAATTCCTGATCTCGATTCTAGTTTCCTTCTATTTTCATGGATATACGTTAATGTTTTCAAAATGAACATACATGCAACAGTTAGTATTTTATTTTGTTGAAAAATCTCTCTACATGACGTTTTGTAATTTAGATTGAAGATCAGTCTCAGCAATGATTTCTGTTTTATGAAAATTATGTCCATTTCAGAAGCTGAACGCCAGACAGCAATGTTGTAGTTGTAACGAACCTAGGCCGGACCTGTCGCCTCGCGCGTTGCCGTCGACAGCGATGAGATCATCACCGGAGATATTCGAGAACCATCCAGTCGCTCTGCCACGGAAAACAACGGTCAATATTGGAAACAATTGGAACATGCCAGAATTCGAAACATCGAGAATGCTGTATCGGAGATAAATAGGCGACCCTCAAGTGGAGTCGAGACAGTCTGAACGAGCCCATACCATCGAGCTATACAGTGGCGTAGTAATATAAATTAAGTTGTAGATTAAGTGTGAAATAAATTATTAAAACCAAGTTAAGTTTATTTACGTTACAATTGGTGTCGGAAGTGAGATTTTGAAAATAAACAAGTGATCGTGGAGTGGATAGTCAGAAAAATAAATTGATAGACCTTTTTGTACGCCCAAAATAGACAGTGGCCCGGTTTTCGCGAAGTGGACAATTGTGCGTGGGAAATATAAACTGATACACTGTTCGCGTGAAACAGAAAATAGACAGTGGCCCGGTTTTCACGAAGTGGACAATTGTGCGTGGGAATATAAACTGATACACTCTTCGCGTGAAACAGACAATAGACTGGTGGCCCGTGGAAAAGAATTCGCGAAGTGAATTTTTAACAAACTGATAAACTTTTCGTGTGAAACAGACTGATACCTCGTCAAAGACAAAATGTGTTCAAGAAAAGTGCGCCTTGCGGATTTGAAGGTAGCGGAATTGAAACAGGAATTGGAGGAAAGGGAACTGGAAACAACGGGTAAAAAGCAAGTACTCCAGGAAAGACTTGCAGAAGGACTTATACAAGAAGGTGAGGACCCCGAAACATTTTTATTCGAAGTTCCCGGAGGTGATTTGAGTCCGATAATAGAATCCTTGAAAGAAGAGCTGCAACAAAATTCAAGAAGCCTGGAAGATAAGCTCCTAGAAAACACAGAAGACTTAAAAAAAGAACTCTGTGGTGTGGCGAATCGTCTAGAAAAAAGAATAGGAACCGTCGAGGCAGAGATGGACAAGATGAAGGAAACGATCAGTAAGCTGGAAAAACGAATTGATAGTGCGCCCTCCACAGAGATGGTTAACAAAAATGCAATGCTGGACTTGAGTTTGAACTTGGATAAAGTTCAAGAGGGTATACAAGATGTCAAGGTCATTTCTGAAATAGGGAAGCTTTCCATGAAGCCGCCTCAATTCGACGGAAAAACTCCATGGGAAAATTACCGCCGACAGTTTGAAGCAGCGGCCAAAGCAAATGGATGGAATGCAGGGGAAAGAGCTATAGCACTAACACTTGCATTACGTGGAGAAGCGACGAATATTCTACAAACTCTTACCGCCCAAGAACAGGAGGACTATGATCAGCTGATTAAACATCTAGAATTACGATATGGCCAGGCCCATTTGGAACACGTATACCACTCCCAACTGAAAAATCGCTGCCAGAAATCGGGCGAATCCTTACAAGAATTCGAAGCTGACATTGCACGCTTGGTTCGTCTTGCATATCCAGCCACACCGGAAAATGTAATGGAGCGATTAGCGGTTCAGGCATTCTTGGATGGACTCCGTGACCAAGAAACCAGACAAGCGTTGACACTAGCTCGTCCAACACATCTCGTAGACGCACTGGCACGCGCTTTGGAATTTGAGGCAGCAAAGCAATCCTGCAAAAACCAAAGTAAAGTTCGAAGTATTGAAGAAGACTCACAGGAGCATGCTGACTTGGAAGCTGCCACAAGAAAAGTGATGAAGGAAGTGTTGCCTGAGAAAAGACAGATAAGATGCCGGAATTGTGGCAAAATTGGACATGTGCGTAGCAAATGTCCAACATTCATCGACTCCGATGCAGGAAAACTAAACAAGGTCGACGAGAAGGGGCAATCGTCGGCATGTGTCCGGCAAGCCCCGGTTAACAACGCATATGTCGCTATCCTTCAACGACAGAACAAAGGTGTCTTCGTAGACGGTCTCATCAATAACGAGCCTTGCACCATGCTGCTAGATACAGGTGCGACTAGGACAATTCTCGGACCTTCCTTTGCCAGAACATCGGAACGGATTGAACCGACAACTTGGAAGCTACGCACAGCAACAGGGGAGCCAGCTACTGTATATGGCGAGCTACCGATTGAAATAATTTTGGGCAGCACTAAAGTGAAACATCAGGCACTTGTAGCGGACATCGAAGACGATGCAATCATCGGAATGGACATCATGAATTCCAGAGGGTTTGAATTGGATTTCAAAGACGGCGTCCTACGTGTCAACGGAGAAGAGCTGGTGCTTCATGGAGAAGTGAGGGTTGATCCGTGTGTTGTTGGCTGAAGATGTAAGCGTACCTGAGAGGGCTGAAACCATTCTGGAGGCTCGCCTGGACGGGAGTACGAGCAGTGGAAACGTGGTGATGTTTGAGCCCAAACTTCATGATGAGAAAATTGGACGAGGATTGCACTAGGGAAGACCTTGTTGCGTGCTGACAAATTTGTGCCCGTAAGGGTCATGAATGTCAATTATTTTCCAGTGACCTTGAAGAAAGGAACAATATTGGGGCACTGCTCGTCAGTTTCCTCAGTGATCCGGAGTGTACGAGGTACGATTAGCCAACCCAACAACTGCCCACAGAACTAGAAAAATTAGTTGCCATCTCTTCCAAAGATATAAAACCAGCTCAACAGCCCAAACTAAGAGATTTAGTCAAAAGTACCAAGACATCTTCGATACCGGACAAGGAAAAGGGGTCGAACTAATGTGGTCCAGCACAAGATTGATACTGGGGTGCCCGACCGATCCGGCAATCAGCAAGAAGACTTCCTCTTGCCAAGAAGGAAGAGCTGACAAAATAGTCAGCGATATGGGAAAAGAAGGAGTTATCGAACCATCTGACAGTCCCTGGTCCTCTCCAGTCGTACTGGTGAAGAAAAGGATGGATCGACACGCTTTGTGTAGACTATCGCCAACTTAATAATGTCACGAAGAAGGACAGTTACCTCTCCCGAGAATAGATGACACCCTAGACACGTTGGCTGGTTCCACGATTTTCTCGACCCTTGATCTGAAGAGTGGATACTGGCAAGTAGAACTCGCTCAGGAAGATCGAGAAAAGACTGCTTTACCATCGGCTCAGGATTGTGGCAGTTCACCGTTATGCCATTCGGCTCTGTAATGCTTCCGCCACATTCGAAAGATTGATGGAGACAGTGCTGAAAGGACTCTCATGGAACACGTGTCTAGTGTATCTCGACGACATAATTGTGGTCGGCAGATCGTTTGAGGACCACGTGAAAAACTTGGAGGAAGTATTCCTGCGACTGAGGAACTCCGGATTGAAGCTGAGCCCTAAGTAAATGCCATCTGTTCCAAAAAGAAGTACGATATCTCGGCCACGTTGTCTCTGGAGAAGGGTAGCAGTGGATGACCAGAAGATCAAAGCTGTTAAGGATTGGCCCATCCCAAAATACATTCACCAACTTCGAAGTTTCCTTGGTTTATGCACATACTATCGCCGATATGTGCTGGGATTCGCAACATCGCTGAACCACCGACCAGGCTCACGGAAGGCCAAACAAAGTTCCAGTGGTCCGAAGAATGTCAAGATTCATTCAGGAAGCTGAAAGGAGCTTTGATCAACGCACCTATACTGAGCTATCCCCTACCCAAAGGGAAATTCATTTTGGATACGGACGCCAGCAACGTGGGACTTGGAGCTGTCCTATCTCAGATCCAGGAGGGACAGGAGAAGGTCATTGGTTATTTCAGCAAGACGCTTAGCAAACCAGAGCGCAATTACTGTGTCACCAGGCGAGGCTGTTAGTTGTTGTAAAGGAGTGGAACACTTCTACAAGTACGTGTATGGAAGAAGATTCCTGTTGAGAACTGACCATGCAGCTCTCAAATGGCTCTTACAGTTCAAAATCCTGAGGGTCAAGTAGCACGTTGGATCGAGAGACTCCAGAATTCGATTTCGAGATCGAACATCGAGCCGGAACTAGCCATAAGAATGCAGATGCCTTGTCGCAAAGACCATGTCCAGATGATTGCTCACATTGCCGACGAGCAGAAGAAAAGAAGCAACACTTTGTAGAACCGCGGCAATGGATGACAACTGGAATGACAGCAAGATCCAGAAAGACCAAGAGAGAACCCGACCTGGCTTAGTCGTCAGCTGGAAGAAGGGCAATCGAAGACCATCATGGCAGGAAGTCGCAGGTTACTCGCCGGCTGTTAAGTCCTATTGGGCACAATGGAACTCTCTTATTCTGGACAATGGGATCCTGAAACGTGTGTTGGAGGCCGATATTGGTGGGGAAGACAGACGCCAAATAATTGTTCCCAGGAACAGAAGAGGAAGTGCTGCGGAAATCCATGATGGAGTCGCCGGAGGACATCTGGGAGTGACGAAGACCCTGCAGAAAGTGAGGCAACGGTTTTACTGGGCCAACTTGTCAAGCTGACGCCCAGGACTGGTTCAGGAAGTGCGCTGTATGCGCTGCTAGCAATGGACCTCGAATACGACCCAAGGCCCCGATGCGTCAGTACAACGTAGGCAGCCCGTTCGGGAGAATCGCCATTGACATCGCCGGCCCGTTTCCCGTATCCGACCACGGGAATAAATACATCCTTGTGGCAATGGACTACTTCAGTAAGTGGGCGGAAGCTTATGCCCTGCCCAACCAGGAAGCCATCACCGTCGCCGACGTCTTGGTGAAAGAGTGGATATGTCGATTCGGTATTCCAATGGAGCTGCACTCGGATCAAGGCAGAAATTTCGAATCCAACCTTTTCCAAGAAATATGTCTACTGCTGAACATCCGCAAGACAAGAACCACGGCCCTACATCCGCAGTCCGATGGAATGGTGGAACGGATGAACAGGACGATCAACCGCCACTTGTCCAAGGTTGTCTCTGACCATCAAAGAGACTGGGACCAGTATCTTCATTTGTTCTTGATGGCCTATCGATCCGCAGTACACGAGTCAACCGGTCAAACTCCTGCTAGTATTATAATGGGCCGAGAACTGCGACTGCCTTGTGACCTGAAGTTTGGGATACCGCCAGGACAAGACACTGCGGGAGGGACTACGTCAGCAAAACTTCGGCAGAGAATGGACGACATCCACGAACGAGTCCGGTTGAACATCCAGAGTGCCAGCGATAAAATGAAAAGACCTATGACATCAAGGCCGACGCAGGAGGATTTAAGGTTGATGACCTGGTTTGGCTGTACAACCCCAAACGTCGTCGTGGACTATCACCAAAGTTGCGGAACTCGTGGAAGGCCCGTATAAAATCGTGAAAGGATAAACGACCTTGTGTACCGAATCCATAAGCCACCCCGAGGGAAACCAAGGGTCGTCCATTTCAACAGGTTGGCCCCTTACGCTGGAAACCATGACCAAGTTCGCACCCTCAAGCCACCGGAGGATGATATGACGTTCGAGAAGTTTATGTCCTTGTATTCAAACGGGCAGAAAGTTCTACATGGGGTTACTAGAGAGGAGTCACGAGACCTTTTCGAGGTGCCTGCTGACTACGCACTAGCGCACTGTTGGCAGAAGATCTTCGAATGTCCAGGGGGCATCGCCGTAGTGTTCTCCAAGAAATTTGGTCAACTCCAAACACTGCGGGAGCAGAATCCAGAAGTTGGTGGGGTGCTACAGTTGAAGAAAGGCCAGAGAAACATCTACTACCTAGTTACCAAGAGGCATTCCCAAGATAAACCGTCCTATGAAGATGTCTGGAAGAGTCTCACCAAACTAAGAGATACTATGGTGGACCAGAACCTGGTGGATCTAGCAATTCCAAAATTATCCTGTGGTATTGATGGGTTGGACTGGAGAGTCATAAAAGTATGCTGGAGGCGATATTCAGATCCAGCGGCGTCAAGATTTTGGTTTGCTGTAACCCTCTTCCACGACCGATAATGAAGACCGTGGAGTGTTACTTCCATCGAACTTCACGGTGCAGATATGGGGAGTCATGCAGATATCGTCACACTCCAAGGATGAAATTTCGGGACGAAATGTCTTTAAGAAGGGGGCAATGTAACGAACCTAGGCCGGACCTGTCGCCTCGCGCGTTGCCGTCGACAGCGATGAGATCATCCCCGGAGATATTCGAGAACCATCCAGTCGCTCTGCCACGGAAAACAACGGTCAATATTGGAAACAATTGGAACATGCCAAATTCGGAAACATCGAGAATGCTGTATCGGAGATAAATAGGCGACCCTCAAGTGGAGTCGAGAAAAGTCTGAACGAGCCCATACCATCGAGCTATACAGTGGCGTAGTAATATAAATTAAGTTGTAGATTAAGTGTGAAATAAATTATTAAAACCAAGTTAAGTTTATTTACTTTTACAGTAGTAAATGATTGAATGAAACTGATATCAATGATTTAGTATATAATTTATTCTTTAGGGATTTAATGAGATAATACGATTGATTCAGCTTCTTAGATGTGAACTCTATATGTTCTCGCTAAGTGAAACGAGAGTCAATTATTGTTCCTAAGAATTTTGTTGAGCTCGTTAATACTAAAAATTCATTTCGAAAAAAAAAATTGAAATCATGCATGGTACGAGATGAATTTGCAAATTCCATACAGACTCTTTTCCTCGGGTTAATTATCAGTCTATTTCTGTAACACCAGTCATTAAATTCGTGTAGGACTGAGTTGACGAGGTTATTCATTTTTTCTGATGTTTAACTCGAAAGAATGATGGAAGTGTCATCTGCATACAGGTATATATCCCCCCATTACGTATATTATTAGGTAGATCATTTGCATTATAATAGAAATATCAGTGGCCCGAGAACACTGCCATGTGGTATCCCAGTTGTTACAGGGAACTTATTCGACATTTTGTCATTCTGTTTCACCTGGAAATATATATTTGTCAAGAAAGATACAATCAACTGATCAATGTTTCCTCGAATACCCAGGTTAAATAATTTTTCTGATACGAATTTAATATTCAAGGTGTGTGTCGAAGGCTCTACTTAAATCGAAAAAAAATCCTACCACAATGTTTTTTTATCGATTAAATCATGTACTTGTTGTAAAAAGTTAAACGTTGCAGTTTCTGTAAACCCGTATTGGCACTTTGTCATTAGATCAAATGTTTCCATGTGATCGTTTATTCTACGAGGTATGATTTTTTCAAAGGTTTTTGAGAATATACTGATTATAGAAATGGGTCGATAATTTTCTATGTTTCTACTGTCACCATTAGTATAGGGACAAGGATCGCGATATTTAGCATGTCAGGATATTCTCCAAAAGAAATACATAAGTTTATAATATGTCCTATAACCTCAGATACACTCGCATATGCATGCGCCTCGACTCAACGCATGCACATTCAAGTCAGTACCCGGCTTTATACGATGCTTGTTCTTTCTAGGAACACTTTTTTCCATGGAAAAAATTGTATGATCTAATATTTTTTTGAATAACGAATTTTTTTCTGCATTTCATCTGTTTTATCATATATAATTGTTATTTATACAACAAAGAATATAAAGGGACTCTTTGCACGCGCGAGAATTTTCATAACAATTTTATTGTTTTGGCAGTGACAGTGACATCAAGCAAAATTATTTCAGTAAATCGCAATACATACCTACCAGGAAAATTAGAACAAATATTAGGTTGTCAGGGTGCATAGTAACAATTTCAATTATTAAAGTCGCCATTACTCTAAAACCGTAATCAGATAATTTTCGTAAAATTTATAAAATATCGCTTTAATTATGGATGAAGAGAGTGATTTTAGTCACTGCCGATGTGATGGAGTCAGCGGAAGCAATTAGCTTCAAAAAAATACCAGTAAAGTCCAGAATACTATACGAAAAGATTAAGATGCATCTGATAGTTGGAGTTCTCAGAAAAAATATGTCATTCTTGTCGTCAACCCTGTTGTCAGAAATTTTCTATGTTAAAATCAACTTTAGCTGATTATCCCAAAGTGAAGGCATTTCTTAAAAAAAAAGTGCCGGCTATAAGCCGAAAAGGCAACCGTTTTCAAGAGAAGAGGTAACATCAATTGCTTGATGCTGCGGAAGAAAATTTTTTATTGATGAAAGTAGTTATGATTATGGGATTGTCAGGCGTCTGTCGCCGGGACGAACTTGACAATACATGATATTGAGCACAAGGATTTTATATAATTGTTAAAATTCCTGATTTAGAAACGGAAATACAAAGAACATTTGTTACAACTTAAGTTACAAGTTAAATTGAGATTTATAAATGAGATTTTCCATTACATTATATAGGTTACATACAACATGGTATAAATAAGTAGTAATATTCTGATTTACATTTTCCAGATGCACCTAGGTGTGAGACACCTGTGTGTGCATATAATTAAATAACATACGTAGGTTTTGTAAATTGGAAAAAAAAATCCAAAGAAAGAAATACAATTATAAATTATGAACTACAAATTATAAATCATAAATCAGGATCCCAGTTTAGTCAGGGTAGTAATATTATTATAGGAAACTTGAAAACATATTTAGATTTTGGGGTGATATAGTGTTTACATTTATTAGAAAAAGTTTTGCATTTGTTAAATTTTTTTATAAAAGTGAGGTAGTAGGTTGAATGATTTTGGTGTATTCTTGTAGCAAATCTTTGACTTGCATGATGTTTGCAAAATGGAACAGTTAATTGATTATTTGCTCTTGTTCTCGTGTTGTAACAGTGATTTATATTTTCTTAGTATTGTGGCTTTATGAATGTATAAACAATTGAGATGGCAATATAGAGATCTTACATTGAGTGTGTTATCATTATATAATAAGTTTGTTGGGAACATTCTTTTTTTTTGTAGGATGACCCTCAGTATATAATTCTGTTAAGCCACGTAAATACAGAGAAATTTTTCTACGATACAAAACAACGTAATATTCTTGATAAACAGTAAAGGTCAATATGGACCACCTGCTAGACTGAAACAGCTGATAAGCATACGATCGTAAAACCATACGTTGTTATCGGGAGACAAATAAAATGCTTTTAAAAATAATTACCAAGAAATATCCCTTGTAGACCGGACGCATAAATCATTCAACTAGAAGCGAAAACAACGATTATTGTTGCTACTGGGTACATTCCCAGCGAGATAAGAAACTCAGTTTTATTTACTACGAAACAAAAACATATCCATATTTCAAACAACCGTCCAAATTCGATAAACAGGGGGTCATTAATTCCGCGATAGGCGACAGCTACCGTAAATATATTATCCAATTATAACAATTAAGCGGAACGGGTGACCCTTATCAGTTTTACGATGTCACGGCACATAAACACACTAAGCCCCCTAATAAGCTCCCGGTTGAAGATCATATAAAGCGTGAGTTCATGTCAACAATAGGTAGTTCGATTTGGTATTCCACAGTGAACACGAGAATATCCATTCGCAAAAGTTAGGTTAAAAGTCAGTCTAATTACGGTATCGTGCAATAATAATGAGAGTTTCCAAACCGGTGTAGTTAACTTCAGCAAACATAGAAACTCACCGATTCAAATCAAATTGCAGCCCCTAGTAAAAACACGAGTGAACAGTATAGTTTCCAAAATTGTAAAGCTTCCAAAACAGAGATAATACGGTTTCGGCAATTTCAATGGTTCCGATCCTTAGAAAAACCTTAACTGTATACGAATATACCGGACGAATTAATTAGAATAACCGATTGACGCGGGAAAACGAATAATAAAGTCTAATCTAATTGCCCTTTTAAAACTACATCCAGTGAATAATGTTAAACAGGGTGAGTCTCATGTTTTTTTTTTCTGTATTTATGTTTATGGAAAAACCCAACCCATTAAAATGTGTATGTTCTATAAAGTATGTCCATTTTTTTCAAGATCCCAAGTTTTCGAAAAAAAAATTATTGTTAGTCTTTTTGCAGCACTTGATTGCAAGATTTCTTTTAGTAAAAGTATTTCTATTGAGAAGCCCATTGCAGAATTATTTTGAATACGCTACATTAGTTTGCATTGTATGAATATTATTGTCTATCCTTCGTCCATAGACGATTTAGAGAATTGTGGGAAGTTTTATTAAATATATATATACATTTTAACATTTTATGAGTGCAGTCCTTTTTATTTTCTTTTATGAAAACCTTTCGAATTTTTTCTGAACGGTAGTACTTCCTGAATAAACAGCCCATGTTCCGGTATTTAAGAGAAATGAAATCAGATCTGAGCCGCCCAGACCTAGTTTCGTATCGACCTTCTTCAGACAGGCGATTGCTCTTAATACCTTTTTTTCAACCTAACGAATAACGTCTGGTACTACAGGTGTGGGGGTTAAATCACAACACCGTAGTCCAGTCGTCAACATGAGTCAGGTGTGTGGTTTTCCCAACCCCTGTAGCCCAGTGGTCAACATTGATGTCAGGTGGCGGTAATAATTGAAATTTCATTAACGCATATATGATATTTTTTCCCCAGAAAAAAGTGTCAAACAAAATTGAAGTTGAATTTTTTTTTAATAAATATTTTATTTTTTTTTTTACAAAAAAAGTGTCAGTCAGTCAAAAAAAACTAATTTGAACAGAAGTAAATGGTAGAAGATTGTGAAAAAAAGTTAGTATAATATCGTTGTTATTTTGCAAACACGATATTGGGAAAATAAATAGATATAGCGTTTATACCGATCAAAAAAATCAGGAAGTATTCGAAAAGGCAATTGAAGTTTTATTTTCAATCAATAGATTTTTTTCAAAATAATTAAATCTGGAAACTCAACAACAGTGCCGAGGGTTAGATATGAACCGCAAATTACTATCACTTTGGATAATATACCTTTTATAATGGTACAACAGAAATCAAAGATTTTATTCTGAAATTGAGAATTTGGCAGCTGTACAAAATGGACAGACAGTCAAATAAGTTCTATAGTTGATTAAAATTGAAAAGGAATAGCTAGATTATTTTTGAAGCAGAAGATGAATTACAAAAATACCGACAACTGGCAATTAATCAAAAGGAATTATTGAAGCAGTTTAGCAAATTGAAATTACCTGGAGGGAAACACAAAAAGAATTTTTTAATTGTTATCAAAAAAAAAGAATGAATCAGTTAGGCATTTTTCCAAGATTAAAAAATATGCATCAAAGATAAGGTACCTCACAGGAAATAATAGAATTGACAAGGTATTAAAAGCAAAAAAAACGAGCAGGATATTTTTGGTTCCCAAATTTTCCATTGGATTTTAGATCCTGTTAAAAAAAAAGTTTTATCTGAAAGTCCTGTCAGTTAGAAGAAGCCATCAAATTAAAAAAGAAAATTAATTGAGCAAATTACGAATACACCGAATGAAATTTGAACTTTCAATGCAAATAATTTGTGAACAAAAAAAAAAGGGGTCCCACACAGGAGCTGTTAAAAAAAAAAAATTGCGTATCCCCACGAAAATGGAATTTTCCTATAGATGCCCAAAAAAAATTTTTTTTAAAAAAAATAAAAATTAAATGATTCAAAAAAGGGGGTTTCCCAACCCACGCTAAGGAAAAAAAGTTTTAAAAAAAATAGGGAAAAAAATGAATAAATATAGAACAAATTTTCAAAAATTTAAAAAAAGAAAATAGATTTAACCCCTTATAAAAGGGGGGGGAAATGAACGAAAATTTTTAGGAGAATAAATTAAAAAAAACAGGAAATGCGGGGGAAAAATGACAAAAAGGGAAAAAAAGGGGGGAAAAAAAAGGCAAAATAAAAAGGGAAAATTTAAAAATTGGAAGGGCCTTTAAAAAAACCTAGATAAAACTCAAAAAAAAAAAAAAAGGGGAAAAAAAGAGGAAAAAATACTAATCAAGGGCAGAAAAATTTATTAATTTAGAAATGGGCGGGAAATTTTTTTAGACATATACCCGTAGATAGGGAGATCTCAAGTATCATTTATATTAATATTGTTAGATATGAAATTAAATTTTTTTTTTTCCGTATCCCCCTCAAAAAAAGAAAAGGGAAAAATTTTCCCTCGTTTTGGGGGCCGGTTATATTCCCAATAAAAAGAAAAAAAGGGAAAAAAGTTTTGAACATAAATTTTTTAAAATATTGAAAATGACCCGTAGTATGAAATAACAGGGATTAGTTTTTTTCAAAATATGCCCAAAATTTTTTTTGGGGAGAAAAAATCAAAGTATTTATCGGGGGAAATTATCAGTTGAAAAAAAAAACCCAACCGCCAAACGAATGGGATGACAACAGAGGAAGTTAAAAAATAGATTTGAAGAAGTAAAAAAACGTTGAGAGACGATCAGGATGAATGATTGGAAATTCGGGAAAAAAATTGGGTTTTTAAAAGGAAAGCCCCCCCAAAAAGCAATCCCCGAAGTATTTATCAACAGATTTTCATCCAAAAAAGAGACTCCCTTTAAAAAATCAAATGGGGGATACGGGGCCCGGGGTTTTTTAAATTTTTGGACCCCAGGTTTAGAAAAACAGTTTAAAAAATGCCCCGGGTGGTGATTTAAAAAGGGGCCCCCTTTTCCCAAAAAAAAAGTTGAAATTGAAGAATATGGAAAATCGTCTGGAACAAGAGAAAAAAAAAATCGTTTAAAAAGAGCAACAAGAGAAAAAGGAAAAATTTTAAAAAAATCCACCTTAAAATGGAAAAAACCCCGGGCCCCACTTGGGAGATAGCCAATAAAAATCGAAAGGGGAAAAGCCTACGATAGGTACGAGCATTTCCCCCCCCCGAAGGGAAAGGAGAGTTTAAAGGAACTTGTTTAAAACCACAGCGAGGATGGAAAAAATTTTATCAAAAAATGGAAAAAAATTTATGAAAGTTTTTTTAAAAAAAATATTCCCGGAAGTAGCCGGGCATATTCAGGGGGAACGGGGGAAAATTAACGGGGTTTAAACATCAAAAAATCGAAGGAAGGTATAAATTTTAAAAAATAAATTTGGGAAAAAAGTTTGAGAGATAGTTACGAATCACCCAAGGGGGATGCCCCTATCCACCAGGGGTTTGGGAACCCCAAGCACCGGGGGAAAAAAATCGCCAAAGATAAGACTTTTTTCAGTCGTAAATCACAAAAGGGGGGGAAAATTTTTGCCAAGGACAAAATCCCACCCCCAGATTTTTTAATTTTTAAAAAAACAAACAAAAAAAAGGGGGAAAAACCCAAAATCGAAATTACGAGTTTGAAAAATGGGTTTTTTCCCGGGAAAAAAAAATAGGAGAAAATTTTTAAAATAGATACGAAAAAAAGAAAAAAAAATCCCCAAGTGAAAAAAAAATTTGGGAAATTTGAGACAGAAAAAGGAAAAAAACTAATTTAAAAAAAAATCCCGTTAATTTTTAACTCCAAAGGAAAAAAACAGAAGTCAAATAATAAACGATGATCGTTCAACAAAATGAATGGAACGTTGACAAGGCACAAGAAAATGGGTAAAATTAGATCAAGTTTTATTCAAACTCAAAAAAAATACCAGATGAAACCAATAAATTAATGCCCAAAAAAAAAAAAAAAAAAATGTCAGAAGGAAAAAGCCAAAAAAGGAAAAAAACATTTTGAAAAAAAAACCCCCCCAAAACCCGAAAGCGGGGGGTTCAAATAACCCCGAAAAATTTGGTTCAATTAGTTAATATCAGTAAAAAGAAAATTTTCGTAACCCCCATGTAAACTATATATAGTAAAATTTTATGTTTTAGCAATTGCAAAAAAAAGGGAGAAACAAGAAAAAAACCCCCAAGGTTAATTTTTTCCCAAAAAAAAAAATTATGCTACAACGCTTGTAAAAAAAAGGAATGAATAAAAAAAAGAAATCCAGATACTTTAATGAAAAAAAAAAATTAAATTAATTGTACATAGTTTTGGGGAAAAAACTGAAAAAAAAAAATAAGAGAATCAATGACAACGTCCGAAAAGGGGCAATTTTGAAGTTTTGGGTGTAAAAAAAATTTTTAGTAAATTCCCCCGGGGGGTTAAGCAAAATATTTTAGGGATATAGTTCATTACAGGTCATAGAAAAAAAGAAGAATGGACGATAGAACTGAAATGAAAAAACTGTACGGATTACAGGCTATAAAAAAAAAAAACCGATATTTTGAAAAATTTTAAAAAAATTAAAGAATAAACGCCGGTTACATAATACAGATAAATAATATAATCCGATTTTCCGGGAAAAAGTGTTTTTTGGTAGAATATTCACACTGAACATCCCCGTTTTTAAAGTACAGACCTAAATAAATAATGATAAAATTTACTAACCCCCCTATAGGGGAAAGGTTTTACAGGAATATCGTGGACTATTTTTTTAAATCCGAAAAATATCTCTGAACAAACGCGTGGACAATCCAGCATGGCGAAGGAAATAGAGACCACAGATTCCTGAGCAGTGGAATTCACAGGGGTTTGAGCAACCTCCCCCGAATTCAGTGGACAAATTTCCCCCCAAAATCACCTTTTAATGGTACCGCAAAAATGAGCCCCAGGAACAAATTTTTAAACGTAAACCCCATTTAAAACCCCGACACCGAACACCATTTAAAAACGCCCGAACCTTCCCAAAAGAAAAACCGGCTGTTTATCTGTCACCCCATAATACATATCACGGTACGACTAAAAAATTTAGGGAAAGGGCCCCAAATCCCCGCCAGATGGTTAGAAAAAAAAAGGCAATACCCCCTACCCTGATGTACCCAGCCAACCAGCGGCGTAGCAAAAAAATTCCCAGAGGATCCAAGGATAGAGTTAAATTGATCCCCCAATAGAAGTAAAAAAAACCCCTTTGGGAAAAAGGCGGTACTCCCACAGAAAATTCCCCATGGAAAAAAATTTTTTTTGGTTTGCTGATTTTTGATTTTTTTTTAAAAAAAATTAAATTAATACTGAATAGGAAATAACGGTAATAGGATAATTATCCTCTAAAATGCCAAACCTTTTAATTTCAAAAAGCTTAAAATTTGTCGCTAGAATAGGTTCACTACAGCAATTTAAAAAAAAATTTTGCTTGTTGTTGGTGAAAGGGATTTTTTTAAAAAAAAAAAAAAAATTTGGTTTTAAATCTTTTTTTTAGAGGGGGGGAATTTAACCCGAAATAAAAAAAATTTTCGATACAAAAAAAACGTAATATTCTTGATCAGAAAAAGGCAAATGGACCACCTGCTAGTGAAACAGCTATAAGCATACGATCTAAAACCTAGTTTTATCGGGGGACAAATAAAATTTTTTAAAAAAAATTCCCCAAAAATACCCCCTTGTAGCCCGGGACGCATAAATCATTCAACTGAAGCGTAAACAACGATTTTGTTCCCGGGTACATTCCCGCGAATAAAAAATCAGTTTTTTTTATCCGAAACAAAAAATTCCTTTTCAAACCCCCCTCAAATTGTAAACATTTTTTAATTTCCCCGATGGGAACACCTAAATATTTTTCCCTTTCTAAAAGGGAACGGGGGACCCTTATCGTTTTCGATGCCCGGGCCTAAACCCCTGCCCGCCTAAAAAGCTCCCGGTTGAAGATCATATAAAATGGTTCTTCCAATAGGTTTCGATTTGGTTTTCCCAAAGTGAACACGAGAAATGCCATTCGAAAAAGTTGGGTTTAAAAAAATAGTCAATTCAGTATCGTGCAATAAAAATAGAGTTTAAAGGGTTTTAAACTTGCAAACATAAAACCGCCGATTCAAATCAAATTGGTCAGAAAACACGGTAAAGTATATTTAAAATTTAAAAAACCCCAAAACAAATAATACGGGTTTGGGAATTTCGGGTTTTTAGAAAAACCTTAACTGTATAGTATGGGAAATTAATTTCAAAATCCCAATTTTCGAAAAAGAATTATTGTTAGTCGTTTGGAACTTGATTGCAAAATTTCATAAAAGTATTTTTTTGAAGCCCATTGCAGAATTATTGCCCAAATACATTAGTTTGCATTGTGAATTTATTTTATCCCCCGTCCAAGACGATTTGGAATTTTGGGGGAATTTTTTTAAAAAATTCTTTTTAACATTTTATGGTGCAGTCCTTTATTTATTTTTTTTTGAAAACCTTTGAACTTTCTGAAAGGTAGCTTTCCGAAAAAACCCGTTGGTTTTTAAAGAAAAAACGACTGACCGCTCCGCCTAGTTTGTATCGACCTTCTTCAGAAGGGGTTTTTCCCTTAAACCTTTTTCCCCTAACGAAAAACGTCTGGGTTCAGGGTGGTGGGTTAAATCCAAAAAACCAGTCCCGTCTCAACTTTTTATCAGGTGTGTGGTTTTTCCCCCCCTGGCCCGTTTCAACAATTTGACCCATTCAAAGGGGCTTGCTATCATACCCCCCCAAAGGTTCCAAACTAAAAATTTTTGGTCCCCAACCTTTTTGCTTAAAATTTCTGTTATTATTTTTTTAGTTTAAAAAAATTTATTTTAAAACTTCTTTGGTTGGTTAACTGTGTAAAAGTTCTGCCCCTTCAGATTTTTTTTTTATGGAAAACCAAATATTTTGTACTGTGAATTAATTGTTTTGTTTTATCCATTGATAATTGAAAAAGGGGGGAATTCAGGCTTTTAAAGTTTGTCAATGGGGGCAATGTATGTGGTCTTTTTATTTAAAGATAATTTGTTATAGTCAGCCAGTTTTTTTAAAGGAAAACCTTTCTGGGGAGAATTTTTAACATGGTCCCAATGGGTCCCTTGAAAATAGTACGGTATCATCGCTATGATAAAATTCTCCGTTAATGTCAATATTCAAAGAGTTGATATGGGTAATAAAAGAATTGGTCCAAGGACTGTACCTTGGGAACGCCTATTTGCACACATAGTAGATCACTGTAGTTCCAAATAACAATAAATAAAAATTCAATCCAGCTGAAATTTGCCAAGTACATGTCACTGCGTCCTAAGATAGCAGAAAACCCTACTTTTTTTTCTTCAGTATAGGAATGCAAAATGTACAGTTCAAGTAGCCGGAATAAATACTTGCAAATTTTCCCGGGAGTCTAATTGCATCATTTTTTGGGATTACCTAATACTGCAAAATATACTGGTTTAAAAGGTCTTCTGCGTCGCTTTTAGTTGGCTGGGGGGCTGATATTTTGAGACTTAAACATCATGGTGGATGGCGTTCGTCGACCGTTGCAGAAGGCTATGTGGAGCAGTCCGTGGAAGAAAAGGAAAATTGAAACGGTTTTTTTTAGTGGTGATATCAAAAAAAGGGAAATGTCGAAGTCGAGAATAATAATACTTGTAATTAACATACATAATAACAGTAATTGTACTATTAATTTGAATCTTGTAAAAAATTTGTTTGTTTGAAAAAAAACGATTGAAAAGAGAATGATGGGTATTGTGTATCACCTGTATTTGAACAACGTAGGTCTGTCCTTTTTTGCACGCCGTGCAGAAAATCTTTTATTTCCATTTTCGTAACTAAAACGTGACATATTTCAACTCAAAATAGTGAGAGAAGTTGTACGTTTAATCACAAGTGATTAGAAATATTTCAATAAAGTGATCAAAAGTGTTACCTAGGTTACCAATAAACAACCATCATACACATTGCTCATATCGCAGCAACGGTGTGGAATTATTCGTATCGAGTAGTCTGGTTTCCAAATTGAATGCAACACAAGCAACGGTAACGCATATTTTTATTCATAGTAGGCTGGTTGCAATTTTGTTTCGACGAGTCGATGACAGATATTTATGCAACAATTGCAAAATAATGTTTTTTAATTTCTGCGAAAATGGAAAAATCAGATTTAAAACACGCAAGTAAAGCGCATTTAATCATTTGGCTCAACATCCAGGCTCGTGGTTAAATGCTACGTTTTACGCACTTGTCCTGTTGAAAAATAGCCTACTTTGACATTTGAAAGTAATTAAAATGACACATTTTGACGTAAGTATTGGAAAAACATTATTGTGTCAGCTTTCGTACTATAAGATTTTTGGCATTCGTTTATTTTTTGATGTTCTTCATTTGTTATAATTTGTCAGAGAGAACAACTGATAAGTCAAAAAAATATTTTATGCACGACCGGCGTAAAGAAAGACTTAGCGCCCGGATTTGTGGAAGTAGCACTTTAGCGCCGCGGATACTTATCGCCCGGTGGGCGATAAAATCGTTGAACAGGCGCTAAAGTGAATTCCAATTTTCATATCGATAGAAATCTATATTCCGATGGATCATATAATCAAACCCAAAACATTTTTAAACAATAATATAACGAAAACAATGAACATAAATAAATTAAAAAAATGAATTATAACTTAATATTGACAATACAATTAGAACAGTTATTTATGGAAATATTTGGATTTGTTGTTTTCTGTTGTTGCAGATAGTTATTGATTTCAACTGATTCCTCATTACTAGAAGTCTGAAGAGAATGCATGTTATTATCTGGGTTTCAGAGTATTGAGCAATATTTTCAGATTGTCTGCAATGGCTAGTAGAAGGCTCATCATTTTCTACAATTTTCTTAGCAATCTTCAGCTTATTTGCAACTGAATTTTCAATATATCCTTCCGCAACAGTCGTCGACTTCCAACCAGCATGTCTTTTAATGTTGATTAAATCCTCGCCTGCATCTGCTGACATAGTTGCTGAGGAACGTCTGGGAAACAGTGACCAGTATATTCTTTCGCATTAGAAATACCTAGGTGAGTGGCTATTCTGAATGGTATTTGACCGAATGTATTTTTTCGATAACCTGTCACGTACACTGCCGTTTTATAATATAAAACCGCTTTTGATCATTCTGATCTCGCAAGGAAGAATATTTTCTGTGAATATCCAAATAACTTGTAGATTTCTGTTCTTTATCGATTACAGTAAATACTGATCTATCTTCGTTTTGGTTTCTCGTATAGTTCGAGTAAGAATGTCTCGAAATCTTGAATGTCGTCCACTGTGATATTTCCAATTCTTCGCGGCGACATGCTCCAAAATACCAAAATCAGTGCTACCTACAATAAATTCTCAGATTAACATACTGAACATTGAGAAAAAATGAAATTAGAACTTACTTTCATCATAAGATACAAATCGTCTGGTGCTCCCCCAAAAAATAACTCGATTTATTCTCTGCTTAAAATCTTCGATTTCTTTGGTTTATAACCATCAAATTTTCGTTTCAAGAAAGCTATCAATCTTGCGATCTACTGATATCTATATTATCATGTACATTTAAAGTAGCTTTTAGCATGGAATAAAAATGACCACATGGTAGAGCTTACAATATTTAGATTTTTCCAGAAAATAGGCAAGAAATACAGTCTTTGTGTATTTCTTTTTTACATTTTCCCGTTGCACCACCTCACGAATTCTTCATACACCCTGTCGTATATTTTCTTGGATTTACTTGGCGATAAACTCAATTTCGCATCCTCAGCTGCTTTACTTATTTCTGATGGAGTACAATTCAAACTTTCTTCGTCGCTTGAATCCATTTCAAAATCAGTAATAAATTATCTGTGATCACAAAATTGACAGCAAATATGGCACTAGCCTATATAATCATATTTCGAAAAATTGACTGAGTTGCCATGGTAACATTCATTCCATCACTTCTTGATTTATTCTGTTTCCGATTATTGAATATCATCCTCACGGCAGCCTTGATGTATTTCTATCATGTTCTAGATATAAAGAGGTATTGTTACATGGCATAAAATATACCGGTCGTGCATAAAATTTTGATGTTTTTTAAATTGTTTTATGGCCCTAGGCGCTATTTTTTAACGCTGGGGTCCAAAAAAGCCTATTTTCCCCCCTTTGATACAAAATAACTATTTTTAATGCGCTGGTTTCTTTGTTTTGGGGAATTACCAGCATTGAAATATATTGAAAATAGTACATTATATTCCGTGTAATATTATTCAATATTAGTTGAATATGACTGATACCGAAACGATAGAATCGAACAATTTGTCCAAAAGATTCATTCCCTTACCCGAGATATGAGCACAAGATTGTAGAATTAAAAAAAAACATCCAGTTCGATGCGGGGGTTGCGATGTTAATGAATGCTTCGCCAAGTATCAGGAAATATCGTTGATGATCGTTGCAAAATCACCTTTAACGATAAACGGTAAAATCATGGACAATAGACGATTCGAGAGAATAAAAAACTTCGATTCGAAATAGCTCATCATGTAGCGGTATTTGAGTAATTAGTGCAATTGAAGCAAAAAAAATAGCAATAAAATGTTTCTGCTTTCTTCTAGATATTGTTTGATATCGTTGTTCTGCTAGGAAGTGAAAGAAAACCTCCCATATAGTGATTGTCGGCAAATTGTGACTGAAAAAAGAAGATGATCCCAGTTGTATTGACTTTTGATCGTTTCATGGGTTCTGCAATTTTTTGTGTAGAAAACCATACCACTGTTATCATAGGTTTCTGGATAACACCCAACCTCGAATGAGAAACAATGAACCCCTTTTATCGCACTCTATATCACATATATTTATTCAAATACTATTTGACAAATAAAGTCGAAATTTGGCATGGCACTAATATTTCTAGGTTTTCGAAGGATCAAGTTTGCTACCAAATGCAGGTCGGTCACGTCAGAACCTTTTGAAAGGGTTGGTTATTAGTATTCCAGAATATTTTTTTTACAATTTGTTTGTTCATTTCCTCTGTTCTCGACATATTTACTGAAGCTAGAATTACCAAAGGTTAATCTTTGTATCGAACCTTCGGTGAACTCTCACTTGTTTTGATGGAATTAAAAGAAAACGATTGTGCGGCCAGTCGGAAAAGTAGATTTTAGAATTTAATTATTGATTGTGAAAATGCCATCAATCAACCCACTCATGTGTCAGAAAACGTTTGTGCCTTTCTTGGGTTTGTAGCAAATACTCTGCCAATTTGGAATTGCTGTTTACTTTGGATACTCCCCTGTATTGATGTTTTCTCTGATAGACATGGAATACTTGCTCCATATATTAGAAGGTATTTTAGTTTTTGGGAAAAAATACCCGTGACATATTCGTTGATTTTCTTGACTTATTTCTCAGTCTACATCCTTTGAAAACTTTTTTTTCAATAAAAACCCTACTATCTTTTATCCCAACTAATACAAATGGATATTTTATATGAAGAGCATTTTTTCTTGGGATATAGAATGGGAAAATGTTTTTCAAAATGTTTAACTAGTACTTGTTGACTTTTTTTTTGGAGAACTTGTAATCTCAATTATTCTAGTACTTTTCAGTTGTAAGAACGTACAATTCTCCAGAAAGACTCGTACTCAGTACTAGGAGTCCATTACGTGAGGTACATGACGTAGTTCGGCCTAGGGAAAAATTCATTACATAAAACATCTTTTAATTGAATGATTGAAAATGTCACATTCAAATAAATTTACAGAAAAGGTTGTATAGTCCATTAAACTGGGAAATATTAGATGTCAAAGGTAAAAAAAATGCCACTCTGAACATAAATATATACGGAAATTTAAAATGCATTAATTTTTTTACGATCAATAGCTGAATAATAATTAATCGCATTTTTCTAAGTTAATTACATAAAATGCGTATAATATGACATTATTCGATTTTTTTAACGTGTTTTCCCAAAATATCTGCATTTTTTCACGAACGTGTTCAGTCTATAAAAATATATTAAAACAGATGTCTACATGAGCGGAGATAATTTCTAGTTTCGCAATTTTTTTTCAACTCCACATGTTCAGTTTTTTGTTGAGCTTAGTCCAGACCCACATACATTTGTCCAAACAAAGCATATTTAATACATTTGTACAGGTATATATGAAACCATTTTATTTTGACAAACATGTAATTCTACTAGTTTGCAATTGCGTCTATATCAAAAGACAAAACATGTTGCTAAGTAATGAAGCAGTTGCGGAAATTTGTGCTGGCTATATAATTTTTTTGAAAAATAAAACAAAACAAAACGTTGGTTTGGGGACGTGAACTTCTGCAAAACGGTATAGAATATTATTTAAACTTGTTACGAGACCTGTAATTAATGAGTGTTTGGGGCAATATGTGTGAAAGATTGTAATTTAGGGGGGTGGCTTATCGGGTTCATAGAAGATTTTGGTAAGCTATGGACAGGGTTTTCAGGATTTGCTGCAATTCCAATGGGGTATGCCCGAAGCAATTGTTGTCTCCGTAGCCTTATAGGGATTCCATTAGCTTCCAGACACAGGCTTATTGAGGGACTTGATCGAAAAGCTCCAAGACAGATTCTCAGGAGGTATTTTTGAATAGTGTCGAGGGGTTCTAGGTCGGATTTGGACGCTGACATATATATGAAACTACCATGATCAGTCGTGAACGGATAAAAAGATCTGTAGATTTTGAGCAAGACATCTTCTTCTGCCCCCCATTGTTGGTGTATGTTTTGGACGTTCATTCTCCGCAAACAGTCAGTCTTGGTATTCTTGATATGCTGTTTCCAGCTACATCTAATGTCTAAAGTAAGTCCTTTATTTAATTTGTGCAATAAGAGACAAAAATCTGTAACATTCTTGATAGCCATAATTTCATTGAAAATGTCTCATTCCTCAAGACAGCTGACTATGAAATAATGTGTATCACATATCACATATCCATCAAAAAACAATATTTCCCTGGCTAATGCTTCGACAGACGTTGATAAACGTGCAAAGTCCTACAAGCTACTTTGCAAATGTTTGTTGCGAAATGGAAACACATTAACCACTTCACTCAAGACCGGTTTCAGGGTGTATGCCCCTCATCAGTACAGGGTAGGTCAAGCACACAATTATTAATGACTGCGTTGCCTGATTTCAAAGTATTTGCTGGGATCGAATTAGCAGAATGGTGCTAACACCATCTCAACTCAACTATTGCAACTAAAACAGTACCAACTTTGAATGTCATCCTGAGTCCCAGGATAGAAATATCTGCAATAAGAAAGAGACAGAAATCTGTAACAATCTAACATTATTTTATTTGTACCGGAATATACTTGAAGATTTTGGCTTCATGGGATGATCATTATTGCTTATATCCCGTGGTTTCCAAAAAAAAATTTGAAGTAAGAGAAATAAATAGATAATTGTGATTATTCTTATATGATATTTTCAGGTTGTATAAACACACAACGGTAGTAAACTTTTAACATAATATTGAGATTGTTTCTATAAGTGGCGTTTTTAGAGAAATTTCTCCGTCTAATGATTCACGTGGAAAATTTATAAGAAAAAATGTTGCGTGACACATCGCTTAATGAACATCTGCAGCTTATTGTTTTCTACGTGATTCGAGTGTGAACTAGAAAAGTAACGTTGAATATTGACACGCGGGAAACAAAACGGAGGTGTGTCGGTTGTAGTCTAGCGACTATAACTTCACGTCGTAGATCGCACCTGTTTCTCATATTGTTATTTTTGCCAAATGAGGGTAAGCTCACTTCATTTTGAGGACGGAATTCAAGAATGAAACCGTTCAGGAAATTTTGAACTTTTATTTCACCACTCTCGAACACCTTGAATAGAATAGCATCGCAGAACGATTTTACTCCACCATTACAGATCATCTCAGGATATTTCAAGAAACCAATTCTGACGAAACCGAAAATTTAACGGAATATGCAATCACCGGCTATAATAACTCAATCCATAGCTCAACCAATTATACCCTATTCGAACTGTCATTTGGACACACAAACTTCAGAAATCCAAACGATTTTTTTTACCTAACACACTTTTCAGTGACTACGGCTCAATACTACCTAAGAACACCTCTTTGTGAAAAGAATCCAAAAGTTTACCAAAATTCCAAATACGATCAGTTACCAAATAAATAAATTAACAACTAAGATCCAAACAAATTATTTCTTAATTATCTATTCTATTTATTTATTTATTCATTCAATTTATTGTGTAATCTACAGAATTATAATTACAATGATCGATTACAAACATATATAATTCCCTTATGTTGTAGACATCGCCCTAATAATTCATAACTTATGACTATACCATCAAATAATAGCAATAAATTGATTACAACAGTAATAATAGCAATAAATTGATGAATGAATTTCGTTACTTACTTTAGCATTATTTATACAACCTATGGTAGTGCGAAAATAGTAGTGTTTTGTACCTACCGTGTGTATCCTCGAATATATCATATTCCAGTTTATTTATTATCTGGCATATTCTATAAACTGGAACATTCATACCCAGATTGGTCTTCGGTCTTGGTATCGTGAGGAGTGGAATATTTCTATTGTTATATTGTGGGGTTGGTTTATATATTTTATTCAATATTAAGGGACATATTACTGTTCCATATATGAGTTTATGGATGAAAATTACCGATGATATTTCTCTTCTCTCTTCCAACTTTATGGATTGAAATTCCGTCAATAATTTTATGTAAGAAATGTTGAAAATGTATTCGCAGTGTTTTTTGTAATATAATTTTTTTTTTGCACTTTCTCGACCTCTGTCTTATAACAGCTATAAAAAGGAGACCATATTATTGCGCAATATTCCAAGATGCTCCTTACGAATGAATTATAGATAATTTGCAATGTTTTATGATTGTTGAATGTTGAATTGGCAGGAATTCCTAATAACAAATCCTAACATTTTATATTCTTTTGTCATCACGCTATTAATATGAAGATCAAATTTGAACTCTCTATCAAAAATTATTCCTAAATCCTTCACATTTTTTTTAACAGGTGATGGAGTTCTGCTCAATTCATAGGTGTAATTTGTAATAATTTTTTTCCTAGTGAATGTTACTGTAAAACATTTACCAGTAAATTTTCTTCTGACCAACGCCATATATTATCAAGTTTTGGAAAGGTAGGTCAATTTTCGGCGAATGCGGAAGTGCTAAATATGCCAAATTATGGTGCGTATATGGTATTTATCAAAAATCTTCTCGATATTTTCAATAACAAGGTTTGAAAAGGGAGAATTAGTAAATCCATTGACATCCTTCATATCTAACTGGACATTTACCGTATTGATAAAAATTTGAGTCAGATTATTCGGCTTTTTTACACGCTTTATATTAGCTTCACTTGTATGTAACCGTATATGTTTGTTTGTAACCGTATGTTTGTAACCGACTCCTTTGGGCGCGATTTTGACCCACTGACAGACGTACGAATGATTTGAAATTTGGCAGGTGTACATAATTCCGGTGACAATGCATTAAGAAATTTTTGTTTGAAAAAAAAAGCAAAATGGCGGCTCCAATATGGCGTACGAGTTTTGTGATTATGGTCCGATTCGCTTCAAAATTGGTATCTGAGGATTTTCGTGGTCAGAGATTATGATTCTTCTGTCAAAACTGAAAAATTCAAGATGGCGGATCCAAAATGGTAGACGAGTTTTGTGATTATGGTCCGATTCTATTCAAAATTGGTATGTGAGGATTTTCGTGGTCAGAGATTATGATTCTTCTGTCAAAACTGAAAAATTCAAGATGGCGGATCCAAAATGGTAGACGAGTTTTGTGATTATGGTCCGATTCTATTCAAAATTGGTATGTGGGGTTTTGGGTAGATTATGATTCTTTTGTAAAATTGACAGATGCGGTCCAAAATGGCGGACGAGTTTTGTGATTATGGTCCGATTCTTCAAAATTGGAGAATAATAGTTAAAAAAATTGAATAATGATAATAATAGTTTGAAAAACTAAAAAACACGCTTTAATAGGGAACAAAACTGAAAAGTTGAAATAAATAATAGTTTAAGAACTAAAGAACACGCTTTAATATAAAACTAAACTAAAAAGTAGAAAATAATTTCAAATGAGTTTGAAATAAGAATACAGTGATTAACAACACATTTATTTCATCGTAAAAAAGCGTGGGGTGCTTTTTAAGATATTTTTATAATGATTCTACTTTTACCAATATCTGTCCATGAAATATTAACAACAATTGACATCAAGCACCCCACGCTTTTTAACGATGAAATGAATTTGTTGTTAATCACTGTATTCTTATCTCAAACTCATTCAGAATTATTTTCTACTTTTTAGATTAGTTTTCTATTAAAGCGTGATCTTCAGTTTCTAAACTATTATTTATCATAATCAATCCTTGGTAAGCCTGAATCGTAACCGTGACAGACACGGTGAATTTTTCCGATCGGATAATTTAACATCGCCGCTCATAGAAATCTAAACGTTCACACACATGGCGGAAAATTGTCCAACACCGTCGCACGAGTAGGCTGGTATATACAGTATATTTTCATCTTTAAATCAAATCACATCAGTTCAACTGTGTTATGTACAGAGATCAATGCAATGCGAGTAAAAAATTTTTGCCACTACAGAATATGGTCACTGCCAATTCTAGAATCTCAAAACCGAATATTTTACGACCCCTACCACTTTCTAGTACGTAAAGGTATGTGAAAAAATATGGATTCACCAAAATAATTTATCTTTGTTTACACAAGCTTTATTTATTAGCTTCACCTGTATGTTTGTATCTTTTAAATTAATTTTCACCTATTTCCGGACGTCCGATCATTTGAATTTCTGCACACGTATTAGAAACTGATGACAATACAATAATTTGATAGCTATGAGCTCTCTCACCAAGATCGTCAGAAAAAAAGGCTAATTCACAAGATTTGGTGAATTCACCGGTAAAAATGCCTAATTTACATTTCGAAGATTTGATGAATACACTGGTACGGTCTCAGTACTCTCACCAAAAGTTATGTACTGAAGAGCCATATCGATCGCCCTACAATCTACTTTCAACAATAGTTCCACTTCTCATGTAAATGAGTTAATCGATGAGTTTTCTCCCGTAGTTGAAAAATTTTAAAACACGCTTTTCTAGCAAAAAAAAATAGTTTAAAAAATTTATGAAACACGCTTTCGTAGCAATATGAACTAAAAATTAAAAAATAATAAGAGTAAAATCATTGACCAACAAATTAACTTTTTTTTAAGGAAGCGTGGTGTGCTCTCTACTTACTTTTCATAATGATTCTACTAAGCCAATTAATAGAGACCTAACCCAAATTTCAAACTAGCTGAAATTCTATATTCAGGGATTCTAAAGTATGGAGAAACCATTAAGCAATTCTTTACCATGCCACGGTACTTAAAATTGAAAAAATCCCAAAATTCTCCGAATTTTCATACTTTGAGCTACGCCTCCAGATTTATTGGAGATGTGAAAAAAAGTCTCGCATATAAGTTCTAGCTCCTTATTTTTCCTACAAAAATGTTCCTATAAATGTTGCATTTTGTTTTTATTTTCAGAAGCGCTGCATGGTAAAAATTTGCTTGATGGATACCTCATACATTGAACTACCTGAATGATTTTCAGTAGAGGAGGATATCACTCGAACTATCAATCTAGGTTTTTCTACAATAACGAACCTTTCGAAGTAGTAAAACATTTCACCTACCTAGGAGTTGTGTTCTCATCCTCCTCTTCTTTCCTCGAAATGTCCAGGAATGCTGTGGCGAAAGCTAACCAGTCAATAGGCGCTGTAATGAATTTAATGTGCAAAACCAAAACCACCTCATGGGACTGCAGGGTGAAACTATATGACTCGATCATCTTGCCAGCGTTGTCTTATGGAATTGGTATCTACCCCGAAGTAATTGAAAGAATACGGGTCTCCTTCTTCGAACGTACTTTTCTTTATCAAAAAATACCCCCGATTATATTGTTCGTCTCGAAACTAGCATATACAACCTTAGCCACGCAGTTTCAAAATTAGCTCTCTCATGGTGTATAAGCATAAATAAAATACCTAACACCCGATTACCGAAAATTTGTTTCTCCCGGTTGTCCAGCTTGAACTCTGATCCTAAATTCAACTGGGTGCTACAAGTGAAAGAATGCCTAACTTTATCGAACCAAGGTTTTCAATGGGACATATTCCTAACTAATCCCACGAGCAAAGACTATCATCTGGAAAGACTATCATCATCACGTTATCCCTTAATTTATCACGCCCCATCGCTCAGTTACAGGAAAAAAATATCTGAAGCTTTCGTGCCTAGTACACGTTATCAGAATAATTGCTCGAATTAGAACCTGCAGTAAGAATGGCTTGAAATGAACTCTCAATGGTTCCTGTTATATCATTAATACTGAGGAGGTCTGTACAATTTGTAACCTGCAAGAACAGGGAACACTAGAACACCTACTATTTCATTGTCCAATCTTTGGAGGATCAAGGAACTGCGAGATATTTCAACAATTGCATGATCTTAATGAACTGATAAACTTCCTCAATTGTGCTCCCTATCACAGACTAAAACAACTGGTCTTCTCTTTGATGAATATTTTGAAACTCCGCTCGTTTATTCTCAATGAGTAACTGTCATTTCGTTATCTATTGTAACTCACTTCGCTCTCAATTTCAAGAGGTTAATAGCTTGTAGCCGTACACTTTTGTTATGAGAATGTATATAATTGTTTTTAGATACAATAAACGTTATCATTATTATTATTACTATTAACTACCTGAATCCAGAATTTCAGCTGTTTTGTTAGATTTTGGTTAGTTTTTTTTTCTGTTTATTGGATTATACCTTGAACTGTATGGAATTTAGTTAATCAAGATCTCGGTAGGATTAGAAAACATAAAAATATACATTTGAATGTGGAAAGTAAAACATATACTGTTCCAGCAGATGTGGCGAATATTTTTGGAGATTACTTCGCTACCATTACCACAGAAAACCTACCAAGTCACTTCGGCGATTCAATGCCGAAAACTTGTACCGTTTCTTCTATAGCTGAAAACTCGTTTTTCTTCAATCCGGTAACCCCTGAGGAAGTCATTACAGTCGTCAAAGACTTGAAAAATAACAATAGCACTGGTGTTGACAACATCTCAACAAAACTTCTGAAATCTGTTGCTACTTCGATAGCCGAACATCTGGCATACTTGATTAACTTTTCAATAACGTCCTGTAAATTTCCCTCCATTTTGAAATTAGCAACCATCATTCCTGTACATAAATAAATAACCACGAGAACATAGCTAATTATAGACCGATTTCGATGTTGAGTGTATTTTCGAAAGTTGTTGAAAGGATAGTCTACAATAGAGTACACAATTTTTTATCTAAATTTAACAAACTCTCCGGATGCCAACACGGCTTGCGAACAGGGAAATCAACTCAATCAGCAGTATGTACCCTAATTGGAAATATATATACTAATCTAGATAACGGTAAACATGTTGCAGGACTCTTTTTTTATTTGTACCGCGCTTTTGACTCCATTAACTTGGAATTCATCGAAAGTAAGTTGTATAACTTGGGATTTAGAGGAGTTTTTTTAAATTGGATGTGTGATTATCTTCATCACAGGCAAATGTTCGTGAAAGTAGGGAATAGTTTTTCTGATAAACATTCTTTGGACATAGGTGTTCCACAGGGCCCAGTATTTTTATTGTTCGTTAATGATATGCCTCACATATCAATACTGAACTACTTGCTCTATTTGCCGGCGATACCTCATTAGTAGTAACAGGTCGCAACCCTGAAAAATTAGTTTTGTCTACTAAACAAATAATGGAATGTTTCAATAGTTAGTATGAGCAAAATTGCTTGATTTTGAATGTTTCCAAAACTGAATGTATATATTTTACCTCTCAACATAGCCCAAATATCTTACAATTCGGTCATAATGGAACAAATATTGTTTCCACTGAATTCACTAAATTTCTAGGTATATATGTTGATCAAAACTTACGTTTTAACGATCATATCAACATGCTCAGTGAAAAATTGAATTAATACAGATTCGCAATTTCACGAATAAAGTCCTCAATGCCGATTGAGTCGTTGTCGACGGTATATTATAGTCTTGTCTACAGTCATATGTCTTATAACGTTATCCTCTGTGGAAATTCTGCAAACATTCGAAGAATTTTTAGAGCACAAAAAAGGATAATACGCACTATGTTCAAATTACCATCACAAGAGTCCTGTTGGACCTGCTTTATTTTTCACAAAATTCTTACATTTCCATGCTTGTACATTTTCAAATGTTTACTGTTTGTCGAGGAAAATTACTTTGAATTTAAAACAAATTCACATTACCACAATTATCCCACCAGGAATGGTAATCTTTTGTATATACCAAAACATAAGACACCAAATTTGAACGATCCCTCACCTATCAGGGAATAATATTCTACAACCACTTGCCAGAAACGATAAGAAAACTCAATAATAATATGTTCAAAGGAAGAGTGAAGTCATTATTATCTTCCAAAGCATATTATAGCACTGAGGAATTCATGTCAGACTGTCACGTGGATATGGATATGTTTGTATAGTTATAATTCACGTTTTGCGTATGTCCTGTACAACCTGACCTGTACTATACATTTTATAGATGTCTGAATGCATCAATAAAATATTATTATTATTATAATATGAAGCACCCCACGCTTCTTTAACATTAAAGTTTTTTGGGTAATGACTTCATTCTTATTATTATTAACTAGTTCATATTACTACAAAAGCGTGTTTCCTATTTTTTACAAACTGTAAACTGATCAAAATCGCTTCGCAATTCAGGACAAACTTCATGCCAAGGGTTCGACATAGCGTTTTGATCCTGAAATATGTCGAGGGTGTCATCTCATGATGCAGGTCTCTCTTTTTCGAGTAATCAAATGAGACTTTCATTATCTATGTCACTCATGTTTACGAAACTGTCAAGAAAAAAAAAAGACGACCTCCTGATCTGAAAATGTCATGATTGCATACTTTTCCGATTTATCTACAAAGTTGAAGGCATCTACGTTATGGTCCAATCACTCCATGCTGAGAGCTACACTTGATGATATTGATATTACAAAATATTCGAAATTACGTGCTTTCCTGAAACGTCAAAGTGACAACTATAAACCAAAGAAGCACGAATATAATGATAAACTGTCAAGAATGCAGTTGGGTGTGTAAACGTGCATTTGGTAATGTAGGCCACTAGTGCAATGCGGGTGAAATTTCTGTCGGCTCCAGTGGCACTCGACGGCTGCACAGCTACCGCCGACGTCAAAATGACCGATCGTTTTGTTTTCGTCTTATGTATAAACTCTAACATACTTTAGTGTAACGGCGGCGACGGTAAATTATTCGATCGGAAAAAACCGTCATGTATGTCACAGGCGTAACAGTCAAATTCCATATGAATGCATTTCATTCAGAACACTTATATATTTTTTGTTGTTGAAAATTTCATATAATTCTAAAATCAACAAAAAAACCTCCAAAGATTCATCCTATGTTCTAGACTACGGTATTCGCAAGTGTAATTGAGTTCAACCCAACCTGGTGAAGATATTTTATAACAGAATCCAATTTTGTTGAATATTTCCCTCCTGTCAAAAATCCCATGTGAATGGAGTGCAATTATCGCAAAATTACAGCGTAAATTGCATTGTAGAAAGCGAAAGAGCCCTGCGATAATTGCACTGTAGACCGATAATTGCACAGTTCATATCCATGGCAATTCCATTGTACACTTTGATAATACAGCGACAATTTATAAGTAACGCCAGTTTAACAAGTAATGTCAAAAATATTATTTATTGAAAATGTCTCGTTTCGGTCGGGCTTCATTACAAGCTATTGAAGAAAATGTGTTGGAAAACGAACCAAATAACACAAAGCAGAACAGAAAATACGTGTGGCGTCAGTTTATGAGCTTCTGTGCTGAGAAAAACTATACTTTGGATGCAAAAACACAAATTAATGTTCTGGCAAAAATATTAACGGACTGAGCATTCGATATGCGTAAGCAGAATGGCGATGAGTACAAAGAATTCATTGTTGAAACGATTTGGAACGTAACCGCTAAATTACTGATGGAAAAATATTTCACTGAATACAACATCAATTTCAACCCTTCTACTAATATTGAGTTCAAAGCAGCCAGAGATGCGAAAACTGCCAAGAGAAAACAACTACAAACAGATCCAGAGAAGAGAATGGAAAGTGCAGTTTTTCTGAAATACGATGAATTCCAGAATATGATTCGTGGTTGTGACGAAAACACCCC
This sequence comes from Gonioctena quinquepunctata, assembly GCA_018342105.1. Taxonomy (NCBI): domain Eukaryota; kingdom Metazoa; phylum Arthropoda; class Insecta; order Coleoptera; family Chrysomelidae; genus Gonioctena; species Gonioctena quinquepunctata. The sequence goes on along the minus strand of JAFIRS010000116.1, from coordinate 404,540 downwards.
AGATGGTTTGCAGAAGAAACATTTTTTTTTTTTTGCTTTTGAATTAGCTTGGCGTGGTGGAGAATGCCACAAGTGCTCAATTTCGTACTTTAAAGAAGAAGAAAATAACGTAGGTGAAAAAACAGGAAGGGTTATTTACGATCCTGTGTTTACTAAGACGACGCAAGGAGGGGAAAAACCATGCGCTCCATTGAAATGGCTAATAAACAATAAAATCAATCCTGATTTATGTCCAATTCGACTGTACATTAACCTCCTAGAAAAGCGGGTTGGAATAAAAACAAAATGACTCTCACTGTAAATCCCGCTTGGAAGTTGAACATAAAATGGTATAAGGATATTCCTGCTGGACGAAATACAGTAAGCAAATGGACTGTTTTACAAGCCAAAGCTTCTGGTTTAAATACAGAGAATATCAAGCTCACTAACCATTCGTTACGAGCTACGGCCGTCTCCAATCTCCCAAAAAAGGGGGTGGGCGAGCAGCAACTTATAAAAATCACGGCCATTCAAATTCGAAATCAATAACGCCATATCTTCAAATGGATGAAGATCGCCATGAAGAAATAGTCAAAAAAATGCGTGGCAATGACGTACCACAGGCACAGCATTCTTAAACATCCTCTTCAGCCGTTAATGCACCGATATCTGCATTGTCTAACCAGAATACGTATAATAATTGTGTATTTCACTGCAGTTCCTGTAACTTCCGATTTACTTTAACCTTGAATAAATAGTTTCATTATATTTTTACGTATACTTTCATAATATATAAATGAAAAATATTAATACAAACGTATTTCTACGTCTCTTTTTCTCCAGTTACGGGATGGTTATTGATGACAAGCTAAGAATTTATAAATTAATAACGACAGTTTGACAAGTTGACAGTTTATTAGGGAAATATTCCCCCGAATTACACTCGTGCATCAAAATAACCGGATAATTTGACATTCCTGCGTGTTGTCTTTGAAAAACTTCGGTGTCGGGCTCTTTCTCCAAAAACGAAAATGAACTCATGCAGTTTTTGGACAACACGCTGTCATGAAAAATTATCGGTAATTTTGATGCACTTGTACAATTACTTACGAAAACATCTTGTCTAGTAAACCAACTTGATAATTTGGTGTTTTTTTCAAATATTGATTTAATACAATATTTGATTGATTCCAAGTATTATCAAACCCGACACTGGAACTTTCATGCAGCGGTACAATATATTTGATGATGGCGTCATTTAGGTATTATCACTCAGTAAATTTCTCGTATTTATTTTCATTCCTGTTATTCGACGAAAATCACAGAGCATGTCTCCAGATTCGGGGAAACGAAATAAATAATTTCTGATTATTCGCATTTTGTTTCTATAGTACGCGAATTGCTATTATCATTCATATGAATCGACGCGACGGGTGTGAAGGAGATTTTCATAATTCGTTTCAATACTTTATGAAAGAAAACTAATCCTGAAAGACTGTCATTGTTTTTATTTTTTCGTTGTGGATCTCACTTATAATTCATGTCAAAGGCATGTGTACATATCTCGTAGGGAGGAAGAATTGTTGTTGGTTGGTGGGAGATTGACGAATGAGAAAAAAGGTTTGACAGTGAGTCTGCGGGGACTAATAATGCTCTGTCAACAGTTATTCCTAGTTATATAGATATGTATGTTTACAACAGGCAGTCTCTTTACTAGGTTTTTCGGGTCCATGCTTGTTTCTGGGTTAATTCGTTTTCTCTAACATCGCATTCCAAGATGATGTTTCTCTTTGTTTTCCATAGCGTGCCAGTGCTCTCTCAGCCGGTTATTATGCGTGTCTTGATTGATTAAGTCAGCGTGTGACTCAAGTGTACCATCATGCTGTGTCTTTGTCCTTCGATTTGGCACCAATACGTTTGCCGTTTTTATTTTTCCACTATTTTATTAGGTTGTCAAATCGGGTTTACTGATTTCAAGTGCTGGTTTTGGGCCAGTGATTCAGATGCTTGGCTTGCTAATCGATCGGAATTTTTGTTACCTTCCATGCCTTTGTGTTCAGACAAACAAGTGTGACCTTGTTGTATTCTGCCAGTTCATTGAGGCTTTGAAGGCACTCCCAGACTTGTGATTTGATCTCTACGGAGTCAAAAGCCTTAGTTGCGCTTTGGCTGCCAGGTAGAATATTTCCTTCTATACTCTTCATGTAGTTCTATCTATATGTCTGTCCTTATGGCATGTGTTTCGGTTTAGAATACAGTTGTGCACATAACTAGTGTAACTCTGAGGTTACTTTTTGTTATTTCCCCATATATTTCCATAGGTGTACCAGATTATGTTGCCAGTCCCGATTCGCATTTATTCATTGATCTGTGTTTCCAATGATTTTTCAAATGTGAACAAAGGGATCATGAACTCAGATATCATCTCACGTTTGTCAATATAAGCTGCCTGCGTTATTCTTGTATACCTGTGATTGAGTTCTCCAGTTGCTTGTTTATTCCAGTCTGTATGTCTTCGTCCCTGCCTTTCCCATGACTATTAAATCTAAGGGTGGAAGGTTCGGGATGATTTTCATAAGCAGCGGTTGGTATGTTTTTCATAGAACTGATAATACACAGGCAGGTGCCTCTGGATTTTCCCAAAGTTTCTTTTTGCCTGTTTCCTTTTTTTCGACCACCACAAAAATGTCCCCAAATCTCATCTTCTGCAAGTCAAGAAAGACGATTTGGTTTGATTCATTATGACGTGACGTGATTGATACTTTGTAGTATGCCACCAAATAATTTGGGGAGTTTTGAGCCTTCCAGATTTGTATTGAGTATTAAGGAAATGAGTTGAGTTTTGTTTGAGATTGCCCTTAAGCTTTCACCATTGTACCATTCCTCTACTGTACTCATCTAAGAGGTAGTTTGGGCATATTTTCCCAATACCCACACTTCATCCACTACCATGTCCATCAGTCAGGAGAAATTTATGAAAATCTGAATACGAAAGCCTTTATTTATGAGTATGAGTTGAGACAAATGCAACAGAACGTACAGAACCAAAATACCACACCTGATAGTATTGCCCTTGAAAATATTGACTTTTCAATGATACGAAAATGTATCTACCTTTTTTGCAAATCAGTAATGTTTGGTAACGCATTGTAGAAATAGAATATCTAGAATGCGCAGTGCAATTTTTTGTACAAACACACTATTTTGATAACGTCTTCAACGCATATGACATTGACTGTAACATTATTTACCCCATTTCAAGGTAAGTCCGATAGTATCTCGCCCACAGTGAGAGATATAGTATCTTGCCCTGTGGGAAATTTTTTGGAATCTGAATACCAGTGAGTATGAGCCTCAATTCATGAGTATGAACCTTGATGAGTTGCAGACAAATGCACCAAAAAGTACAAAACCAAAATACCACACCTGATAGTATTTTCCATGGAAATATTAACTTCCAAATGAAAATGTATCTGATTTTTTTCTAAATCAGTCAGAAATGTTTGACTATGGATTGTAGAAAAGAATATCTAGAATGCACAGTGCTACTTTTTGAAAAATACACACTTTTTTGATAACCTCTTCAACGCATATGACATTAAATGTAACATTATTTACCTCATTTCAAGGTGTGTTGATAACAACGACTCGCATGTGTGTCAATCGTATATTCAGTCTAACATAATGGAGAGAGAATGAATTTACTCAAGTGGTTCTCGATGACATCATCGACTTTATTGAAATAATTGGAACTAACTCGGCGCACTTTTTTCTGTAACGTTATTCATTGAAATGCCGAGTCTCGAATTGAATTGTTCAATTCACTTGTTGTCATTACAATATCAACAGAGTGAATAGAGATCTCACCTAGTCTCTTTACACTCATACAAATATTTTCTTGAATCGAACAAATATGCTTGAGTGAATTATTCATAAATAATATCAGAAATTGACGAATTTCAACTGAGTTTGATTTTTCTTGTGCTCTTATTTGCTGGAGCGATTTAAGCTGCATTTTCCAGAGGAGCTATAAACGCTGCGTTTGTTGTTTCATGATGACCTAGCCTAAGAAACAGCTGCATTTCCGCATCTTTCAACATATCGTACTACTTCAATTTGGACTTCAAAAGGTTACATTTTATGACGTTTCGGCAAAATCACATTCTCCATTTTTGAGTATGTCTATTTGATTCTCGATTTATAGTGGTGGATGTTCACATCGGGTGCGCATGTCTGTCACACCTGATCCTGCCTTGGTTCCTGCTCATATTTAATCATTATGTGATTTTATATGTAATGTGAGTTGTGCAAAAGACAGTTCAGAAGTTATGATTAAACGATAATATTCCTCAGGTTTATGCTCATTTAGATGATTGTTTCACAAATAAATTCTTCCATCTTGTCTTTGTTATTTGATCGCAGATTCTATCCAAAGGAAAGTAATTCGTTTTAACGATTTTTCCCAATGAAGAATTTAATAGATTATTACGATTCAAGTGTTGTAAAAAGCATATTACGCACGAATGGAGAAATTGCGGTAATTGCTTAACAATACGCAATACGTACTATTCTTTTTCTACGACTTTTATATACTGGGTGGTACGTTTATTTAGGCCTTAAATAAAAAAAAAGAAGGTAACTAACGTAGTTTGTGGTTTAATTTTCAACAACAAACTTAATCTAAGAAAATATAAATTTATATTATATAGTACAGTGTCCGTCATAAAGTTGGCTATATATGTGAAAAAAAAATTTGTCATCAACATTTCTGAAAAACTCTAGTGGAGGTTCGTTTCTGCATGTCTGACGACAAAAAAATCCGTTGCGGCTTATATCACGTGACCTCAGATTTGGCGAGAATTTTAAAACAAGTTGTCTGTGGTGCCGATGAATGGGACCGATTGACAAGATATCGAAGACATTTATTGGAAAAATGTGTTTGGGATCCAACAAGGACCTCATGTACCAATTTTGAACCAGATTGAAAAAAAAACATAAATAACATTTTATTCCTCTGCCCTTACTAAGAAACATTATACATTCTTGTTTTATCTGGAAACAGCTTTAATAACCTAAATCACATAAGTTTGGGTCAAAACTAATGAAATATTCGTGGAATGGACATTTTGCGGGAGATTAATTATGAAAACGCGATTTAGTCCTTGTCACTAGGTGTAGTCATGCCCTGTATATTGATGCACATGAGCTTATTCAATATTCTCAACCCGTAAATAAAATTTGACCCAATTAATATTTGTAATTAAAACTTAATAATACATTATTCATCCTAATTGAATTTGGTATTGTTAAGGTGGATGTGAAAAAAACTCAATAAACAAACAATGTACAAATTTTCAATATTCTACGTGACGACCTTCGCGCTCCATACATAGAATTGTTCTGGAAAATATGTCGCGGCGAACATTTTTCAACATAGTTCTGTTGATCAGATAAAACAAGAATGTATAATGTTTCTTAGTAAGGGTAAAGGAATAGAATGGTATTTATGTTTTTTTTAATCTGGTTCAAAATTAGAACATGGGGTCCTCGTTGGGTTCCAAACACATTTTCTCAATAAAAAATTTCGATATCTTGTCAATTTGACCCATTTTTCGGTACCACAGAAAACATTTTTTTTTTAAATTCATTTTTCAGTTGTCAGACATGCAGGAACGAACCGTTGATAGAGTTTTACAGAAATTTCAATAACAGTTTTTATCCCATATGTAACCAACTTTATGACGGACACTGTAGATAAATGATGAATTCAAGAAATTAAATTTGTATGTAACTAAATAATTAGGAATGATTAATTATTATAATCAGCGGTATTGAAGTTAATAATGAAATTTTTACAGTTTTTCATGATTTTTCCGATAAATTATTCACTAAAATATCATTATTTAAGTCGACGCGGATGATAAATTATTGTTGATGGATTGCAATATTCTTTCAGAAGTTTCTGTTTTGTTTGCAGTGGGTTCGTCTACGTATCCTTCTGCTACGGTAGAAGACTCCATTCCATGAACTTTAAATAAGCCTTTTCATACCTTTCCTTCGATTTTTACGGCAGAATATTCTCTACGGCAGAAGCAGTCTGAAAAATAATTTCTGGTGGCGTTGCACTCACTCCAATATCGGAGTTGGTCATATTTTTAGACATACAAAGAATACTAATAAATTAAAGATCGGTTTATAATTAATTAAGTATCGATCTGAACTTCAAATCTCAAATAATGACAATGTCACTGTCAAATATTCAAAACGCAAGGCAGATAAATGTCACGATTTGGATGGTTCATGACTTACTTGGTTGTTATACTAGGCATCATAACGCATAGTTTGAGTTATTATTCTTTACGCACAGTTGTGCGTAAGATTTTCTTATAGAGTTAACTGTACGTAAAACAATGTTTACAAATATAGGAGTAGAAAAACATATTTTACGAAGCATTGCTGTCAAGAACATAAGATACTACAATAATTTGATTAATTTATTTATTTTGGGTGTTTCAGATTAATTTAACAAACGATTTTAACAAGCGATGCCTATATACAGTGCTTCTCAAAAGTCCCCTCCCCCCCTCTCATTTTTGGAACGATTATACATAAACAAGTGAAATTTGGAAACTGAATATTAAAGGTTGTGAACTTCCCTACTAGTGATGATAGATGACGAAATCGTCAAAGATGATGTCACAAGGCCATTGTGACCAATAATTTTAAATGGAACCCTACGGCAAGCGACACCTTTTAAAAGGTATCGAAAAAACCTATTCAATGATACTAATTTTGTTTGTGTTGATGGCAGTTTTGGCAACTCGTTTTTGAAAAACGCAAAGCTGTGATGAATTAAATCAGTTAATACTAAAATTCCAAATTCAAGCTCCGCCTCTAGATAGTTGTCAAATAAGCTGACGTTTTTGTTAGTCTCCCTAATTCGACGTTTTTGTAATTGTCCAAGTTTTTGTACATTTAATAATTTGTGTATTGTTGATCGAACGTTTAACTGTTTTAGCAGCTTTTGGAACTTTTAATATTTTTGTACATTTTAATAATTTGTTAAACTGTTGTGAGCCGAACGTTTAAGTGCTTCAAGAAGCGAAATGGTACGTGCTTTAGGTGATGAAGTAGCAGCGATCCTAATTCTTGGTGAAGCTGGACAAAATATTCATGCAGCAGAACGCATTTTTAATGAGAGGTTTCCCGATCGCCCCGTTTCGAGGACTTATTTAGGGGAGCTTCTTCATAAGTTTGAAACAACGGGTAGTATTAATGATGCGAAACGATCTGGCAGACCACAAATTTCTGATGGGAAAAAAATTTATATACTGGTAGAAGTAATAGTTAATCCTACTTCTTCAACAACTCACGTTGCATCTACCTGTGAAGTCAGTCGAAGTACAGTACACAGGGTGTTGGAAAAAAACAAATTTCATCCATACAAATTAAAAATGGTTCATCAACTCTCAGACGACGACCCAGACCGAAGACTAGAATTTTGAGAAAATATGGAAACTAAAATTAACCAACAGCCAGACTATGTCATAACAATTTGTTTTAGTGACGGAAGTACTTTCTATCTAAATGGAAATGTAAATACACAGAATGTGAGATATTGGAGTGACGCAAATCCTCACCTGTTTCGTGAAACACATACCCAATTTCCCCAGAAGGTGAATGTTGGGCAGGTATCCTGGGAAACCACATCGTTGGGCCTCTTTTTTTAAATACTAATTTAACTGGTGAGGTTTATCTGGAGCTGTTGCAAAACACAAAAGAACCGTTAATCCTTGAAATTTTGGAAGATAATCCAGATGAATTCGGAAATTTGGAAATAACATTCCAACAGGATGGTGCTCCTCCACACTATTACGGTGCAGTAAGACGGTATTTGGATGAGGAGTATCGTGGTAGATGGATTGGACGACGAGGTTCAACGGAATGGCCAGCTCGATCACCGGACCTCACACCTTTGGATTTTTTCCTGTCGGGTACCTCAAATGGAAAGGTTTACGCCACTGAACCTGACAATATTGACGTTTTAAAACAACGTATTGTTGCAGAATGTGAGGCTGTTTCCGCAGACACATTTGCAAAAGTACGAGAAGAGTTTAAAAATAGGATATTTCACAGGAAGTAAATGGAGGTCACTTCGAACAATTTCTTCAAGTAGATACTGATTCTTAAATCTGTAATTAATATCATACTGAATGGAATTTAAATTTTAATGTTTACTAATGAGCCATTAAAACTGCCATAAACACAAACAAAATTAGTATAATTGAATAGGTTTTTTCGATACCTTTTGAAAGAGGTGTCTCTTGCCGTAGGGTTCCATTTAAAATTATTGGTCACAATGGCCTTGTGACGTCATCTTTGATGATTTCGTCATCTATCATCACTAGCATCTGAAACGCTATTCACAGGGCCAGAACCTGCACACGGGATCAGCAAAAACCGATGCAGGACCCTGATCGACGAGTGGATAAAAAGAAGACACCAACAATATTGAGATCAAACTGTCGGGCAAATACACAGCAAAGTCATGGTAGGGCATCCAAACCGGACCCTGACGGCTGACCTTCTGAACCTGAACAGAACGAAGGCTCGTATAATAATAGGTCTGTTGACTGGACACTGCGGCCTAAGAAAACACCTAAACACCATGGGAGTACGCAGGGAAACCGTGGAGTGTAGGCTGTGTGATGAAGAGGGGGAAACAGCCTCTCATATCATCTTCGACTGTGACGCCCTAAGTAGTAGGCGACACAGAACCTTTGGAGAGATCAGCCCGGAAACAGGCATGAATCCGAAGAACCTTATCAACAGGCTTCTTAACCTAATTAAAGGCACAAACCTGTTTGAATGAGGAACCACTGACGACAGAGTGATACAATAGACCCCAGCTGGTCGCAGTGTCAAGGGAAGCTAAGTGCCAACCCTGTCTCTGGCTCGTCAGCCTCAAACCAACCAACCAACCATCATCACTAGTAGGGAAGTTTACAACCTTTAATATTCTGTTTCCAAATTTCACTTGTTTATGTATAATCGTTCCTAAAATAAGAGGGGGGGGAGGGGAGGGGACTTTTGAGAAGCACTGTATGCAGATGATTCAAAGAAATGAGTTATCGAATATAGTTGTTATAAAGCTTATTTCGTAGATTAATTCGGAACATTGCTCAGCTATGAGTTGTTTGAATTATAAAGCCGCTTTACGCACAGGGAGACTAACCACTTTTTTTACCCAAGGGTGTCAACATGGGTACTAATAGGGCAGGTCCGTCTGATACAAACAAAAGCAAATATAAATCAAAAAGGCTTCCAGACGAGGAATTATTAGATATTTTAAAGAGGACTGAGCATGACGGAATAAATAGTAATGATGTAGATAATTTTTTTATGTGCAGCGAATGCATATATTCGCATTGGCTTTCTCAATTGTTTTTTGTAGTTTATCACTTCTGATATCACAAGTGTTCAAAATATTTGAGCACGTGCGATACTCGTTAAGAAAGCTCAACACCAATAAAAATTTCGAAGAATTAACCTGACTTTCTGAATGATAATCACTGGAATTCTTTGATTTCTCAAAAACAATGGGCTGCACCGGCTAGCCATATACTCGGAGCATGAAAGAAAAGAAAAGCCTATCCACCTTTCCTTCGAGTGAGAACGTGTAATTAAACCGAACCTTTCAATCCATAAAATTCCTACAATAGACTTTCACAGAATGAAGTTAACCATTAAAATAATGCATTTTCCAATCAATTTCCAGCCAATGAATTTGGACGTGAAAATTGAGCATAGAAAAAGTACTGAAATTTCCGATACGGTTATTTCCACTCGATATTTCAATACTTAACCCCACACGAATCTCAAAACTATTGAAAATAATTCTCTTCCCGAGAATATCCTATAATGAAATTTTTGAACCAAAAATACGAATGACTATTTATGAATGATAGCTTGAAAGAAAAACCACTTTTTACATTAATATTTTCCTATTTCAGAGACTTCTCCTCCAACGAAATAGAACGAAGAAAAGAACACTCCCAGATTGGTAAGTACAACTATTTAAGAACGAAACTTTCCGTTTTCAATACTAAGTTGTCATTATCTCACACAATTATTTGATTTGAGGTTGATTGTATAGACGACATGAAACCATTGACTTCAATGGTGTTTTAAAATAGCCCGATCTCTCAAAAAAACGAAAAGAATGGTATATTATGATACAAGTGTATAAGTGGGCCTTCAAAGTACGCGCAACGAGTTTGAGGGCACGACGCGGAGCGGAGTGCCCTCAACGTTGCAAGTGCATCATTCGCTATTTTTCATTATACCTGCATCATAACTTCAATAACAATGCTGGAAATTTTAGATCAGGATAATGTCAACTGGTATACAAATATCAAATAATCATAATTGTACATTCAACATTTACTTGTAATAGTTTTTTTATAATTTTGATGTAATTTGACACATAAATAAAAATTTGGACTTATTTTTGTTACCTAGCAACCTTTAAACCACGGCGTGTTTTAATCTTGAGATTTCGCACGTCTTTTCCTTTAAAACACAACGTGTTTTAATCTTGAGGTTTCGCACGCTTTTTAGTTCATAAAACAAGGATTATGATGCAGGTATGACAGATAAATCTTTCCAAAACAGGAATAGTCCCAATAAAAAAAATCCTATGCACAGAACTCCTAGGTACAGATATTAGTCTACTCGACAAGTTGAAAATGGTCTAAAATAGAGATAGGTACTGCTCTTAAAATTATGTGTGATAGCTCATTGAATCCGGAATACCGCCTAGAAAAATGTGCCAAAAGCGTGTATTAGCACATAAAAAATTGCAAAAGTTATAAACGATTGAAGATGAAAAAAAATGGCATTTCGTGTTTTGCCAATATTTCATAAACTATTGATATTTAAGAAAGATTCTGAAAGAGGAGGAAATTTCCGATAAAAAACTTCCAGCTCCCGGAACTCTATCTCCATTATTTATAATTTCTCCGAGCGACATTTTTAGGTTGTGCGCGCGGCGTCAAAAGCGAGTACGACACATTAATTAATTTATTTAAGGTATTAAATATTTTTTTTTTTATTTGAAAAAATCATGGTGTATTCGGAACACTATATATAATTTCTTCCCGTTGAAAATTTTACCTAAAGTTAATTTTTCAACAAGTTAACTAACAAAATTTTCTCGAACTTCTGTCTTAATTGTAAATGAAAAAAATGTTTAAATAATTGTCGTAAAAATTTTTCGCTCCGTAGAGCCTTTCTTATATACATACTCAACAATATCACGCCATAAAAGTTAAAAAAATATTCATACTTTGTTCATAATAATTTTTGTACTTGAACAAAAACTAAAAAATCCAAGTAATGTTGTTAAACAACTTTTTTTTCCTAATCATCATATTATCGTTTTTTTAATCAATTGATTTGCAAAAAAAATTTCCCGCCATTTGTTGATAAACTTTTTATAAACAAATTGATTATTTCAATATTTTTGAAAAAAAATTTTTCACAACTTATTATTACAAATATCATAATTTTTGACAAAAAAATGTTCCTTAATAACAATTTTTAATTGTTTATAATCGTTTTTTTTATATTTCTATCGTTTAAATGATTGGTTAAGAAATTATTTTTTTTCTAAATATCATAATTGACAGTCCTCTATAAAGTAACGGTTTTTTTTTATCAACAATTCCATTGTTTATTAACTTAACAATTTGTTATAAAAAATTTTTAATTTTTAGATTTTTTCGTGAAACTTCAAAAATTTACAGAAATAACCATGTATAACAGAGTATAGAAAAAAAAAAATCCAATTTTTTATTGTACTTTGGGAATTGGAATTGGGAAAAATTGGGAAATTTTTTTCTCTATAGGTTGTTATATATGGTTGTTTTTGTAAATTTTAGAAAAAAAAATCTAAGAAAGTTAAAAATTTGTTTATTACAAATTGGTAAGTTAATAAACAATGGGATTGTTGATAAAAAAGGATGTCAATTATGATTTTTAGAAAAAAAATAATTCCTTAACTAATTATTTAAACAATAAAACTATAAAAAAAAAACGATTATAATTAATTAAAAATTGTTATTAAGGAATTTGTTTTTTTCAAAAATCATAATATTTGTAATATAATGAAGTTGTGGGAAAAACACTTTTCAAAAATATTGAAATAATCAATTTGTTTATAAAAAATGTATCAACAGACGGCGGAAAAATTTGTTTTGCAAATCAATGTATATATTGTAATTCGATAAAATTTTGTTAGTTTACAATCGTTTAACTTGTTGAAAAATTAAATTTAAGTGAAATTTCCAACGGGAATAAATCATTTATAGTGTTCCGAATACACCATAATTTTTTCAAATTAAAAAAAAAAGTTAATACCTTAAATACATTAATTAATGTGTCGTACTCGCTTTTGACGCCGCGCGCGCAACCTAAAAATGTCGCTCGGAGACCCATTTTCAGCGTTAAATTAAAATTATAAATAATGGAGATGGAGTTGCGGGAGTTTTTTATTGGAATTCTCCTCCTCTTTCAGAATCTTTTTTTGAAATTTCTTAAATATTAATAGTTTATGAAATATTAGCAAGAAACGAAATGCCATTTTATTTTCATCTTTAATTGTTTATAACTTTTGCAATTTTGTATGTGCTAATACACGCTTTTGGCACATTTTTCTAGGCGTTATTCCGGATCCGATGAGCTATCACACATAATTTTGAGAGCAGTATCTCTATTTTATATCATTTTCAACTTGTCGAGTAGACTATATAAAGGGGTTTCTAGAGTTGCATGCGTTTTCATCTCCTGACAAAATATCCTCGACAAAATTTCCCTGTCAAAATATCCACGGACTAAATATATCCAAGACAAAATATACTCAAGACAAAACATCCCCAGACATAATACCCCCAAGACGAAATATTCCTGGACAAACATACACACACACACGACAAATAATTATTTTTAGTTGTAAATTCATAGAAACCCATTTGTATTCAAGTCATTAGAAAAACATAACGAATAACTTGAAATAACAAAAGTATAAATACATAACTATTAAATTATATTTACATAATAAACATTGATAATCAAATTAATTGCTCATACAATATATAAATGACCTAAGACAATAATTTCAGTCTTCTTTGCTTTTTTAACAATTTTAGGTTTTAAAACTTTGGCTTGGACTAAAGCAAGAACACCCGCGTGCTCATGAATAGGTTTGGTGCCAATATTATTACCTGCATAAAAAAATAACAATACATTTATTAAAAAAAGAAAAAAAAAGTTGCCAAAAATTATAAAATTAACAAATACATAAATCGTCATATTTACCAAAAATTAACTCTTCGAAGCTCAGAATCCGTGTGAATCAATGAATTACATTTGGGGTTAGATGCACAATACCATGATATATTGCTTCTATATAATTTTTTCTGAGAATACAATATTCCATCATGTAATAAGAGTTTTTGTCCCTTCTGTGACATAACAAATTTGAACGGCATTGCAATTATATACTAGCCAATAACAACACTACAACTAATTAAAATACACGAGTTGGCGAAACCTACAGAAACTAAACGTAACTCAAACACCCACGAGATGTCAGTATAGAACAATTTTTTGTGGTCAAATTATACGAGGATTTTTTATCATGGGAATATTTTGTCCGCGGATATTTTTCCTGGGGATAATTTGTCATGGGGATATTATTTTACGTGGATATTTTGTCGGAAATATTTTGACCGGAGATCAAAACGCCTGATACCGTTTCTAGACATCGATAGAATTTGCTGAAATTTCAGTGTGGTAAGGTATATTAGATTAATTATATGTGACCATGATAGCGATTGCATTAGTCGATACAGGGTATAATAGAAACTTTCTATTTCTTGTCATGTAATGAGCGATTTTGATATAATAACTTTTAATACGATTATCTAGACCATGATGTAAAATTGACATCTAAGAACGAAGGCCTTCGTGCCACCATATTAAAAATTCCAATCCACCCCCATTAAGGGGTGGTATGTACTTGTGATTCTTCTAATAACTTTAGTGACCAGGGATTTTGAAACGCTGTGATGTAGATGGCACAAAACATATTTTTTGTGTCACCATAAAAACATTCAAATCAGTCCCCTCATGGGGATAGTTTATACTTGAGATTTTTTAAAGAACTTTGCTGACCGGGGGGTATCCAATTAATATATTTCATTGAAATGCTGGAATATGATGGCTCAAAACATATTATTCATGCCACTATAGGAAAAATTCACATCAGATACCTCGTAAGGAAGGAAATTAATATTAGAAAATATACCATTCAGTCTCATGATCGATATATAAAATAAAAATATAAATCAAATATACACATCCAATTAAATTATTCTGGCAGAATCCGCATAGAAAATAAAGTATATATCAGAATTGACCGGTAGTATATATCAATATTGAAAAAATATATGAATGAAATGCAACTTTAACAAACATGTCATGTAAAAATCTATTTTTTTTCATTTGGGGATTATAGGGTCTATGAATGCTAACATTTTCATTTCTTTCGGTACGACTGGAAATTATATCAACCGGGATTATCTTCATATTCTTTCATTCTACATAAAATAAAGTGCCGGAATATTTAACTTTTTAGTAACTTTCAATATTAACTATCATTTACTAATAGATTTTCGTTCCGCTTTCAAATAACAAAATGCTATCATTAGGTTCCATTGTTTACTGTCCCATCGAGGATCGACAATGAGGTGACTTTTCGAAAAGTGCTACTGAGTGGGAGATTTTATTAAAGCTATTTTATCACGGTAGAAAATGATTACACATAACATATTTTTAGCGCGATCATAGGAATAATACAAATCAGTTTCCTCATAAGGGTAGTTCATTTTGCTGATTGCACGAAACATATTATCTGTGCCACCATAGAAAAAATTTGCATTAGTCCCCTCATGAATGTGACTATCGCCGTCGAGATTGACCATTGTTTGTTAAAGTTGCATTTCATTCATATATTTTTTGAATATTCATAAGACTGAAATTCTGATATACGGATTATGTCAAAATTATTTAATTGGATTTATATATTCGAATTTTTTTTTCAAGATTGATAATCATGAGACTGAATTGTTTATTATAAGGTTTATTTTCTAATATTTGCTTCCTCGGTTAGCAGTTTTTCGAAAAATCGCAAGTGTAAACTACCCTTACGAGGTAGCTAATGTGAATTTTCGCTAAAGTGGGACTTTAAAAGGGCAGGTCAGCAAAGTTCTTTCAAAAATCTCAAGTATAAACCATCCCCATGAGGAGGCTGATTTGTTTTTTTTTATGGTGGCACAAATAATATATTTCTGCAATCATTCTCTGCCGTTTCAATGAAATCAATTCACCAGAAACCCTCGGTCAACAAAGTTTCTCGAGTAATCGCAGATATAAACTATCCCTATGAGGGGACTGATTTGAATTCCTGTATGGTGACAAAAAAAATATGTTTTTCGTGCAATCGCACGCGAAGTGGGTATTTTGCGTTCTCAACACAGTCCGCGAAATTCAATTTTGCGGCCGTTACCCATAGCAACGGCCGCCAAACTAAACGTCACTTCCAAATTTCTAAAATACGACAATGACAAATATTTATTTTTGAATCAACAACAAATAAATACTTACTTACTAATATTATTTTTCAGGTATTGAAACGGCAAGCGTCGAGTTTACAATACTTTTCAGCTATGGAGGAGTGCAAGATACTCAAATATCACTAACTGTCAAAATATTTTCTATATTATCAAACATATCATTTCCATAGCAACGCAAATATCTAGTTTAATAATTTTGACGATTGCACGAAAAATAGTGTGTATGCCATAGCCGCGAAACTTTTTAGCGACCTCAAGATTATCCTGCCTCGGCGATAACTTTTTTTTCGGTACGCTAAAAAGGAATTTTGCGGCCTTGGCATACTAATAACTATTGTGCAATTCACATTTCAGTGTAATGGAATATTTTAGCTAGAAATCCCCGGTCAGCACAGTTATTAGAAAAAGTACAAACTACGCCTAAATGGGAGTGGATTCTGATTTTTAATATGATGACAGGAAGGCATTCCTTCATAAATCAATTTTACATTATAAACTTGATAATCGTATTGAAAGTAATTATATTCAAATCACTCATTAAATGACAAGAAATAGAAAGTTCAATGGTATCAACTAATGCAATCACTATCGTGGTCGCGTAGAATCAATCTAATATACCTTTGGTGTTACATATTAAAATTTCAGCAAATTCTATCGATGCCTAGAAACCCCCTTATATCTGTGATTAGTCTGTCATTTATTCAACTGGTAATTTCGTCTAGGGTACCAAAAGTGGACGATTTCCAGAAATTCTCTCGTTGCCATGGTAACGTTTTGAAATAACTGCATGTTATTGGCTCCAAAATAAAGTAATGAAATTTCCAGAATAAATAAATGTTATTTGCTTCTATTTGGCGAAAATGACACAAAAATAAACCAATATATCAAAAAATGTATAATGAGTAATTGGACTCCGCTTCTGTATGGTGCATATCAGGAGGTACAGAGAACGTGATATAGTGCAATTCCGTTAGTAAAAATAAGTTAACGATACTCATAATTTTTTGAGAACCATTCCATTTCTCTGGGAAATCATGAATTCCATCCATTAGTGGATATTTTTTCCATTACTGATTTGTTTTCTGCATTCCTGCGATAACTTTAATCGCTAATAGACATTTCGTGTTGATATTAATGTTTGTGTTCGAAGTCAAAAAAATTCGCAGCTTGAACCAAACACATTATTTTGTAGAAAGTCCTGAAAAAAATCTGATTATTTTTGAGTTGACTCACTGGCCATCCTTTATTCTCAAGTAATACGATTGAAATGAATATAAGCCCATCAGGACTGATGGAAGAAGAAATGTTCTCCCCAAATACTTCTGTGTAGAGTTCGCATCCATTATTGAAATTATTCTGATTTACATGTGTTGGGTAGCAGCGCTCTTTTCCATCAACATCAAACTGAATAGAGGTTTTATTCGGTTTCCATTCACATAAAAGAGATGCTTTCCTGGAGTATTTCCATTCCGCTTCCTTCTCTCAACCCGTGAAGATGGATAATACGGTGGATTTTAGCATCACATATCCCATTTTCAGGGAAATTTCATTTCCTGCAGGAATATGTGTTTTCCTATGAAAATGACTTGAGAAACCGGTATACTTCAGAGATCAGGGATCATGACATATTCATGTGAAAGTGTGAAGGCCTATTTTATGAGCATGCAAGCATAGTTTTGCGAAATGGATATTCTTTTATTCAAAACGCAGGGTTTTTATTTGCTTGGGAAATTTTATAGTGTTATGATAGATGACTTATAAGCTGAAGATCTTTTATGCAGTAGCGACAAAAACATTGCTATGAGCAACATATATCATTTATATGAACAGTAACTATTGGTTTATGTATTCAATAAATATTGTTATCGAGTAAGCCCAAGGAAGATTTGAAAGCTTTTTTGCAAAATTGTATATTGACAGTACGGTACAGTACAGATTATTCTATATTTGACAGCTCCGTCCCTTATTATATAATTCAATATAATATAATTTATTCACACAAGAAAAAATAATTACAGAGTATAATTTAACAAATGCAGCATTATTGTGAATAAACAAAAATATACCACGGAAGCAGTAGGTACTGCTTGTGTGTGGGCTATATACCATGAGTATATACAAACAAATTATTCGAAAATACTAAATTTACTGAAAATAAAAAATCAAGTATTCAATTATTGTGAGAGCCAGATAAGTATAATTATTAATACAGACTACCATACAACATTTACACAAATACACACACGTTCATATCACATGTACGCTTGTACACATCAAATAATCGCAGGTAATTTAATTACGAATTATAGATACTGCATATATATAGTTCTGAACTTTCTAAGTGTTAATAATGTAAAAGTCTTTCAAATGTATTTTTATATATATATTTTTTTTTTAATTCATAAGTGTAAACATGTAAAATGTAAAATAATAAATATCGAAATATAAAATATAAATAGAAAAATCTAATTAAACGGTTTTCTTCACATAAAGGATTCAATATAAAATTGAACCAGAAAATGGTAGATCTCAGGTGAAAAACAACTACTTTCCTGGCAAATACCACGCAGAACGTTGAATGATATTCACCCGAAAATCCATGCATACTTCCATATAATATCAATGGACATTGAATGCAAATGTTTCTTTCTGATAAGCTCGATTATGTTCAATTTATGTCGTGTTCACCTAACAATCCGCATACCGGTTTCAGGCTTCTTGGCCCTCATCAGTACGGAGTAGTCAACCAGCCAAAGGTCCAAAGAACTCTGGCGGAAGTGAGACACAACGTAAACAAACCATCATCGAGCTTGTAACACCTATAGGTACGCCGGAAAAGATAAACTCCAACTGGCGGTACCTAGTGACAGAAAGAAACACTCCGAAAATCTCCCACCTCGATAGGTTTCTAAATAAAAGATTCCTTCTCAGTAGGAGTGGCAAGCCCTCTATTGTAACACCTATAGGTACGCCGGAAAAGATAAACTCCAACTGGAATGAATAGAAAAATCGAATTAAACGGTTTTCTTCACATAAAGGATTCAATAAAATTGAACCAGAAAATGGTAGATCTCGAGTGAAAAACAACTACTTTCCTGGCAAATACCACGCAGAACGTTGAATGATATTCACCCGAAAATCCATGCATACTTCCATATAATATCAATGGACATTGAATGCAAATGTTTCTTTCTGATGAGGGCCAAGAAGCCTGAAACCGGTATGCGGATTGTTATGTGAACACGACATAAATTGAACATAATCGAGCTTATCAGAAAGAAACATTTGCATTCAATGTCCATTGATATTATATGGAAGTATGCATGGATTTTCGGGTGAATATCATTCAACGTTCTGCGTGGTATTTGCCAGGAAAGTAGTTGTTTTTCACCTGAGATCTACCATTTTCTGGTTCAATTTTATAATGAATCCTTTATGTGAAGAAAACCGTTTAATTCGATTTTTCTATTCATTCCACTTCACATGGCACTTATCTTTCACTATATGCTAGACGGGCTTGCCACTCCTACTGAGAAGGAATCTTTTATTTAGAAACCTATCGAGGTGGGAGATTTTCGGAGTGTTTCTTCCTGTCACTAGGTACCGCCAGTTAAAGTATATCTTTTCCGGCGTACCTATGGGTGTTACAAGCTCGATGATGGTTTGTTTACGTTGTGTCTCACTTCAGCCAGAGTTCTTTGGACCTTTGGCTGGTTGACTACTCCGTACTGATGAGGGCCAAGAAGCCTGAAACCGGTATGCGGATTGTTAGGTGAACACGACATAAATTGAACATAATCGAGCTTATCAGAAAGAAACATTTGCATTCAATGTCCATTGATATTATATAGAAGTATGCATGGATTTTCGGGTGAATATCATTCAACGTTCTGCGTGGTATTTGCCAGGAAAGTAGTTGTTTTCCACCTGAGATCTACCATTTTCTGGTTCAATTTTATATTGAATCCTTTATGTGAAGAAAACCGTTTAATTCGATATTTCTATTCATTCCTCTTCACATGGCACTTATCTTTCACTATATGCTAGACGGGCTTGCCACTCCTACTGAGAAGAAATCTTTTATTCAGAAACCTATCGAGGTGGGAGATTCTCGGAGTGTTTCTTTCTGTCACTAGGTACCGCCAGTTAAAGTTTATCTTTTCCGGCGTACCTATAGGTGTTACAAGCTCGATGATGGTTTGTTTACGTTGTGTCTCACTTCAGCCAGAGTTCTTTGGACCTTTGGCTGGTTGACTACTCCGTACTGATGAGGGCCAAGAAGCCTGAAACCGGTATGCGGATTGTTAGGTGAACACGACATAAATTGAACATAATCGAGCTTATCAGAAAGAAACATTTGCATTCAATGTCCATTGATATTATATGGAAGTATGCATGGATTTTCGGGTGAATATCATTCAAAGTTCTGCGTGGTATTTGCCAGGAAAGTAGTTTTTTCACCTGAGATCTACCATTTTCTGGTTCAATTTTATATTGAATCCTTTATGTGAAGAAAACCGTTTAATTCGATTTTTCTATTCATTCCACTTCACATTTTTTTTTTATGTTCTGGTTCCCACGAAAAGGGATATCCTGTAATGTTCAGAGAACATCGTGGGAACCAAGGGAAAGAAGGTAGGAGTTGGTGTTCTTCTTAAATTTCTGGAGGTTGTATGCCTCGGGGCAATGAGTTCCAAAGCCTCGCTGTTCGTTGGATGAACGAGTCTTTGGAAAGTGATGTTCTGCAGGTCTCCAAAGTGACCACGAAGGGGTGTGATGACTGAACTTGACGGGTTAATCTCGAAGAGACTGCCAAAGCAGGAACGATTGTTGATATTTCAGAAGAGCATCGCCCATGAAAATATCTATAAAATAGAGACAAATCGCCAACTTTTCTACGGTGTTCCAGACAAGTGAGCGAGTTTGTAAGCGAGGCATCACCGACGAGACGAATTGCCTTTTTTTGGACAGAATCCAATAGCCTCAGGATATGTTTAGGTGCCGCGCTCCAAATATGGGAACAGTATTCCAGGGCAGGTCGGATCTGTGCCTTATAGATCATAAGCAGCTGAGTGGGGGTGAAATAGCTCTTGGCACAAAACAAGAAACCAAGTTTTTGGGATGCACTTTTGGCAATGGACCTCACGTGATTTTCCCAGGAAAGGTTATTGCTGATAGTAATACCAAGCATCGATATTGATGACTTGAGTGGTATGGTTACTCCTGACAAAGTTATGTTAGGCACAGTGAGATCGGCTTTTCTAGAGAAAAGACATGCTTGTGTTTTGTTTGCATTGAATTCTACCAAGTTATTAGATCCCCACTCGAGAATTGTTGCTAAGTCCTTATTTATATTATTACATTAACATTTCTTCCTCGTTCATTTCTGGTTTCACGGGCTGATATAGGGGCCCTGGAAGAGAAAGCGGTATGGAGGGTACTATCATCGGCAAAGCTGCGTACTGGACATGAAGTTGCTTTCAACAGGTCGTTGATGTGAAGTAGAAATAGTGTTGGTGCGAGAATAGATCCTTGCGGAACACCAGCATTTATGAGTAGAGTGTCAGATGAAACTCCATCGACCACTACATGGAGAGACCTGTTTGAGAGAAAACTAGCAAGCAGAGAACACAGCTGAGGGGGCAAGCCATAAGACGGAAGCTTGGCGAGGAGTCCCTGGTGCCAAACTCGATCGAACGCCTTGGAGATATCTAATGCCACAGCTAAAGTTTCTCCATACTTTTCAATAGATAGCTGCCATATATGTGAGACGTAAGCGAGCAGGTCACCAGTTGATCTCTGATGGCGGAAGCCATATTGCCTATCGTTGACAATTCCTGAGTCTTCCAGATATTTCATGAGCTCGATGTTGATGGCTTTTTCCATGACCTTTGAAATAATAGATAGCAGTGCGATAGGTCTGTAGTTGCTTGGTAGGGCCTTTTTGCCTTTTTTAGGGACTGGCTGTACATGGCACTTATCTTTCAATAAAATATAAATATTAAGTAGTTTGAAATTTTAGAATACTAAAATATACAAATGTACAAGTACTAAGTGCATTTGGGATAACATTATGAATATCTAAAATTACTATCAATTTTCAATTATTGACCGTATATAATGACGAGGCGATTGTTTTATAAACATATTAAGTGTTCAAAAACTATATAACTCAATCTTCAACAAATATTGAGATATGATTGCTCTGGTGTTTTGACAAAAAGTTGAAACTAAATTAGAAAGTAATGATTTTTAGTGAAATGTAAAATGATACTCAGATGTTCCTAATTCACAACCAACGAAAATTATGACATTTTCAATAACATTTCGACAAACTGTCTGATACCCAATGCAAAGTCACCCCAATGAATAGTAGTGAGATGAGCAAGGAATGGAACATAATTTAATCTTGAGTTATATAAAGATAGATACATTGGAGACTCTTACTTTGGGGAACTATTACACTAGTTTACAAAATTCAACTTTCTGTCTGTTGCCGTGAATTTTATGGTTGATAATGTTCACTAGTGGATGCTTTTCTCAAATCTATCCTCAAAGAAATTTGTGCAGCTCAATGTACTTTTTATTTATTTTTATAATTTATGCGTTATTATTCGTGCGTACTGTGTTGTGTTGAGACTATTGTCAAGTTTTTGTGACATGAGTAATCCAAGGAGACGTCGTTTAAACAATCCAAATCATTTTCGCTACATATGTGGAGAATATGTGTTGAAAGATTGTAGAAAAGTTATGCCAGAGTACGTTAAAAATACCTACTTTCTGTATTTTGAGATGTTCTTGGGTAAAAATTACAAATTTTGGGCTCCTGATTGTGTTTGTAAATCGTGTGTTGAATATCTGAAATTATGGAAAAATGGCAAAGGAACTGCTTTTAAATTTGGAACACCAACCATCGGGCGAGAACCACAAAATCATCTCGATGACTGTTTCTTTTTATGTTAGCAACATAAGAGGCATAAACGCTAAAAATCGAGCTGAATGGCAGTATCCAAGTACTGCTTGTGTTCAGCATCCAGTACATCATTCACCTGACCTTCAGTGCGTGAAACTATATTTGAACTCTTAGTGCAAGACAATGAAAGACCAAAGCCATCAGAAAATTATACTGATTTTGAAGATGTATCAAATGAGCCAAAATGCTTTTCACAAAATGTAAGAGATTTGAATCTTTCTAAACAAGCTTCAGAATATTTGGCATCAAGACTGGAAGACAAAAATTTGCTTTCTCCAGGCACTAGAATTAATTTTTATCCTGAAAGAGAAAAAGAATTACGGAGTTATTTTCCCGAAGACGACAATTTTGCTTTTTGTTCAGATATTAACAACTTAAAATGGGTTTGAAATAATATTAACCAAGTGAATGGCATTTATTCATTGACAGCTCAAAACAAAGCCTAAAATGCATTCTGTTTCATTACCGAAATTAATACGCTGGGTTACCTATTGCTCACAGTACAAAGCTAAAGGAGGGATATTGTATCCTCAGTCCACATATAAGAGATTAGCTTTGAAGCGAAGTTTTTTAGTACTCAATGATTATTTCGATATTTTAATGAATTTTTTCTGTTTTGAACGTAGATATCTGAAACTCAAAAATTAGAGCTGATGAAAAAAATCTACTTATTTATTTGAAAATGTAGTCAGCAACAGCACAAAATTTCTACTGTAAACTAGTGTATCACTAGTAGTGAGAAACGTTACCATAAGTTCTTATAATTGTAAGTTATATAATATATCTTCTAATAACTGTGAATATGTTGAGAGGAAAAGTATATAATAGCGATTTCGAATATATCAGCCATAATTTATAGGTTTTTCTGAACCCATTAATGTTATAATAGGCGAGATCACTAAGTTCTGGAAAAAATACCACAATGTCGAGAACGATGAGAAAAGTACTCGATTTTTTCAATAATACAAAGGAATTCCAAACTTATATTATAGGAAAGCACAACTCCAAAGTAGTAATTCAAGCTGTTTTTTTTCTGCGGCATCAATTGTTAGTTATTATCCGCGGGTTTATGTAAAATTCTTTCTCATTAATTATCAACATTTTCGATCAATGGAATAGTTGTAACAATGTGGGATGAACTGTTGAGACACAAAGAGAGGTCATTTGATATTCTTAGTTGTTGACGGAATTGCTCATATTTTGCACATTCTAATAAAACTTTCTCCACAGTCAAGGAGTCTCTACAAAAAGTACATGATGCTTCAAGTTCTCCCAACAACGGGTAGGAAGAGGTTAGGTGAGTGTATCCGATTCTTAATCTTGTTTTAACTACAAGTTTCTATGGATGTGTCCATATACATGTCAATGAAAATGTCGAAATAAATCTGAATAATAAATTATAGTGTAACACACATACAAAGAAGAAATAGAAGAAAAAACCTACATTAGTAGATGAATTTAACATGGAATGGCAAAGATAGAACATTTACAAACGGAAAATCATTATTTAGAAAATAAACTCCCAGTCCACTCATGACTAAGATACTCAGTTATCCGATTGTATATCTTTCTGCTCTGGTCGTAGATAATTGTTTAATTTTGTTCCTGCCAGCGAGGCAGTCTTTTCATATAAGCTAGTCGAATGTTTCTGGATTTTTATTTTATTACCATGCCTTGTGGGGTAACGGTGATTATCACCATTTCTGGTTAAGGAATTCATATTTCGTTCAATATAGCACAAATGGCTACGAACATATATATATATATATATATAAATATATATATATATATATATATATATATATATATATATATATATATATACACGAAACAGTTAATACTTGAAAAATGATTCACATGAGTCAGTTCTTTTCAAGATAAATAAAAGTCTATTAACTCTTCTCTGGGCTACGAATACTCTATTTATTTCAGTGGCTCCTTTCCATGAAACGATACTACTAAACGTGATTTGTGAATATATAACAGCATGATAAACATTGATAAAAGTGTTTTGGTCAAGTTGTTTTTTCAGCTGTAGCAGAGAGAAGTACCCACTTGATAATTTACTGCATGTATAATAATTTGATGTTTCCAGCATAGAGATCCAAGTGTATACTCAAAAACTTGGTTTGTTCGATAGTGGTATCATTGACATTAACTTTCCTAGATATATAATTTTTTTTCCCGAAAAACTGCAACAAGACTGTTTTACCGGCGTTCACTTTCAGTTTGTTACATTTACACCATGTAGTGAATAGATGTGCTACATTATTCAGCCTAATCTGGAGTTCTGCAGGATTTTCGGCTTCCTCTGCAAGTATCATCGGCAATTTTGATTTGATATAGGATGTCATGTCGTTTACAAATAGAAGAAAAATCAATGGTCGTAATCTGATGTTAGTGGTTTATATAACAAATAGAATAAGAGGCAAATATTTGACAATCGTATTGTTGCGACGTGAGCTAGTGATTTATAAAGCATTTACATGATGACAAATCCTCAGTAATAGCCTACTTTGCGCACTAGTGCGGTAACGTAAAATGTATAGCCAAGGCTGAACATTTTGGACGCTTTTGATATGAATACTGAGATTGAAAATTGAACTTCCAGAGCAGGGGTTACAAAAAATAAAATTACAAAACAAATGAAAAATAAAATCTGTTCAATTAAAAAAAATTACTCTTTATGCAGATGGAAGCTTGCACTAGAAACAGAAATATGCATCTATTAAGCTGGCGACTCACTATAATGAATTTCGATTCTATTATCCATATTCTGCCCTAGGATTTACTTTTTAAATAAATAATAAATTGTAATTGACATTGTTTCGTGTGGTGAATTCAAATAATACATATAATAAAAATGACCAGAAATTTCATATGTAGTCGATTTCAGATTAATTTTGACTACTTGTACAATAAAATAGCGTGTCAAGTAATGCGAACATTTTTGTATTTATTCGTGTTCATGGCCGACTAGTGAAAATGTATCGACCAGCATTCGTATTTTAGCTTGTTGAATTAACTTCACGTATTATTTTTCAACTGACCAAAATTTATGATTTGCAGCAACCCACGTATATCCGCTGCATGAGTAATTATGTTGATACAATAGTTGAATGGAAATTCATTATAAATCACAGCTTCATTGAAATTAATGAAACATATGGATTTATGAGATTCATTCCTATAAAATGTCTATCAAACCATATTCACTATATCAATCACACAGTAGTACTTTGTTATTCGTTGACTCAACATGTATTTTAATTGCATACAGGGATATTTGCGAAATGCGTTTGTTTGCCCTCTCAAGGTCTTTTAGCTTTTGTCACTATATTTGGAAAATATTATACAGAAAAATATACGTTTTCCTATAAATTACACTCGAGTGCGGACTATCAAGCGAGCTTAAAGCTCAGCAATCATAAGAATCAAGTAAAAAAAACTATGGCGCGGCTAGTCGGAAAGGTAGATTTCAGAATTTAATTATTGATTCTGAAAAAGTGAATTGCCTGTTAGAAGTTTCCTAATCTGTAACTGACATTTCTACTCAATTGGTGGTGAAGACAGCCGTGATGAACGTCGAACAAATTTTAAATAAAAAAAAATAATGAAAAAATCCCAGTACTATTTTAATATGTTTTGTCCAATGTGTGTCAGAGAATGAATGAATGAATGAATGAATGAATGAATGAACATCCCAGTAACCATCCTCACCAAAGATGTTAGTCTATTTTACAACATTTATATTTTTTTTTTTTAATTGAGCAAATCCGCATCAGCCAATCGGCTATTAGCGGCAAAATATTCACAATTATTACAATTTGTTATATTTTGAAAAGGATGTTTGATTCTCGGAGGAATGTAATTATATTGTCTGTTGTGCAATCGTTGAAGATGTTGCTGAAATCGCTGGGAAATCCGTTATTCAGTCTTTGAACTGCGAAACGAGGACACTCCACTAATATGTGCTTTATTGTTAGTGGCACTTCACATAAAAAACATTCTGGTTGAGGTTCCTTCGTAAGTAGGTGTTCATTTGTAGGGCGTGTGTGACCTAGACGAAGTCGAGTGATGACTACTTGATGGAAGCGATTGGATGACCATGGTTGAAAAGCTGGTTTGATCTCCTTTAAATTTGAGAATTTTGTTTGCCAACAATGGTTCCATGTGTCAGCTATTCTAGAATGAAAGTAAGGTTTCAAGTCTGCTGCTAATGTTCTCGTGTGGAGAATGAGTGCTGGATTCTATAAGGCATCCCTCGCGTGTTTGACAGCTAGGTCATTTTCTCTTATGCCTGTATGATAGGGAACCCATAGAAAAGTTACTGATTGATTGGAGCTGAGTAGTTTAAATTCTTCTTTAATTAGTTTCCCTAGGGGATGATGGGTATATGTTTTTGATATCAAGTGTAGAGAGTTGAAAGAGTCAGTCATGATCAGAAAGTTACTTCCAGATGCTGTTTTTATGAAACGGAGAGCATTGTAGATTGCATGAAGTTCTCCAGTGAGGATGGTAGCGGTTTCGGGTAGTCTGTATTCTTTAATGACTTCATCTGTTACGAATGCGCATGCCACATATTGGGATATTATGGTTTGATATGTTGCATGAATCAATTGCGTATTTGTTCAGAGGGAGTAATGGGTATTTAAGGATGGTGGGGTAATGACCCATGGTGGAGTTGTGTGAGTACGGGAAGCTTGGATTGGGGGAATTTCCTGAAGTTGAATGAGAGCGTGAGAACGTTTGATCCTTTCGTAGAAAGAAAGATGTGTTTTTGCGTGTTGACTGATTGGAACGTATCTGATTTGGTTAATGTTCTGGTCTTGATGTTTGACGTTTATATTTTTTTAAACCTATACAATTATTGTAGTATCCCTGATGATGGGAATAATGAAGATATATATATATATATATATATATATATATATATTGTTATGTATTGATGATATATCAAATTATTATGTTATTATTTCACCCCACACTTTGGGTGCCAATTTGTTATGTATTGATGAATTGAATAATAATAGTTGTTGTTAATATTGAGATAGCTAATAGTTTTAGCTATTCTTTGTGAGCCAAATTGATATGATATAGGTAGATATTTCCGCCCTGTATATGTATTGTATGCTGTAATAATAATTGCTAGCGAACGTCACTGTTCTCTCGTCACGCTGCTGCCAATTGTTATCACTTTTTTCACCACGGCTAAGCAACAGTTGGTACTCCTCTTACCTCAGATAGCCGGTTCAGGCAATAGAGCCACTAACCACTGCTGTCTAATTTCAATTTATTCAATGGTATTTGTTATGATTGTTGATCATTGTGAGAAAACAAACAACAAAGTATCAAAAAGCAATTATTTCCTTTATTCAGGAAGACTTAATTTTACCTGGCCTACGAGAAATAACTTATACTAATGTGAATCTACAAATATTCACGGATAATCATTGAAATCAACTCATGGATAGATAGACAGAATCTCACTTTTTCCTTGAGAGTGAATTTTTCTGTTATAGTTCAAAATAAAGTTCTTCAGATGTGAAATACGTTATTTGTGAAATTGTTCAGGACCGGATGTGCACTATTAAAGTTTTTATACCTGCTGGAAATGTCGGTGTTCAAGATATGCCCTGAAATTGGATCCCTTCTCACTCCAAGCGATATCAGGAACTCCAATACCATAAATCAGGAACCATACATATGCAGAAATCAGCTTTGGACACTTGGCTATGTTGTATAATTAAGGTAATATTGGTTTTGTTCTTCAAATGTTGAAATTATTTCATTTTTCTTTCTCTCAAAATGTTGCGTGGCATTCCCTTGTAAATTTATTTTCGATCTCCTTGTCGCTTTGTTTTTCTGCTTCCTAGGATACCAATTTTCCCTCTTCTTTTTCATTTGAATGTTTGAATTCGCGCACCAAATTGTCACATTTCACTGTTTGGGTTCATCTTATATAATTTATATATACAACTATTTTCCCATTCTTATAACTATGTACAAATTTCAATAATAATTGCTTATGACATCACCCCGTTGTTATTCTCTAACAATTTCCAATTTTCCATATGACCATCTATTCCCTGATTGGCTATTCTCATCAAGAAGTTTGCTGTTCTACCATTGGCTACTTTTAGTTAGCTACAATTTCATATACTGTATGTTTCAAATTTATAAATGTGTTGATCACTTTTTATTCATGAAAATTTTGTAAATCTAGACTTTTTGTTGTCTTTTTACCAATTATGGGTTATAATCATTTTGACAGTGTATGAAATTGATTGTGTTATAGTATTTTGACATTTTTATCTATCCATATTATACATAGGCTTATAAATAAATAGAACTTCCAAAATTATGTACAAACAATCTCTTGAAACTAATAACTATTTAGTATTTTGTGTTTTTTTTTTCTTTTAAAACTTATAACTGGCATAACATAACATAACAATATATATAAAATTCTACTGTACGTGTGTTGTCACTGAACTCCTCCTAAACGGCCGGACCGATTTGGATGAATTTTTTTGTATGCGTTTGGGTGGCGCCCTGAATGGTTAAGATTTACAAATCATCCCCCTTAATGTTAAGGGTGGTCCACCCCTTATTTTTTTTTTTTTTTTTTCAGACAAAATTTTTTGTTTTTATTTTTTTATCATACAGCATTCAAAAATACATACAACTCTGAATTTTTACTCTTCTACGATCAACCCCTATTTTTTTGTCAAGATTTTTATTTTTATTTTGTCATGAATTAGAATGAAAAAATTCATATTACTCTTAATTTTCACCCTTCTACGATCAACCCATATTATAATTTTTTTAATTTTATAGAAAAAACGGGATAACAGGAAAACGGGATAACGGGATAACGGGAATAACGGGAAAACGAAAAAACAGGTGAACGGGATGACATGATAAGGGAGTAACGGGAAAACGGAATAAATGAAAAACGGGAATAACAGGAAAAACGGGATAACGGAAAACGGTAACGGGATGACAGGATAAGGAGATAAGGGGAAAACGGGATAAAGGGATAAAGAAAAAAAGGGATAAGGAAAAGGGATAACGGGATAACAGGATAAAGGGATAAAAAAAAAGGGAAAACGGATAACGAAAAAACGGGATAACGGGATAACGGGATGACAGGATAAGGGGATAACGGGAAAACGGGATAACGGGGTAATGACAAAAAGGGGTAACAGGAAAATGAGATAACGGGAAAATTTTCGGGAAAAACATTTTAGGGAACATATAAATTTGGACAGGACAACTTCTGTCGGGTCCACTAGTATATATATAAAATGTCGCCAAAATCAGAAAATTTAAATCTTTATAAAAGTTGGTGCATTCAATTAGACTAAATACGCGCATAGCCGTTATTATCAGTGGCGTACGGCTAAGCGGGAATCGGCCGATATTCTAAATTCTCCATGGAGTAGAGTGACTTTACTATGGAAAATATTGAAAAATGGCATTGAAAAAAGCTGTTTGCAATTAAAAGATATTCTCACTTATCCAGTTGGGTAGGTACACCGAACTTAATTTGAATATTTATTTTGTGGTTATTAAATAATAAGTAAATATTTTTTTAATAAAGATTGACCTGTTTTTGAAGGATCTTAGCTTCATTTCATTATCTTTCATTTTCAAGACTTTGTTGGATCAGTTAATTGCTTTGACAGATAATTTATACTAATTTAGTAATTCACTAGGCAAAAATTATTGTCGATAATTCCCATTAAAAATTAAGCAGTTATTGAAATTAGTGATTTTTTTTTTTTTTTCCATATTAATGTCCTTTACTCCATAGTGAATTTAAACCAGCCCACCCACTAAAGGTATACCTATTAATCTGAATTTATCAAAACTTTTATAAAAAATGAAATTTTCTGAGAAACTATTATAAAAAAAAAAATCCCATATAGTATATATATATATATATATATATATATATATATATATAAAATATATATATATATATATATATATATATATATATATATATATTTGATATAAAACCGCATATTCCAGACCACACATTAACGGAAAACTGTTCCTGGTGATGGGATTCCAAGATTGCATGTGGGTTTTCTTCAGCCCAAAAATGATTATTGTGAAAGTTTTGGATGACATTTCAGGACAAATTCTGGCTTCATCGGTGAATATAATAACAGTAACAAATGATGGATTTTCATACACATTTCGAAGAAACCATTGGGCAAAATTTCATCCTTAAGTTAGTTCCGCCACGAGACAGCTGAATTAGGAAATTATTAGAATATGGCATACGTATTGTTCAACATGTGAACAACACCTCCATGAAATTTTAACAAGTTTCACCATCCCGAACCCGAGATAAATATAACTGAAGTTGTCTCAATTAACACGTAACATATGGACCATGCATAGGCAAACATCACATTATTAATTCTACCGTTAGTACTGAAATTAAGAAGTCCATGAAAAACGAGGAGGAGCTAGAGCAGGATATCACAGATATTGTGAAAAAAAAAATCAAAGTGATTGACCATCTACTTTGACAGATATAATCAAAACTACTCTCGTTATTCAAAATAGTCCACGGGAAAGCGCACAGCCTAAAGGGGGGGTCGTAGAGAAATGCGGATTGTGCCAGGGGACTTTTTAAAGAAGGGCGGGGGACCATTTGAGGGTCTGAACGCGAAAAAAAAACTCTTTCTCCTAGTCGACCCCATCGATTTTAACGATACCCCCCTCCTTCCCCCCTCAAAAGTTGAGACCTTTAGGACATAAGTTCATATGGAGTTTTTTCCTCAAAATGGGCCCAAAAATAATCTCCTGAATATTAGCATGTTATTAAGAAACACCCTGTATATTCATTTCATTTCCACATCTTTATATATTTCTGAAGTTATATTTAGGACTTCAACAGATTGATGTTAATATAATTATATTCATATTCATATATCAAATAAAAAATTAAAAAATAATGTCTTATGTACAGGCTAGTTGCGAGTTCCGCGGTTTATTGGATCTTTTGGGTTATTACTATTGTATACTTCAAAACTATTGTATCCTATATCAAAATAAGCACACACCTAAATATATATATATATATATATATATTATATATATATATATATATATTATATATATATATATATATATATATATATATATATATATATATATATCACTCATTGTCTGTCAAACATATAACAAATCGAGTAACTTATACTTTCACCTGCTAATAGAAATAAAGGCACCACTAAACACAACAATACAACAATAAATAATTAATAAAATAACGAATTTAATTGATTACTAAAATGAACCCACCGACGATATCCATCATCAGTCGTGTATGAAAATATCATCGTCCATAAGTTGCGAATCCATGCCTCTTGCAGAAAACATGTTCCTTGGATGCATGAAGAGTGGGTTAGCCTATCCTATACAGTGGGTTATAAATCACGCGTCGCGGCGGCTGAAAAATTCGACGCCCAACACTCATGACCATGCGCTCACGAATACTGATAGATTTTGCTATCAACTTATTCAATAGGAGATATTGATTTCATGTTTCAAGCCACTCGTGAATGTCACTTTTTCTCCAGGGTGAATTAGACTGTTCATTTAAAATTATTGAGTGATGCCCTGTGTAGAACCATTGATGTTGCTGAATTTGTATTAAAACATTCTCTAAGCAAGTTTAGGACATAATAATTCATGTTATCATGATATTTTTTTTAATATCAGCTTGTTCTCAGATTAGTATCAGTCAAAACTTGGAAATTAAATTTTCCATACCTCTTCACAGTTTGTAGCAAAATGCCACTCCTGAATAATTTTCCTCGCGTTGATGCGAGGCTTGCATTTCACTATGCTTGGTCGGTCTAATTATTTTGCAGTGAAATAAAATGAAACATTTCGGAAAGGCATATTCATGAAATACGTTTCCTAATTTGAGTCAGTTTCAATTAGTGTTAGAGTAGCGACAGCCTCCCTGGTATTAGATATACACGGTCGATATTATAAACATAGGATAATTAGTTCACAGAAAAATCATCCAATTTGTTTTTCTCTCTTTTCTGACTTACGTTGTTTCCTCATCAGTTTTTCATTAGACCATTTTCATAAGAACATATAAGTTTCTGTTTGAAGGTTGTAGACGATGTGGTAACTTGATTACTATCGTTTCGGACGTTCATCGTCTTAATGGATTTGAAAGGTTTTCACGACGTTTCGAATGCTTGTATCTGCAATCGTCTTCAGGTGAATACTGACAAGTTTAGGTGCTACTTACCAATTTATATAACTGTCGGTGCAATGATGCGTGTAATTTCGCCATGAGCAGTGGTGCATGTAATTTCGCGCGTTGTAGCCCGCCAGAAGAAGCAATCAGCAAGAAGCATTATTAATATCTCAACTAAACCACTTATAGGAGTAGAGGAGTCCCTGCTGGAAAAGGGATTGAACTTTGCAGTTTCACCTAAAACAATATATATCCTGGACATTGTAAGCTCTGTAGAGTCAACCAGCAGCAGAGTGAATCCCATCCAGGCAGAAGAGTTCAGATGGAAAGTGAGAGAGACACTCGAGAAGGAGAGAAATCCCCGGAGTAACATCACTGCAGGGGAACAGAGGGCCCTAAAAATTCTACAAAAGGATTCATCCATAAAGATTCTTCCAGCCGATGAAGGAAACGCCACGGTTATCATG
This sequence comes from Gonioctena quinquepunctata, assembly GCA_018342105.1. Lineage (NCBI taxonomy): Eukaryota > Metazoa > Arthropoda > Insecta > Coleoptera > Chrysomelidae > Gonioctena > Gonioctena quinquepunctata. The sequence continues at coordinate 371,183 of JAFIRS010000116.1, read as the reverse complement.
GACACCACAACATATGATGACAAGATAGAGTCGTTACTCCACACATGGAACTATAAACTCTTGAAGAAGGATCCGATACCCACTATAGAAAGGAAGATATACAACACTCTGAGGAAATTTAAACACTTCATTCCAGACAACGAACGATCACATCTAACGCCACACTACAGCAAACCACCGCATCTCTACGGGCTTCCGAAAATCCACAAACCAGACATGCCACTGAGACCGATCACCAGCTCACGGAACTCATCAACCTACAAGTTATCGAAATACCTCCCTACCGATACTACAACCCTGTTATGTTATTCAGTATATATATTGAATAACTACTCAAAGAACTGAAGTAACTTTATTATCTAAACATCTATCAGTACATACGTGACATTACATGACATGTCTCTGACCTCACTAACTTATATTACATGAGCTCCCTAAATCATCATACTATAGATAGTATATGGGTCATGTTATGAATATCACTACATGCCCCTTTTTTAGTAGCCAACGTCAGTTTCAGAGAATGTGAATCTACGAGGTTTAATTATTTGTCTACCACTGCGAGTAACTGTTAGGTTAGGAAACAAAATTGTCTGACTATTACTTATCAACATCATTAAGACACTGATTGTTTTCAGTCAAAGATGGAGATTTAGGAGTAATATTTTGTTTTTGATTAATCAAATGTTGTCTATTACGACTAAAATCAACGCCTTCTGGTGTACTAATGATATATGATCGTGGTTCATGACCTATTTGAACAATTGAAGCTGGAAACCATGGAGAAGTTGGGGTTTTCTTATAATGTACATTATCTCCTATTTTCAGAGGTGAAAGTGGTTTAGTACCATCATCATAATATGATTTCATTTTGTTTCTTTTCTCCCTTATAACTTTTTTATACTTGTTATAGTCTATAACTTTTGGTTTGAGATCTGTTTCGTTGATTGGCAATTTCATTCTCAAAGTCCTAGACATGAGTAATTGTGCTGGAGAAACACCACTAGCCTGTTGTGTATTTCTATACTGAAGAAAACCAATAAAGGGATCAGAATCTGACTCATGACTTTTCTTCAGAATATTTTTAACAACTCCTACTGTTCTTTCAACTAAACCATTACTTTTTGCGTGATAAGGACTCGATGTCCTATGGTTGATGTCCCATTCTACTATGAAATCTTTAAACTCTCTAGAATTGAATGGCGGACCATTATCAGAAATTAGCTCAACTGGAATGCCATGACGAGAGAAAACTGATTTCAAAATCTTTATCACCTGAGATGAATTTGTTGAATTTGTTTGAGATATTTCAAAATATTTCGAAAAATAATCTACAATCAACAAATCATTGACTTTATTAAAACAGAAAAAATCAATAGCAACTTTCTGCCAAGGCAATGAAGGCTCTTCATGTGGCATTAGTGGTTCTGAAGGATTAGAATTTCTGTATTTAAAGCAAATAAAACATTGTTCTACTTTATTTTTTATATCAACAGATATATTTGGCCAATAAACTACACTACGAGCTTGTCTCAAACATCTGTCGATTCCTAAATGACCTTCATGAATAATATTCAAAATTTGAGTTCGCATAGAACTTGGTATAACAAGTGAATTATTTTTGAATAAAATATCATTGAAAGTGTGCAAATCCGCACGAATATTGAAGAAAGGCTTCACAGATAGTGGTACTTAATTTTTTTAATTTGGCCATTCGTTATGACAATAAGAAATTACAACTTGTAAGTCTGGATCAGCTTCAGTACAATCTTTGATTTCTTTCAGCTTACTTTCAGTAACAGCAAGATTAGAAACGAGATCTGATGTTTCTACCGGAGCTCTGCTGAGAGTATCAGCAATGTAAAGTAATTTTCCTGGAACATAAAAAACTTTCAAATCGTATTTTTGTAGATTGAGCATCATTCGTTGCAACCTTGGTGGAACTTCGGACAATGATTTCTTGAATAAAGATACAAGAGGTTGATGATCAGTTTGAACATTTACTGTTTGACCGTAAATGTACTGGTTGAAGCGCTGACAACCAAATTGTATTGCATATAATTCTTTTTCAATTTGAGCCCATTTAGTTTGACAAACTGTTAATGACTTTGATGAATATGCAACAGGTCTGTTCTCTTGTAAAATTACAGCACCCACTGCAAATTTCGAACTATCGACTAATAATGTCAGTGGTAAATTTTGATAAAAATATTTCAAAATAGGAGACTTGGTGATAGTTTCTTTCAAATTATCAAACTCCGTTTGATGTTCCTCAGTCCAATGGAATGCTACGTTTTTTTTTAAGTAAACTACGTAAATTATTAGTTTTATTGGAAAGATTGTCAATGAATGGACCCAAATAATTGGCCATTCCTCAAAATCTTTTAATGTCTGCGACACATGTTGGTATTTCACAGATTGCTTTTATTTTTTTATCATCCGGGCCCATACCACGACTACTGAAAGTATGTCCAAGATAATTGACTTCCGACAGTAGAAATTTACATTTCTCATTGTTAAATTTCAAGTTTAATTCTCGGGCTCTCTGCAGAACGTTTTTTAAAATTTTATTGTGACCCTCCAAAGTTTCACTGAAAATCAATATGTCATCGATATAGACTACAACGAAAGGTGTTCCAAATGTGCACAGCTTGGAACTAGCCTCATCTAGTTTTATCATCCAAAATCCTGATTGCGCATCTAATGTTGAAAAATATTTCGCTCCAGCTAACTTTGATCGCATGTCTTCAATTGTTGGTAAAGGGTAATGACTTCGCTTGATAGCATTATTCAAATTTCTAGGATCCAGACACACTCGAAGTGTTTTATTTTTCTTTTCAACCAAAACAATAGAATTCACCCAGTCAGTGGGCTCATTTACTTTTTTAATGACATTTAGTGAAATCAAGCGTTCTAGCTCTTTCTTGAATCTGTCAATCAAGTGAAACGGAATTTTTCGAGGAGGGTTAATGACAGGAGTGACTTCTTCAATAATTGTTATATGACACTCTTCAGGCAGACATCCAAGTCCATGAAAAACATCATTGTAATCATCAATCAGAGATGAATGACTAACTGAAAATACCCTTTTGATTAACCCTAGTTTTTCACAGGTTGGTAGACCAATAACAGTCTGACACTCTATATTTGCAACTATAAAGTCGACTGTGACCGACAAATTATTATTTATGATGCAATCTATAGATGATTTGCCTTTGATAGGAATGCTATCCCCTGAAAATGACGTCAGCTTTGCAGGTGTAGGTAGAATATTACTATCAATATTCAAATATTGAAAGTTTTTGAAAGAAATAACATTTGCTTCCGCCCCTGTATCTATACCACATTTTAACGTCTCATTATTAACTAACAAATCTAATGTCCATGTTTTTTTGACATTTCTGATATGATATTTTGAAGCCTTGGCATCAACGTCAATATCTTGAACGTCATGATCATAAGTTTCTTGATTTTTTACTTTGACTTTGACATTTTCTTTGACATTGACTTTGATTGTAACATTGGAAAAAATTCAAACTACCAACAACAAACATTTTATCATCATCCTCTAACTGAATATTTTCACTTTCCTCTATAGTTAAAGTTTTGACATTATTATTGCGAAAACAGCATTTTGCAAAGTGTCCAATTTTTCTGCAAATGCTGCACGTAAGATTTCGTGCTGGGCACTTGAATTTATGAATTTCTCCGCATCTTGTACATACACTGCGTGTATGACTCACCTGACGACTATTTGATGTACCTTCAACTTGATTAGACAAATGACTATTTTTCGATTTCTGCCAATTAGCTGAATTCTGTGCTGATCTTCCGACTTTTGCGACGACAACTTCTGTGCTTTTATTCAAATTTCTTGCCTGCAACTGAGTTATTTCAATAGCTTTTGCAATTTTTATTGCCTTATCCAGATTCAGGGACTCTTCTTGTAGAAGTTTTTCTTTGATTGCTTGATTGGACAGACCCACGATGAACATATCAATTACTGAACTCTCTCGCAGCGTATCCAGTTCGCAAGAAAGACTCTAATTTTTTAGATCGGTTAGAAAATCATCAATGGATTCACTCGACTTTTGAACTCTTGTCAAAAAATTATGACGTTCTATTGTCAATTTTTTTTAGGAACACAATGTGCCTGATGATTGGCAACCAGTCCATCATATTCACAGGAATCCATGTCTATACCGAATGAATTGAAAATGGACAGTGCTTCGCTACCAATGTGATGTAAAAATAAAGCTACTTTTCTTTGCTCATCTGAATTTTCTAAACAACTCGCTCTCATGAAGATCTTGAAATGTTGATACCACATTTCCCAATTGTGTGCTATGTTACCTTCTAGCGACAAGACAGGGATATTATTATTAATAGATACTTTAGAAGCTCTTGATATTATCGAAGTGCTGGTTGACTCGGGAGAAATATTAGGCATTTTATTTGACTTATTTCCGGAACTACTTCAGACTGGACGTGATGACTGCCAATTGACGACTTCTGTCGGACTGTGACAAACTTCGACTTTACGGTTCTTCTTTTAGGTATTCACAAACCTGACACCGTGTTATGTTATTCAGTATATATTGAATAACTACTCAAAGAACTGAAGTAACTTTATTATCTAAACATCTATCACTACATACGTGACATTACATGACATTTCTCTGACCTCACTAACTTATATTACATGAGCTCCCTAAATCATCATACTATAGATAGTATATGGGTCATGTTATGAATATCACTACAAACCCTTACGAGAAAATAGCAGTTCATACGTCAAGAATTCCAAGCACTTCGTTGACACCATCACATATGTTGAACTTGGACCAGAAGATCGTTTCATCAGCTTCGACGTGGAGAGCCTTTACACCAATGTCCCCATAGAGGAATCTCTCAGTATCATCAAAAGGAAACTCGAAGAGGATGACCAGCTGCACGAGAGGACTGACCTTCCTACCCAAGCAATATCGGAATTACTGCAGTGCTGCCTACAGAACTCATATTTCCAGGAAAAGGACCGATTCTTCTCTCAAGTTGACGGACTCCCGATGGGATCTTCCCTTTCTCCAATCATCGCCAACATATACATGGAATGGTTCGAGGAATTGGCTATACGGAAGGCAGAATACAAGCCAAAGCTGTGGTTGAGGATTTCTTCTCAAGAATTAACAGAATCAGGGATTCGATCAAATTCACGATGGAGATGGAAACCAACAGTGCCTTACCCTTCCTCGATGTGAACGTTGAGAGAATAGGCAATGGAGTCCGCACCTCCGTCCACAGAAAGAAGACACATACGGGGCAGTACCTCAGTTACAGCTCCAACCATCCGAGTTCGACGAAGAGAGAGGTCGTGAGAACATTGGTAGAGAGAGCGACGCATATATGCAACGACGTGGAGTCACTAGATGCCGAATTAAACCACATCAGAGAGGACCTCCACCGGAATGGATATCCCAAGAAACTCCTAGAAGAAGTATTGAAACAACTCCGGAGAACGAAGACATCTGAAGAGCAACAACAAAGCACAGTGATCTGCCTTTCGTACATCAGAGGTGTCTCCGAAAAGATCAGAAAGATCGGAAACAAGTTCAACATCAAGAGCTGCTTCCAATCCGGCGGTACTTCACGGAGTTTCCTGACCAAGACCAAACCTGACAACAAAAATGAAATCAGTAAGAATTGCATTTATGAAGTTCCATGTGAATGCGGAGATTCCTACATTGGAGAGACAAAGAGACCGTTATCGTTAAGATTGGATGAGCACAAGAAGGGGACTCAACGTGGAGAAACATCAAAATCGGGAATCGCTGACCACGCCTGGACTGAGTACCATCGAGTTCTATGGGACGAAGCAAGTGTTCTACATAGAGAGGAGCATTGGTTCAAACGAAAGTTCAAAGAGGCCGCCCACATCGAAGCCAATAACGCCTTTAGTCAACCAAGCGTTGAGATCAAGAACGAATGGAAACCACTGATTGCTTTTTCTGGCGGGCTGCAGAGGCGCAAAACTTCACGCACCACCATACCGCGCATGGCGGAATTACACACATCATTGCACCGACAGTCATATAAATTGGTAAGTAGCACCTAAACTTGTCAGTATTCACCTGAAGACGATTGCAGATACAAGCATTCGAAACGTCGTGAAAACCTTTTAAATCCATTGAGACGATGGACGTCCGAAACGATAGTAATCATATAAGTTTCTGATAAAAACTTCTTCAATTTCTGAAAACCACAATGGTGTGATTTTAATAGTGGCAATCCTCAATAAGATTTTTGTTTATTTGATTCTAGAATGAATCTAGTTTGTTATTGTTACTCAAATTCTCTCTCTCTATTATATTGGTATTAGTGATAGATTTTGTGAAATTCAGCAACGATTGGCAACACTTTTCGAAATTGTCATCATTTTGTCCTTCGCTATCATGCGAGTTTGCCGCACGTAATCAATTTACGCATTAATTAGTATATTTCCATTAACACTTCCTATGAAAGTGTACACGTAAACGATATATTGGAAGACTTTTCCATTTTCCTGAAATACCAAATATATTTGAAGAATTCATTTATTTCGAGTTTGTTGAGAAATAAAAGAAGTCGCAAAGTTCCTTAACAAAATATATGTGAAAGATACGTATCATTAAGAATTATTCGTGATTTTTTTTTGGCAAAATTGACTCCAAATTACGCGAAACAATTAGTTTTGACAATTTTGTGTAACCAAAAATTCAACATGCCAGCTTTAAAATGGCGATTGTGATTTATTTTCCGAAATCATTCGAAATTGATATGACGTTTAGTATGATGTGCAATTGTCCCTTTCCTATAACTCATCAAATTCCAGTGTCACTGTACCTCCTCATAAGATAGGTACATATACCATGAAAAGCATTATGAATATCCCTGTATCAGTTTTGAATAGCATGATAAATATGTCTTTGATCACAAAGATTGATTAGCTCTTTTTTTTCTAATGACATCACTTCTTTTAATGAAACAATCGACGACAATTACACTTTCATGTGGTGTTGTTAATTCGAAAATAATGTTGTATCTCAGGTTCAATTAGGCAAATATATGTGTATGTGATAAATGTGCTATCGGGAGTGACCGTCAAGGTATTCTAGGATTAAAATCGATACATTTCTGTGGACAGTTCTAGTAGCACCTTTCAACTATTTATCACGACAACTCGAACGGAAATGAAAAACTTACACCACAATTTGAAGCATTTTTTGTTGCTAATTTGTTTTTCCATCAAAACCTTTTTGCTCATGGCGTATAGAAAAAACGGAATTTCGCTAGCCTAATGTTAACTCTTTGAGGTCCAATTATATTGTCATAACTTGTCTTCTTGGGTCCTATTTATTTTATAACAAGGTTTTATATAACTTGACTTGATTTATTTCTGATAATACTATTCGTTATATTATATCACATTGATGTGCCACATATTCAATGTGAACCATTAGTCCAACTTTGGCATACAAAAAACATAAGAAATTATGTCCAAAAAAGCACACGTTATATAGAAATATAAAAGAAACAAAAATATCACGATAATATCCGACTTGTATTCGCATAAATATCCTACCGCTCATGTATCATTTTAAATTTCCCGCGAGCAGAACAGCAGTTCGTATGTTCTCGTACACCTTCGGAATCGTATGAACAAGAGTTGGATGCTTGCATTGAACTCAATACTACGTAACTGGAAAGGCCCCGCGTGCTTTGACGAAATGAACAGCTGTATGCCAGGGGCAACTGAGAGAGAAAGGACGATGTTTAGTATTTGTTTCTTTGTCCGCTTCGATATACGATTTGTTTACCTGTGCCGTTTTGCCTCTAATAAAAGTCTTTTTCACTCGTGTATTCATTCCTATCAAGAGGGCAAATAAAGGTGTTTTGTAGTGATACAATTATTAAAACAAATACATTTTATTGTTTTTCTAGTTTATTTGTGGTCAATAATGGTTCTGAACTGTGTGTCCTATGGATGTAATGTAGTACACGATGCAAGGAGCAAGATTTCTTTTCACGCGTAAGTTTTTAATAAAATTATAAATTATAAAATCAAAGAAAAGTAGTCAGATACTTGATAGACCAAGGAGGATTTATAAAAAATAAACAATTACATGTAAAAAGTGTATTAATAAACACAGCAATTAACCATTTGCCAAATATTTTTCATATTTTTGAACCCAAACATCTTGTGGTACAAGAATTTCGGTCCGAAGAATGTCATGAATTTCAGTTAATTTGAAAAATTATTTAACTTTTTATAAAATGCAGAATGCCCTATCACTCAAAGTTAGTGAACTTACAGTTACATGGTAAAGAGGCTTCAATTAGACACAAAATGACTAAAATAGTATTGTTCAAAAACTGTTGACGAATATAAAATTGTTCGTGTATACTTTATTTTTAATTATTTTATTTTTTAAATTTATGGTTTCATATTGTCGATTGTAGAAAATTCTTTGTATGCAACATGCGTGTACAGCACCTTTTTTCACTCATCTCATTGTTTCGTGCATCAAAATTCACATTCGTAAAAAAGGTTCACTTTACACACATGTTACATACAAATATTGTATTGTATTATATTGTGTAAATAACTATTGTCTGTCGTTTTAATTTTTGATTGTTTGATGTTATGTATTAAGTTTTCAAAATAATGCTTTTTGGAAATAAATAAGACTGAATAACCCGAGGTGCAAGTTTTATTTTCTTATTTAACCCTACAGTAATGCAAACATTTGACATTTTTATTCCTATTTTGGCTTAAATATTGGTTAGAATATCCCAGCCTTTTTTTATATATTAAAATAAAACCTTTTTCTTATTATTTTGCCAAAAACCACTATTTTTACTTGGCGCGGCACACTTTCTTTATTTGACCCAATGAGTAAGAGAGAGATAGGGATACTATACCACTGCGGGTTGCATAATTCAGCTATTTGTCTCAGGCCCTTGCCATTGCGCGTCCTTTCCAGTTACGTAGTATTGAGTTCAATGGAGGCTTGTCACACAGACTCGTAAATGGAAGAAAGAAACAGAGGGAGAAAGAAAGTCGCATGGAGGGGGCATAATGCCTTTTTCCCAAGTGACGATTTCTATTAGTCAACACCTACCGCAAGCCGCTTAAAAAAACTTAGTTCCAATTGGTCAAATGGGTCCAGCCGTTCTCACGTTTTGCGCTCACAAAGAATCGAGATTCATTTTTATTAACTGACGAAACCAAAAAGGAGGAGGTTCTCTATTCGACCCGTATATTTTATGTTTTTCCATCATATTTTTTTATGTATGATCACGCATAACTTTTTACTGAGGCGTCCGATTCCGATAACTCTTTCTTCAGTAGATAGGGTGTACTTCGAATTTGGTCCCATTTGAATTTAAAAGATGAAATCCCCCCTAAGGGTAGCGAAATGAAGGATATTGATCACTCACCCTCGGAATTCTGGTCCGTTAACCGATTCTATCAGGCATAACTTTGTACTGGGTTCTTCGATTTGGATGATTCTTTTTTTAATAGATAGGGTATACCTTATGTTTGGATTTCGAAAGGAATTAGCCACCCTTACGGGTGGAAAAATAGGGAATTATTGATTTTTCACTAGTGAACATACGTAGTTGACAATGACAGATCGCTACTGACATTATTCTTGTTCCGTCAAAATCAGTTGGGGAATGATATACAAAGTAATGAAATAAACCAACCAGAACAACGAAAATAATTTATATTACAACAAATAGTAAAAGTAGATAATCATATTATTTAACTGGTAATAGTTGAAGTAAGGTGGGTAAGTGAGTATTTTGGAAGTAATCAAAAAACAAGTAGGTAGTGATTGGTAGATTTTAGCCACAAAAAATTGAGAAATGAAAACTTTTTAACAAAAAATCAAACCGACGAAATACGGAACTGAAGAGTAAAAAATAAAAACTTTTTAACAAAAAATTAAACCGACGAAAAAATTTACTGAAAAGCAAAAAATAAAATAAACCTTCTTAGTCTAAATGATAATTGAGCTCCTGAACTAATGTAGGTAACTGATTTTGAGTCGGCGCCAAACAAACTAGCAATTGAATTAGGTGAAGCGTAAAATGATGGCAGCAAGATGCACGGCTGCGTTGTGATGACTTCTTTCATAGATAATGATCTTCGATAATTTTTTGTTTGGCGCCGACTCAAAATCAGTTACTTACATTAGTTTAGGAGCTAAATTATCATTTAGACTAAGAAGGTTTATTTTATTTTTTGCTTTTCAGTTGATTTTTTCGTCGGTTTAATTTTTTGTTAAAAAGTTTTTTATATAGATTTCCTTGTAGGTAATCTTATTTCCGATGAAAATGTTTGTTGCTTCTGGCCATTATAGATATAAACGATTTTTTGTTAGCTTGACGTTTAAATAGCACAGCATCTTCGTTATTACATTGTGCAATCTAAAATCGGTTATACTGTCAATTAGTGCTTTTTGCTAATTTGTTCCCCCATAATATTTTTTCCCCTGGCATTTGAGAAAAAAAGAGATCATTCAACATTAAGCCAGTTGAGCATCTTTATTATTTCATGCCAAATTCTAAAATCGGTTACTTTTACTTAGTACTTTTCTATTGCTGATTTGTTTCTCCATCCTTATTTATGTTGCTCATTTGTTGCTAATTCGCTTCCTCGTCATTTTGTTGCTCTTGGCGTTAAAGAAAACACCCAACTTTGGCTGTGCAAGCTGATGCAAAATTAAATTTCATCGTTTTTTGCTTATTTCTCTTTTGGATTTTTGGTTGGGTTCGCCATTTAGTTTAGAAATAAACTGATACAACTTTCACATTTTATTTCACAACTAAAATTGTTCATAACACTATTTGCAGTATTTTTATTGCAAATGTGTTCCCCTTAAGCAAATTAACTATTACTAACTAACTAATTTGTCCTATCAGAATAGAAGAAATCTAATAATTTTCACTGCCAGGGGAGAGAAACCCCTTAAAATGTAGAGGATGTACTGCCACCTCCCCGAAAAACATGTACACCTTATTTGATGAGACGGGCTCCTGATGAAGTTAACAGGTTTGACGAAACGTCCATCGAGTTTCTATAGATTCATAAGTTTCCAAATCACTAAGGTTTCCATCAACGAGATGGAACTAAATGGGAATTTCCACCACGAATGTAAAAGTTCTCTTGGCACACTGAAATTCATTGAAGTCTCGTTAATATCAAGTCAGTTTAGCATTGTCAAAAGTTATAATTTGCCCATTAATTAAGATCCATTTCTGAATGAGTCACCAAAAAATCAGTAATGAAGTAATTGCGAAGTTTCAGATCCAGATGTGCATGAAGAATGGAGCACGTCTGGTTGCGTCATAGTATTTTATAGTTAATCGGGAAATCATCTGTATTAATTCCAGTGATGGATAGAGTAATTTTCTGAATGGAAATGCAATTTTTGGAATAGTTTTTTTAGTTTCTTTTTCAACTCTTTATCAAAAATAGATAGAAGTGTCTTGCGTCCTTGAAATATAATGTTTTTTGGAACAGTAAAAGTTACTAATACTTGGAATAAATATTTACTTGTGGTTTTTCGAACGTTGATAATGCAGGCTTTTTCTTTGAGAGCGTTGATTAGATGTTTATTGGAATAGCCATTCTTACTAAAATATTTCCAATCTCCGGTCACTCCTGCTAATCAGGCAGTTGGCATCATCTCCGTTATTTTTTCAAAATATACAGACTATTTTAAATAATGATCTACACATTCTTCGTGGAATTTCAGTTGAGAAAATGTCTTGACTCCACTATTTATATAACTATATAACTTGAATAATTATAATATGATGTCTTGCTATTTCCAGAAACCTTTACATTCATGTAGGTGGAAGTAAGCTAGTTAAGAACCACATGAAATTTTCAAAAATCAATGTGGACAAATACAATAAAGAAAAGGTTGTTGAGACCTGCTGTGTGAAATTAATCGACGAAAACTGTATCTTAATATTTGTATATCGTACCTCTTGCGGTGACTTAGAATTATTCAAGGAAAGTTTTCATCAGATATTGGAACTTGTCCTAATCATAAAAAAAAACAAAAACATCATAGGCGGAGATTTCAATATAAACTTTTCTGTTAGCTCGAGAGAGAGAGAGAGAGAGAGAGAGAGAGAGAGAGAGAGAGAGAGAGAGAGAGAAAGAGAGAGAGAGAGAGAGAGAGAGAGAGAGAGAGAGAGAGTAAGGAAATTATCAACATATTCCTAACTTTTGGACTAAAAAAGGACATTACAGAATATACCAGAATACAAGATAATTCAAAGACTTGTATAGACAATTTTTTCACTAATGTGGAATAGATAGTTGCGGAAGTTATAAATTGGCTCTTGTCAGAACATAAAGCACATATAATAAAATTCAGTATTGTCCTAGTAAATTGATACACAATAAATCTGTAGAAAATAAAAGTTTATTCCTCACTTATCTTCCGTGAGCTGGGCTGAATTGCTCGCTGAAAAAATGCCACAAGTGCAGTAGACATATTGTATAATTCCTGAAATACTATCACGATATATAATTTCCCCTAGTCGAAATAAAAGCAAACAGCAAACCTATATCCGTGTTTTCAGAACATCCTGAAGTAGTCAAGATAAAGAAGCAGTTAACGGAGTTACATGACTTCATCGAACAACACCATTCAGAGAACGATGAGTTTAAAATTGAATTAAAAATAAAAAGCGTGCATGAACAACTTCTCATAACATTAAAAAGAAAACAAATGACCCAGGAAATACTCACAGGAATCAATCAATCAAAATATGCTTTATTGTCTGAAGATATAGATACATCTTATTGACAAAGTCTTGTTACATAAAATTAAAAAAAGTTGCTAATGTCTATATACAAATAATTTTAAAAAAACAATTATTTATTGACAATACACAATATATTCAGCCATTATCACAATTAAAAACACACACAGAGAGAGAGAGAGAGAGAGAGAGAGAAAGACATAGTAAAAAAAATAATGTTATTATTGACAAAAGTTTAGAAGAATAAAAAAATAATCTGTTCTATGTAGTAAACATCAATGTTGATTTATATATGACAGTAATTATTTCTAAACATATAAGAACACAGTACATTGTTTTACAATTACACGAAACTGTTTGCATGGATTGCCTCTACTCAGTCTCAGAATAGTACTCCTCCAAACTAAGCTCCCTTAAGTAATGCTTCTTTGACGGACTTTCGAAATTTTTTGAAAGAGGTAATAGCCTTTAAGGGAATAGGTAGATGGTTGTATATTTTCATGCCTTTGTATATAATTGATTTTCTGGTTAGGTTTGAAGAAGGTATAGGAAGTGGCAGATTAAGATTATATGTCCTACTTGTTCTGTGATATAGCTGGGGATTATCCAAATTATGACGATTTTCAAAGACTAAGCACACGCTTTCTAATACAAGTAAAGAAGGTAGCACCGTCACTAACAAATTTTCAGAATCATGGTACTTTCAGTACTCTTCGCAGGACACACATATTTTGATAGATTATCGGTGTATTGGCAACAATGTATTTGAATAAATATGTTAAATATTGGATATTTCCTGGCGAAATTAGATGAAACTTTGAGTGTGACGTCTTTTATACTGATAAGAAACTTATGTTTTTATATTGTTGTAAATATTAATCTGTAAAGCCTTGCAGGAAAATGTCTATTGTTCAAATGAAAAATCGAAAAAATATCACTCTTTGGAACCTTGTCAATTCCCAGCAAAACTCTGTTTCCATAAGATTGAATCGGGACTTTTTATACGATGAGAATTCGATTTCATCAAACTGCCAACTCAACTTCAAAACATACGACCCCAATCCAAAGTTCGCATCACCAGACTTTCCTCTTCACGACCCCCCCATTACCCTAAGTTTCCATTTATTCAACAGTGAAATTGAAACGTAAGGCGGAACGGAATCGCAAGAAAAATACTTCGTTTCGTAACTGTCGAACGTTACCCTAAATCAAGATTAAGGTAAGAATTATGGCAGCCATGTTTTAGAATTTGCGAACGTCTGAACTAACGCGAACTAGTTCGCCCAGGAAATCTAGGTGCTATCAATAATTCATCTTCGATTAAGGGGATGGGGAAGATGCTATGAGGGTATTGCATGCCGATGGCGACGACTTGCTTTCAAGTGATATATGGCTAATGGATTGCACAGGATATGTACAGTGTCGGCTAGAAGTCATCCGCCCAATGAACAAATTTATTACCGCCCAATGAACAAATGTATTATCATTTTCTTGAGGAAAATCAGAACATTTTAGATAACATGGTGACTAGTGGCATTGGAATATGTGACTAGTGGCATTGAAGTCTGGTAATTCTGATTTCAATTTGATCGTTAAAGGTATAGTTTTCCCAATATCAATTGCAGAAGCATAAAAAAGTCTTGCGGCGAAATCGTGTGAGCAGCAGTGGCGGAATAACTAATTTCATTCAGATATTTTAAGATTTTAAAAATACTTCATAAATAATGAAAAATGAAAAAAAAATTAAGACAAGCTTTTATTTAACAAATACATTAAGAAAGAAAAATAATTTCTTTCATTGTTTGATGTAGGATATTATTCTATCCTAAAACGTATTTCGATCGGCACACATCAAGACCATAGACGCTACTGGTTTTTAATCCTTCATAGCTATTAAAACACAAATATAACGCGTGATTTATGACCTCCCATCATAGACACACACCTGCCAGCATTATATCCGACTTGATTGGTCCAGACGAATCGGTTGTAAAACTAACAGCCCTCACTCGAGTCCACGTTGACTATCGGCTCTTTTGATCTATCGTCTGCCGACGGAAAATGTTTACGAGTAGTACAGATTATTTTTCGTTCCGTTTCTTCGCATATACGCTCGTGTTAGCGGAGTGAGTTTTCATTTGCTCCCTATAGAAACAGCTTCTGCAATTGATATTGGATGGACTATACCTAAATCACATACTATCAAAACTCCATCATTAGATAGATAGATAGTTTATTTCACCACGTTACATAATAAAATGTTTGTAGCAAGTCAAAAAATAGCATAAGTAATGATCAGATTAAACAATTAAAATAGTATAAAATGATCAGATTAACAATTAAAATAGTATAAAAACAAGCAAGAAACACAAATACAAAAATATAAAAACAAAGATGACATTATAAACATTTAAAATGACTCACGTATTCTTTGATAGAATAGAAGCAAAAACTCAAAAGAAAATTTTTTATTGTATTTTTGAATTTGGACATACTAAGAATTTTAAAAGTATCGGACAGATAGTTGTAGAGGTTGAAATCCAGAGTATTCTTTTGTAATTTACTCAAACGATAGCGGTTTGTTCGAATTTTGTTACAATGTCTGGTATCATAGTCATGAAGGTCTGATTGCTTAATTAATGAAGTTGATTGTTTATGAATTTCTATGAGAACGTTGTACAAAAATAATGTGGGTAACGGTATTATTCTCAATTTCAAAAACAGTGGTTGACAAAATAACCAGAATTTGTTATTATTCTGATAGCTTTTTTCTGCGATTAAAAAATTTTTAAAGCCCCAGTTGAGTTGCCCCAGAGTATAACACCATAGCTAATGTAAGAATGGAAGAGGGAAAAATATGTAATTTTCAATGTATCGATCACTAGAGGAAAGGAATATAAACACCTCACTGATCAGATGGATACAATGCTAAAAACAGAATCATTGTGGGGGGGGGGGGCGGGACGGTTGCCCCCAAGGTGGGGTCCTATCGCCTTTGCTGTGGTCACTGAAAAAGGATAATCTGATAATGAAACTATATGACTCTGCAATCACGACTCAAGGTTACGATGATGAGCTGGTCGTCACTATTAGGGGCAAACATGACGGGATAATATCCAATCGCATGCAGACAGCCCAAAATATAATCAAAAGCTGCACGGAAAAAAAAGATTTGTTGATTCAACCAAATTTATTTGGTCACTCTTATTGGCTGGACCCGACTGAATGAAATTCATCCCAAAACACATGTGTATTCGATTGATGGAATCATTATATTGCGGTGAAAAAATGTATTTCTCAATTTCTTCGATTTGACTATACAGTACTTCTCAAAAGTCCGCTCCCCCCCTCTTATTTTTGGAACGATTATACATAAACAAGTGAAATTTGGAAACTGAATAATAAAGGTTGTGAACTTCCCTACTAGTGATGATAGATGACGAAATCGTCAAAGATGACGTCACAAGGCCATTGTGACTAATAATTTCGAATGGAACCCTACGGCAAATGACACATCTTTTAAAAGGTATCGAAAAAACCTATTCAATTATACTAATTTTGTTTGTGTTTATGGCAGTTTTAATGGCTCATTAGTAAACATGAAAATTTAAATTCCATTCAGTATGATATTAATTACAGATTTAAGAATCAGTATCTACTCAAAGAAATTGCTCGAAGTGGCCTCCATTTACTTCCTGACGTGAAAAATCCTATTTTTAAACTCTTCTCATACTTTTGAAAATGTGTCTGCGGAAACAGCCTCACATTCTGCAACAATACGTTGTTTTAAAACGTCAATATTGTCAGGTTCAGTGGCGCAAACCTTCGATTCAAGGTACTCCCACAGAAAAAAATCCAAAGGTCTGAGGTCCGGTGATCGAGCTGGCCATTCCGTTGAACCCCGTCGTCCAATCCATCTACCACGATACTCCTCATCCAAATACCGTCTTACTGCACCGTAATAGTGTGGAGGAACACCATACTGTTGAAATGTTATTTCCAAATTGCCGAATTCATCTGGATTAACTTCCAAAATTTCAAGGATTAACGGTTCTATTGCGTTTTGCAACAGCTCCAGATAAACTTCACCAGTTGAATAAGAATTTAAAAAAAGAGTCCCAACGATGTGGTTTCCCAGGATACCTGCCCAAACATTCACCTCCTGGGGAAATTGGGTATGTGTTTCACGAAACAGGTGAGGATTTGCGTCACTGCAATATCTCACATTTTGTGTATTTACATTTCCATTCAGATATAAAGTACTTTCGTCACTAAAACAAATTGTTTTGACATAGTCTGGCTGTTGGTTAATTTTAGTTTCCATATTTTCACAAAATTCTACTCTTTGGTCTGGGTCGTCGTCTGAGAGTTGATGAACCATTTTTAATTTGTATGGATGAAATTTGTTTTTTTTTCAACACCCTGTGTACTGTACTTCGACTGACTTCACAGGTAGATGCAACGTGAAGAAGTAGGATTAACTATTACTTCTGCCAGTATATAAATTTTTTTCTCATCAGAAATTTGTGGTCTGCCAGATCGTTTCGCATCATTAATACTACCCGTTGTTTCAAACTTACGAAGAAGCTCCCTTAAATAAGTCCTCAAAACGGGGCGATCGGGAAACCTCTCATTAAAAATGCGTTCTGCTGCATGAATATTTTGTCTAGTTTCAACAAGAATTAGGATCGCTGCTACTTTTTCACCTAAAGCACGTACCATTTCGCTTCTTGAAGCACTTAAACGTTCGGCTCACAACAGTTTAACAAATTATTAAAATGTACAAAAATATTAAAAGTACCAAAAGCTGCTAAAACAGTTGAACGTTCGATCAACAATACACAAATTATTGAATGTACAAAAATTTGGACAATTATTTGACAACTATCCAGAGGCGGATCTTGAATTTGGAATTTTAGTATTAACTGATTTAATTCATCACAGCTTTGCGTTTTTTAAAAGCGAGTTGCCAAAACTGCCATAAACACAAATTTCACTTGTTTATGTATAATCGTTCCAAAAATAAGAGGGGTGAAGGGGACTTTTGAGAAGCACGGTATGTTCATCTATTGAAACAATCACCAACTCTTATTGAGTAAACATTTGTTATTTTAGCCCAGGAGGCCTTGATCAGGTTGAAATCTATAGGGGAAACTGGGAACGGTTGACCATAGTAACAAATTTTGATAAAAAATAAAATAAAAAAATAAAAATTTCATCACCGGTTTCAAGCTGTTCATCAGGAAATCTTCAGGGTCAAAGTCGTCGTCGCTGAAATCACTTGGAAGTTCTTCCTTTTCCATGTCAGATGAAGTAATATATTTTTCTTGTACCTTGTCTTTTCCTCTGACTTTTTAACGCTGGCGTTTGATTTTCCTCATCAGGACTGTCGACTATTTCCCGTTTAACCTATTCCGTATTCTTTGTTTTCCTTTTGTTCTTCTTTGCATCAACATATACTCTTCCGCAATTTTGTCTTTGTTAGGAGTTGTTGTCAAAATTAAGGAATATCCTTTTTTTCGTCCATGTGCAGTTGTTTTCCGGGGTGGAGCTTTTGGAAATGGACAAACATCTTCAGGTAATTATTTCAAGTTGCGAACTGATGTGTTTGGACTGTAATGTGGGGTTGAAACGGAAGTAGAGATGATATCATTTGATAATATATGTATTTTTGAACACTTTGTTTTCAGAAGTAAAAACTGTTTATTTCATGCAAATGTTTTTGTTTTGATTAGCTACAATTTTTTTATTCACCCTACAAGAAAAAAACATGAAAAGAAGTTTAAACATTTACAATCAGCTATTGAAAAATATCTCTAAGGGTAGGTAGGTATTCCAAATTTTCTGGTACAGGGAGACATGACCAGTGGTCATGTCTCCCTATACCGACATATTTATTTAAGTTACAAAAAACAACAATTGCCTTCTATATTCTTGAAACACCTAATAAACATTCAAAACAATAATATACATTTGAATCAAACAACGGAAATAGATTAAAGAATATTATTTTGTTTGAATTATATGCGTTAGATGGCGGAGCTTTCGCACAAGTGACCCTGACTCAGGATAATGTTACCGAATAGCAAAGCCATCTTATCATCGTTGCGACGTCTGGACTTAAATGTCTGGTGTAGGCTCTCTTGCTCGGTTGCCATATTTGTTAATTCAATGAATTAACAACATTATTACCCATTTGAATGAATATTTTTGGTGAAAAGTTCAGCTTATTTTGTTGAACTCACATTCTATTGAATTAATCAACTCGACATAAATACTTGTTTGAATGAATTTTTTTGTTAAAGCAATATTACATTTTTGGAAATTTTCGTTGAAGAAATACATCAAGAATGGCGACGCAATGCAAAGTTTCTTGACAGTTCTGGGAGAAACCGACAAGCGGAATGAATACAACCTTAAATAACTGAAAGTATAAATTTCGAAAAAATCTTTTTCAGTTGGCTCCCACATAATCATGGAAATATATCGGTACAATTTGAAGTTCCCTGCTCAATTGTTTATTACCCGACTGCGTGACGCAAAGGAGGGTAATGTAATGTCACTGAATACCTGACAGTAATCGAAATTCAAACATGCCAGTAATAATCAAAATTCAATATGGCGACAACCGGACGCCATATTGTGACAACATTCAATATGGCGACAATCAGACGCCATATTGTGAAAAAGTTGTAACATCAGTAATTGGTTCATTTGCTTGTTAGTTGGTTTATTTCGGTTTAAGTTACTATTTCGTTTTCGTTACATTTTTAATACACTATCACTGATATATTTCAATAGAAACTCAATTATGTACAGTCAAACTCGGCTATAACGAAGGGCTCAATGACTTTATATTATTACCGTCTTATAATCCTAACTAAAAATTGTAAAATAAAAAAAGTTTATAAAAAAATAAAAAAACTCGACTGCGTAAAAAATGAACATACAAAAAGATGGAAACAAGATGACCAGAAAATATGTCAGAAATTATTCTAAAGTAAACAATCTCACGCAGTCGGAGGCAATAATATATCTTCATTGTTGAACTAAAGAAGATGCCTCCGACTGCGTGAGATTATTTACAGTATTAAGTTCACTAGTTAACGTTTGAAACTAATTTTCTGAAAATATTTTCTGGTTATCTTGTTTCCATATTTTTTAAAGTTCACTTCTTACGCAGTCGGGTTTTTTGACGTTTCAAATGTACTTTTTTGTGTATTTGATACACACTGAAGGGTATATTCAACAACGTCACACCCAATATCCAAACCAAAAAAAAATATTTTAAACGAAGACCAAAGTCATGCAAAACATGTAACGGCTCATTAGCATGCTATATAATGAATCTATCAAACTAAATGGACTGTTTCACTTTCAACATCCTGTTTCACATGAAGGGTACACCCAGCGAATAAATGCTAGGGTTAGTCCAATTTACATACAAGAAAATTATTGGCAAATTTAAGGCTAGCCTCTCTAATAGATCACGATTATAGTGTGATTTGTGGGTACCTCACATTCTTCTGAAGGACATCAGGTCGTAACGCATTTTCTTACGAAGACGCATACTGGGAGATCAGGGGGTTACTGTACATCTCTGAGAGTTTTAATAATTTTGTAGAAAATATCATTATATAACTATAGATTTTGATAACACTTTTTGGACACAGCTTGGGATGTGGCGTTTTGGATTCTCCCGAAGAAAAATTGGTGTGGAAGAGTTTAGTTGATGAAATCGGCTGTATAAGAACATTTTTTTTTTTGATAATGTTTCCCTTTCCTTGAATCCTTAACTATATCTGAATAATTAAAGATGGAAAACAGGTATAGAATTATATAAATAATGGAGAGGTATGGAAATATTACTGACAATTCTGGATCTTTTCTGTCAGGAGGAGCGAATTAGTAAATCTGACCCAAAATGTTATTTCTTTTGGATGGATTTCATAGAAATACTACCTATTGCGGACGTTAGAATTTCATGACTTTCAGGAAAAATAATGTCAGGTCGAATTCAGAGTTGAACTATATATATATATATATATATATATATATATATATATATATATATAATTATAAGTTATTGTGTCTCAGAATAAGTACTGTTTATATCATTGTGTGATTTTATTCAATGTATGGGTGACTTTTGTATATTCAGAAGTGTTTTGATCTGAATTTATTGCTTTTCAATTGAACCGAAAGGAAACCAATTTGGTTAAACCCCTTTCTTTCGATTTGAATCAGATTACATAGAAATATTGGAAAACGTTTCAGAAGAATTGAATCATTCTCAGAATTATAGGTTTATAAAACTATTATATAAAGCTGATACCTGCCAAAATTTGAAATCAATTGCCGGCTACTCACGATAAATGTAGACAAGACTCATTATATTCCCTTCACTTCCTATACAAAATACTTACCTAACTATTTACAAAGGGAAAACTCCCTAAACAATGGAAGGAATCCATAATCACCCCAATCTATAAATCAGGGAAACAAAATTTACTCTCAAACTACCGACCAATATCTATAATAAATAATCTCGCAAAAATTTTTGAATACTGTTTGAAAGAAAAAATAAATAAATATTTCAATATAAACAAAGTCTTAAACCTGTCGGAGCAGATTGTTCAAAATTTAGATAACTCAAAAAAGTGCCTTGCTGTTTTTCTTGACTTGGCCAAGGCATTTGATACAGTATCACATAAAATTCTAATTGACAAATTATATGACAATGGTATAAGAGGCCCAGCACTCGAGGTACTCCGTAACTACATTGAAAATAGGACACAAAGAGTCAAAATCCAGAATGCCCTAAGCGAGTTTGCGGTGGTCACCGTGGGTGTACCGCAAGGTACAATCCTGGGCCCACTCCTATTTTTAATTTACATAAATGACGTGAGTCAGATTAAACACTTCCACGGTCGTATAATTTCTTACGCAGACGATACTGCCATTGTTTTCTCCCATAGCTGCTGGTCAGAACTATACCAAATCACTGAACATAATACGGCCAAGCTTCATAAATGGCTAAATCGAAACCTTCTAAGCTTAAATATCACTGAAACGAAATTTATAACCTTCTCTATCGACCAAAGAGATCAACCACCAGGAAAAAAATTGAAAATACATAAAAATGACTGCCAAGGCTATGGTAAATGCACATGTCCCATAGTAGAGAAAACCAGCACAATCAAATATTTAGGGGTAATGATAGATCAACATATGAAGTGGGACGAACATGTAAATTATGTTATCAATAGAGCAAGAAAACTAATACACAAACTCTATACACTTAAGGACATCCTAACCAAAAAAGTAATACTCATAGTGTATAACTCATTAATTGAGTCCGTTTTCAGATACAGCATGGGGAGGAGTCTTCAACAATGTCATGCACAGACTTCAAACAACACAAAATATAATTCTAAAAATTATATTAAAAAAAGGTAGATTATACTCCACTGAACAGCTATACCAAGAATCACAAATCCTGAATATCAGGAAAATTTACATTTTGCACAGCCGAATCTGGATATTTAACAAAAAAAAACAGAATTCTTAGTCAATCCAGAAACACAAGACATACCACTGATCATACTGTGTACATCCCAAGATTTAATAAAACTCATATGCAAAGAAGCATATTTTACTTGGGCCCTAAAATATTCAATAGCTTACCGACCGAATTAAAAGAGTGCAATAATTTGAGAATCTTCAAGAAACTCATGAAGTTACACATCCGACAAAATCCGCTAGAAACTAGATTTTTCCTACAAAGATAATCTCGACTAAACCAGAAAACAACAAAAAATTATACTTATATATTTGTAGCCCTTCTCCATCCAGTCTTTTTCTTTCAGTCTTTTTTTTTCCAAAACCATCCATGTATATTCTCTATTTGCTACACTCTAATTTGTGAAGAGTGTTCTTTTGATACTAATACTTAATCCTTGGGCTAGTTGGTGTAACCGCAACACAAGCCTTTCAGGCTTAGGCGGATCCGCCTAACTGGCTGAACCTAAATTGACTTTAGCTATTAACTGAAATATGTATCATTAAAATCTTTACTATGTAAATATTATGATGAATGAATGAATAAATTGAAAATTGAAACTTCAATGCGTTGATCATACCGAAGGAAAATGAACAACCACTATAACCTCTGCTACAAACATCAAATATCTTGGTGTATATATTGATACCAACCTGAAATGAAATGTTCATATTAACTTCTTGATGAAAAAACTGAGAACGATACTATACAAAATAAAAATTCTTACCTCCATCTATAACACCGAACGCCTACGTATAATTTACTTCTCATATCAGGACTTGAAACTATCCATAAATATATATTAAAAACCATATACCGAGAATCCAAAAAGTACCCAACAGAGGAACTCTTCAAAACTTCAAAAATGTTTGATATACGGCAACTTTATTTCTTGAAGGTTACCATATATCAACACTCGCGAAAAGGTGAACTGTTACCGATAGAACACCACCACAACACCAGATATAGGAATGCAAAAAATTATTTCTTCATCAAACCAGAAAAACATTATCTTGGACCTACATTTTTCAACTCCTTTCCACAAACACTAAAGCAAATGATACCACAGATCCCATTCAGAAGAGAATTGAAAAATTATATGAAAAACACCCCAAGAATTGACATCCATCGACTTGTAGAAAACATTAGAGATCCCATATTATTTATTTATACATTCGTTGATCCATTCATTCATACATTACATTTCCATGATATAATATTTTTAATTGTTTGTGAGTTAATATCTCAACCAAACATTTAAATTTATACAGAAGAATTCTCAATGTTTTGGTTACCTGCTCAGTGTGGTAATTCCACCTGAGTTGAGAGTCAATAGTTATACCAAGGTATTTTATCTTATTAGTTGCATTTATTTTGACATCGATTTGATTTACTTTTAGTTCAAGAGTTTTAAAATCTGGCAAGTGATTTTCATAGCTAGCAAAAGAGACGTAATAAGTTTTCTCAAACAGTTGAAGATAGTTTCCGAATCTAGTTCAATTTCTCTTTTCAGGTTCTTCCAAGAATCAGAAGTGTAAAGGATGACTGTATCGTCGGCGAAACTGTAAATTTTCCCCGCAGATTTCTGGGGGATTGAAAAAAGCGTTGGCCCTAGAACAGTTCCTTGTGGGACTCCATATGGCTTATAGTTTCCCCAATTTTTACCGATTGTTTGCGGTCTTTGAGGTAACTTTTAAAGAGGTCAAGTGCTATTCCTCTTATGCCGGAGCCCTCCAGTGCCTCGCATATCTGAGGGTGATCCACAGTATCGAAGGCCTTGGTAAGATCTAGGAAGACACAGATTGTTGGCTTTCTAGTATCAATTCAGTGATTTATTTCTCCACTTAATTTGGATGTAATATCATGCGTTGACATTCCTGTACGAAAACCAAATTGTTGGTTCGATATAACGAGATTTATTTCGAAGAAATCATTTATTCTACTTTTTAATGACGTTTCAAATATTTTTGCAAATGTGTTGATGAGAGAAATTGGTCTGTAGTTGACCACATCTTGCCTATCACCTTTTCTGTATATTGGAGTAACTATTCCTTTTTTTAAATTTGCAGAACAAAGTCATGTTATGAATATAGCGTTAATTAAATGTGTGAGTAGAGGCGCTATTTCATTAGTAATAGTTTTAATTGTTTCCGTTTTAATTGTGTCGTCACCAGGGCATTTGCCCGTTTTCGAATCCTTAATAATTGACTCAATTTCTTTATTTTCAACAGGAGACAAGTAAAATGATTTCTGAGTCGACTGAAGTTTCGGTTTGGGTGATAAAGGTTTTTTTATCTTCTCTGCATACTTTTTACCCACTGATGAATAGTGTTCATTGAAATAGTTGGCTGTCGTTAATGGTTCGCTTATGATTTCACCAGTTTCAATTTTTATTTCTTTGATTGTGCATTCATTGTTTTGGCCGCTTATTCGTTTGACTATGTTCCAGAGACTTTTCGTATTTTCCGAATTTTTCTCTATTTCGTTTTGAAAATATTTTGATTTTTCCTCCTGTATTATATTATTTAGTTTATTTCCGTATTTGGTATATACTTTTTTTTCAATGAGGGTGGTTGGATCTAGCTTATGCTGTATGTATAGTTCCTGTTTTGTTTCTGTTGAGTTCATAACAGCTTTTGTGATCCAGTTATTGCGTGAGTGTTCTCGGTTTTTTGGTTCCTATGTAATCTATACTGTAGATCAGTTGAAAACTAATTACCATGCACTCGTTGAACCACATCTCACATACGGTATCCTAGCTTGGGGTGGAACCACAAACAATCATAGTCAAAGATTAGAGGTCACCCAAAAATTGATACTGAAAATTATCTCAAACAGAGACTTTAGGTTTTCTACAGAATCATTGTTCAGTGAGTGTGGATTATTTGATATCAGGCAGCTTTATTGTCAATATTTATTCACAAACCAATATAGACATAGGTGTGAACTGGTAAATTCACAACATGCATATATAATAGAGACTCTAAGAAAGTACCAAAAGTGCTCAAAACTGTTACTCAAAGAAGTTTACTATTCTACTTGAATATTATTACTTACTTTTACAATTATTGTATCTTACAAATTATAATGTTTAATATTTTAGTTCACATTCTGTCAATGCTGAAACAAGTTTTACCTCACCTATCAGCTTCTGCTACTTCATTCATATTTCTATTGATGCTCAAAGCATTATTGATGTTGAGGTTTTTATGTTAATATCTCATGTGGATGTGAATAAAACTTATTATTATTATAATCCGACTCGAATCAAAAGAAAGAAATATAACCAGCACACAAAGATATAGACAGTAATTACTTGGATTTCAATCTTAATATCACTTAGAAAAATACTATCTAATATTCAACTTCAAAATCTAGGAATGTCAAAATACAATGATGTTCTTTTTGTTGGTGGGAGGAAAACTCAAATAGTATCTGATTGACATAAGCGAATAATACTATGATATATACTGCGAACAGTCTCTTAAAATAAGAGAAAAATCAACAAAAATCGAAAAGGAAAATAGTAGTGGTACCTACAATAATCATGGATACTGAGAGAAATGTAAAAATAAGGGATTGAAAGGTTCGATGAAGTACCAAATGAAATGATCAGGGTTACATTAGAAGTTAAACCAATGAGATTGAGGAAAGACAACTGAGTTGGATTGGTCGTTCAATAAGAAAATAACAATGAATATGGGAAGTAGGTTGGGACCACAAATGATGATTGAAGATTTCGGATTGTTTTCTTATGACGAACTTTAGTTTGACCATATATTTCATATATATATATATATATATATATATATATATATATACACCACATTTCAAATTTTTCCTACTACAAATCTTGCAAATAGCATTCAAAGCATGTGATTTTTGCTGTAGTGGCCCTCTTTACATTTAACGTTCAAATGGAAAGAAAATAAACGAAAACACTCTGAAAGTAGCCCTTCATGCATTATTCCTCGTTAACGGCTGAGGATAGGAACTTTTGGGAAGAAAGAAGTGCAAATGTCCGAAACTCCTATTTTATTTTTCCAGGTAGTTGAGCCTCTGGGAGTGGCGAAAGCTTTCAGTCCGTGCTCGAGAGTTGTTTATGTCACATTTTCCAACACTAATTACTATTTTCTCTTAGCTTTTCAGCAAACCCGTGAAGTGGAACAGACGAAAGCAATACCTATTCATTTCTGGAATGAGTAGTGAAGAAAAAATCAGGATTTACACGGCTAAAAGTCCAAACATTTCCAACGATTCTTGAATTGCTTTGTAGAGAAATACATTTCGCAACTCATTTCGCTTTCCGCCTTCCCTTTTCAATTTCAAGTTTTTCGCTTTCGCTTCTTTGGGCGGTGAAAAGGAACACAAATAGTATTCACCTCCTTTCAAGCTCAGTTTCGGTTTCAAATCCAACAAAAATGTACTTTTCTGGTCTTGACGTTTCGCAAGGTTTTCAACAACAATAATGAAAAGATAATACATTCGAGAAATAGTAGAACATTTTCCAACGTATTATTATTCTTTTTGGAAAAGTGGACCATTATTACTGGCTCAGAAATTCATATACAGGGTATTTAGTAAACATACGAAAAAGAAAAAAATTAAAGGGCTGTTTTCCAGGTAATTTTAGAGATGCTTTGTTTCGAAAATACAATACGATAAAGGATTTTCGATGTTAAGAATATATTATTACCAAAATTTTCCACGTGAATCTTGTTCACCTTCAATATGTCTACCACCAGCTGAAATGAATATATCTAATCTTCTCCTCATTGACTGCCTAACTCTTTTAAAAACACCGTTTCTCATTGAATTGCATCAATCAGAGATCCGATTTCTCAAATCTTCCACATTTTCTACTGGAGTAGTATGAACTTATGACTTCCGATGGCCCCATAAGAAAAAATCCAGAGGGTTTGTGTTCGGAGATCGAGCTGGCTATAAGAGAGGTTCACCTCTACTAATACAGCGATCTCGATATCTTAATATATATATAAATCCAGTGTCCTGATGTTTGTTCCCAGTGAACTCTTTACCAAGTCAATCGATTTCGATGAAAATTGGCATGTATGTGTAATTTTTTCCAACTTGAGAGATAGGCTATTTTTCATCCCCCTAAATGCTAAGGGTGGTGCACCCCTCAATTTTTAATTTTATTTTTTTGGTAATTTTTTTTATATTTTTTTATGATACAACATTCAAAAATACATACAACCCTAAATTTCACCCTTCTACGATCAACCCCTATTTTTTCATCGCGATTTTTATGTTTTTTTATTTTATCCACAGATCCGCAATAGGGTTGCAAGATGGCAATCGAATATGATAATTGTAGTACGATAAATTGAGAACGGGATAACGGGATAAAGAAAAACGGGATAACGGGAATAACGGGATAACGAAAAAACGGGAAAACGGGATGACAGAATGAGGGAATAACGGGAAAACGGAATAACGGGATAAATAAAAAACGGGATGACATGATAAGGGGATGAGGGGATAACGGGATAATGAAAAAAATGATATAACAGGAAAACGGGATAACGAAAAAACGGGATAACGGGATGACAGGGTAAGGAGATAACGGGATAACGGGATAAAGAAAAAACGGAATAATAGGAAAATGGGATAACGGGATAACGGGAATAACGGGATAACAAAAAAACGGGATAATGGGATGACAGGATAAGGGGATAACGGGAAAACGGGATAACGGGAAAACGGGATAACGGGATAAAGAAAAAACCACAGCCACAGCAACGCGTGGCCGGGTCTGCTAGTAATAATTCACTTCTTATACAGTATTTACAGTAAAACTATATGTAGATATAAAATGAACAGTGAACAAATAAAATACATCTTACGAGGTAATGTTAATTGACTGTTGTTAATTTCGCCCCGCGTTGGGCGACAAATTGTTATGAAATGATGATATATCAAATAATTTGTTATTATAAAATGATGATCGCTAATAATTTCTGTTGGTAATTGTGAGCCAAATTGTTATGAAATGTGATTTGTAAAAATATTGTTGTTGAATTTTATTCCACTTTGGATTACTAATTGTAGATAGGTGACAGATAATTATTTTCGCCTTGTATAATATATTTTGCAATGTAATAATAATTGCTAGCTAACGTCACAGTTCTCTCGTCACGTTGCTGCCAATTTTTATCAATTTTCTTACCACGACTAAACTCAGTTGGTACGTCTCTTGTCTCAGATAGCCGGTTCAGGCAATTGAGCCACTGCTTGATGTCTAATTCAATCTATTCAATGTTTATAAGTAAGATTGTTGATCATTGTGGAAAACAAACGAGAAAGTATCAAAAAACAATTATTTCCTTTATTCAGGAAAACTTATATTTACCTGGCCTACGATAAATAACTTATTCTATGGTCAATCTACAAATTTTCGAAGACAATCATGAGAAACGGTGACGAATAAATTATACACAACCTCACTTTTACTTTGAAGGTTGTCTTATATAGAATAATCTGCCTGTTTGTAAGGGATGAAAATACTGTATCTGACATTGAATGGGAATCATGCATTAAAATAAGTAGTTGGTATAGATGAAATTTCAAGTTTAAAAAGGTGAAAATATAGATAAATTAAAACTATCAGTATAATTTAGTAATCAAATTAAAGCAATAAATAGATTGATAGATCGAGGACAGAAGTAGACTATTGAAAAGAATAGAGTTATAGTGTGAAAGTGAATGTATAGTGGTAATGATTCCAGAGCGATAACAACGTAATACACAATATATGCTCACAATCGGGAGAGTATATGGTATTAAATTTGTCTCTTTATTTCTGCTAGGGGTTTATTCTTAACAAACAATTTGATCTGTGTCAAACATTTTTTGTGATTTGATTAGCATCTTAGGTTTCTAGGAAGAAAACTGTAAAGTGTTGGTCCTTAATACTGGTAGGATTTCTGCTCAATTGATTTCTGCATTAATGATGTGACGATTCTATGATTCCGACGTGTAGCATATTTGTGGTTTAAATGGTAGGTAATAGGTTTTCTCAAAGTTGATAGATAAAAGCCTGTAGTCGAACCACAACTTAATTTGTTTTAGGTCATGTTCTAACTTCTGTTTCGAATTAAACTAGTTAATGTTTGTTAGATACAGGGGTAACCTAGTGCTCCGGTGTATCATCATCGCATAACTTGTTGCTAATGGTATTTCTTCTAGTCCATCATCAATCAACTAGCTCGATTGAAGATTTTTCTCGCAACGATTTTTCTGTCCCCACTGCTACCGGTGCTATATTAATAGCGTTTCTGTCGATGCATTACAGAAAAAATCGATCAATTTCCACAAAATGGCTAACGGCTAACAGAGATAAACGAGACATGTGTGACATGACAAATCAATTTTTGTAGTAATAGAAAAAATTGGTGGTTAATACGGAATTTTATGTGTTTTCCTCTAATATTTTGGTGGGTTCACTTGTTTAAACTTGTTTGAAAATCAACATTATTACAGGAAAGTTTAATCACGACTAGTGGTAGATGTCGATATGGATCTTCAACCTCTCCGTACTATAAGGTATTTTGTACATTTCCCTTCATCTATTCAAGACCCGGGATTCCGAGACTACTTGCGAAGCGTATCAGTTTCCTGGGAGCTAATTTCCTGATACGTCCTGAGATGATACGTCCTTGGCAAGGCTGTCCGCTTTCTCATTTCCTTTGATTCACTTGTGACCTGGTACCCACATCAGAATAACCTGATTGTCCGTAGCCAGTTGTCTTAGGGAGAGTTTGCAGTCCCAAGTCAGTCTAGACTCCCAACTGTTTGACTTTAGAGCTTTCAGTTCTACTTGGCCATCTGAAAGCATATATATCTTCGTCCCTCTGGAGCTTCTTTCGAAGCATTCTTGGGAGCAAATTTCTATAGCATGGATTTCTGATTGAAGAATTGTTGGGGCTCTGCCTAGGGGTTTTGAGAGGCTGAAACTAGGACCCGTTACTCCCACTCCAGCCCTTTCATCCATCTTGGAACGATCAATATACCATACTGATGTATTCCCTTCCGTTGTGAATATATGGTGGTTGTTTAAAACCACTTCATAATTCAATTCAAAGTCGTGCCTAGATGGTATAATATCTTGTACCTGGATTCTAGGTCCAATCAGATATCCAGCTCCCAAATTTAATGCCTAGTGCAGTCTGAAGGCACTTTTCCCGCTTCCTTCATTACACTCAAGTGCAATGGCGGAAGGTTCAGCATTATCTCTAGTTGTAGTGCGGCACGTGAATATTGCCCCTGTGATTCCCATGCAGGTTTACCGCTGCAAGTTCTGCAGATCGATTTGTGTCGAGTACTATTGGGATTCTGGCAACCATAGGTACTAATGAAGCATACGTGACCATGGGTTTGATATAACCAGTATATCATTTTCAGCTTTAAACCCCACGTCTTGCCAAAAACTCTGCGGCCCATCCAGATTGCCACTACTAGTGGTACTTGCACTGTAAATCAATTCGAGCAGTGCTTTTTTCGAACGCCTTCTTCATAGATTCAACTACAGTGTTCTCGCGAATAATGTATGTAATATACAGTGCTCGTCTAAAGTCCGTTCCCCCCTACTAATTTTTGAACCACTTGGTATATCGCAACGAAATTTAGAGGGCTCAAATAGGAGATAAAAACCTACTTCTTCATGGAAAAATCACAGCTAAAAGTTTCAAAATGGCGGCTGTGCGCCATCTTCAATAATTTTTTTAAATAGAACACCATTTATATCATTCCATTTTTGAAATCTGCTCATAATTCTCAACAGTTTTTTCTAATACCTTTTACTCCTAAATTCAATTGTTTTCGAAATATTAACGTTTGAAAAGTGACATTCCGGTTTAAAATGAAGTATGAATTTTGGTCACTTCCGGTAAAATATTCTGCTAACTAAACTAAATCTTGACAATGGAGTGCCCTATTGTGAGTAGCTTCTCTCACGTTGATGAAAGTATGTTCATCTATTTCTTCACATGTATCTATTATTCTGCGTTCCAACTCTTCCATTGTTTGGCATTCAGTGGCGTAGATTTTTGACTTCAGATGCCATCAAAGAATGAATCTAGAGGTATAAGATCCGGAGATCTTGGTGGCCATTCTGTACTTTCCCTGCGACCTATCCATCGCCCAGGAAAGTTTGTATCGATGATCTCTCTAGCCATGCGATCGGAATGGGGAGGTGCCCCATCCTGCTTAAATATGATTTAACGATTTTCAAACTCTTCCTGATTGTTTAATACAATTTGTCTTATTCGAGGGCCAATTTCAGTTTCTAAATTCGCCGAGAACATGCCCTGGTCAGGAAGTATGGAAGAATCAACGCCAATCCTGTGCTCCGCTCCCACGTTGGAATAACCGGCAGAACCATAAATAGGCTACGCTCACGAAACCCTCCTCTAAAAACGGCAGAAACCCTTATCGAAGAAAACTTCAACATAATTGGGCGGCGGAAAGAAGACTGGGAGAAGAAGGCCACACCTGCCAACTGGGACATGCAATGCGTTACAACCAAGCCAGAGGGTTTTGATCTGGACAACACTCAATAGAATAAGGACGAATTGCGGCAGGTGCTCCGACTCACTTTTCAGGTGGGGAAAAATACCTTCCCCAAATTGTGACTGCGGCGCTGAAAGACAGACCCTTAAACACCTGGTAGAGGACTGCCCAATTAGTTCCTACAGTGGCAACCCATCCGATTTCCTGATTGTAACCAGGGAGTCAATATAATATATTTGTAACCTTAATGTCTGTTTGTGAAATTTTACAATTTTTTTCTTTTTGTTATACACTTACCTGTGATGTAGCCATACGCTAAATAAATAAATAAATATTCTGTAAAGAACTCCCGTAAGATTGCTTCTGATGAAAATCGGTCCAACAACGCGATTGCCCAAAATCTCCGCCCAAACATTCACCTGTTTAGGAAACTGGGTATGTCCCTCTCTAAAAATATGCGGATTAGTATCGCTCCAGTATCGTACATTATGTTCGTTGACTTTTCTATTAAGAAAAAACGTGCATTCGTCTGCGAAACATACACGTTTCAGGAAGCCCTGTTCTCCTTCAATTGTTTTTGTTAACCACTCACAAAATTCAACCCTCCGGTCTGGATCATCCTCCGTGAGAGCATGAAGGATTTTCATTTTATAGGGATGGAACTTTTCTTTTTTTAGGACTCTTTGGACACTTTTTGAACTTACTCCACAGGATTCAGCAACTGCAGACGTCGACTGAGTCGGATTGATTACCATTTCAGCAACAATTTCTACCTTTTTTTCTTCTGAAAGAGACGGTCTTCCTGATCTTGGAGCATCTTTCAGCGTACCAGTTGCTTGGAGCTCATTTAAAAGTTTGCGCAAATATGACCTCGAAATAGAATACTCGGGAAATCTATCATTAAACATACGGACTGCTAGATGATAATTTCTTCCAGCTTCTCCATATATCAAAACTGCTTCAAATTTATCGTATAAACTACGAGCCGTGATCACACTTTTCATAAAAGGATTTAGGCGCTCAACGGACTATTTGACAGTTAGCAGTTCAGTTTGACAGTAAACAAGATGTTACCGCGATAACGATTTTTTCCAATGCAAACTTGATTGAAAGCAACATTAGTGTTTTTGGTTGGGTTTGAAATGACCAAAATGTCACTTCTCAAACGTTAATATTTCGAAAACAGTTGAATTTAGATGTAAAGTGTATTGGAGAAAACTGTTGAGAATTATGAGCAGATTTCGAGAATGGAATAATATACGGGGTGTTCTATTTGAAAAAGTTATTAAAGATGGCGCTCAGCCGCCATTTTAAAATTTAAGCTGTGATTTTTTCATGAAAAAGTAGTTTTTTATCTCCTATTCAGGCCTTCCACATTTCGTTGCGATATACCAGGTGGTTCAAAAATTAGTAGGGGGGGAACGGACTTTAGACGACCACAGTATAATCTATTACATGACATTTAGATACACGTTAAACATGTCTCTCCTTTCAACCTCCAATTGGCTCTGGTAGTGAATAGATAGGAATTACTAGTAATGAGGTAATTTTACCTACTCATGCCGTCGAACAATCGTGTGGAATGTCTGGACATCCCAATTCTTGACTAATTTCTGAAATATATTTTACCTCCGATATATTTGGCAATATTTTTCTTTAAAAGTTTGTTTGGTAGTAGGGAGGAAATTTAAATTGTTTTCCGTAATCCGCGTGGGCATAAACTAGGCCTTTCAAAACTGATAATTCGAAATGAACTCGATGACTTTCAAAATAAACGTGTGGTCAGCAGCAACCAAAATACGTCAATTGTAATTTCAGAATTGGGTATATGCATGTGCCGTCACTGGAGTGAAATGGACCAAGGTCTATATGTGGCCGTATTGTATAAGGCTTTCTTCTCGCCAAACTTACCTTTTATAGTAAGCAACAAGACGGTTTCCATACATGCAGTGTCGATAACAACTAAGTATATAGACCGAATATCGAGTGGTCCGCATGACTGACTATTTCGAGCAACTTTCTTTATATTCTAATGAAAATGAGGCGACATTACAGACGATTGATTTAAAGTGTATGAAACACGTCAAATGATTTGATTGCATTCTATTCTCAAAGGGGTGTCTGGAATGTATATAAGGCACTCCAAGATTTGTAGATCAACTTAGATAAGCCAGTCATTCGCTATAATGACAACTGCGTTTATATTTGGAGAATCTGATATTGTACCAGATAATTTTCACACGCAATGGTGTGATTAGTCTGTGGTACACACAAAAATAAATCTCAAATTGAGAAAACCAATTTCTTTGAAAGGTCAAGCAAATCTTTCCTTTGAATTGAGCATATTTTTTTTACGAAAAAGATTTGTGATATTCATGAAAGAGAATAATTTTATTGAAATATATGCTTGAACCAAGCATGTCATTATAAAAATACAAATATGAATTCTTCAACTTGATATTAACAATTTTTTTCATATAGAAAACATTTAATATTTTGATTTAATACTTTTATTCCTTGATACAAGGATATGAATATACAATGCTTTAAATGAAAAACATAATTTCTTCAGGTTGATGTTCAATTTTGTTTTCAAATAACAAACCTGAAATTTTCATTGAATACCTACTTCCTTTCCTTGACCCTACAACTAAAATATGCATTTCTTTAATTAATAAAATGTTATTTCTTCAAGTTGATATTACTATTTCTTCGAAAAAGAAAAACGTAATATTTTGATACAATACTTTTTTCCTCGTTACAAGAATATAAATATGCATTGCTTTAAATAAAAAAAATGATTCTTCAAGTTGATATTAATAATTTTTTCTATTTGAAAAGCCTAATATTTTGATAGAATACTTTATTTCCTCGATACAAAAAGTTAAATATGAATTTCTTTAATTAAACAAGAAATGTAATTTCTTCATGTTAATTTTCGAAAAAAAAACTAATTTCCTAAAATTGAAATGTATCAGTTTTTCGAATTGAGAAACCTAATATTTCTCAATCCAAGATTATTTATATGCATTTTTAGGGGTGTAGGTTGAATCAGAAATGAAGCCATAAACTAGATAACCTTGACTATTCAGATTGTATTTTATTAATAACGCCTCAAAAATTGAGGCTGACTGAAAGTCATTGAAGATTGCTCTGCAGCTAAGTTTTTGGAGACAGGGATTGTTTTATTTTAATGGACATGAGTGAGTATAACCGAGAAGAAAATCCTTCAAAAAATAATGTTTAAATACAAAATACCTAGATCACTTCTTTATTCATTTCAATAAGCAAGGATATTACACTTTCATGTTTTTTTCCACCATAATAGAATGGACTTTCATTATGAATAAATGTATTTTTCTTGGATTGGATGAATACGCTTCTCATTGTGAGTAATTCATAGTTTTGAATCAAGAAAATCGTGTTTTCAATAAAATAAATTGATTTCAAACTCAAAGCAATGCTTACATTGAAGTAAATAAATTATTTCCTCAAATTGAGTAAATTTCATTATCAATTCAACATGAATATCGTTTTCATTTATGCAAATCTTCGTATTCTGTCAAGAAATATGTTGAACAAATGACTTTTTTGAAACAAGTTATACACAAACAAATTATTTGATTGATCAATGCAGTGGAGAATGCTTTTCCATCAAATATATGCCATATGCAACATATTTATCTATGTATTGGAGTTCTATGTGAAATTTCAATATAAATAAAAATATTTTTCTGGAATTTCTAATGTTAATGATATTTGCCTGTTTTATTCATCAAGTGGATTGAAGTACTCTTAGTTTGATACTATTATTCAGGAAATTCTTCAAATGAACAATGAGGCATCTTGTTAAACGGGGAAAAAATGTTCTACGAATCACCATCATCAACGCGGCGTTGAGATTAGTCACAAGGTATTTTGTAGATATGTGTGAAATACTCACACATCAAATATTCTATCCAAACATCAGATGCTGGTTAAGTTTTTGAGTAAACTTCTAACCCCGCATTGTATACACACTAAGCACATGAATCACGAGTCCAAATATTTCCATCGTTAGTGGGTTGAAATATGTTTGACATTTACATGGTCATCAAAGCTCCACCTGGAAGATAACAGCAAACATACTCGAAATTCAATATAATTACAGTTTACAATTATCTTCTACGAATGTCACATTCACAGAGAGAATGAATAAAAAGTTTCATCTATGTTCATCCAACATTTTTTTACAATTCAATGTTGATTATTTTGTTAACAAGGTTTTCATTACTTCAATAGAAAAAAAACTTTCGGTGATATTTTATTGGAAGCACTACACTATTGAAAAAAGTTGTGTTGACTATCATAGTTAACTATATTTCTGTAGTTTTTATTTCCATTATCGAGACTTTATACATTTCAATATACAAAATTGAATTCCGAAAATTTTATACTGCATTTTGTTTTCGAGAACTCTTCAATAAAAAAAATCATTAAAATGTTTGTGTCGCTCGATTCATTTTGCTACAAGTCTGCCCAACTTTGGAAGGAACGAAAGACAATATGAAAAATTGATTCTGGTGTATTTTCATTAATATTTTTAAACTTTGCGGTAAAAAGTGTTCACGTCATAAGACTAAAAAGTTCGATCTATAAAGTGTGTCATTGTTTTTTATTCCACATCACCTGATCACATTTTTTCGAACGAAAAATGAAACAGATTCTCCTGTGAAATTCGCTTTATTATGAAAGTATCTCCAAGATTCTGAAAGAAGATTGAAAAAAATGTTAATTTTTAACCGACCAAACCAAAAAGGAGGAGGTTCTCTAGTCGACGCGTATATTTTTTTTATGTATGATCACGCATAACTTTCTACTGAGGCGTCCGATTCCGATAATTATTTTTTCAGTGGATAGGGTGTACTTCGAAGGTGGTCCCATTTGAATTCAATGAAATCCACCCCTAAGGGTAGCAAAATGAAGGATATTGATCACTCACCCTCTGAATTCTGGTCCGATAACCGATTCTATCAGGCATAACTTCGTACTGGGTTCTTCGATTTGGATGATTCTTTTTTTAGTAGATAGGGTATACTTTATATTTGGGATTCGGATGAAATTATCCACCCTCACGGGTAGAAAAATAGGGGATAATTGATTTTTCACTTGTGAACATTGGCATACGTAGTTGACAATGACAGATCGCTACTGACATTATTTTTGTTCCAAATCCGTCAAAATCATTATACTCTATAAGAGGATGGAATGATATACAAAGTAATGAAATAAACTAACCAGAACAACAAAAATAATTTATATTACAACAAATAGTAAAAGTAGATAATCATATTATTTAACTGGTAATAGTTGAAGTAAGGTGGGTAAGTAAGTATTTTGGAAGTAATCAAAAAACAAGTAGGTAGTAATTAGTAGATTTTAGCCACAAAAAATTCAAAAATAAAAACTTTTTAACAAAAAATTAAACCGACGAAATACGGAACTGAAAAGTAAAAAATGAAATAAACCTTCTTAGTCTCAGTAACTAAGCTCCTGAACTAATGTAAGTAATTATTTTGAGTCGGCGCCAAACGAACAATCAACGAACATCATTAAATTACTTCAAAAAAATTATGAGAATGTCACCGCGCAACTCGATGCCATCATTTTACGCCTTACCTAATTTGGCGCCGACTCAAAATTAATTACTTACATTAGTTTAGGAGCTTAGTTACTGAGACTAAGAAGGTTTATTTTATTTTTTACTTTTCAGTTCCGTATTTCTTCGGTATAATTTTTTGTTAAAAAGTTTTTATTGAGTGTTTCATTTGCATGGCACCCCAATCCAAAATTCGACAAGAGGTGTCAAAATCTAATTTCTTGGACTACTGGAGTCTTGAAAGGAATGTTTAAAAAGTGTTTCAACCGCGTTCATACTTTATTGAAAGCAGGCAATTTAATGATAACTATCGAGGAAACATCGTTGCGGTTTTGAGAAATATTTCGCCAACAGCGGGGCTTGAATCTACACTTAGAAGGGAACAGTGAGTAGATGGCAAACATTGAAACACTGGCCACTGTATGAATTTAGATTTATAGCAAAAGCTAGTGGCAAATAACTTGTCTGGTTGATCAATAGATAATCATGAAGTTGCATTCATTTTTCCTCCAATTCAGTTTGAGTTTTTGCTTTTTATTCCATCTGTCAAACAATATATGGCATTTGGATTTGAGAAATTGCCACCACAACGTTACAATCGGACTATTACTAACACTTGTATCGCGTTTTTCTAGGGTCGGGCATAATAGCTATATCCCTAGAATCGATACTTACGACGCCAAGACACTTTTTCAAACTATTTTTAAACTCAACTTCCACCCTCGGGCGCCAGAATCCTAGTGGTTTACTTCACTTACCAGGGGCAGCAATAGATGGACATACGGATATGTCCAGTGGTCTGGTCTTTTGACTTAATTGAAATCTCCAAAGGTCTGTGCTTTAATTACAGCCCTTGCAAAGTCAGTCAGTCTGTCTTTATCCTAACTTGAACACTGTTCTGATCCTATAGGTTAGGTTGAAAAGGGATAGGTACTTTCCATAGAATTTTCCAAATGTAACCACAATATAACAATTTTATTTAAATTTCAACTCAATCAATGTTCACAATTTTAAATTTATGACACAGGCAATGAGAACTTCAACAATATATTCTATTCACTAAATTGGACGAACGAACGGAAATGGATTAGTTTATAAGTTCCAACAATGAACATAAACTAGAACACCTAACAAAATATAATTACCAAAATCTCTGTGAGATATCTCACTTTTGTCACTCCGGAGACCAATGTTCCTATCTTTAAAATCTAAGTTCAGAAAGTTATTTTTCTGGTGGCTGCGTGGGAATTAAATTCACCCACTTCAACTTCATGACTTTATAATTAAACAAAAAAAAACCTCACGAGCTACTCATTATAATTATTTTGAGCTTCACGGAGAGAAAACTACACCACCTCAGTATCTCGCACCCTATGTCGAAGCCCAAACTACGGTCTCCTGATCTACCCCTAGCTAAGTACCAACTTAGCAGGAAGCTGTTATAATAATAATAATGATGTTTATTTGAAAGTATGAAAGAAATAATTGAAAAGTAAAAATAATAAGTACAAATATATGTTGCGACACAAAATTATTTGATTCATTGACAAATAAACTAAAGACCCCACAAGCCTATGGCTGTATGTAGTATGTTAACAATGTATTCAGTAATAAAATATGGAAGGTGTTCTTATAACAAGATAAAATAATATTAACATAAGTACTATGCACAGTAGTTAAAATAGTATTAGATTTAGGGCAACATTACATTTTATTACATGTTGACATAACAACTTAAATATATACATATATCAAATAACATATAAGTAACGAAATACATACATATATATTCAAATAAAATTACTTTTCCAATTTTATAGTTTGGGTTTTCATATTCAAAAAGTCGTACAATGCGCTCTGAATTGATTTTCCTTATTTCTATTGGTAGTTCGTTGAATAGTTTAGGGGCTAGATATGTAAAATATTTTTGTCCAATAGTTTTTTCGGCTATAACAGCGGAGTTGATTTCATATCTAGTGAGGTGACAATGTTCTATGAGTTTCCAGTTTTTCTTGTCCTTGTATTGTTTAATGATTAGAGTTTTGGCATATAGCTGATGTAAGTTGAGAATCCCGGTTTCATCGTATAGTTTTTGGTTTTTTGTACATACTTTCCAAAATACCTTTTTGTATTGTTTGTAGGTTATTTAGCAGGGTATTTGATGTGGCACCCCAACTATCAATCCGTTATACGGCTAGGATGCTGCGTACGAGACATCAACGTGTATAACTTACTAGATTCATAATTACTTTAACATAGAAAACTCAAGTATCTTCAAAAACGTTATTCTGAATTGAAAAGCCCTAATATCTGTATATTGGTCTTATTGCCAATTTAAGATAAAAAAACGGGACTCTACAAGTATCTGGAGTGAAACAACGAAAATTATAACTTGTTATTCAATTCATTAGCGCGCTAACTACTCTCGTTCGGCCATGCATCATAACTTGAGCAGCTAGAAAAACTGACATATTGTTACCCTCGACAGCACCCCAGAACGTAACTCGTGGTACTGTGAGATCGTATGATTCATCGATCTCTTGCTATAGGATATTAAAACTCCACAGCAGCGAAATAGATGCAAAATGACAAATTTAATATAACGTTCAATCAACTACCAGGACGCTATGAATTCCATTATACTCTTAATACCTGCCAGAGTCAACAATGAAACAAATGCTGGTGTTAATCTTCCCAAGTTCGGAAGGATTGTCAATTAATATAAAAGAAATGCAGTTACGATAGGAATTATTTACCTATATTCTTGGTTGAACGACATAAATCAATCCGAAATAACAAATAATGCATAACTTGATTCATCGTGAAAGTCATGGGACTGGAATACTTTACACTTGTGCGATTAAATTATTCGCACAGCTGAATCGTACTTCTGATGAAATATTCACAATGAACGAAATAAAATCAATTAGGCGTTTCGCCAACCTGATGAACTCAAACGGTTATCAAACACAGTAGGGGAAAATGTATACAACAGGACAATATGGTTGTGAAGGTGTCTTGATGACACAATCGAATCAACACGTTATCAAAGGTTTATACACAATGTTTCACTTACGGTTACCTCACTACTTAAACAGAGCTTTTGCATGAATGCTCATGCTTTACGGAAAACTCTTTTCTTTGACGGTTGCGACTCGCAGAACGATTTCAATCACTTGTTCTGGAGAACAAAAAAAACTTGTACTCGGAACGGAAGCCAGAAGGGTTTGTTCTTGGACTCGCAGTAAAAAAATATGTACTGTTGAACCTTCTCTACTTAATTTTTATAGAAAAGCCGATATTTTCGTGCCAACACTATGGCCACCTCTAGAAAAACACAAAATTATATACCTATAATAATAGATTGATTTAGGAGCGAGCTATATACATAGACTATGCTGCCACAATCCTACATCTCTTTTTGGATCTGTCGAGTAGAAATGTGCTGTTCACCGAATATCATTGCTTTAACCGAACCCACCGTATATAGGGGCGCATTCTCTTTGTCACGACTACCCCTGTATTTGACAGATCTGCTTCCACAAGCTCAAGGAAAACGTTATCCTTATCGCTTACAAGATTGTTTGCCGTAACACCTCTTCATCCTCATCAGGTGTGAAGTTGTTATAAGTGGCACCGGTTGGTCTCTCTTGTCGCTCTATGGCTCATTTTCGAGGCATTCTATTTGAATATTTGAAATCTTACCGTTCGATGACAAATTCGAAGCGTAAAGAAGGTTTCCGGATTAGATGCGTCTTCCCAATAGGCGGGGAATCGATTTCTTTTTTTGTGAACAAAACGAAACATCATCTAGAAGGGCTTTCTGAATTCGAGGGTTTGTGTTGGGTCTTGAAAAAAGTTTGTATAAAAAGGCGGAGAGTCAAAACAAAGTTGCTATATACTCAAATGTTTGTCGAAAATCTAGTTATCGTCAGTAGATACATGAATTTCAATGCTTTGAAAGAAAATAATTTGAGATCGAAAAATCGGAGAATAAATATTACTATCACTTAAAATATATGTTTCTTTCGAAGAAAAATGATAACTGTTATGGAAATAGTTTGATTAAACCTGCTAAACTCTAATAGAGTGATCGCCAACTAGTGAAGATGGGTAGAAATTCTGAAGTACTTAACCCTAAAAATGTGGATGATTATTTTCTTGATAAATTTGACGAAGACGTTTACACTATCTGACTATGTAATTTTATCTGGGGGTTTGACGAATGCTTTAAGGGGTAAAGGTGTAAATGATATTATTGGTGACACTCTTACTGAGGTGAGTTCAAAAACTAATATTATCATTTTGTCGATTCCTCGTTGGACGAACCGA
Source organism: Gonioctena quinquepunctata (assembly GCA_018342105.1). NCBI lineage: Eukaryota > Metazoa > Arthropoda > Insecta > Coleoptera > Chrysomelidae > Gonioctena > Gonioctena quinquepunctata. The sequence continues at coordinate 329,292 of JAFIRS010000116.1, read as the reverse complement.
AAGGTTCTAAACAAGTTCATTGAAGATATCAATATCAGGGTATATAATATGGTAAAGATGACAAAAAATATTATATTTATGCATATTAACTCAATTTTAAACTCGTCGTATTTCATATTTAAAAAATCACTTATTATAAAATATGTAGGCAAAATCAGAATAATGAAGGAAATATGTCGAATAATTAGTGAAATAGAGAATAGGAGGGAAGTTGGTCAGGAGAATAGTGACAATCATAATATATCTACAACTTACTTGAGCGACCAATCAGAAGAGTCTGTAGCATCATCGACGCATGAAACATCTAGTCTAGGTAACAATCGTGAAAAACGTGAAAAATACAATATTGACTCAGCACTCTTTCGCAAGACAAACTCAAAAAACAATAAGGATTTTTTATAGAATCGCTGGAGGGCTGCGTGGTAGTTATAAATGCACAAAGTTTAACTTCTAAAATTGACCAGATTTCTAATTTAACATTTACTTCTCAACCTCTAGTTTTATGCCTGAATGAAACAAGACTGACAGAAGAGATTAATGATAACGAAATTTCAATAAATGGCTATAATATAATACGTTGCGATAGTCACAGTAGACACACAGGGGGTGTAGCGATGTACTTAAAGAAAAATATAATTGCTCTAGAAATAGTTAGGTATGCTTATTTGAAAACATATTGGCTTCTGAGTGTAAAAATGTCTGTTAATAACAAAGTTTTTGTTATGGTATGTATTTATCATTCGCCTAGTAGTAGCAACGCAGGTTTTTTGAATAATTTCGAAGAATGGAGCAATAACTATATCCAAGACATCACCCACCCTGTACTAATCGTAGGTGATTTCAATATTGACTGGCTCAAGGAAAACGAAACATATCGAAAAAAATTGAACAATATCATGACTGACGTAGGTTGTAGCCAATTAGTAAAACAAATTACACATCCATTTGATGCAGGTGGTACCATGATAGACTTGGTCTTCTCCAATTTGAACAATTTGAGATGTACAGTTCATGAAACACCAAGAATATCCGACCATTATATAGTTAGTATTGACATCAACAAACAACAAACAAAAAAGACATTAAATATATCTCTACACGTGGCAAAATCGATTTTCAAGCACTTAACCAAAGTTTAATGTCAGTCAACTGGAAGTATACGCACCAAAATATTGATAAAAACTTTGAGTATTTTTTCTCTACCATCATAAGTAAATTAGATGAGATTGCGCCAAGGAAAACTGTTGTTATAAAACCAAGATTTCAGGAATGGTGGAATGATAGAATTAATGATGCTATAAAGCAAAGGGATACTAGTTATAAAATATATAAGGAAAATAAATCTCTTCAAAATAGGGATATATACAAACACAATCGGAATAAAGTAGTTAAAATTATACGCGAAAGGAAACTTTGAAATCGATAATATCAAAGAAAAAAGAATATAAATTGGAAAAAATTGAAATCGAAGATATAGAAATAAACGAACCAAAAGAAATTTCTAATGGCCTAAATGACTTTTATGTCGCGAGTATTGATAAGATTATTTCAGATATAGATACCACTCTTATAAGGGATTATACAGATAAAATAGCAACAACAAACAATAAATTCGATAACTTTAGGCTCATAGAGTACACAGAGTTGAGAAAGGCAGTATATAACTTACCAAGTAAAGGTAGTCCGGATGAAATAACAGCCGAAATCCTAAAAAATATATATGATAGCATCGAAAAACCGCTTTTGAATCTAGTTAATACCTCATTATTAACGGGCAAGCTTCCATCGGCCCTTAAGCTGTCAACAGTTATACCCATACCTAAGGTCTCCAACTCCAATAAAGCTAGTGATTTAAGACCAATTAATATGTTAGCAACACTAGAAAAATTAATCGAAAGAATAGTCTATGAACAACTCATAACACATATAACAGAAAATACAATTATATATTCAAACCAGTCAGGTTTTAGAACAGGCCACAGCTGTGAAACAGCTGTGCAAAATGTTCTATATGACTGGAAGGAAAACTACGACAAAAATATTATGATTGGAGCTGTATTCTTGGACATCCAACGCGCATTCGAAACAATTGACAGGGCCAAATTAATTATCAAACTAGAGAAGTATGGTATAACTGGAAAAGCACTCGACTGGCTCACTGATTACTTACAGAACAGAAAACAGGTAACTAAAATTAACGACACTTTATCAAATGAAGTCCTAAATAAAAACGGCGTACCTCAAGGAAGTATATTGGGACCATTGCTGTTTCTGCTGTATATCAACGATATTGTTCACTCGGTTGAAAACTGTCGAATCCATTTGTTTGCCGATGACACGTTATTGTATTTCTGTTCTGAAGATATACAAACCCTAACAGATACACTCAACGCGGAGCTGGAAAATATTTTACAATGGTGTAATGGTAGTTTGTTGAAACTTAATGCAAAAAAAACTAAATTCATGTTAATTAGCAACCACAAAAAGTATGCGGAGTTCAAAGATAATAATCATAGGATTAAAATTGGTAAGGAGGAGGTGGAAATGGTGGATAAGATTAAATACTTGGGCATTATTATCGATAGAAATTTAACTTTCAAAGAACACATTTCATACATTACCAATAAAATATCAAAAACATAAACTTCTTGTTTAGAGTGGCACCATCTTTAACACCTTGGTCTAGAAAAACAGTATATAATACGATAATATTGCCCCATTTCACCTTTGCTTCGTCTATACTGTACCTGGCAAATAAAAATGAGATGGGAAGGATGCAGAAATTGCAAAATAAAGCCATGAGAACTATATTGAATGTTCCAAGAGACTCGCCCATCAAGTCTATGTTACGTACATTGAATTGGCTCTCGATACAACATTACTTGGAGTACCATACTCTGATTTTAATCCATAAAATGAAAATGTCATTAACCCCATCGTATCTGTCATCTAAATTAGTATACAACAACAGTTTGCATAACTACAACACACGAAGAAGAGCTGATATACGAGTCTCAACAAAAAACAAAAAAAGCTCAGAAAACTCTATTTTCCATAAAGGCATAGTGCGTTACAATGAATTAGAAGATTTCTTGAAAACCTGCGGCACTATTACAATTTTCAAAAAAGAATTGAAAATATGTCTGTTACGCGAGTGTCACACATGATTGTCACTATTACTCTAGCCTACCTACTCAGTTCAGAATTTTTAATGTGTTTGAATTACAATGTTTCTACTATTGTTTTTCTATTGTATAATTTATTTCTTACATCTTTAGTGTGATATATTTGTTATACTCGTGACTGTATTTTTACTTTGACAATGTGAAATTAGCTTTATGTGCTAAATAAATAAATAAAAAAAAATAATAATTTAGTGTTGAATTATAATAATGGATAATAAAAATATTTATTGAGCAATACCTCAATCAACACTATCAAGCAGATTTGAAATCTCCTTATTGGTTTCTCGTTGTACTTTTAGTGGTGTAGTTTTTCTATACAAATTACTCAATAACAAACTTGATTGTCATCATTTACTATTTCTCATCGATATACATGTTCCTCGATTGCCAGTGAGAGACAAATCTTTTTTTTATCTTCACACACCACATTCTAACTCACTTCGATTCTCACCCATGTATAGAATGTATTCAGATTATATGTCTTCTCTAGATTCCTTTGATATTCTCCATTGTAAAGTTGCTGATATAAAAAGAGCATTGCTGTAGAATTTCTTACTGTTATACTGACTGGTAGTAGGCAAATCAGTATATAAACTTTTTTCTTCAATCACAAGAAGTTTTTTTCAGTGTATGTACTGATTTGCATATCTCTCTCCAATTAATAGTGTGAATTGTTTTGATTTTTATTCTATAGATTAATTTATACTATATCTAATGTATTTTTGTACTGTTGATTTTTTCCATCCTGTAATTGGCTTCGGCTGTTGGATGGTGTATATGAATAAAATGAAATAAAAATAAAATAAAATAAAATACTAAAGAAACAGGTTCAGCGCAGAAGATTATTTGGCCATATCCGTTCTTCCATTCCATTTCACAAATTAAAGTTTACTAAGATATTACAACATTATGATAGGATAAATTATCAAACAAGAAAATTCAACTCTGTTCAATTTGGATACTTGATTTCTCTTCTGAATGTGAGGAACAGTAATCTCATTTCATTTATGTGAATTTTCGATAACCTAGGTGAGTTATAAGAGAAACTTCCTTAAATTCTTTTCATTGCAAAAAAAGGAATATTGTTTAAGAGCAGTTTGCATGAAAAAGATGGAAATTAGTGTATTACTCGGAGCTAGTTTCTCATGTGCATTGCACGCTAATCCAAACAGGTATTCTGTATTTTTTGTAGTTTTTCTTGTTTATAGTATGTTTAAAAATGATAATATATTTAAGGAATTTCACTATATTCAATTTGAAATTTTCAGATAATACAAAGACCTCGGCTTGAAGAGCGTCAGGTTGATAATATGATTACATGTTCATTAAATGTTGAGCGACGGTCGAAATATACTCGTAGATTTTTGGCTGAAGAGACCCATTTATCATAATTTGGAAGCTACAAATAGATTATCTTTGTTTTTCTGGTCCTATGCAGAGAGCAAAGCTTTTGTTAGGATTAATCCTCAGGCCATTTTTAGTGCACAATTCATGATTTTTTTTACAAATCTGAATTCATTCCGTCAATATCATTTTCATCATTTGATGTACATATACGATTCACCTGCATATTGTCGGCAAATAGGTACATTTTTGAAGAATACATCACATTTGGTAGAACGAATGTGAAGATTGAGCATAAGTGGACTAAGGACACTCCCTTGAAGAACTCCAGAATATGTTATTATAAAATCAGAAATTCAATCATTTTCGATTTTCACTCTTTGCAATCGTAAATTGAGGTAACTAGCATACCAAGACAAGGCGACATTACTGAAACCCATATAATGTAGTTTTGTGAGAAACAATTCGAGATTCAGTCAAATGCTTTATGTTGTTCCAATAAAACCAAAATGGCAGTGGCAATGTCTTCCAGTACTTTGAATCGGGCAGTATTGTGACTGAAATTTGGCCTTAATCTCGATTGTATTGCGGGTAAGATTTTATATTCATCTAAGTATCCATTTACTTTTGAAACAACGATTTTCTCACAGAGGTTTGAAAATGCAGTAGGATACATATTGGTCTCAAATCGTTGAAAGTAGATGGATTGGATAGGATAGTTTGGATAATCGAAAAACAGACTTTTAGGTTCAGGGAAACAATCTCCAATTCAATTAATCAATGAAAATATCGGTTGCTACGTCTAGACAATAGGGCAGGATTAGAATTATCATCTCTATATTTATGTCATCAACATCATATGCTTCCGATTTGCAGTTTTTCAGGCATGCATACAGTAATCTGTCAAAATTCAAAAGTATGATCTTTCGATTCATCATTTTTGAAATATTCTGTTGAATTAGGGCCTGCTTCGGAGTAACCAGCAACATAAAAAAAAAAGTTAATTTTAAAGGAATTTTTCAGCTCATCAGATAGTGTGTTTGGTACAGATACCCCATTCATTAAAAATTTTTAATAACCGTCTGGAGTTGTTTTATTTTTCTTCAGAGTAAAACTTTTTTCGTTCAGCGAACTGTGTTCTCCACAAGATTTTCAAGTATAAATGTGTGTAACTCAAAGATTGAAAGTATAGCATTCTTCAGAGTTTCTGTTCTGAATACATACATATATAATTTATATAATTCCAAACAATTCTTATGACGTCTAAAACATATTCGAAGTGATTGAGGAAAGCTGAATACACTGTGTAGAAATAAGTAGAAGAGGAGATTTTGTATTAAGTGTATATTTAATTGATTAGCAAAGCGCTTTCGACTAACGTCATCATCAGTGCTTCCTGAACATTAAATACTCTGATTGATTTGAGATGAAATATAACAAAGGTTGGAAAATGTAGAAAAATGATAGGCGAGTACTTACATAGTCTGGTAATAGGAAATGTTACAATAAAAGAAGACATGTTTATAATTATATAGATGTTTAGGTTCAACGAATAAAGCGTGTTGAAGATACCTAAGACCACATGGGAATGTAATAAATCAATGACAACTTGAAATGTCAAGTGTCAAACATCAACTTGGGAGGTGATGTTACCAACTTGAGGAAGAAAGGAAATGAATTCAGATTACTGAAAGAGTTTGAAAGGTTAGAAAAGAGAAGAAGAGTTGAGTAAGGTAATAATTAAGTGACGATTCTTTTATGAAGGGGAAAGAAATCTCTATTCCAATTAATCTGGGAGTTAAGGCAAATGTCATTTTTGGCTAATTCTTTAGAGATCTCCAGATTTTCGAACAAGTCCAGTCTCAGGTAGTTTTTATTGTTTATGTTGTGTAGAATTTTGGAATCTTTGTTAGGGCTAAAATTATGGTTGCTGAAATTCAACAACCATAATTTTAGCCCTAACAAAGATTTCAAAATTCTACACAACATAAACAATAAAAAAGTGTTTGTATCTCTTTTGTTGATGAACTTCGAGTTTCTACCAGTTTGTGTAGTTGAAATATTATTGGACAGAAAAAAAAAGATGTTATTCAATATCAAACGGCTTAATTTGGAAAATATATTTAATTGTAGAGATTCACGAAGATGGTGTAGAAAGTTGGTACTTTTTACAAGCTCTTATTTAGTTTCACTCGTACATATGTCTGTCTGTGGGTTTGTAATAAAATCTTACAAGCTTAATTTGACCTACTTCTAGTTGTCCGATTAACGTAAAATTTGGCAGGTGTTCATAATTCCGGCGACAATGCATTATGGAATTTTCGCTAGAGACAAAACACATTGGCGGCTCCAATATGGCGGACGAGTTTTGTGATTATGGTTCGATTCGATTCAAAATTGGTGTGTGGGGGTTTTTGCGGTTGCACATAATGATGTTTTTGTCAAAATTTATGAATTCAAGTGGTGGCTCCAATTTGACGACGTGTTTCGATATTATGGCCCGATTCCATTAAAAATTGTTATGTAGTTTTTTTTTTAGGATCGGAGATTATCAATTTTTGTCGAATTTAAATAAGATGACGGATTTCATGGCTGAGTAAAGAGAATCGAATGAGAATGATTTAAAAAAAAGACAAGCTAAATGCACTAAAAAGGAAACAAAATAATTTCTTTGATTGTTTGACCTAGGTTATTCTTGCGCGGCAAGATTTTGAATCTGCTACTCTCAGAATAACCTATGTCAAACAATTAAGGACATAATTTTTTTTAAATTCATTTGTATAGAAGCTTGTCTTGAATTTTTTTTTTATAATTCTTTTTTAAACAAAGTTTTCTTAAATATGATGATATTTTTTTAATCCGCTTGGAATAGAATGCTTTCATCAAGTAATTCGATATTGAAATTCCACTGGTTGTAGAGTACAACAGTAATAAAGAGAAAATAAAAGAGATAACTGATGTGAATGCAAAAACAGGCCAAAAGAGCAAACAAAAAATCATCAGATCAGACACAATGAAAACGAAATGTTTTTAGTCATTTATCACATACTTACTAGCGGGGTTACAAAAAATAATCAGAAATGAATGACTTTTGCTACAGTTAAATGATCTATCATTCCATTTCGGTAATGATTTTTGTTGATATTAAACAACAAGTATAACCTCTTGTTTTTCAATTGCAATTTTTCTGACATTCAAACTGGTTGGGAAAATTGAAGCGAATGAAATCAAATCTGGATTATGATTCAGATAATTTGATCGAAGTCTCCGAGTCTAGACTTTTAATTATAAATAATCTTCTGATGGCCAGACAAGGTTAAATATCTCGCTATTCTTATGGGGTGATATTCAATAACATTGAGTTATTAAACTGCTGGTTCTGGATTTTTTCGTTATTGAAATTGTTCGTAAAATTAATCCATCAATCATCATCAACTGTTTTCAATGATGACTAGTTTATAGTATCTACTTGATTCGAATAATAACATACAGATGAATGAGTCACGTTTTGTGGAAGTAAAGGGAGGTGAAGCAGCAGCGGAAGGAACAAAAAAAGTAGAAGATACAGTGAAGAATGAGATCATTTCTTTGAATCGTATGTTTTGTATGGTCCGATTATGTGAATTTGAGGAATGGGTAGATAATAACATAAAGCAGTCGGGAATAATAACTATCATCCCTCGACTCGTTACTTTATTTATGATGCCAAAACCCTATGTTTAAACTCAACTTTTGCCTTGGGTGCCAGATTTTATAGTGGTTTACTCCACTTACCAGAGGTAGCAACAGATGGAAATACGGAATATCCAGGGGCTGGTCTTTTGACTTAATTGAAATCTCCAAAGGTCTGTAGGCTTTAATTACAGCCCTTGGTTGCTTTTGATTGCACAGACAGTCAGACAGAACTGCCTTTATCTTAAATTAAACACTGTTCGGATTCTATAGTTGATATGCTGGCAAAGGGAAACTTTCCATTGAAGCTTTCAATGGTAACCACAATATAACAATTTTATTTAAATCTAGTAACTTGATCAATTTTCACATCTTTAAATTTATTACAAACCTCAATAACATATTGTATTCACTCAATTGGATAGGATGATTTTATCGAAACATTAACTTAGTTGATTTTCACAATTTTTGAATTTATTACCAACGCTTATGATATCTTCAATATAATAATTTTATCGAAATATTAGATTTTTGCTGTATAAGTATCGGGAGGATAATTTTTATTCTATATTCTTTTTCCGACGATTGCTGTCACTCGGTCAATTCCAGAATTGGAGCTGCCGTGAAAACTGACATACTTACGATGAAAATAATACTCCAATCTCAACCCGCAGTTAACCCCAGAGTTTCGGTGGACAACCGCGAATCAACGAGCTCATGTTAATGGGTCTCAACACACATGAACAACGAGCTAGATATTACGAACAATGCAATACCAAACTTCTATGAATTACTCTATACTCTCAATACCTGTAACAGCCGAAAGAGTAAATTTACAGTAATTATTATAGAATCAATAAAATACCTCACGACATAAATCAATGCGAAATAATAAATAATGCATAACTTGATTTATCGCGAAAGTCACGGGACTGGGATATTTTACACTTGTGAGATTAAAGTATTACCACAGATGAATCGTACTTTTAATGCAATATTTACAATGCATGAGATGAAAACAATTAGGCGTTTCGCCAACCTGATGAACTCAAACCGTTATCAAACACAGTAGGGGGAAATATACACAACAGGGCAATGGGTTATAAAGGTGTCTTAATGACACAATCAATAGATTATGAAAGGTTTATACATAATGTTTCACACTACTTGAACAAAGCTTTTGCATGAATGCTTATGGTTTACGGAAAACTATCTTCTTTGACGGTCGCGACTCGAAGAACGATTTCAATCACTTGTTCTGGAGAATACACAAAAACGAAAGCCAAAAGGACTCGCTCCCGGACGGAAAGTAAAAGAGCTTGTGCTCGACACGGAAGTAAAGAGAGTGATCCTAATTAAATCTGGACCAAAAAGCAGCTTATCTTTTTGTCCCCTTATGAAAGAGCATACTACGTTTTTACTAATATGAATCTACCTTTTCCCACCCTCATAGTAAAAACAGTCAGAAAAGTATTTTGGTCTTTTTGTACAGTGCAAAAATGCATTAGATATTTCTTGTGCTCGGTTTTGTGATGGTTCCAACACATGTGAGAATGCTCACAATTTCAATCAAGATGATTTTTTATTCTCATGACAGGTACTGAACATAATTATATCATAAACATTTTAGATAAGCACTGAAGATGGCCGTAGGCCGAAAGCGCTAGCTTGAATATACAAAATTTTAATAGAAATACAGAGTTTTAATTTTCGATTTGGAATAGTCGTGTACCCAGCAATAGTGCATTTTTTTTGAAAGTCATTGACCAAAAAAGTTTTTTTATGTAAAAAAAACGTGGGGTGCTCTTCACTCACTTTTCATAATGATATTAAGCACCTCACGCTTTTTTACCTAGAACAACATTTTTTGGACAATGACTTTATTTTTATCATTTTCAACTTTTTAGTCCTCATTGCCATATATACGTGTTTCTTTAGTTTTTTTCAAAAAATTTTTTTTATTTATATCAATAAACCATTATTATTTTATAGGTAGTTTCCTATCCAGATTTTTTCAAATTTCACATTTCAAAAAGTAATGATGAAAATGCACAATATTGAAGACGACAATAAAGCATTTTGGCAGAATTATCTATTATAAAGATACATTGTGAGTTTCTTCATATAAAACAAAGACTCATCAACTACACTGGCTGCAGCGAGTATCCTTCACACAACTGAAATGGCGGGTCACTGTTTTTGGATATATAATAGCGCTTGTTCAACATACGTCCGAGTATTCAGCTTGAGCCTGCCATAGAAAAATGGGCAGAAAAATAAAAAAAATTTTGTTTTGACTACATTTCAACGTATAGAAGACCTTCAAGATGATGGTAACTTCAATGAAATAAGTATTCCGTATGGAGTTTTTCAGGTATTCTTGACCGCTTGGTATGAATAGATACTATTACTGTAAGATGCAAAACAATATACAGTTTTTTACACTCCTCCTCAACGTGTTGAGCAAATTCTGGTAAGAGTCTCAAACGAAATGAAGAAGTGGTGATCAAATAAAAAAATATATACAGTGTCCGTCATAAAGTTGGCTACATATGGGAAAAAATGTGTTAATGAAATTTCTGAAAAACTCTAAAGGCGGTTCGTTTTTGCATGTCTGACAACTAGAAAATCCGTTGCGACTTATATCACGTGACCTCAGAGTTGGCAGGAATTTGAAAAAAAGTTGTCTGTGGTGCCGAAAAATGGGTCAAATTGACAAGATATCGAACATTTTTATCGAGAAATTGAGAGAAATTGAGAAATTATTGAGAAAAACCTAACCTAAATCACATGAGTTTGGGTCGAAACTAATCAAATATTTGTGGAATAGACATTTTGCGGGAGATTCTTCATGAAAACACGATTAAGTCTTGTTTATAGGTGTAGTCATGCCCTGTATATTGATGCACATGAGCTCATTCAACATTCTCAACCCATAATATTTGTAATTAAAACTCAATTACACATTATTTATCCTAATTGAATTTAGTATTGTTTAGGTGGATGTGGAAAAATAAAAAAAAAGTCGCTAAACAAGCAATGTACAAATTTTCAATATTCTACGTGACCACCTCCGCGCTCCATACATAGAATTGTTCTGGAAAACATTTCGCAGCGAACATTTTTCAACATAGTTCTCTCGATCAGTGCTGCGCAATTCCTTATAATTTTTTTTCAAATGTTCTACATTTCGAAATTAGCGTTGTTTATAAACATCGCTTTTCAGGTGACCCCATAAAAAGAAATCACACGGCGTTAGGTCTGAGACCTAGCAGGCCAAGGATTACCTGAATATCTACCTATCCACTGCTTACCAAACTCATTGTTCAACCACTCCCGCTCTTCATTCGTAGAATGAATAGAAGCCCCATTTTGTTGAAAGAATAAACGAATCCGCTCTTGTAATGGTAGGTTGTCGATAAATGTAGATATCTCGGTCCGTAAAGAGTTCAAATACCGTTCGCCATTTAAATTGTGTCTAAAAAAAAGAAAGGACCTAATACGCTCATTTAGAATTCCACACCATATTGGCCCTTGGCTTCAACAATAAAATTAGGTTTATGATCTGCCCACCATCTACAATTTTGACACCATTTGATGTAAAAGTTGATTCGTCAGAAAATAGCACATTTTTTGAGAAATCACGATTGTCTTCTAACATTCCCTGGAACCATGCACAAAAATAAAAGCGTCATAATCCCTGTCCCGCAGTACTTGCACAAATTTTGGTTTGTATGGGTGAAAGTGATTTTGCTTTAAAATTCGTCTGACAGAGGTTTGAGATATTTCTGCCTTTTCTTGGTGTCTCAGTGACGGTCAGTAAAACATTATTTTCATTATTTACAACAGGCTTAACACTTTTATATTTGTTATCAACCGAACCAGTTTCCTTAAATTTTTGCAATATCTTTGCCACCGTAGTAAAATGCAAATTTGGGTCTGGATGCCTTCCATTGAAAATTTCAGCTACTTCTCTTGTGCTATGATAATTTTCGACATTTAGCAATACTATTTAAATTTTTTTTTGTATACTCAGTTTTGGGGCTATTTCTATTGATAGAATAAAAAACACAAAAACTTATAAAGAACGATAACTCCAAAAATATTGAAGTAAAATACTAACCAATATTAAATTTAGCAAGGATAAGTAATGTATTATTAAGATTTAATTACAGATATTGGTTGTTTAAATTTTATTTAGAGGTTGAGAATATTGAATTAGCTCATGTGCATCAATATACACCTAGTACGCAAAATGTCTATTCCACAAATATTTGATTAGTTTTGACCCAAATTAATGAGATTTAGGTTATTGAAGCTGTTTCCAGATAAAACTAGAATGTATAATGTTTCTTAGTGAGGGTAGAGGAATAAAATGGTATTATTGTTTTTTTTTATATGGTTCAAAATTGGTACATGAGGTTCTTGTTGGATTCCAAACACATTTTCTCAATAAATTTTTTCGATATCTTGTCAATTTGACCCATTTTTCGGTACCACAGACAACTTTTTTAACATTCCCGCCAAATCTGAGATCACGTGATATAAGTCGCAACGGATATATTAGTTGTCAGACATGCAGAAACGAACAGCCATTAGTGTTTTTCAGAAATTTCAATAACAATTTTTTTCCCATATATAGCCAACTTTATGACGGACACTGTATATTGGGGAAAATGGCATAATCATTGAACCTGCTAACAGCATCTACAAACATCGGTGTGAGACATAAGGAAAACCTAAAACGTCAATTCCTCAGTTCAAGTGTTATAAATAAAACAATAAATTTTGTAATTTAGAGGGTCATTAAAAAAACTTGAACAAAAATTTTTTTGTACGCTTCTCGAAAATGCTTCAAGGGCTTTAAACAACAAGGGCTTTTTTGCGACCAATGCTTCTGTTCCCGTAAAATATTTTTCATAGATTGGACAAACATGCCCCAGTGACACCATTTCATACAACACCTTCGTGTATACGCCTATGTGTGCGATGTTAATCTCGATAGCACGTAAATAATTCCTGTAAAAGCGCCGCTAAGCTTCGCTCCGATCCGATCCCGAGAGACATAATTTGATTTCACGGTACAACGTCGGAATGTCAGGGGCTTGTATAATGATGAATCTTATCTCAAAACACGAATGCGAACTGTTAACCCGACTTTTGAACGTTTTCGGGGTTCTTTTGTGTTATTTTTTCATGCTACCGTTGTTTGTGATTCCAGGAATCACAATATAGCCGGAATAACGACTTTTCCGTATCGGTTCAATATCAATTTCGGGTGTGCCATTCAAATTCAATGGTGTGGCGCTCGGATTGGAAATAATAGGTGGTTAGTGTACAGGGTGGGTTCACAAATTTTGGGATCATTATACTGATTGGCAATCCTGACATGTAATTTTGTATTGCGGGTTAGTATATACCGGGTGTCCACGGAAGGTTGCTCACCCCTATAACTTTTTTGTTTTCGGAGATAATGGAATGAAATTTGGAGGATCTGTTCAATGCCTAAAAATGCATTTTTCGACAAGTAACTCAACTTCATGCAAATTCCGGATTCACCGGAAGTGACATAAACTTTCGATTTTTAAATGGGACACCTGGTATATTTTCGGTTTTTTTGTCTCCATATGACATTTAGAATACAACCTTGTATCATTTGTTACTGTTTGTGAACGGTTTTTTATTTTATTTTTTCGAAATAAATTTTTATTCTAGAGGGCTATGGATACGTTCAAATAACTAATTTCAGTCCTAAAATGTTTGTAAAAATACAACTTTAGTGTTTTCGATCAAAATATTCCAGCTATGTGACGTTTGATTTTAAAATTTTTATTACAATTTTTTTTCAAATGGCAACATGGTGGCTCGTCGAGTTAGAAAAAAAGGAGCATTTTAATACGAATTTCCTTTATTAGGTTGTGAGAAAACTTTCGATAAAAAACTGAAAATATAACGTTAGAACTTTCGTTAAATGAAGAATCTTATTGAGATTAAAATAAGATTTAAAATCTCGAGTAGCCTGTGACCAACACAACTGAAACAAAATCATTAAATTGTTGCGGTAAAAACTGACGTATCGACATATTATTTTACATCTCTTCTACAAAGTCAATTAGGTAGTTATTGTGTACCTCATTGTTTGAAAATCATGGAAAATAACAATATTCCTACATGAACTGAAAAAGTTGATATGTTATTAGTTTTTGGAGAGTGTAGGCAAAATTCAACCAATGCTGCACGTCCCTACGCACAGAGATATCCTGATCGGCGTCACCCGACCCGTCACTATTTTCCAAAACTGGTTGAAAAAATGCGAAATGAGCCTGATAATGATGGGAACGATTCGTTTGTTGTGAGTGAAGCAAAAGAAATAGATGTGATGGCATACGTTCAAGTAAATATTGATACGTCAGATCGCAAGAGAATGTGACATTTCGAAGTCTTCTGCAGCTAACATTTTGAAGAAACATAAATATCATTCATTTAAATATCAACTACACCAGCACCTGTACCAAAACGAGCAAGGAGACTTGAGTATTGCAATTGATTCTTTGGAAAATATTTGGAGGATGATACATTTCCATATAAAATTCTGTATACTGACGAAAGCCGTACATAATAACTACCTAATTTTTGTAGAAGAGATGTAAAATAATATGTCGACACGTCAATTTTTACCGCAACAATTTCATGATTTTTTTTCAGTTGTGTTGGTCACAGGCTACTCGATGATTTTAACTCTTATTTTAATCTCAATAAGATTCTTCATTTAACGAAAGTTCTAACGTTATATTTTCAGTTTTTTATCGAAAGTTTCCTACAACCTAATAAAGTGGGGTATCAAATTAATCGTAATAAAATGCTCTTTTTTCTAACCCGACGAGCCACCATGTTGCCATTTGAGAAAAATAGTAATAAAAATTTTAAAATCAAACGTCACATAGCTGAAACATTTTGATCGAAAACAGTAAAGCTGTATTTTTACAAACATTTTAGGACTGAAATAAGTTATTTGAACGTATCCATAGCCCTCTAGAATAAAAAATTATTTCGAGAAAAAAATGAAAAAAACGAATACAAACCGTAACTAATGATACATGGTTGTATTCTGAATGTCATACGGAGACAAAAAAACTGAAAATATACCAGGTGTCCCATTTAAAGATCGAAAGTTTATGTCCCTTCTGGTGAATCCGGAATTTGCATGATGTTGAGTTACTTGCCAAAAAATGCAGTTTTATGCATTTAATAGATCTTCCAAATTTCATTCCATTATCTCCGAAAACAAAAAAGTTATAAGGGCGAGCCACCTTCCGTGGACATTCGGTATAGGTAAATCTTATCGTTATTAAATAATACTCTTCTTCACACTTTTACTATGTTCAGAAATGTAATCAATGAGTTTTTTGAATTTTTCGGCTTCGCTTGGGGGAAAATGATATACTACATCGCATCTTTCCGATGTGAGTTTTGCCAACACACTGTTTTTATCAGTTTCGGTGGTTTGGTGAATTAACGTCTTTTTCACCGATTTTGTCATTGGGTGATCGATTGTGGCTTTGTGTTTTCAATTTATCCACGCTTTTGTTGCGATCCGCACCTCCATCGCTGGATTCTTCCATTGGGGGGTCATTTATGGAACTTTTCCAGCAATTCAGCTATGGTTGTTTGTGACCTTTCAGTTTTTATAAGCGAAATTGTTTTCACTTTCGTGGGTTTTGAAATCCTAACCTCACTTTTTCATTCTGGCGATGCAATAGGGTCGAATTTTCCATACCCAGCGTTATTAAGGTCACAATCGCCTACAGTGTTCCAATGCCCAGATATCGTGTTAGAGACACTAATTTCACTCTTTTCAACCGACGAAACCAAAAAGGAGGAGGTTCTCTAGTCGACGCGTATATTTATTTTTTTTTTATCATTTTTTTAAAGTATGATCACGCATAACTTTCTACTGAGACGTCCGATTCCGATCATTCTTCCCTCAGTGGATAGGGTGTACTTCGAAGTTGGTCCCATTTGAATTTCAGAAATAAAATCCAGCCCTATGGGTAGCAAAATGAAGGATATTGTACACTCACCCTCTGATTTCTGGTCTGTTAACCGATTCTATCAGGCATAACTTTGTACTGGGATCTTCGATTTGGATGATTCTTTTTTAGCCATATAAAATTGAAATATAATAACTTTTTAACAAAAAATTTAACCGACGAAATACGGAACTGAAAAGTAAAAAATAAAATAAACCTTCTTAGTCTCAATAACTAAGCTCCTAAATTAATGTAAGTAACTAATTTTGAGTCGTATAGTAAAGGTCCAAGAATACTTGTGCCACTCCTGATTTCACTTCAATAATTTGAATTCAATTTTCTAAATATGAAAACAACAAAGCACGGGCTGTGTCATCAAACTCAAGAAAATGTAGCAGGGCTAACAGAGTTTTGTGGTTTATCATATCAAACGCTATTGAATAATCTAACACAATCAAAATAGAGGTCCATTCTAGATCTTTAGTCACGAAATTTCATTTTATGGTGGGGTTAATAATCTTTGAATCATTTCAGCAAAGGCCATTTCTTTGTTAGTGATTACTGTGTTACTCATATTTTCTAGAGTTAAAAAATTTCGAATCATTTGATAAAGACATTAAATCTTTATCAATGAAAAAAAAATACTTTTATGTTTTTAGAAATTACTAAAGTGAACTCACTTCTTGGCATTCTTTGTAAATAAAAATCAGATATGCCACATGATTTCTATGATGCAAAAACTATTCGCATTTTAATGGTTACACTGTATGTAGATTAGATTCTGGAATGCTCGTTGAGCTGTGCGAATAATTTCATGTGGTGGGCGCCATTAATGTATTTGCAGAAGCGGATCATTTGGAACAACATATAATAGGAAATGAAGAAACAACGCAAATCAACCATACTCGTAGTGCTCAGATCCTCATAGGAGGAAATAATTCGTACTGGGATTTCATGGAAATTTGAAAAACAAACATTTTTGTAGTACATTTTTCGTTAGATTTAGATAGTGCAACGCAGAACGTTCCTCTGCCATTCTAACTGAGAAAAATCCAGAAGAAAATTCGGACGTTATATAATAGTCTTAAAAAATATGTTTTTCATCAAACTGAGAAGAAACTGAAACATGAATATTCTCGTAAAACATGAAATGTTGCAAATAATTACAGATTTTTTTAATTTTTCCCACAAGCTTGACAGAAAAATGCAAATTGAACTAAATAATACCATATTCACAGTAAATTTTACCCATTCTCTTCTCCTTCCTTCTGTGGAAGAAGGATATTAATTTATCCAGAATTAGAAGCACTAAAACTTAAAAAATCAGTTTTTTAAATTTTGTGTGCTTCTCAAATATTCTTTGATATTTACTCGAATTGTAGGTGATATTCTAAAAATTTTAAACCTACCGTCCACGAATAATTCCCCGTTCAGTTATTCCTAATTTTGTCCAGTATCCAGGAACTCGGACCTACATCTTAGCGGTCTCCTCGAAGAACTGCACATCTCTCGCTATATCTCGTGCTCATTGATATAGTGCATGCTAGCAATAATATGCTATTACGCTCCAACCGGAGTTGGTATGGGCATATTATTCCCAAATTGTAATTTTCACAAAAGTACTATTGATATTCCTTATATTTCATTGTCTGTTGAAAGATAGTTTCGGCATATGACGTGTCGAGAGTAAACGAGAGAGGGTACTTTCGCGTCTCGACGAGATATATCGCTTGTTCCCGCGAACATAATTTCAAAATATATTTGAGAATAACCATTGAATTCTTCAATAATTTTCATAACGAAATGCAGTGATATCCGTCATTCCAAAGTACTTCTAGAAAATTGTTTGTACGTTGAATGGGGTTTGCTGGACAATGATATTGCATACAATAGATTTATTTTCCTGGAGTTCTCGCCTAATACAGGTAGGTACCTCACATTCCGGAGAGCACAACAAAAGCCTGATACTACAAAAATACGTGAATCGTTCTTTGTACCTAAACAAACGTGTATTCTACTATTTTTGTCGGAAACGGTTCATAACAATAAACCCTTGGCGCCAGACTGTCGAGAGTAAACACCTGATAGATATATTTTGTTGGTGTAACTGTGGATAGAATTCTAAAGGGAAATAACTTTTACTGAAGGAAGAATTTTGGAGAAAATGAAATAATGAAGACTTGGGTCTGAGGATACAGTGGCAAAAAGACTGATTGATTCATTAGATTACTAACTTTTCGTATTCTTAACCTACCTGTCCATGAAAAAAGCTGAAAATGAGATGATACACTCTATATAATTGATTGTCAGTCTCGATTTACTGAATGATTTTCTTGATACTAAAATTGTTTGTTAAACGCTGTAACTTATTCGACAAACCAACCACCAAATAGAGGAAGTCGGTGTCCTCACACATTATTTGCCTCTGATGATCACTTCGTAAGTAGAATAAGAAGTAAGGAACCCAAGTTCAAAATATCCTTGCAAATGTACATAAGATCTTTGCTATCGCCGAAAGTTGGTTACTTGATGGAGTATTTAATTCTGAACTTTTCCCGGATAATTATCTCACCTATCGTAAAGACCGTTCGACTGTAATTCGAGATAGTGGAATAATCGTTACCACTCAGAACTTGTAGACATAACCTGTCCTGCTGAAAAAATTGACTGTCTATGTGTGAAAATATCGGACTATATTGATTTGTTTGAAAATATGAACAGAATGTTCATAAAATCAATTGAGAATGTTTCCCATTTCAACATCGTACTATAATAATCAATTTTTCCACTTGGCGTTATTGTATATACCTCCAAATTCAACGAGTGTAGACTATGATGATTTCTTAGAGCTTCTGGAAAACTTCGAAAACATCGATAGGACCATCATCATAGACGATTTCAATATACCTGAGCTCCAAGAGTTCAAATATTTTTTCTCGGCTCAACAACTTCCTTCAATACTGTGATTCAGTGCAAATAAACAGAGTGAAGAATCGGAACAACACTTCTCGATTTCACCATCGGAATCTGCTCTTTCAATTGAAATATCTAAACAGACTGATAACAAACAAAATTTTATTTCATACGTTAATCGCTACGACTTTCATCGTATTAACGCGGAAAAATTGTCACACCTGCTAAGGGAAATTGATTGGATGCAAACAATAGTACGCCAGTCAAAATAGACCGCCAATTCATAATAATTACAAACATTTCTTTAACACTGCTGGATGCTGAGGCATCCAGTAAAGACTAAATATAAAAATTTGCACACTCATCCGATGACCGGAAATTACTCAAATTAGCATAAAACGTTAATTTGCAATATCTCCTTGGACAAAATTGAAAACATTGTGCAAATTGCAGGTATATTCCCTAACTCCTTTTCTACATCTCTTGTAAAATTTGCACTCGCAATTTTCATCCGGAAATACGAATAATCGTTGATTACGTTGCGATTAACGCTAATTCTGGTTTCAAAATTGCGAACATTGTGCAAATTTGTGGTGAAATCGTGATTCCGTCACCCCTAAAATGCTTTAAATTTGCAAACTTTTCATGTGTACGGAACATAAAAAAATTAGGGATAACGCTAAAAACAGTGTCAGGGGCAACGTTTTAGGGGTCATGAAATTGCAAACAATATTTTCGTGCTTTGCAAACTTAGGTGGCATTATTTTAAGTCGCCAATTGAGTTTGCACCATTTTCAGTATCGCGGAAGATGGCGGAAATGAACATTATTGTTAGAAGCAATTTTCGCAAATTCCACAAAATTCCAAACTTTCTGCATTTTTTTCTCAAAGTTCTGCTATGGCAAACAAGTCTACGTATAAATTTGCAACCCTATGAAATGTGGGGAAAACAGGGCAATAGAATATTATCAATTGAGACGATTTTCGCGGATGACACAAAATTCCAAATTTTGTGCCAATTGTTTCTCAAAGTTTTGGAATGGCAAACAAGCCTACCTATAAATTTGCAACCCTATAAACCTTCGGGAAATCAGTGCAATGGAATATTGTCAATTGAGTCGATTTCCGCGGATGACACAAAATTCCAAACTTTGTGCATTTTTTTCTCAAAGTTCTGGAGAGGCGAACAAGATGACGTATGAATTTGAAAACCCATAAAACGTCGGCAAAGCAGGCAATGGAATATTATCAATTGAGGCGATTTTCGCGAAATGTTAATCTTTTTGCAATTTTCGCTCAATAAGTGAACCCGATCTAGTGGAATCGGCTTTCATTATCAGAGGATAATTATTCAAGGACCAAATTACCGAAGCCGGTAATTTTTTCGTCCTTTTGAGCGAATTGTCAAGTTATATCGTCATTTTCATGATACCCTATAGTGAAATTAGCCGATTCCACCGAATGGTTATATCAGATGATAACACTGTATAGTTCCAACACATAGTTTAACTTGATAATTTCCAATAAAACAATAGGGTTTACATTAGAGAATAACTGTACTTCGAATTATTTTACATTTTACGAGATTTATTCCATAAATATCTGAAAAACAGATAATAGGCGAGATCACAAACTCACAAATTTGCTTCGTATGTGTTTGAAGTTGAAATATAGTGATAAAATATTATGTATGAATAGTTTTTCCTAGAGAAATATTATATTGCCCGTCTTTCCCGACATTTTATAGGGTTGCAAATCCATACGTAGACTTGTCTGCCATAGCAGTACTTTAAGAAAAAATTGCACAGCGTTTGGAATTTTGTGGCATTTGCGAATATTGTTTCTAACAATAATGTTCATTTCCGCCATCTTCCGGGATACTGAAAAAGGTGCAAACTCAATTGGCGACTTAAAATTATGCCACCAAAGTTTGCAAAGCTCGAAAACATTGTTTGCAATTTCGTGACCCCTAAAACATTGCCCCTGAGACTGTTTTTAGCGTTATCCATAATTTTTTGATGTTCCATACACATGACACGTTTGCAAATTTAAAGCATTTTAGGGGTGACGGAACCATGATTTTACCACAAATTTGCACAATATTTGCAATTTTGTAACCTGGACTAGCCCTAATTACAACGTAATCAAGGATTATTCGTATTTCCGGTTGAAAATTGCGTGTGCAAATTCTACAAGGGATGTAGAAAAGAAGTTAGGGAATTTGCACAATGTTTGCAATTATTTAAACTCGAAATTTTAATAATGAGAATATTTCCCCATCCCAGTTCTCTTGAATCCTAGTCAATTTCTCATTTTAAATAAAATAACTGAGGAACAAATATTTGTTGTTGCAAAAAAACCTAAGAACACGTTGATATGTGGGCCTGATGCACGAAAAAAAAAGATTTGTTGATTCAACCAAATTTATTTGGTCACTCTTATTGGCTTGATCCGACTAAATGAAATTCATCCCAAAACACAGGTGTATTCGATTGATGGAATCATTATATTACGGTGACAAAATTGATTTCTCAATGCAATGCTATTTTTTCTTTGATTTGAATATATGTTCATCTATTGAAACAATCTCCAACTCATATTGAATGAAAATTTGTTTCAACACAAATATAATATTTATTTGAATCGAACAACGGAAATAGATTGATTCAAATAGGAGAATATTATATTGGTTGAATTATATGCGTTCGCACAACTGACCCACAAATAAGATATTTGATTCATGCAAATTAGTTTCAGTTGATTGAAACTTTAAATTTCATCCTACACCAAGAAATAATTTTACTCATTATGAGATTATATTTTGCCGTGCATATACGACACTTTTAGTTGTTAGATTCAAATAAATTTTATTAGAATCAACAATTTGTTTTTGTCTCTCTGGCATTTCAGCTAAAATTGTCTAAGAATTCGTTGAATTGCTGTCTCGTCCATTAGCCATCATATTCAACTTGGTCTTGGAAACATATAATGTTTCTGCACTCGGGAAGGTGTCCCGTGTTCGTCCGGTAATCAAGTAATTAATATAATAAATGTAAAAGTAGGACTTTCACACGAAAATCAACCCCTATTTTATTCGACTATCACTTGAATACCTCTTATTTGTCGCAAGTTACTCAATTCCAAGACTCAGTAGTCTTTGATCAGAAATTAACTTCTTCCGATCATATAGAGAATATTATAAGTGAAGCTATGAAGTCGTTGGGATTCTTGTAGGGAATTCAAATCATTTGATGCTTTGCGATGTATCTACGTTTCCTTAGTTAAGAGCAAATTGAATTATCGCAGCATAGTGTGGAAACCCTGCCATTCGAAATATGACATGTTTCTTATAAACATGGCATTTATCCTCAAATACACTGTGGCTATGACTTATTACTGAATGAATTTAATTTGGTCTCTTTTAGAAAATAACGTGAGATATTCGATCTGACTTTTATATATAAAATTATTCATAATCATATTGACTCGTCCTCCTTACTATCTCTGATTGATTTCAATGTACTCTATCGAGATCTAATATAATATTTCGCATAGCTGTACCAAACTCTCAACATCATTTTCATTGTTCCCTCACAACCACGTGTCGCTGTTAACTAGCAGTATATCGATATTTTTTTTCTATCTTTATCTGAATTTAAATTTAATTTCTCTAGTGTCTTGCAGAATTAGTCATGTAATGTCAGGGTCATTTATTCATATTACCCTAATTATATTATATGTTGCAATATAACAATTAACAATTGTTTTATAATAATATACACCTATGAATGCGCCTGCTGGATGTATTATTGCTGGATGTATTATTGAATAAATAAATAAATAAATATTCCCATTTTTTTTTATTTGTTAACATTTCCCTTATATTTCATATTAATTTGCTGAATTTCCAATCATAATTGTATTATTCATTTTGTGGAATATGTGTCTGCGAAAAGGATTGCTATTGGCGGAGCCAGCAGTGATTTAGGGCTGCAACACCATAATGATCGTCTTTAATACAGATAAAAACAACATGTGAATTTTGTGTTTTTTCAGCATGCTTACTTATACACCGATTGCCTCAGGAAATCTTTTGTGAACCTGAAATATAAATCATCGTCAAAGACGAATATTAAAAAAGGTATCTTACCTACGATAGGAACTGGAATATCTACTATCACGAAGTAAACAAAGCCTTTACACTTATAATAATAATAATAATAATAATAAAACGGTATTCATCATTTCAGTTAAAAATAAAAGAAAGGTACAGAGTGGCAGGGAATAATACACAGAGTTAAAAATGATGAAGGGCGAAGTGTCAGCAAGAACTGTTTTTCAACTTAACCATGAAGAGAAAAAATAAAATAAAAACATTCGAAATAAAAACAAAACAAAAAAATATAATAAAAATAAAATAAATACTCTAAATTTTTATATAATATTGAAATGAAGATAGATCAATGAGTTACCTAATTGAACAACAATGGAAAAAACATTATAGTAAATTCAACAAGAACATCCAAAATTGGGTAGCAGTCATCAACGTCTTAAAGAGAACTGAGTATCTCTTAGTAAAAGTTTCAGCCTTTTTTTGAAATTGGATAGCGTGTAAGACCTAAAATCATTGGGTAGCTGATTGTACAATTTGGCGGCATTATATGAATAACTTCTGGTAAAGATTGCAGAGGAGTGAGGGGGGATAACAAGTAAGTGTCTATTGCGTGTTCTGAGGTTGTTTATAGACGAAAACATGTTTAGCCTTTCGAACAAATATTTTGGAGCTTTGGCTTCAAGTATTTTGTGTGTGAATGAGACTATGTGAAGAGTCCGAAGATCGTCCAACCTCAGCCAGCCCGAGTCTTCCAGTTCAGAACTAGTATGCGATCTATGAGAAAACAAAATGAGAGAGCCGAAAACGAAACCCAGCTAAAACATGACATTAAACAACAAAATAGAACAATAAAACTGAAAAATATAACAAATATGATGCCATTCACAATAATTTTGTGGTTATGTTACCAAAGTGGGATTCTGCAGCATATGAACCTTCTATATTTCTCCACAAGAAAACAGTGAACAAGGTGGACGAACAAAATCACATATTTGATAAAAAATATGTATTTCTCTTGACGCATGCACGTTCTATTATTTTGCTCCTGATCTTGAAAATAGATGTTTAATTGTTTGGTTTCACACTTATAAATAAATACATATGTGGGTCTTATAGCTGCTTTGTAGACTCATTTTTTTACTCTTCATGCTAGAGAATCTGTGACAGGTGTTGTGTCTTGGTTGTATTCTTTGGTCGATCTCCTTTTTTCTTACATTTATATTGTTTCAGATATTTTAAATGATCACCTCCTTCGAATATCGAATTCCTTATGTCGATATCTTCGGTAATATCCACATTTTCTCTCTGGTAGTGGTAATTGTAGATGGTGATGGAGATGTACCACGACTTGATTGGGTCTGACGTACCCCTCGGTTTTCTGCTAAAGCAGAACCTAGGGCCAAAATTCCCCGAGGAATTTAAGAATTTTGTGGTATTTCTCCTGCTGCTTGTGCGATCCCAGGTTCCTTAATCTTGTTGAATGTTCAACATCGCTGTTTATCAGAATGTGGAAAAATATTTTAATTCAGAGAATCTGCATGTGCTGTTCTCTCCTAAACATAACTTCCTGAGCTACTCTCTGAGTTTACAACGCCCCGACAGATATTCCGTGATTGACTTAAGACTCATTTTTTTCATGCTGATTTATGCTTTGAATTTTCCTCGATTGAAGTTGCCAAAGAAATCTTTTGCCTGGAAGTCTCTGCCATCGTGTTGATCTCAATGCTTGTTTCTCTTAATTTATGGCCCTAGCAGTGGCGTTGATACCTTTCTCTAATTCGTATCCAATTCGTTATTTAATGAAAGCACTCCCTTACCATCTTGAGGAAGCTTAATGCTTTGGCGGAAGCTTGGCTCTTGGACATAACTCCAATGTTCCTGTTCCCGTAGTTCCTGTCAAGGTCTTATCTTTGGATAGCATGTATTTCCGCTTGAAATATCCGTTGAGATTTGTGCTTGGTATTTGGTGCGATGCCCAAAGTGCCTACTCCAGTTTCCCGTTTGTGTACCATTTAACTTTCAGTGTGTCGTTGGATTATATGCTCCACTTTCTTACTTACCTGTATTGCATTTTTCTTAAAGTAAATTCTTTGGCGATTTCATCTGTTGGTAGATCTCCAGCAGGGGGTGAATTATTTTGGATCCCAAGTTGCCAAAGAAATCTTTTGCCTGGAAGTCTCTGCCATCGTGTTGATCTCAATGCTTGTTTTTCTAAATTTCTGGTCCTAGCAGTGGCGTTGATACCTTTTTCCAGTTCGTATCCAATTTGTAATTTTATGAAAGCACTCCCATAGCATCTTGAGGAAGCTTAACGCTTTGGCGGAAGCTTGGCTTTTGGACATAGCTCCAATGTTCCTGTAGTTCCTGTCGAGGTTAAACTGGTCTTATCTTTGGATAGCTTCTATTTCCGTTCGAAAGATCCGTTGAGGATTGTGCTTGGTATTTGGTGCGATGCCCAAAGTGCCTACTCCAGTTTCCCGTTTGTGTACCATTTTACTTTCAGTATGTCGATATATTATAGATAGATAGATCTTTATTAGATAGATCTTTATTTGACTACGTTATGTTAAAAAACATTTGTAGCAAGTCAATAAATACAGAAAATAATAATGTACGAATTCACAATTAAAATACAATAACAATAAAAATAAAATAATGCGTGTACACATATGTAGACATTACGATATACCATACACATAGTATGGTGTTAAGATAATTGGATCAAATCACATCCCAGGAGGGTCAGCCATGTACTCAGCGATAGTGTAGTAACACTTTTTCTGCAGTATCACTTTGATAGAGTTTTTAAACGTAGCTTGGTTTTCGTTTTTTAGTGTGGTAGGAAGTATATTGTAAAGATCAACATTTATTGAGTTTTTGAGAGACTTATTGTTTTAAATCTTTGATACCTGATCAGATTCGCGTTGCGTGTATTATAGTCATGGTACTTTGAGTTAGTCAGGAGTTTTTTTTTATTTTCATGAATCTCGAGCAAAGTCGGATAAATGAACAGAGTTTGTAGAGGCATAATACTGAGTTGGCACAATAATGACCGACAAGAATCCCTATAACCCGCTCCACAGATTATTCTATTGGATTGCTTTTGAATTTTAAACACTTTTTCAGAGTGAGAGGAATTTCCCCAAAGGGTCAATCCATAGCTGATATATGATTGGATAAGAGCAAAGTACGCAGAAAGAAGGGTATTTTTATCAACAAACGATTTCAGTTTTCTCAGAAGAAAATTGTGAGTACTCAATTTGGAACAGGTATTTTCGATGTGTGGTTCCCAGCATAAACTATCGTCAATAGTTAATCCGAAAAGTTTAGCATGGTCACCTACTGTTTCTTCATTGTTTGTCGAAAAAATTATATGTTTTGTCTTATCTTTGTTTAATTTTAATAAGTTTTGGGTAAACCTTTCCTGGGCGAGGTTATCAGCTGATTTCATCGAATTTGACAGCGACTCATAACTGTTTTCAGAGCTTATAAGAGAGCTATCATCAGCAAAAGCAATACCTAAATGAGGCAACATATGACAAAAAAATCATTGGTATAAATTATGAATAGAAGTGGCCCCAGAACCGAGCCTTGGGGTACGCCTGTTTCAACCAGATTAAGCTGGGAAGTTGTTTCATTGATAGTAACACATTGACTCCTATTCTGGAGATGAGACTCAATTAGTTTTAAAGATACTCCTCGTACTCCATATTGAGAGAGCTTATTCACCAGGATATTGTGAGAGACACAGTCGAAAGCCTTGCTCAGGTCACATAATGTTACACCTGTTGGTTTACCCTGTTCAAAGCCCTCGACTATCTCTCTCACAACCCTTGCTATTGCATGAGTAGTAGATCGTTGTTGACGGAATCCAAATTGATTATTGCTTAATAGTTTCTCAAAATATTTGTTCAACCTTTGCTTTAATATGATTTCAAAGATCTTACCAATGTAGGGTACAATAATAATTGGCCTATAGTTCTCAGGGTTTTCTCTATCGCCCTTTTTAAAAATAGGTATAACTTTGGTGAGTTTCAGCTCGTCAGGAAAAATACCATCCACAATACATGTATTGAATAAATCAGTGAGAGGATCAATTAATAAAAAGGAATTTTCCTTGATTATTTTGCTGTTAGGTGCATACATGTCAAAGCAGTAGGTATTCTTCAACTGGTGAATAGCACTTTCTACCTCATGAGGGAATATAGGTTCAAAGAAGAATGAGCCTGTCATTTTGGGCTTCAACGAATATGCTCCACTTCCATTACTAAGCTGTGTATTGCATTTTTCTTGAGGTACATTTTCTGGCGATTTCATCTGTTGGTAGATCTCCAGTAGGGGGTGAATTATTTTGGATCCCATTTCTGGATTACTCCAATTTTCCGCATTCTGATGCATAATTCACTTTCACAAAATTGGACGTCAGTCTCCAATGTTGATTTGTTAGTTTACATTTCTCTAAGAATATTTTTGGGACCGGATTTGTGATAGTGATCTGTATTATGATGATTTCGTACGCCTCTGGGCCCACCAACACCGCACCGACCCGGTCTAGCATCGGATTATCACGGCACGCTGTCAATCCGAGTTGCGGTCGGCTCCGACACAAAGAGCGAAACGTTGGAATGCGATTAAACAAATGACAAATGCATCTCGCACCAGAATAAAAGAATCCCCACTTTTAGGTGTGCACAATAATAAAGGTGGTTACAATGGATGCCACAATGGTTGGGACATTGCGGCGCCAGTGGTTCATTCATTTTTTTCTCTTCTTCCATGAATGCTGGCACTATCCCTCGTTGCCGGGCTTTTGTGGGAATAAATGACCGTTTTTGCGGAAATATAGTAAAATATACGTTCTCCCGCACAATGGAGTAGTACTCGGCATTGTTGTCGACGAAGAATCGGAGACGGATTGTGACAATGCATACATTTAACGAGGATTTGAAGAGGGTGGTTCGAAGCAAATATTTCAATGGGAAAAATAATGACGTTAATACCTAGAAGGAAAACGCCGGATGAAATACATCTTAGAACGTGATTTCGAAAAAGTAATGTTTTAGAAACACCATTGAAAGAGATAAATAATTCTGAAATAGAACGATCACCTGAGGATGGAGATAACTATCATGAACAGAGTAACAAAGAATAATCTTAGATATACAATGGAAAATGTGACTTCTTGATTTCCTTCTTCTTCCTCTGCATGTATCAAGGAGGATCCCAAGCAGCATTATAGTGCCGGAAACTGATACTGCAACGTCGACTCGGTGGTTATCACGTAATCACCACTGAATCTACCACTATACAGTAAGAATAACTAAAATTTTATATGTGTATGGTTGTAGCCACGTAATTCCCATCTATGGTAGGCACTCCACAGTTCTATAACTTATTAGTGTCATTGAGGTGTCTGAAACATTATGGCCACTGAGCGAATCACTTTAAAGGTTTTCAAACTTAAAAGTGGAAAATAACCGTTGCGGTAACCATCCTGTACCACTTAAATATCACTTAGAAGTCACAGTCACTTTCAAGAGAGTATGATAGTTTCGGTGACGTTTTGGTAACT
Organism: Gonioctena quinquepunctata; assembly: GCA_018342105.1. Taxonomy (NCBI): domain Eukaryota; kingdom Metazoa; phylum Arthropoda; class Insecta; order Coleoptera; family Chrysomelidae; genus Gonioctena; species Gonioctena quinquepunctata. Next base: position 300,462 of record JAFIRS010000116.1, on the reverse strand, counting down.
TCCATGAAACCTTCAATGTGGCAGGCACTTGATTGTGGTATGTGGTGATGGTTGCCACGTTCTTGCTATCTCCATAAGTGATAACCACAGTTCGCATTTAATAAAAGTCACTACAAATTACAATAACCTTCAAAATTCACCATTCTGCGCGATGAAAAAAGCTAACCTAAGTTTTCCCAAATTATTTTATTGTGGCTTACAGAAAGTTTGTTTGACCTGTTAAAGGGTTTTTTCAATAGACAATTTTCCTTGATTTTGAAGTGACCGTGGATTGGTCAGCGCGATGACGAAAACTAACCTAACTTTTCTCAAATTATTTTATTGTGGCTTACAAAAGTTCGTTTTACTCATTACGTGAAATGTGAACGATATTCATTCAAAATAAAATGGGTCATGCGTTTTCAATAGACAATTTCTCTTTATTTCGTATAAAAAGGTTAATTCAAATAGATCGGATCTCCCACTTGTGCTCCTGCCTAATATTTATACTTTAATTGTTGATTCTGTTTGCATAAATGCCATCATTTTCATTACTTGTTAATTGATCATTGTTACTTGATATTTGATAATTGTTGATTGGAGCATAAATCCACTATACATGTTCTTTTTGCCACTTTGAAGTTTATAATAGCCCGACGACGACGACGATAATTTTTGGGTTATAACTTTGAAGTGGTGAGTCATGGGCCAGCGACATGGGTGTCACTTTCCAGTGGTGGAAAAGTTAATAATTTAGTTCCACTGGGCACTTTATGATGGGAGGAGCTTTAGAGTGGTATATTTACACTTTCTGCCACTTTAAAGTTATATCCTCTAAAAGCCGCCATATTTACAGGAATATGCTGGGTCGCCATCATTAGAGAAATGATCGAAATATTCAATAAACATTTATTTGTCATCAGCACTGCATCAAACGTAGTAATTTGTTACGTTAGTATTTATTTCAACTAACCAAGATTGATGAAACAATGTTTGAGAGATTTAAGTACATAATTTCAGAGGCGAGTTGTTTCCAAAATTATAATGTTTTCCTCAAATAAAGTGTATTCAGATGGCGCGTGCTCACAATCGAGCTACAACACCCATATTTCACATAACACTTTCAATCGTTTTAATTTTATCCCGATCAGAAGTATCCAAATTCAATAAACTTACTTACGTGTTTGTATGTTTATTTGTTATATATTTTTATAGTTGATCGAGTATTAGAAATGAATCTGGCAAAATGGAAGAATGAGGAACATTTGTCACAAAAATATGTTGCTGAACAGAGATCGAGCTACATATTATTTACACAAACGCAGTCAGTTGTTTAACGCTAGTGTCGGCCACTACATATCCACGTTTTTGCCAGGTGACCACAACGTGGCAGCCACCAAAAAAGTGTTCCCCATTTTGGTAGCCGCCGCGTGATCGAACCGTGTATATTACGGGGCAATGGTTGTGGTCAAACACTTCAAAGTTTTCCAGAATCGTGGCCGCTACCTTCCGTCCACTCAAAATGCTACTAGGGATCTGTTTGAAATATCTCTAATCTAATTCTCCCAACTCTTTCCGGTTAGTTTGTATGTTGCATTCACTGTATCCATCAAAACGGAAACATAATGTAGAAGAAAGACATACAGGGTGTACAAACTTGATGGCCTATTAGACATTTCTGGAAAACGGGACACAGGTTTATTTTGAAAATTTTGTTTCTTGGGTGATTGATTTTGCTCTATCGATCTGAAATATTATCAGCGCTGCGGCATTGCTGCTGCTGCTTGAAAAGTAGCATCAACTTTGATATTTTGAATGAGACACCCTGTATAGTATTGCACTTTTCGCTTTGCTATTGCTTTGCGATCATTTTCGTATGATACTTCTCTATACCTATCTCGAGTGGTTTTCCAGAAATTCATTAATTTCCTTATTTCTTGTGCAAAAGATATCTTCAATTATTTGGACTCGTACAAAGCTGAAATTTTGGGTATAGTTTACCAATGTTCTGTGCATTGGTTACGTCCAAGGGAATTCGTTCTCCATTAAACAGGGTCGTTCAAAATTTGTGATTTTTCGGATAGATATAAAAATGGCGAGAAGTACATTTTTTTAAATGGAACACCCTGTATATTATCGGATAACCTATATATTATTGAAGTTCCTTTCAAATGATTATCCTATACATAAATAGTTTGGTTTCCGAAATAAAAGCAAGTTTCTATAAAAATCGGATTATTTTGCCATATGTTGTATTAAATGTCATTATGAAAATTCGACAATTATATATAAATCCTTTATTTAGTCCATTTACTAATTTACATTGTCAAGTCAAGTGATATGATTACAATGAGAACGATATATAGCATGCTTTCAGATTAAAATAGACTAAGTTTAAAAAATAAAAATGTATATACAACACATATACACATACATATACACAACTACTACACCTATTTGCACACCATACATCTTTACGCTCATACAAATTCAAAAAAATATTTAATAAATACACAAAATACTTTAAACATACTAAAACATTTGTATACCTGTCGTAACTAAATATTAAATCGAAACAAACAAAATGAGGAAGTGGCTACTAGGTTTTTATTGATCAAGAAAATATGATCTTAACTTTGTCTTGAAGGATGTTAAAGATGTTAAACGTTTGATCTCTTCTGGCAGATTATTATAGCTATCACGTCCCTTGAAAAAAACAGAATTTTGGGTATGTGTTAATGTGACTTGTTGAATATGGAAGTCAGTTCTGTATCTTGTATTGTATCCGTGGATTTGGTCATTGTACATAACTTTTTCTTGTAAATATGTTGGGGAAATTTTATTTCTTATTTTGAAAATTAGGATTTATGTTTGGTAGAGGAGAAATAAATTAATTGGTAACCATTCTAGTTGCTTTAACATATCTCTTATTGGTGTTAGTCTTTTGCAATTTAGAATTATGCGCATGGCCCTATTTTGGAGTTTCTGTAAACGAGCTGAATCATTTTGTTTCAGTAGATACAGAATTGTAGAACAATATGTAAAATGAGGAAGCACTAATGAATTGTACAGTACAATTTTTGTCCACCTTGACAAATATGGGGCACAACGAGATAAATAATGTATTTTAAATGCTATCGTCTTTATAATGAAGTTGGCATTTTCTTTAAAATGTAACCCCCTATCCACATGAACCCCAAGATTTTTAAATTGGTTGACTCGTTCCACCTTATCAGGACCTAACATTATCTCAAAATGTTGGTTACAGAAGTTTATGAATTTTTTTTCTTTACTTATTACCATGTACTTGGTATTCTCAACATTGATCTTCAAATCATTAGCACAACACCAACTGTAAATCGATTTTAAAGTTTTGTTGATGGTTTCTGTGAGTTTGGTGTGATCATTACATGAGAAATAAATCAGTGTATCATCTGCAAATAAATGAACTGAGCTCTCTCCTACTATCTCCGGCAAATCATTAACATACAACAGAAACAACAGGGGGGCCAGAACTCTTCCCTGTGGTACTCCTTGATTACATTCTATTTCATCTGATACTTTATTATTTATCCTAAGCTTTTGTTTTCTGTTCTCCAAAAAGCTTTCCAACCATTTCAAGACTATTCCATCTATTCCTACTGCTACTAATTTTTGTAACAATCTATTTCTGTGTATTGTTTCGAAAGTTCTCTGAAGATCTAGAAATACTGCAACAGTAGTCTCATTTTTTTCTAGGCATATTTTCCAATCATCTAGTACACACTGAACTGCTGTTTCACAACTATGTTTATTTCTAAACCCTGATTGGTATTTACTTAACAGTTTATTATTTTCAATATAATCTACTAATTGGTTATAGACTGCTTTTTCAATTATTTTTTCAATTGCGCTCTACATGTTTACTGGTCTTAGATCCGAGGCTTGATAAAAGTTTGTTTTTTTCGGAACAGGAATGATTGTAGAAATCCTCAGATCATCTGGTACCTCCCCTGTTAGTAATGAAGTATTAATGAGGTTTAGTAATGGTTCTGCAAGGTTAGTGAAACAATTTAAAAAAAAAGGAACATTCAATTCATCTGGACTCCCCTTATTATTCAACGAAAAAACAATATCTCTCAATTCTCTAAAATCTAATAGTGAGAAGTTTTCTATAGTATCATAATTGACCCCTAGATTTGAATTAGGTGCAATTGGAAAGTCAATTTCTGCAAGCTCAATATTATCTGTTTGATACTGTCCACAAAAAAGTTATTCAACCTATTGGACATACCATTTTCATTACTGATAATTTCATTATCACTAATTTCTATTTCACTTATTATCTGGTTTTCATTTTTATTCGGACAAATATTTTTCATTACCCTCCACAGTTCAACCGAGTTTGTTTTATTTTCCTCAACTTTTCTTTCGTAATATTCTCGCTTTTTCATTCTCATAGTTTTTACTGCTATGTTTCTTTTTTGTTTTGTTTTGTTTGTTTATTATGATCATTAATAAAACGTTTGCGCGTTCATTACCAAAAATTTCATCAGAAAAGAATCAAAATGGATGAAATTGTTTATCTTCATGGTCAATGTGATCAAATTATAGCGAGAACAAGCAGAAGGTTCAGTAGGGTATTGAAGAGTATAAATGATAAGATGACGAACTGATTGTATACAGAATGATTAACATATAGGGTACTCCAAACACGATGGCCTATTGGACGTTTCTGGAGATCTGAAATATAAATACTCGAAATTTTGTATCCCACGATAAGATAGAGCTCATCCAGTATTGAAACGACCTTTTGGTAGGTAGAGAGGGGGAAAACACGAGTGGACACGATTTTCTGTGGTACGGCGAATCTTCACCAGTGTCTTGGCATGCAGCGTTTGAAAGGTTAGGTTTGTTTAATTAATAAATAGGTAGTGCAGTTATTTAGTCAACTTTGCAATAGTTTACTCGTTACCTTGCCAAAATGCCCAGTGTTAAGTACTATTCAGTAGCGGAAAAAGAAATAGGAGTGTTAGGAAAGTTATAGGAGTGTAAGTTCTCTACGTCTCGTGAATCGCCTATACCAAATAATTTGGTACGCCTATGGAATTTCTATTAATAGCCATAGTTAGACAATGGTTCGGGTATCTTCGATAAAAATTGGTTGTTAGGTGGGGGAAGGCCAAAGTGGTCGTTTCAACACTGGATGAGCTCTACTGCGATCTAGCTCTTCAAAATATTTTCACGGTTGTAAAGGAAGCTAAGTTTTAGTGAACATAAGTTAATATTCCATACAAATAGATTCCGGTCAAAGTAAGAATTTTATACTTGTGGAAGTAGTCTTTGCAGGATTCGTTATCGGGCATATGCCACATGTACTTGTAATTAATATCAACTTCAACGAATTTCAGATGAAACACCCAGTATTTTATGCTGTTTTTGGATTCTACTGACAAATACAAATAACTTTTACCGAACATGTCGTATACCTATATCTACCGTTTATTGAATATTGATTATTTTGTAATTATGTTGCTACCAAAATGGGACCAACTTCAATTCAAATATCTTCTTATCTGTTACCCACACAGTACTGAAATTCAATTTCCACCCAGAAAATATTGAGTCATTTCAGTTACGTAGAAACGAAGATACTCAGTTTAAATTACATCGAAAGATCTTGAATAAAGTAAAAGTGCAACAGAACCCGCAGTTTTCTTTATCAGAAAAAACCTTGAGACATGAGGTTTTATTGCACTTTTGAAAATTCAGCTGGAACCTGAGGTTTTCTATGACTCTCAGATGTAATTCAGTTTTGGCGAACTTTAATTAAAAAAATTACTCAGGACAATTTGGAAATAGATATGAGTCATACTCGTATAAAAAGTCAGATCAGGAAGTAGAATCTGAAACTGAAATGATATATATATATATATATATATATATATATATATATATATATATATATATATATATATATATATATATATATATCAGACATCTTTGTCACACATTACCTCAGAAAGAACTAAAAATTGTGTATTTTGCACTTGTAGATAGTCATCTGAAATACGGTATCTTCGCTTGGGGTGCAGCACTCAGAAACCACATGACACCTTTAGAAATCCTACAACGAAGATTCTTGAAACTAATATTACATAAAAAATGGGACTACTCAACAGAACTGACTTACACTGAGTCAGGAGTGTTTGACCTCAGGCAGGAATTCAGTTATAAATGTATGATCAATTATCACATAAGTAAGAAATTTAAAAAAAGCAATCATGAATATGACACACGTAGAAAAAAACTACACTTAATTCCCTTCATGACAAAATCTATAGGACAAAGATCAAAAGAGTTCTTAGCGCCCATACTCTACAACAGCATCCCCGATAACCTTAAAAACATGTCAAATAAAACATTTAAAAAAGTCTAAAAAACTGTGTGCTGACCTGCCCTAGGGCATACGTTCATGGTTTGATAGAAACGAAAATTTAATTGAATAAAGTTACATTTCATAAGGTATCCGGATAGGTAAGTATTTTGTTTCCATATCGCATCTCCCGTGCAACCAATCTCCAGATGAAATTGATCCAAATTCAAATATTCTAAGAGTCAATGTTGAATAAATCTACTGTTTCTTGCTTTAATTTCAAAAATCTTATTGTGTTCTGTTATAAATTATTCAGTTATTACAGTATATATGTGTGTATTTTTTTATTTTTATATTTTATATTCATATTTTTAATTGCTACACTGTCTCGGAACAAGTATTTTACTTGCCGAGTATATTTACTCATCATATCATTTATTTATTTATTTTAGTATTTAGTATTTGTTATCCATTATTCATTTCATTAATGCCTGTCGTGTGATATTCAATAGGACGTTTATTAATTACTACTTCTATTATAACGTATTGTATTTTATATTATTATGTGGTGAATAATTTATTATTATTATATATATATATATATATATATATATATATATAGGATGATCGAGTGTGACTCAAACCTATTTCCAAATTTTCCTGAGATATTTTTTCAATTAATCTTTGCTAAAACTGAATTGCATCATCTGAAAGCTAGAAAAAACCCAAGTTTCAGCTGTATCTCCAAAAATATGAAAATTTTGAAGCAAGTGATTCCAGATTGACTAGATTGTTTAATCAGATTATTTCAATTGGGTAATATTACCTATCTCGATTTGTTATACTGGGAAATGAAAATGGTAGTAGTGTGCCTTGACCAGAAAAGAGCAAGACAATCTTTTATTCTGACAAGCAGTGATTTTCATGGTGTTTCTGTCAAAATGGATAATAATACATATACGAATGCAGATATTTTAAATTTTTATAGAAACTTGCTCTTATTTCGGAAACCAGATTATTAAGGTATAGTATAATATATCATTTGAAAGGAACTCTGATTGTCTTTCAGGATATTCGATAATATACAGGGTGATCCATTTGAAAAAATGTTCTCTTCACAATTTTTGTATATATTGGAAAAATAACCAATTTTGAACGACACTGTATGGAGAATGAATTCCTTCAGACATAAATAATGCACAGAACATTGGTAAACTACACACAGTATTTCAGCTTTGTACGAGTCAAAATACCGCAGTAATAAACAAATAATTGAAGCTCTGTTTTGCACAAAAAATAAGGAAACCAATTAATTTCTCGAAAACCGCTTGAAATAGGTATAGAGAAATATGGAAAGATGCAATAATATACAAAGTGTCTCATTTAAAGTATCAAAGTTGTTGGTACTTGTCAATATAAGCGGCAACGCCGCAGCGCTGAAATTATTTGCTAGTATCGAGTTTGTTTTATCTGTTTTTCCCATTTTTTTTTAAATACATTGGAGTGTTCGACATATTTAGTTGTAGTATATGGGCTCTATAGTAATGTAATGTAAAATGTAAAGATCAGTTTATTTTCATTTCTATTTTTTCTTTTGTCAAAATTTCAACCTTCGAATCGAATATATGTTGATTTTCTTTTTCATATTCAGACAATGCTGTGATGTCTGATTTTAATCGTATTTGTTTGATGTTATGTAACGTATTCTGTTTTTAACTTTACATGTTTCACATTATTTTTAAGAATTTACCTGAAGATGACATAAACAATGTCGAAACGTCGTATCGAATAAAAAATATATATATTTATATATATATATATATATATATATATATATATATAGATATATATATATATACAACAGATGTTTTTCTTCCATATCAAGGATTAAAAAAATAATAATTTCAAGCACCTACCTCTTGTTGGGTAAAATCAGACAACATGATATTGACTACTATGTCTAACGGTTTTTGGGCTGTTACCTATGTGTTCAGTCGGCGAATTCAAATGAAAATCCTAAACCTTTTTAGAAATCGAATACATCTGCATCAGTATGCTAACCATAGAAAAATCGGTGAAGGGATGGAAAATGAAACATCAAAACTAACAGTAAATCTTTATTGCACCAGAATAGATTTCCATTTGTTGAATAGGAGATTCCAGAAATTACAAACGTGAGATCACACTGTGATCCGTGTTTTATTTAGTTCCATCGATTTTGCATTAGAAATATGACAACGATCAATTGAATAGTTGAATATCAATTTGATTTACTAGAACTAATTACCCAAGAAACCAAATTTTCAAAATAATCCTGTGTTCCGTTCTCCAGAAACGTCTAATAGACCATCGAGTTTGGGACACCCTGTATAATGTTGCCCTACATTGTATCTCTTGGTGAATCAACAAGATAATATAAAAATGTATTATCAGTGCATCATGATGTCAACATTCAATTCAGCATAAAAAAAGGTGGCTCCACAGGATAATGTTTTGTTAAAACTAATATTTGAATTGATATAGTTTCCAAGTTTCCAGTTGTTAATTTGAAATCCAAATCGCATGGTTGGTTGCCTTGGGATTTTAATATTTTCAAGAACACTAGGAACCATTCAATATTTTGAGGAATATCGTAACTTAAAAAAAACTCTTCATCGCACTGTGTGCATACAAATACCAACCTTTTTCGAGGAGATTAATAAAAACAGTTGACAATTCAACTCCCACGCCGAATCTCGAAATTTGCATAATCCTCGTTTTTATGCAACACATTCACCATCTTTTGTTTTTATTTTGTAACGTGAACTTTTAGCACGAGATATTATTTCATAAAAGTATCGGGTATCATGTAGGTATAACGTTTGGTTGTTAAAAATGATCGCCCGCGCATTTGTTCTCGAAAAAAAAGACGGCGGTGCTCTCTATCACACATCTGTTCACTGTGCCCTTATAAGGGTAGCTAAAAGAGGACCGGACTGGTTCGAGAGGCAAACATTACATCATTGGAAGTGATGAAAGGGTTTTTTATGAGTGAAGAAAAAAACTAATTTGTGTTATTGATTCCTGTAGATGATCGCCAATCAATTATTTATATTTTAATTTCATCGCCAAGAAATAATTATAGATTTTCATCGGGAAATGAAAGCTGCTTTGTTTCTTATGGGACGAGATCTAAGTATATATTGAGGTTAATATCAAACATGATGGGGATTTACTGCATTCAAATTTTACGATAAAACCCGCGGGCGTTGCTCCTTAGCGTTTTTTTTCTTCTGTAGTACGTAATCTGTGTTGTTTTAAGATGCATAAATTAGTTTTATTGTATCAAAAAATTATATCTGGAAATAGAACTCCCCAATTCATAGGTTTGAATCAATTAGAAACAATGAAAATCACGAGCCAAGTCATCATTAAATCAAATTTAGCGACTAACATTGTGGGAAAATTATACTAGCACGCTTAAATTCAGACATAATTCAGGTTGTGTAAACCATAATGAAGACCAACAAATCTCCTCCAAAATACCTCAACTTCTTAGGCAAACCGTTTGGCGAAAATTACTTAGTTTCAACATTATATATATATACCTTCATAGTTATTTATTAGGTAGAGTTTTACCTAAAGTTCACCAGCGAAATGACTTCAAAATTCTATGAACTTCCAAGGAATTATTTCAAGTAAATATTCACCTAAACCCAACGTCACATATTTTAAAACAGTCACTGAATAAATAAGTAGGTAAATAGGTTGAATGTAGGCTATATTTACCCATTGTCATATATATATATATATATATATGTATATATATATAAAAACATATGTATATATATATATATATATTGTTATGATTGGTTCTTTTTTATTTATTTATTTATAATTGGTCCGCGTTGGTCGCCAATTGTTTATTTATATTTATATTATGATAAATTTGTTTAATTGATTTCTCTATTTTTTTTAATAATTTTGAAAATGAATACCTATCATAACAAAAATGAAATTCCGGCCATGTTGTCTTACTCTTTTTCAACAATATTTTTACCCTATCCCAGCTCAGTCGGTACGCCTATGAAGAATGAGTCATCTCTATCATCAGCAGCAGGTTCAATAGTGCCAACTTGGCGCAATGCTTGATGTCAAATATGCTGTTTTGTGGGGAGAAATGTGGCTGGATGTTCAACAGATAAACAAAGAATGCAGAAACATCGTCAAATAGTTGTTTTTATTGAAATTAATCCTTAATTTCGTAGCCGGGCCGAGGATGATCCTCGACGATTCGCTGTTGCGTTCAAATTAACAGTGCTGCTCCTAGGTGGCGTATGGAGTTAGTAACAAGGCCTACCCAGAATACTGTGTGAATGATACATTCTATGTTGTGATTGTCTTGAAATAAATTAATATGGGATGCAGTATTGCTTAGAGCAAGACAACCTGCATCCCATCATACAATAATAATATTCCACTTGTGTCTGGCCGAATGACGAAATGTCCAAGCCAAAAAAAAAAAAAAATCCTTAAAATTGACCTACTCTGCGAAATATAACTTATCTTACTAAAAACAGTGATGAAAAATGGTGAACTTTCTTGTGTATGATAAATATTTGGTGAATAAACGTTTGAATGTTATGGGCAGTCTGTGAAAATAGAACAAACCAACAAAAGTTCAAATTGATTGACACAAATAATCACTATAAGTGTCTGGACCTGTTATGTTCAGCGTTTGGAATACCTGCTTTCTGGTGTTCTCCTATCTATTGGAAGTGTTCGTGCTCGCTGCAAAAAAACACTTTTTGTTCCTGGGACTGGCATGGACTGGACTTTTGTTATTTTAATAAGGTGAGTGATTTTTTCTTGTTTTTATATCCCCATTCGTATTTGAATTATTTGTAAAACGTTTAAAGATAGTTCTGCTTGTTTTCTCTTGTGTTTTTATCTTATAATATTTTTTTCTAAATTCGTCACTGGCTTCGTTTTCTAATACAATTTTTCATCTCTTCCAAGCTTGTTACAGTTCCTCTTGGCAACCCACACATTTTGTTTTTTTCTCACAAATTTTAAAATATATTGCCACTTTTTATCTGATTATTAGTTATTCTACCTTATTCTAATGATTTTATTTACAATGTACTATTCTAGACCTTATATTATATGTACAAATTTGTTGAAAATTCATATTTGACATTTTTCTGTGTTCATAATTTTTACATTTCATTGTTTGCCTCGCATAGTTTTTGACATCTCGCTGTTGGGTTTCCTCCTGATATGATTTACCATACAGGATGTTCCAACTTGTATACCATTTGATCTACTTGGAATACAAAGTTTTTTCATGAATTTAAATTTCCATATTCTGGTTTCATTCGCAAACTAGTTGTGCTCGATGATAAAGACATTTCACGCTAGTGTGACGGTTCGATTTATAGTTAAGGTATGTGCTTGGTATTTTCTTTCGATGAACAGTCCAAGAAGAGGTTCATATCATTTGTACTCTAATTCCAGATGGCGAAAACAACATCAACATAACTCCACCATACTTTGGGATTATTATGGTATGTTTTAATGGAATATTTTTCGAAATGTATCATGAATACATTGCTCGGAATGGACAATAAAGTGAAGGAGCATCCATAGTCATGCAGAATTCTGTTTTTACAGTACATAGTTTCATATTCCTCCACAAAAATAACTCTTAATCGATATAAAATTTGAAATATCACATTTAATAAGCGATATTGTCGTTGACGTTATTATTTTTTAAGCAGACGAATTCTCAGATTCGCCTAATTGCACTTGAATTTGGAGTATAATAATTGAAATATGATAATCATTGATTATTTTTATTCCTTCACATTTTTGTATACTTCTGAAAGGAATAAAAACGGGTTTTTTATTGCTTCATTCAACGTCGGCGCCTAAACACCGACGTAGATGAGCACACTCCCCCCAGCCGGAAATTTTGCCGAATCCCTGTTGTTTCAGAGGTAGGGTTCTTCAACGAGCTCAACATCTATGAACTCGGGACCGCCATCTTAACGTCCCCTCCGAAAGACGGCGCATATATATCGTCTTATCTCATGCTCATTGATAAGATAAAAACGATTTATACACTGTGTTTCACGGTGGATGGAACATAAGAAGTGTCTTGGGAACGAAACGACAGACACAATAAATAGTGTAGCTACATTGTTGTTTCAAATGGAACATATCATATCCTTTTTGGAGTCCTTATATAATTCCTCATAACTTTCCCTGATAATTCTCTATACCTATCTGAGACAGTTTCCGCGATCCCCTGATCTCACACCCCTAGACTTTTATTTGTGGGGTACTATCAAGCAAAGAGTCTACAGAACACCGGTCAATACGGGGGAAGGATTAGGACATCGAATGACTCGTTTCAGGAATTATATCCGAATGAAATTCGAAGAGCCACAATAGATGCCGTTGATTTTCGCTTAAGAAAGTGTTTGGAAACTAATGATCAACATTTTGAACTATTATTGAAATGATTCAGCATTACATTCTTCTACATTGATTAATACACATGTTCGACTTTGTTACTTTTTGATACAAACATTTCATAACGTAAATGATCATAACTCACAAAAAATACCTATCTTGTTGGAAAGTATACAAAATTAAATAAGAAAATGTCACAGCTTTCCAAATGACTAATAATATACAGGGTGTTCCATTAAATAAAAAAAATTAGTTTCAGTCATTTTCAAGAGTCTCCGGAAGGTACTTACTTTTGAGCCTCCCTGTATGCTGAAACTGAGATCCGGTTCATCGGCGGAATATTTAAAGGTCCTATGCAGCTTCCGCACAAAAATTTAACAAAATAATTTTTATCGCGAAAACTTGATGATTGATATATCAATAAGTGGATTGATTTAATTTCAATGCAATGAACCCATTCTTGGTTTTAATTCCTTCTTCAACATTTTGTCAGAACACATCGCAAACTGTTTACAGACAAAAAAAGGAATGAAAAGAAAAACTGATAACAAGCTTTGCCACATTCCATCAGGTATAGAGACCTCCTAAAACAAAAATTACTCTAAAATAATTCTGAAGAAAACAAAAAAGACTATAAAAAATACCGCAACTTCCTATCTAATCTATTGCGAATCTCCCAAACAAGAATACTACCAAAAACAACTTAAAGAATCACATGAGAATGTAAAAAAATGTGGGAGAACATTAACGAAATTACAAATAAAAACTCAAATAAAAAATCAAACAACTATGATATATGAAAAACTGAACTCCGAAAAAGCTATAGCAAATCATTTTTATAGCTTTCTTTCCAAAATTGGTTTCAAAATGGCAAATAAAATTGAAAACAACAATCTCCATCTCGGAAATTATCCAGGCAAAAAATTCATTATTCCTTCATGCCATAACAAAAAATGAACTCATAAACATTATATCTACTTTAAAAAATAATACATCCTCGGGTCCGGACAAAAAAACGGTTCATTTAAAAAAAACACGAATTCCTTGTAGAACCTTCATGTCATATTTTAAACCAAACACTAACAAAAGGTAAAATTCCAACACCATTTAAAAACTCCGTAACAATTCCTATTTTTAAACGAGGTGATAAAAAACAATCCACTGACCTAAAACCATTATAAACAATTTTGCCAAGATATTCGAGAAGTGCATCAAAAATAGAATAATGAATTACTGTGATAATAATAATATTTTCTCAAACTCACAATTCGGTTTTAGAGAAGTTATCAACAGAAGATGCAGTTTTTAAAGTAACAAACACCATATTCGACTCTTTTCAGAAGCACAACAAATGTCTCACAGTATTTCTGGACCTAGCAAAGGCTTTTGACACCGTTAATCATTCAATTCTAGTTCAACGTCTAGAGCTGCTAGGTATCAGAGGAACCTTATTAGATTTGCTGAAAGATTATCTAACAAACAGAGTGTAGGTGGTCAAAATAAAAAATACACTTAGTGACCCTTCACCAATAAATATGGGCGAACCACAGGGAACCGTGCTAGGGCCGGTTTTATTTCTGCTGTACATTAACAATATGTTCTCTGTAACAAACTTCCAAGGTAAATTAGTATCGTACGCGGATGATACGGCAGTTATCTTTGGAGGGAATACCTGGTCTGAAACATATGGCAACGCAGAAATTGAAATGCAAATAATATATAATTGGCTCAGTAGCAGCCTGCTGAGTGTTAATATTGAAAAAACCAAATTTGTCACCTTCTTATCTACGGCCAGAGACCCAAGAATAACCTACTGCTTCATAAATACGATTGTCAAAACTTTCTCAATTGCCCATGTCTAGCAATCCAGAAAACCCACTCGGCAAAATTTCTAGGTGTGACAGTCGATCAAATTTTATCTGCTTAGAAATCTATTAAACAAACAAAACTTATTGATGGTATATAATGCATTAGCGGAATCTATATTGCGTTACTGTTTAGTTATATGGGGTGGTACCTTTAAAACTTCCCTGCACAATCTGGAAATAATACAAAATACTTTGTTAAAAATCATACTGAAAAAATTCAAACGTCCCGCCACTATAAAGTTATACAAAAGATCAGAAGTTCTCACACATTTATCAATCCATTTTATGGGTTACGAATGGCCCGCATGACTATGTTTCACATCCGCATAATACTCGCAGAATGGCATGTCAAGCGCTCAATATTCCTCCCTGTAGGCTTACACATACCCAGAAATTCGTAACATACCACGGACCCAAATTATATCCTTCTAACATAAAACACTTAACCGGTAAGAAGACACGGAAAAAAGAGAGCAGAAAATTTGTTATTTCTCACCAGGAACTATTGCTCAGAATAATCAATAATCAGGATAATTGATAATGCCATAAAAATGCTAACGTTTTTTGCCTTTCCTCAATGTTTCACATTTTTAATAAACCTTGAACAGACAAAATGAAGTTTAATATTGTAATGTTAAGAACTCTCGATGCGTAGTATTTTTTTTTCTCTCTTCTCTCTCTCTCTTTACTGAAAATCGCATTAATTATTTGTGGGAGATAGATCCACAACTCAAGCCTAGCTTAGGTTGCTTCTCCTGTTTTTAATTTTAATTTCAATTCAAGTTGTATACCTCACGATATGTACATATTTTGAGTTAGTACTCTATGGAATTAAATTGAGAGATTATTACTATGTTATATCACTTATAAATTATTTTGTAACTGATGTACTACTATGTAAAAATTGCAACTGAATTTTTCCAATGTAAATTACTATATAACTACTAGCGGACCCGACAGACGTCCTGTCCAAATTTCTATGTTCCCTAAAATGTTTTTCCCGAAAATTTTCCCGTTATTCCATTTTCTTTACCCCTTTTTCCCCTTATCCCCTTATCCTGTCATCCCGTTATCCCGTTTTTTTGTTATCCCGTTATTCCCGTTATCCCGTTTTCCTGTTATCCCATTTTTTCGTTATCCCGTTTTCCCCTTATCCTGTCATCCCGTTATCCCGTTTTTTCGTTATCCCGTTATTCCCGTTATCTCGTTTTCCTGTTATCCCGTTTTTTATTGATCCCGTTATTCCGTTTTCCCGTTATTCCCTTATCCTGTCATCCCGTTATCCCGTTTTCCCGTTTTTTTGTTAACCCGTTATTACCGTTATCCCGTTATCCCGTTTTCCTAAAAATAAAATAAAAATAGGGGTTGATCGTAGACGGGTGAATTAAGAGTAATATTAATTTTTTTATTCCAAGTCATGACAAAATAAAAATATAAATTTTGCCAAAAAAATAGGGGTTGATTGTAGAAGGGTGAAAATTCAGGGTTGTATGTATTTTTGAATGCTGTATCATAAAAAAATAAAAACAAAAAATGTTGTCTACAAAATAAAAAAACTTGAGAGGTGTCAAGGGACACCCGGATGGAACGAAGTTCCTTTCGATTAATTAGTGAAGGAATTGTAATAAAAAATTATTTTTTTCAAGTTATAATAATATTTTATATATGTATATATATATATATATATATATATATGCACTCTGTCTGTCTATTCTTTCGTACATGTCATAGTTGCGCGGGACTTTGTAAACACAACAGAGAGTGTGTATATATATATATATATATATATACTCTCTCGACTTCGTAAACACAACAGCGTATAGGTTAAAACACGCACGGCTTGCTAAATACATACGCATTGATATTGTAATATTAAAATATAATTTGCTTTTAAATTTATTAAAGTTATGACGCGTACACTAGCTAAACACACAATAATGGAGAGATTATAACGCGTATGACTTGGTTAGCACAATAGTAAAGAGAGGTTATAATGCGTACTTGCTAAAAATACATAAGCATTTATTATTGTCTGTATAAAATCTCTACTTACCTAACTCCATCAGCAATATCCGGAACTTGTGCAGAAACACTGTCAGGATTCATTATTGTTATTATTTTTTATTATTTATTATGTACAAAAACCTGTATACACTCAACAAAAATAATCGACGCGACACCACACTGTTCAATGTGAAATAGAAAGACGAAACGAAAATAACTGGCTTGCTTTCTATGGGAGAGAGAGAGAGAGAGAGACAGACAGAGAAACACGCGCACGCCGCACGGCTTATAACCATAGCGAAAGTCTCGTTACAACTTTTGGTCTTAATTTATTCCGTCTAGCCCTCTTTCGCAACGCGCGATAAGGAACTGCGTTCCAAAAAGAATATTAAGGGGTGGACCACCCTTAACATTTAGGGGGATGATTTGTGAATCTAAACCATCCAGGGCGCCACCCAAACGCATACACAAAAAATTCATTCAAATCGGTCCAGCCGTTTAGGAGGAGTGCAGTGACAACACACGTACGTGTCAAAGTCACTGGACAGTTTGTTCATTGAATATATTATCATAGAAATAATAAATTTCGCGGTGGGCCAGTCCGTGTGTATTGGCCGATTTCATCACGTACCGACCGTATCTCAGCACATCTATTTGAATTTTCATGAACCTGAATGAAAAATTGCGCTTTACCGTTCGCTAATAAATTCTGGTCAGTCCGTTTATTGTTTTTTGAATTTATTGCCCCATGACTCAAATCCTTCCTGTTTTCGGGAAACAAACGAAAATAAACGGTTTGGTCTAGTATCCGAGCAATTACACATTATTTATAGAAATATCACGAGCGCATCGGATTTTCGAGACGATGAAAGTTACGCCGTCTATTTCGGGTTAGGATACTACTGTTTCAATTTTTTCGATCTCCGAGTCTACATGGTGTTTCACCACTGTTCTAGTTTGCAACTTTTTGGAAAATATTCAGGGTAGCTATTCTCGAGCGTAATAGAAAGGAGACCTCCCTGTCTAAAATACTACCTGAACTTTCTTCCGGCGCAGTGGGTGCATATTCTCCATACATAGGCTAGTCAAAATAGACCGCCAATTCACATTAATTACAAACATTTCTTTAGCATTGCCGTATGTTGAGGCATCCAGTAAAGACGAAATATAAAAATGTGCACACTCATCCGGTGACCGGAAATTACTCAAGTTCGCATAAAACCTTCATTAGCAATATCTCCTTGGACAAAATTGCAAACATTGTGCAAATTGCAGGTATATTCCCAAATTTCTTTTGTACATTCCTTGTAAAATTTGCACATGCAATTTTCAACCGGAAATACGAATAATCCTTGATTACGTTGTATTTAGCGCTGATTCTGGTAACAATATTGCAAACATTGTGCAAATTTGTGGTAAAATCATAGTTCCGTCACCCCTAAAATGCTTTAAATTTGCAAACTTGTCATGTATACGGAACATCGAAAAATTATGGATAACGCTAAAAACAGTCTCAGGGGCAAAGTTTTAGGGGTCGTGAAATTGTAAAAAATGTTCTCGTGTTTTGCAAACTTTGGTGGCACAAGTCGCCAATTGAGTTTGTACCTTTTTCAGTATCCCGGAAGATGGCGGAAATGAACATTATTGTTAGAAGCAATATTCGCAAATACCACAAAATTCCAGACTTTGTGCATTTTTTTCTTAAAGTACTGCTATGGCAAACAAGTCTACGTATAAATTTGCAACCCTATAAAATGTCGGGAAAGCCGGGAAATAGAATATTATCAATTGAGTCGATTTCGCGGATGCACAAAATTGAAAAATTTAAATTTTTAAATTGGAAAAAAAGCTACTATGAATTTGCAACCATATAAATCGTCGGGAAAACAGGGCGAAAGAATATTATTAATAAAGACGAATTTCGCGGATCATACAAAATTCCAAACTTTGTGCAACTTTTTCTCAAACCGTCAAATACTAAATAGTAGTAGACGATTATATCGCTACAGTGTTATCATGTGATATAACCATTCGGTAGAATCGTCTAATTTCACTATTGGATATAATGAAAATGACGATATAACTTGAAAATTCGCTTAAAAGGACGAAAAAATTACTGGCTTCGGTAATTTGGTCCTTGAATAATTACCCTCTGATGATAAGAGCCGATTCCACCAGATCGGGTTCAATTATTGAGCGAAAATTGCAAAAAGATTAACATTTCGCGAAAATCACCTAAATTGATAATATTCCATTGCCTTACTTTCCCGACGTTTTATGGGTTTGCAAATTCATACGTCAACTTGTTCGCCTCTCCAGAACTTTGAGAAAAAAATGCACAAAGTTTGGAATTTTGTGGAAATCGACTCAATTGACAATATTCCATTGCACTGCTTTCCTGACGTTTTATAGGGTGGCAAATTTACAGGTAGACTTGTTTGCCATTTCAGAACTTGGAGAAAGAATGCACAAAGTTTGGAATTTTGTGGCATTTGCAAAAATTGCTTCTAACAATAATGTCCATTTCCGCCATCTTCCAGGACACTGAAAAAGGTGCAAACTCAATTGGCGACTTAAAATTATGCCACCAAAGTTTGCAAAACACGAAAGCATTGTTTGCAATTTCATGACCCCTAAAACTTTGCCCCTGAGACTGTTTTTATCGTTATCCATAATTTTTGGTTGTTCCGTACACATGAAGAGCTTGCAAATTTAAAACATTTTAGGGGTGACGGAACCATGATTTCACCACAAATTTGCACAATGTTTGCAATTTTGTAACCAGAATTAGCGCTAATTACAACGTAATCAAGGGTTATTCGTATTTACGGTTGAAAATTGCGTGTGCAAATTTTACAAGGGATGTAGAAAAGAAGTTAAGGAATATACCTGCAATTTGCACAATGTTTGCAATTTTGCCCAAGGAGATATTGCTAATCAACGTTTTATGCGAATTTGAGTAATTTCCGGTCACCGGATGAGTGTGCAAATTTTTATATTTAGTCTTTACTGGATGCCTCAACATACGGCGGTCTATTTTGATTTTGGCGTAATATGGGAAAATCCAAGGAAACGAAAATACCAAGAGAAAATATTATGAAGCGTTGCCAATTGTTCAGCCAATCGAAATGCACTAATTTTATTAAAATTTAACATATTTCACTTTGACGATTCCATTTTCAACTTCGCGAGAAAGTGTTTCAAATTATGAATTGTTACAATAATGAACACGAATAGGATTGTTCATATTACTGCGAAAGAAAAGGAGTTGCTGAGAGAATTCATTTATGAAAGGCCAGAGATTGTTAAAAAAAATAATTGTTTTTAACCGCTTTCTTAGTTGTTTGACCAACCCTCAGAAGATAATGAAAACTTGTACGAGTTATGATCACGGGGACCTTACCTTTTATAGTGGGATCCGAAACCACTGAGATGTTCAGTGGAAAACTGACAAAGATTCAAACGAAGGAGAAAAGTATGCAACTTTGGGAGGAACTCACAACAATCCTTTCCGTGAGGGCCTCCAGAAGTGGCAGCAATGAAGGAAGGTATTTATGACACAAATAATTGAAAAATATGTTTTTTCTGATGTATGAGGTTTATTTAGAGCTGGATTGATATGAAGAAAATTAAATAATCTAAATCAGACAAAACTAGAAAATCCTGAGAAACGACAGTTCCATCGGGTCAAGATATTTTAGATGATACCAAAGCGAAATTATTGCAAATTATGACCCCCACGATTGTTGGAAATCAAAGAATGGTAGAACCGGTGATAGAGTTCGATGTAAAAAAAATAATAGTTTAAAAAAACTAAAAAACACGCTTTTATAGAAAACCAGACTAAAAAAATAGAAAATAAGAAAAAAATTAATTTTATTTAAAAAAAAGCGTGGGGCGTATGGTATCGCCTCGGCCAACAATTACCTGTGATCTGAAACATTTCTTACTTTACTGCCCTAGGTGTGTAATGTACTATATAATTATTGATACCATGCACCCCACGATTTTTTCAAAATAAATTAATTTTTTTTCTTATTTTCTATTTTTTTATTCTGGTTTTCTATAAAAGCGTGTTTTTTAGTTTTTTCAAACTATTATTTATTTCCTTCTTTTTAGTGTGGTTTATACAGAGTGGCCACTTTTTTAATGGGATTGTATTGGTAACTTTTAAACCATAAGAGTTAGAAAGTCGGTCAAATGGAGAAAAAGTTGCATTCATAGAAGCATTGTCAAGCAGTTCAAACAAATCGAGATTATCAGGGCCGGTTATTGAGATATCATAAGAAAAGTAAATTCTCTCATTTTGATTTTTCTTTTTTTCCCACTTTATTTCGAATATTATCAAAAAATGTCACAGGAGTTTTTTATTCGACAGTAAATTATCCTTAATTTGCAATAATCATATTTCGTATCCAACGTTTCGTACGCTCTGGGCCACCCTCAACCTCATTTTTATCAATACGGACATGCATATTTTATGACACTTTTCGAAATAACTTTTAACGCTGAATTCAACGATATATCATACAATGTCATTCAAAGTTGATTTTGACCCTTATCCAAATTTCTTTGGGTCGGATCTGTATTACATTTAGGTACCTTTAGTTTAATTAACAACATGCAATACATTTCGATAAGAAAATCAACTTTCTCATCTTCAACTGAATGGAACGTAACAGAATCAAAGCAAGAAACAAGTAATAATTATTTACAAATTTCAAGAGGTGAAAAACCTAATTCATAATAATTAAACGAAACTATCATTTAATGAAAGAAAAAGCAAATGATTATTCGAAAGTAAATGATAAACATTAATGAAGTAAGTGTTCGAAATGTCCACCATTTTGTAAAATGCACTTTGCGGTTCTGGAACCCATACTTCTTATACATTTGCTTATTTCGTCTCCTTGAATACCTTCCAATACATTCTCAATCTTCTCGCGAGGAATCATTATTGTTGGATTTGTCATTTGTTCCGTTGAAACAAATTATAGAATCGACCTTTATTTTGAGATCATTACGATATAATTTTTGCAAGGCTTGGTATTCAAATTTAAAATCATTGTATTCGCGTCTCTTGACTATTTTATTAACAGTAGTTTTTGATAAATTGCATTCACTGGCCACAGTTCTCGATTTTTTTTCTGGGTTCAATTGAATTTGGGTCAGAACATTGATATCGTTGATAGACTTGTTTTTTCTTACATACACACAACTCTAGGTTTATTGAATGTATTATTTTCAAGTAGTAGGCCGTGGATAAAAAAGAACATAACAAGAAATGTCATATTATTTGTCACTTCGTTTATTATTGTGTCACAAGAACTTGTCATTAAATACTTTTCTAAGTAATTTCAATTTAACTTATTCGATATGGTAAGATACACAAATGAAGAGAAGAGAGATATGTACGAAGTGTACATTAAACTAGATAGAATTTCGTTCAAAGCACAACAAAGGTATGGTGAATTATATCCTGAAAGAACAACACCAAATATTAAAATGTTTCGACGATTATCTACAACGTTACTTGCACATAATTCATTCATCAAACCTAGAGGTCCTTATGTACGACGAAACGAGCCTATCAATGACATCAATGTTCTGGCCCAAATTCGAATGAATCCAGGAATAGGATCGAGAACTATGGCCAGTGAATGCAATTTATCAAAAAGTGCTGTTAATACAATACTCAAGAGACACGGATACCATGACTATAAATGCCAAACCGTGCAAAAACTATATCGCAATGATCCTGAGAGAAGGTTGCAATTCTGTAATTGGTTTCAACGGAAGGTACGGAATAACAACAATTTTGCGCACAATATCATTTGGGGAAACGAAACGACATTCACAAATTCTGGCATGTTCAATCGAAGGAACAAACATTTTTATTCCACAGAAAATCCTCACTTAATTCATGAAGTTAGACATCAATATCGTTTTTCTTTGAACATATGGTGCGGTTCGTTGAATAATAAATCACTGGGACCTTATTTTATTGAAATGTTAGATGATCTTCCTATACGGTATCGGCGTAATAGTCCATGGTTCCAACAAGACGGATGTGGTCCACAAAACTCAAGAATAGTCACAGACTATCCAAATCGAACTTTTCCCGATTCATGGATTGGAACAAGAGGTCCAGTAGCATGACCTGCCAGATCTCCGGATTTGAATCCGCTGGATTTTTATTTGTGGGGATATCTCAAAAATAAAATTTATGATACTACGAACCCGACAATAGAGATTCTTCGCGAGAAGTTTGAGAATGTATTGAAAGGTATTCAAGGAGACGAAATAAGCAAATGTATAAGAAGTATGGGTTCCAGAACCGCAAAGTACATTTTACAAAATGGTGGACATTTCGAACACTTACTTCATTAATGTTCATCATTTACTTTCGAATAATCATTTGATTTTTCTTTCATTAAATGATAGTTTCGTTTAATTTTTTGATAATATTCGAAATAAAGTGGTGAAAAAAGAAAAATCAAAATGACAGAATTAACTTTTCTTATGATATCTCAATAACCGGCCCTGATAATCTCGATTTGTTTGAACTGCTTGACAATGCTTCTATGAATGCAACTTTTTCTCTATTTGACCGACCTTCTAACTCTTATGGTTTAAAAGTTACCAATACAATCCCATTAAAAAAGTGGCCACTCTGTATATGAAAGCGTGTTTTTTCAGTTTTATTTAAACTATTATTCTTATTATTTTTTTGCAAATTAAAAAATGGAATAATCAAATTAGGTAATCATAATCTCCGACCCCAAAAACCCCCACATACCAATTTTGAATAGAATCAGACCATAATCACAAAACTCGGCCGCCATTTCAAAGCCGCTATCTTGAATTTTTCAATTTTCACAGAAGAATCACGATATTCGACCCCAAAAACCATCACATACCAATTTTGAATAGAATCGGACCATAATCACAAAACTCGGCCGCCATTTCGAATTTTCCAATTTTCACAGAAGAATCATAATATTCGACCCCCAAAACCCCTTGATACCAATTTTGAATAGAATCGGACCATAATCACAAAACTCGGCCGCCATCTTGAATTTTCCAATGTTCACAAAAGAATCATAATATTCGACCCCAAAAACCCCCACATACCAATTTTGAATAGAATCAGACCAAAATCACAGAACTCGGCCGCCATTTTAAAGCCGCCATCTTGAATTTTCAATTTTCACAAAAGAATCATAATATTCGACCCCAAAAACCCACACATACCAATTTTGAATAGAATCAGACTATAATCACAAAACTCGGCCGCCATCTTGAATTTTCCAATGTTTACAAGAATCATAATATTCGACCCCAAAAACCCCCACATACCAATTTTGAATAGAATCAGACCATAATCACAGAACTCGTCCACCATTTTGGAACCGCCATCTCGAATTTTTCAATTTTGACAAAAGAGTCATAATCTCCGACCACAAAAACCCTTGGATACCAATTTTGAAGCAAATCAGACTATATTCACGAAAATCGTACGCCATATTGGAGCCGCCATTCTGTTTTTTTTTCACACAGAAATTTCTTATTGCATTGTCACCGGAATTATGTACACCTGCCAAATTTCAAATCATTCGGACGTCTGCAAGTGGGTCAAAATCGCGCCCAAAGGAGTCGGTTACAAACAAACAAACAAACTAACAAACAAACATACAAGTGAAGCTAATATAAAGCGTGTAAAAATATCGACCAAAATAGCAAGACTAAGATGAAAAAAAATATTTTTTAAACAAAAAGATGCGGTTTAACATTCAAGAGCACTTTCACCAAAAAATTGGAAATAATGGAAACCCATTTTGAAAATAAGGAAACATTTATGAACAAGAAAATAGAAATGGAGGAGAAGATATTGAAGGAATTGAAAGAGATACAAACACTTTTGTTGCAGCCTCAGGAAGACTGTTTTCTCTTGGCTTTTCTACTCCTTGAATTTTGAGAATAGCCACCCAGATGGCGACTCGATTGTTACCTACTTTGACTAATGTGGGGTAGGATTTGTGAAAACTGATCCAAATACTATCCAACGTGAAAGAAGGGGAGCACAACCGTATTTATAGGGAGTAGTAGAGCTGAGTGCATGGAACCAATAGTTCATTTATATTCCATCTCGCAATCAGGAACAGCAAAATGGAGAACGTAGTTCATAGCAAATTGATAATCAGCGACGTTCTTAGCTATCCGGGCCTCCTGTGCGATATACTTTCAGTGCATATTTTATTATTAAAAAGCATTTTGCCCGCGCTAGTGTAGCTTGGACTTCATGTACCTTCAAGTACCGATTTCAATTTAAACGGATAATAGGCGTTCGTATACACAGGAGTAGATGCCAATTCAAATATAGTGCAATTTTTTTCACGTGCGGATGGTGTTTGCTATTTACAGTGAAAAATGGCTAATACATATTGTAATGGAATTCCCTGAGTACGCCCCTTTTTTTTTTTTTTTATGTTCTGGTTCCCACGAAAAGGGATATCCTGTAATGTTCAGAGAACATCGTGGGAACCAAGGGAAAGAAGGTAGGAGTTGGTGTTCTTCTTAAATTTCTGAAGGTTGTATGCCTCGGGGAACACCTCCCTAGGCAATGAGTTCCAAAGCCTCGCTGTTCGTTGGATGAACGAGTCTTTGGAAAGTGATGTTCTGCAGGTCTCCAAAGTGACCACGAAGGGGTGTGATGACTGAACTTGACGGGTTAATCTCGAAGAGACTGCCAAAGCAGGAACGATTGTTGATATTTCAGAAGAGCATCGCCCATGAAAATATCTATAAAATAGAGACAAATCGCCAACTTTTCTACGGTGTTCCAGACAAGTGAGCGAGTTTGTAAGCGAGGCATCACCGACGAGACGAATTGCCCTTTTTTGGACAGAATCCAATAGCCTCAGGATATGTTTAGGTGCCGCACTCCAAATATGGGAACAGTATTCCAGGACAGGTCGGATCTGTGCCTTATAGATCATAAGCAGCTGACTGGGGGTGAAATAGCTCTTGGCACGAAACAAAAAACCAAGTTTTTGGGATGCACTTTTGGCAATGGACCTCACGTGATTTTCCCAGGAAAGGTTATTGCTGATAGTATTACCAAGCATCGATATGGATGACTTCAGTGGTATGGTTACTCCTGACGAAGTTATGTTAGGCACAGTGAGATCGGCTTTTCTAGAGAAAAGACATGCTTGTGTTTTGTTTGCATTGAATTCTACCAAGTTATTAAATCTCCATTCGAAAATTGTTGCTAAGTCCATATTTATATTATTAACATTTCTTCCTCGTTCATTTCTGGTTTCACGGGCTGATATAGGGGCCCTGGAAGAGAAAGCGGTATGGAGGGTACTATCATCGGAAAAGCTGTGTACTGGACATGAAGTTGCTTCCAACAGGTCGTTGATGTGAAGTAGAAATAGTGTTGGTGCGAGAATAGATCCTTGCGGAACACCAGCATTTATGAGTAGAGTGTCAGATGAAACTCCATCGACCACTACATGGAGAGACCTGTTTGAGAGAAAACTAGCAAGCAGAGAACACAGCTGAGGGGGCAAGCCATAAGACGGAAGCTTGGCGAGGAGTCCCTGGTGCCAAACTCGATCGAACGCCTTGGAGATATCTAATGCCACAGCTAAAGTTTCTCCATACTTTTCAATAGATAGCTGCCATATATGTGAGACATAAGCGAGCAGGTCACCAGTTGATCTCTGATGGCGGAAGCCATATTGCCTATCGTTGACAATTCCTGAGTCTTCCAGATATTTCATGAGCTCGATGTTGATGGCTTTTTCCATGACCTTTGAAATAATAGATAGCAGTGCGATAGGTCTGTAGTTGCTAGGTAGGGCGTTTTTGCCTTTTTTAGGGACTGGCTGTACTCTTGCAATTTTCCAATTGGACGGAAATACTCCCAAATTGTAAGAGTGGTTGAACAACTTGCAAAGAACGGGTGTTAGTTCGGGGGCACATTTCTTGAGAACAATCGGCGGGATTCCGTCAGATCCACAGGCTTTGTTGGTGTTGAGACCCAGCAAAATCTTTCTGATAGTACGTTGGCGAAAGGTGATCTCGGGCATGTGACTGTCAATAGGTGTAATGTTCGGGGGTTGTTTTCCCGATGAATCCAGAGTGGAATTTCCAGCAAATAGGTGCGCAAAGATATTGGCTTTTTCCTGGGCAGTCGTTGCTAGTGTTCCATCTTCTCTGGTTAGAGGAGGAAATGAGCTGGAAGTGAAGTTTCTTCCCACAGCTTTGGCGAAAGACCAAAATGAACGGGATCCGTTAGGACATTCAACAAGTTTTGATCTTATTTTGGCATTGTGGGCGTCTTTTGAGCATTCTATTGTCTCTTTGCATATGCCTCTAGCCTCGACATATGCTGCTCTGGTCTCAGGGCCCGGATTTTTCAGCAATCGACGGTATGCTGCCTGTTTGGAAGCCACAGCTCTAGAGCAGTTTCTGTTAAACCAGGTCTTATCGGATGATGTTCTTCTTTCGGTATTCGGTATGTAAGTTTGCATCCCCAACATGATGATTTCAGAAATTGTCTCAGCACATCGTGTTGGATCTACTGAAGAGAAACAAACTCTCTTCCATGGAAACGCTGAGAAAAACATACGAAGACCTTCCCAGTCGGCCGAATTGTAATGCCACATGAGACGGGGTGGTATTGTGCAGCTCGTTGGTAAATGGAAAGAGCATGTTGTGGAGATGAGGGTGTGATCAGAGTTTCCAAGTGGGGCACAAACTTCTATTCTATACGGGTCAGGATTGGTGGTGAGGAAAAGATCTAGTGTATTGGCAGACTGGTTGTTGACATCAGGGATGCGGGTTGGTAGCTCGACCAGTTGTTCTAGACCATGAGTGACGGCGAAGGCCTCGGCTTGACGACCTGCATCATCTGTTTTGTTAGAGAATTTGAGCCAGGCAGCGTTATGTACATTAAAGTCTCCCATGATTATGGTTTCGGCTGTTGGATGGTTCTCCTGAATGTAGTCCAGTTTGAGTGATAAGAACTCAAAGAGGTCGTTATATGAAGGTTCATTAGGTGATAGGTGAAGGCAGCAGAGGAACTTAGTCAGTTTGGTATCAGATAGCTTGAACCACATCACATCAAAGTCTTTCGGTTCCAAACTCTCTTCACGCTGGCATGAAAGGTTAGCCTTAGCGTAAAGGCAGACTCCACCTTTGAACCTGAATCGAGAATGGAGTTCGTAACCAGGACAAAGCATATGGACCTTGTTGGTGGACGAGTTTACTTGTGTTTCTGTTAGAGCCAGAATATCCGGTTTTTTCGTCTGTAGGTGATGGTGGACGTCATTGATGTTCTTGTTGAGTCCGCGGATGTTGCAAAAATTAATTTTTAATGTTGAGTCCCCTCGAGTACCTCTCGCCCGGAAATCCGAATGGAGAGGTATTTTACTTCATTATTACTATTAGCTGAAAATAAAGGAGGAATTGGGGAAAAGGAAAGAGGGAGACCGGAAAGTATCGACCGAACACTGAAACATGGAATGGTCCATTTCACAGCACACAAAGTCGATATGGTGGTATTTCACCGGGCGATGAGACCATCTTCCACCTACGGTTATCCTTTTAGTCGCCTCTTACGACAGGCAGGATTTACCATGGGGCTATTCTAAAGCCGACCCCATAGGCCCCTAAAATAGCAATAAATAGGCATCTACGCATATAATTTAAAGATTCTACAACTTTCTCAAAATATTGTAGATATCTTATTAAATATTAACTTTACGTTTCTTTGCATTTTCTGAGAACATTTACCATAGTAATGTATATTTTTTTTATACCATCAGAAAGTAGAGATTCCAACGAACAAAAAGCCCACCGAGCTTTTTAAAAAAGCTGATAATTTGAAGGGAGAATTTTTGATTGAAAATTAGGGTGCTTTTTCGATATTAGGTCAAAATAAGGTGAAAAAATAAATATTTTAATTCAAAACGATTACAGTGTGTTTCGGATATTTAAGTGGAATATGTTTTCTGATTGTCAAAGGAACCCCATTTTCTCAAAATATATAGGAAAAACCAACTTCCTAATGGAACTTTCTGCAAGTACGCCTATGCACAGTATACCAATCACTAACCGATCCGAATCTGAAAATAAACTACACATTTATCGGGAGACTAAACCTCTAAGCGCCACCACAGACAAACAAAATTACAAGCTGTCGAAATAAATTATTGTTTGAAAAGCAAACAATTCGCGTCGTTACGTGAAATTTTTGTCTACGTGATGTTACGTATTAATTGCTCCATACAGGGTTATTTACGGATAACTCGGGTAGGACTGTATGTATTCTTGGACATACAGATTTTTGTGATGACTAATCTGTTTTAGGAATGTTGCTTATACACAGGATGTTCCATTTCAATAAAGAAGGATAGGTAAACTGTCCAAAAAGAGTTCGAAAACAAAGGGATACATGCAGAAAAACTGTTCATTTTACACCTTACATTTTTTTTCCATAACCACAGATACATGACTTTCATTGGCGGACCCCAAATATATAATCAAAGGATTCAAGAACTAAACAAAACAAATATATATATATATATATATATATATATATATATATAATTCTTGGGTTTTGGATTCTTGTAGTACCACATCGATTTAGTAAAAATAAGTTTCGTCCCTGGCCGGGGAAATTTTCAATTTTAATATTTTGTTAATTTATAATGGTGCGTATTATCTCGTAGGCATTTTTCTGAAAAGAGATATACATTATTATTCATTCGAAAATAATAACCTAATTTTAACGTACCTCCGCAGAAATTATGTGTTGGAAATATAATTTAAATATGAAAAATGTGAAACCATGCTTTCAGATTTTTTTTGTTTTTCAAAACGTTGCTACCTGAATATCTGAATACTGAAAGCAGATAAAATTAACAAAACAGTGATCATGAAAAAATACCAACAAAAATTAGATAGTTTGCTAAATGATGAAACCACGTCCAAAAACGGAAGACTCAATCCTACAGAAAAAGTTCAAACAAAAGTGAATAACTTAGTGAATAATTGTTTCACATCAAAAATGATAAATCAAGAAACAAAGAACAAATTGAATATACACAACGCACAACCACCAACAGTATATGCGTTACCCAAATTGTACAAAACAGGAATTCCACTGCGCCCTATTGTTAGCAATACCCAATCAGCAACACACAACTTTCTCTCAGAAATCCTCACTAATGTAAATGGAAAAAATTACTACTTCGTAAAAAACTCCTGGGAATTTGTAGAATTCATCAAAAATACAACATTTCCAAAAAAAACATATGATTATCCCCCGGACATAGTATCCCTATAACTTGTATACCTAATGACAAACTTGATGAAATTCTAGAAAAAATTCATAACTATGACCCCAGATTGAACTTTACTATAGAAAAATAAATCAACCGACAAATAAACTTTCTCGATACAACTATAATGTACAACAATTTTGGATTGGTTCACTAAACCCAATTCATCACATCGCTACGCAAACTATTTGTGAAATGCACCACTTAGCTTCAAAAAAACGTTATTCAGAACTTAACTGACCGAGCCATAAAACTCCCAAAATTCAGAAGTAATTTAGAAAAAATAAAAAATATCCTGAAAGAAAATAACTACCCATATCACTTCGTGGAAAAAACGATTAAACAAATAATACATGCTGTTTGTAATGATAACAATAAAACAAAAAAAAACAACAAACTATATACCCTTACTATACATACAAAAATTATTCAATAAAATCAGCAAAATAGTAGAAAAATACAACATAACAATAGCACATCGATTGCAAAATACAAATAGCATTTTATACTCAAAATTAAAACCTGAAATTCCAAAAAATAAACAATACCATGTAAAGATTGTGAAAGTACATATATAGGCCAATCCAAACAATACCTATAGAAACGAATTCAAGCCCACAAATACTCAAAAACGGACATCACAGCATTGCCTAAACATGAAAAGGAAAATCAACATAAATTCGATTTTGACAAGGTTGGAATTTTTACGAAAGGAAAAAAATCCAAAAATTAGAAATTTACTCGAAATGATTCACATAAAAAAAGATTAACAATAGAAACGACATAAAAAACCTCAGTCAAATCTACAATAAGTTATTTCAAAGACTCACTCCACAACGAAAAATAAAAAGAAAAAATAAACTGTTCTTTACATTTTCACACGGAAAAATCTTGCATGAATTATAACAATAGAGCCCACATACTATAAATGAATATGTCGATTACTCCAATGTATTTGAAAAAAGGAAAAAAACGATAACAGATAAAACAAGCTCGATACCAGAAATCTCAGACATTCAACAACGTTCATTCCAGTAGTGAAACATGAATACTAAATATTTAAAGAATAACTTTTAAATTATATTGTAAGTTTTGATCGTTTCTTTGAATTTTAATTGTATTTGTTTGATGTCATGTAACGTATTATGTTTTTAACTTCACATGTTTTACATTATTTTATAGAATTCATCTGAAGATGACATAAACAATGTCGAAACGTCGTATCGAATGAAAAATACATAGATTGACTAAGGCCCTTATTCCGAGAAAAGAAAGAAAAAATGTATATATATATATATATACGCCTACAGCTGTTTCATGGTTTCTCAATTATAAGGACGGCTTGTTGTCTTCTGCGAACTTGAAAAACCTCTCAGAGTGCTAATACCTACCGGCAAAGATGAAAATGTGAAATGCACAAAATTATAGCTGCGACATAATTTGTGGAGTTCGAAGGCAGGAAATTTCGTGCAACATCGATAGGTCACCAACAATTGTCAGTATAGGCCAATCCACAACACCAGAAGTCGAGCTTCTAGTCTATATATATATATATATATATATATATATATATATATATATATATATATATATAACAAAAGTTATAGCTCTAATTTTCTCTACACCAATATATATATATATATATATATATATATTGGTGTAGAGAAAATTACGAGCTATAACTTTTGTTCCGAACATTTTTCTGTATCTCCATTATTTTTATAGTTACAGCTAAAAATAAGAAAATTCTTAAAGTTTTTTAATTTTTAGGAGCGTGGCATGGTAAAGAATGTCTTGATTTTGACTTGAATCAAAGTAAGAGTATGTCCATGCAATTATCTTTAGAGACAACTGTACCTACATCTATATTTTTTCGTTGCCGATTTAAAATGTTACAAATTTCTACAATTGGTTGTTTATCAAACCCAATAACCATCAGTTCCTAAAAATCATCTAACGAAAGTCATGTTCGAATGACACTGTATACACATCTACGGGCAAAGCCGTCATTCATTCACATAAAATTACTCATAAATTATAATTGGGTGAAAATGGACCATCAATGAATAGTTAAGGTATGCATGCGTCAGCGAAAGCACGATGAGGAGGAAACGATTGATGGTGATTGGAAATTGAAATACGCAAACAGGATATTACGGTGATTGTTGAATCGGGAATGTTGGGATCTTGGGAGTTTGGATGTTTATTTGAAAACATCGAGGGTGATGACTGAATTGTTGATGAATAACTCCCGAAATCCACGGTGGGTTAAGATGATTACAGGATTAGCTGATTTTTTTCCGATGATTCTATCTGTGATTACCAATCAATTCGAATGTTGGACTTGATTATTTATGGCATTTTGTAATAATCGGGATTATGGAGAAGTACTGCTATCTGTTTAAAGGTAAACAAACACTAACTCATTATTGTATTAGAATTATATTTTCTACGAATATGACTGTAAATCTCAGGTTGACACTATCTACACTGACTGTTCTTTGATAGAGTCAACCATGATATCCTAGCGTCCAAGGTGACGAGTGAAAATGGCTGGATATATTTAGTATGCTATGAAGTATACCTCAGAGTACCACAAAGCTCACATTCTGGGCTACTTCTCTTTAACTTATTCATCAATGACATCTATTCCAATCAGAAATTCTCAATTTTTGTCATTCGCAGATGTTATTGCGTCTTGTGAACTCATTAAATGACGCCAACTTTCTACAAGTTGATGTAGATAACTTGGTTCAGTCAGCTCAACAAGATGGAGTTAAATGTCGAAATGTATTTTATTATATCTTTCTTTTCATATGAAATCCTTGGCAACGAATTCTCGATGAAATCAAGGATCTTGGAATATAATTTGATACCAAACCAAAGAGTAGAGAATATCTGGTGAGATAATGGTTTAGCCAATCAAGTGCCAGAATAGCACGTCATGTGACAGACTGTACTCGTCTGGAATGAGGAAACGCTTCGGGTATTTTCGAATTTGCAAGATTAATGAAATAATTATGTTATTTGATAGAATTGAATATGTTAACAGACCATATTATCAAAATTAGTCGGAATATTGATTACGAAGTAAGTACTTTATAATTGAAATCTTCACATTTTATATATTTTTTTGGTGATCACTGCATTTATAATGCATTCGATGTGTCAACTCATTGACAATCAGAACTTTCCATTGTTCATAATTTCTGCCGATATTTATTTTGGAATATAAGTTGACTGTTAATTAGAAATATACAATACACGGAAAAATCTATTCAAGTTATCATTTCGAAATATGTATGTGCTAGTAATTGCAACCATAAAAAAATATTTTGAGGAATCCGACGTACTCGTGATGGATCGACACTAACCAAGGACGTTTTCAAATGATGAAAATCTTATGATGGAGCGGATAGTGCTTTTATGAAGTATTGTGAATTACATAACATTACTTAATTTGGCTTTCAAACCAATAAAAGTATGGGAGGTGCTATCTTACACTTTCTGCAAAATCTATATGCTGCAGTGTTTTGTGATAGGTCTAAAGCTTTTGACTGTGTCAATCGAAAAATACTGCACATTATACAGTATACAGGGTGTAACATAAGTACGATGTAATATTTATCCTCGAATAAATACCTATCGTTTTGGGGAAACTCTTGACTTTTTAATTCTTCATGTGATATAAAAAAAAATATTTGATCGAAAATTTCAAAAAAAATATATTATAGATCTGAAAGTTTTTCATTATTGCAAGTGGAATGGAGAAGTAGAAAGTCAAAAGTTTCTTCAAATCCATAAAAAATAACATATTCAGTATATTCTTTATGGTCATTGGAATTTAACCCCAATTCCAGTTTCATTTTAATCTCAAAGTATTCTTTAAGTAATCCTCGCGAATTCACTGCCGCTGCTTTGTTTATAACTCAACTTTCAACCCCAGAAAGTTTCTGTTCCTCCACACATAAGACGCAAATTTCAAGCAAGCAGGCGTTTCCAAAGTTCTTTGTAGTAAGGCTCAAGGAAATAATGGGGCAAGTTTATTAGCGCAGTTTGTTTATGACTTTTTCATTGAACAACTTTTCGGCTGAAACAGGATGCTAAATAAGGGTCGAAAAGATTTGATTAAGTTTTCAAGCTGACAGCGGAGATAAGATATAGGTACAGGGGGTCATTATCTTCAACCTCAATCAAAAATAGACAATGAACTTTTTTTTTAGTCTCTAAGATTACACTGTAAGACATTTACTTTGAACAATCAAAAAGTTCAAAAATAGGAGTTCATTTTAATGGGAGATGACTTTTTATGAACACTCTTCATTTTCGCTTTCATTCTCGTTTGGAATATCAACGAATTTTTATCCGTCATGGGAATGCTGTCAATTCATTATTTATATAATGAATGTGTATGAAACAACTGTTGCATCCATTGTCCATTCCTGAATGAAATATTACCGGATATGAGAAGACATTTGCATTTGTATCATTATTTAAAGACGAAGAATCGAAATAACCAAATTAGGAAACTGGAACTAGTAGGTTTCACAAGTGAAAATGAATACATTTGTATGCACTTCGTACTTGTTTTGTTAGTGTTGGGTGAATGAGACTATCGACAGGGTGATGTTATTCAAGGAATATTCTAATTGTATGGGATTTTGAGTTATTGTAAAGTTACATTGAAGAACGTGGTTGAAGTGAAAAACTCAAAGAGTTCCTTCATCAAATAATACTTTAGAACTTTCACAAATTACTATGCACTACATTTTCGAAAATCATAATGATTATTCTTTCATCTTCGTGGGGGATTCCAACAGCAAAATACCGGACATTATTACCCCACATGCCAAGTCATGACATGAGTGTTCGATGCCTCATTCTCTTTAGAATAGACTACGGTTGTGTAGTCTACTCCTCCGTTAGGAATAGCCGACTGAAACTTCAAAACAATGCGTTAAGAATAGACGAGGACACGACAAATTTTTATCGCTTTGAATATGCTTTAAAATACATAACGCATGTATAAATAAACACAGAAAAAATGTTTTGAGTCAAATTTCAATTACAGCAGTTCGTTTTCGAAAATCAGCAAATTTTTAAGCTATTAATATTGGCGCTCTTTGTGACGTAAACGACCGAGCAGCCAATATGCGTAAATGGGTTGATTGTGATAGTAAATGGCAATGTTGCCAAGTTTCTTAAACTAAATGCCAGAACTAGAACACTATTCGCAATGTCAAGCGACGATGGCGGATTTGAAGGGTGTAAAAACATTCGATGTGTCATAAAACAATATATTGTCGATTTTACAGTGCCTTGTTATTTTTTATATTATGAATCATTGCGGTCCATAAAAACGATTTCTGATAAAGATAAAGCCAATCATTTATTCTTGTTATGGAGGCGCGGCCTAAGATTTGAAAATACGGCAAAGTTGCAAAATTGATTGCGACTGTCACTGTGGGATTACGTCGCAACATTTTGCAATGGCGCTAGAGAGAAGCCATTTGAATTTTGCCGACTTTCAGAAAAAAAAAGAAGAAAATCACCAACAGACTTTTTACAAGCTGTAGAATCCATTAGAAATAATTTGAAAATTTCGTGTCTTCGCCATAGTAACAACCCTTTCTCTCGAATATCGAAGGACAAAACTACTTGCAAATTTTGCAGTGAAAATATACTCCCAACCTACTCACCCAAATCATGATATCTTCTACAATGACAAAGTACATGAATTATTTTCACGAAAACCTACCTCAACCAGACGAACAGGTATACGCATACGAGAGCAAAATCTTTTTCCAGAGATCCCTCCTTGGAAATTAGCTGATATACAGGGTGTTACCAAATAAGTGCGAAAGTTTTTAGGTGATTCCTTGTCGAAAATTAAAGGGGGTCTTTCACGTAAACAAAACCCAAGTAGCACAGTCATAAAATTAACATAATGACTTCTTATACCGTCTTAAAGACTACGTATTTGTATGTTTTGAAACCAAAAATTTAATGTGCGTTTTATAACCTTCAGGCGTTGCTATGACGTCGTATAGTAGATATAACAAGAGTACAATAAAGAATTCTCGAGGGGGAGTTGTACTGTGGTTTGTATGTGAATAAATTGTATGTGTCGTTAAGTAGAACTTAAGAGCAGTTGCTATGAGGTTATTATGACAATGAACATATGTGGTTCTAATGAATAGATTTTTGAAACGTTTCTACGACTACATATTGTACTCATGTAATGTAGTTTTATCAACTTTGGTCGTAATGATTACATTATGTATCTAGGTTAGATTATTTTTGTTGGTTATGTTATTTTTGTTGGATAGGTATATTGTGTTATGTATGTAGAATATTCAGTTCCGTATGAATGATTAAAATGCCAAAACAAAAATCCAATCTGCCTTACAAGAGAACTGGAGCGTATAGAAAAATATAAAGAGGAAGGATGAGTGCCTACCCCAAAATTAACATCTGAAATAATTAACCAGTCTATCGGGATGTTCATCCAGTTCCTTCAATTGTTTTCACAACAAGGAAAGACATAAATAATATGTATGTGCACTTCGAGTGATAAATAAAAAATATTTAAATATAGCTGTTCAACATCAACATAACCTCTATTGTAAATGTCAGTTATTTTTAGCGTTTTCCATTAGGCGGAACTAGGAATGCTTATGCACTCAGTGTATATCTTTTTCTGTTTTGATAGCGTTACGACGCTAGTTCAACAAAACTTGCTACTTGTTGTCACAGCGACTACATTACAACTTTTTTATGTAAGATATTGCGATGTCTTTGAGACACTCGTATGATAGTACATATCGGAGTAATTCCAACTTTTCGACACTAGAAGGACGGCATCCATGTTTTTCGATTGATTGATAACATCATTCTGGTAGCCATATTGGAACAAGAATATTTAAAATAAAAAATATGGGACCCTGGGTGTTATATCAATTTAAAAATCATTGGAGATGTGCTAATCAAGTATATTTCGTGATATGGTCTACAGATTTCAAAGATTAATGAGAAAAATTGATGAAATATATTTTTTCTGAAATGAAAATAAATATTTATCTCTCTCCATTTTCGAGGCGCATGAATTTTAATTGGATTTTGATCGTAAAAATTGATTTGCTTGCTCACTAGAGTTTCAGAACAATTCTTAAAGACACATAAATGGAAATCATTTTTATCTCGATAACTATCACGGTCACAGAGTATCATGAACATGTAAAGGAAGGCTGACTTATATATTATATTGATATTATATAAAATCTTTTGATATGGTATACATATAGTAATACTATATTAGAAAGATTATGACCTTCGTGCATAATGATATAATGACTACACTAAGACCACAGAACGACCCTTTTGCGACTGGCTTATATAAGTCTGTATTGGCAAGTCATTACCACTACTTTATAACGTCGATGTGACGTCGCAAGAGTGTGCCTTTTTGTCGTATTGGCATACATAGCGACGTCTTAGCATATTACAAGACATAAGTCATGGACTTTTGCGAAAGGTCTAGTAGACGTCTGTACAACCGAATTATGACCTCTGTGTGCTACTTGGGAAGGTCTTAGGCCTTTTCCTTGTAAAGTTACACGCTTCCAAAAATGAGAAAAAAGTAAAAAGATCTTGTGTTATTATATTATAATCACGATTCCCACATTTCTATCCGATTGATAGATAATTGTAAATCTAATTTTATTACCTTGATATCCTCTCGATTGAAGGGTTTATGGTACATTTGAAAAATATTTCAACAATGCTGCAGATCAGTGGATGGAAAATAGCCCAGGAAAGCGGATGACCATTTACGATTTACGGTCAATTGTGAGGCGTCGCTTCCGTTGGCTACTACACCAAACAATATTCTTGCAGGGTTCTCCTGCACTGGTATATGGCCTTTTGATAGGGAAATTTTTTCAGATAGTGACTTTGCCCCTTCAACTGTAATAGACAGGCCTTTGGAAAACTAAATTCAGTTACAGGAAATACTATGCCTCCACCAACTCTAAATGAAACACATCTTGAAACCAATAATTCAGGAAGTGAAAATAATCCTCAAAGTGAATTGAATGTGGAAAAAAGTGAACTAGGATCATCAAAAATTATTCCAACAGAAGATAAACCGGGTCCATCAAGAGAAAGGCACACCTCTCCTCCACCACCACTACAATCTAGACCTACTTCAACAGCGTTGATTACTCCTGGAATTTCAAAACCATTACCTAAAGCAGATTGTGCCAAACTAAAAAAGGGGAAGAAGAGAAGAAGACAGATTTTGCTATACCCCAAAAAAATACTAGAAGAGGAGCAGTTAAAAACCAAAAAAAAAAAAAAAGGCAGAAGAATATCAAGAATCTTCAGATGAGGACGAAACGTTCTGTTTAGAATGTTGTGGCTCATATTCGTTAAGTAAGGAGTGGTTGCAATGAACAAGTTGCAAACTATGGGCACATCTAAGCTGCACAAACAGTCCATTTTACGTGTGCCGTGACTGCAATTCTGACGACAACTAATTGGTGCATCATTCTCTCATTACAATTGATAATTATAAGAGTTCTTCATGTTTTCAAATGGTATTGTTTTTTTTTCTCAAACCAATAATTATTTTGTTAGTTTTAACTGTGTTGATCTTGTTCAAGATACATTATTCTGATTAAAGTCGAACATGTTACAATTGACACCGATCATGTTACAATTGACACCAGTGAGGTGTCAGTTGTAACAAAGATAGGATATACAGAAAGAGATTAATTTTTGGATTTTTATAGTAATTAACCAAGTTAAACATGTAAAATCTTATTGTTCAAGAACCATAGATTAGTATAAAGTGACAGAAATCTGTAGACAAATGCACTCAGTATACACAAATTTAAATTTATTTTTTGTTATAACTGATACCAGTCTCCCCTACTAAAAAGAACAAAATAAAATAATCAATAAAAAACCTTTTTGAAGACAAGCTTTTATTCAAATGCACTCAAAACAAAAAAATAATAACTTTGGATGTGTGACGTAGGTTATTCGTGAGTTATAGATTCAAAAGGTTTTTCGCTTTTGTATTCGATCTGAGAACTTTGCACGACAAGCTTTTGAACCTATAACTCACGGCTAACCTACGTCACACATCCAAAGCAGTTATTTTTTTCTTTTCAGTGCATTTGAATAGAAGCTTGTTTCTAAAAAGGTTGTTTATTAATTATTTCTATCAGAATTGAATGAATGTGATTTTTTGTGGAGGAACAACGTTTCTTGACATTTTTTTTGGGTAACCTTCCACAGTCTGAAAATGAAAATATAATCAGGAAAATCTATACAAGTGTAGAAAGGGCAAACTGATTAGTTCACCCCGATAAGTTACTGCGTTCACCAAATTATATTTCCTATAGAAAAATGATTCGATTTGTCAGTAACTTGTCATCCCCTGAATATGCCTATAAAAAAATAGTAAAAATTCAAAAGATACTTCTCTATATAATTTTTTGACGTTTCGGGGACTATATCAGATTTTCTTAAATATTTCCGCTCAAGAATAAAATTGAATATTATACACGACTGTAAAAAGGCTTTATCTGCTCAATATCCTAAAAATGCTGTTCCTATAACTAAAAAGAAAATAGTTACACCAATTATTCATGTTTCTAATATATTTAAGATCTATAATATAATCCTCGTCCGATATGGGTATATAAACAAATTTAAAAAAATTATGCGCCATTAGCATGTTATTTTCGGATTAACCAGCCATAGTTTACATCTCGGCAAATATGTGAAATTCTGTTAAATGCTAATTCAATGTTAGGACAATAATGTATTGCTAGAAATAGACCTGTTAAAATTTGAATAATTAGACATAATCCTAATAAAGATCCAAAATTTCATATGGTGCTAATATTTGAGGGGGTTGGTAAATCAATTAATGAATTATTAACAATTTTAAGTAGTGGGCTAGTTTTTCGAATGGGTATTTTCATTAAAATTTTGACGTAATTAATCCACTCACTGGTAAAGCATCTTTCTACCGTCTTATATAATGAATAACTATTGTACGTTTTTCATAGGTGTTTCGTTTTTTCATTATCAATCGCACTATTATGCTTGAAATTAATTTCTTTGAATGTTTTTTTTGGGTTTGTTGAAAATGACTACCAATTTTTATGGTTAAAAATTGTTCTCGAAATGTTTTGGTTCATTTTATACAAAAATATTTTATATATATTTTAAAAAAATATTATTGGAGGTTTTTTTGCTTCAAAAAGTCAAGTCTCGCAGACTACACGTTACCAACTGTGTTTCAAATATTCACATTACCAGTTAAGGGTTAAGTCGGATTTCCGAAGTCTTAGCTAAATCCGAGTTAGTAAGGCCGAATTATAAAAAATAACTCCAGTGGCTCTTCTGCGCCTTTGTAGACTAAGGGCTATTTTACTGATAATGCTATCTTTGAAATAGTGTGTAACTCCATGAACGTACTGAATAAAAAAAAATTGCCTCATTGCGGAACGATAGTCTTATTTTGTAATTCCAACAATGGCCGATCGGAAGTTCTGCTCACCAGTTTGTCACGACAGTTATCTAGCAACACCTAACACGGAAATGGGAAATTCGCACGGGAGCTCTATCTTTTGATGTCACAATAAAATTTTAGTGCCCACATCAGTCGGGGTCAAACTGGCTGCCCACTAATTGTCCCGATGGCTAATTTCGACGTTGTAACGTTCGCTTTAAGCCGTTTGATCGGCCATAAACGCTATCTCGCGTTTTCAGGCCCACATTTTGATTATTCAGTTGGGAGTGTTTGTTTTATAGGTGTGCATTTGTACGGAACGACCGTGGACTGTAGACTCGTTGAAAATTGATACTGGTGGAGCACAATTTTCGGTTATCTCTCGCTGTATATCATGGACGTATTCTGCGGAATTTCATTACGGCACAGTGTCATTCGCTCCATCCTGCCATGTCTAATTTACAGAGGAATCCTTGTGAAAGGAGCCGAATATGGTCTTTCACTAGCGTTTCGTGTTATTCCTTCATGAAATCAGCTCGAGTGATTATATGGCGCGTTAATAGCATAAAAGCTGGTGGGATTCGCCATTTTTTACATTTCTCTTTCATCGGATATGATCGTGAACTAGTTGTTTTCTTTCATATCTTGAGTTGAAATGAATTTAGCTCAACTGTTATAATACCAATTTCATAAAAAATGAAATTGTTCAGTTTCAAAATGTTCGATTTGATAATATATTTTATAGTTAGGACATGAACTAAATTTATCCAAAGATATATGACAGAACGCAAACGAATGGTTGAAACTGAAGGAATATAAAGCTGTCCAAGGGTCCTCAACTACGGACTCCCACATTGGTGGTACTCTAATTTACTTCATACTCAGATAGCGTGATGACCTTTGGATATGAAGGTATTGTAATGTTAAACAAGTTAATTATTGTAATATAATGCCCAGACTATTCAGTGAAGAGCGGTGTGAGGTTCTTTGGACTGCCTTGCTAGTTTCAAATTAATTTATGTTTCAAGCAAAGGTTTAAGAAATTGTTAATTTGAATGGGCGCCAGAATTTTTTGTTAAATTGGGATAAAAATTCAAATTTCCTATTCAATGATAATTGCAAATCAAATAACGTTTTCTTCTGTAAATAACAACAACAAACAAATACCAAACTTATATTAGTCTATTTACAAATATACATAATTTTCAGTTATTTAACGAATATGTATCATATATTCTGCTGTGTGACAAATTTATTTGGTTTCCAAAGAAAGAAAAGAAATATTGTTTTTATTTGCTGAACCTGTCGGTTTTATCGACGACGATGTACCTCTGATTGTGGATTGTGTAGATCGTACCTAGACTTCACGTACTTGTGTGGTTCGCAATCAGGGGGGTACTTGGCTGCTGGGAGACCGATCAGGTAGAACATACAATCATCAGCTTCTTGTCCATTGAATGATAGTTCTCAGCAATAGAACATGAAAAACAATATTGCTTGTGTCAGACTTTGCTATACGAGAATTCAACTTCTTGAAATTTTGAATTTCTCAATGCACTCCTCAACGCATAGTTGTTACATATGAGTGTACTCTCATCAAGAGATTATTGCTTAAAATTAATGGAGCATACAAATCGCTGTGCTGAGATTTGTCAGTAATATTCAATACTGAAATTGAAGAATTAAGATTAAATTTTATGATTTAAACAAAAATTGATCTTTGCCCTATATAAAGAAAAGATAAATTACTCTGAGCTTGATCAGCCAGGACTATATTTTACAAAGAATTAAAAAAATCAAATTTACACAATAATTTGTAGAATTTGATATACAAAAATGCTTTCAATTTAGAGAAAATTTAAGAAATATCTTTGACCAATCGTAATATTCTTAGAAAGTTTTCTATAAACAAAGAATATTCCAAATTTCAAGGATTGAATATATCCATATATATATATATATATATATATATATATATATATATATATATATATATATATATATATATATATATATATATATATATATATATATATATATATATATATGTATATGGATATATATATATATGTATATGGATATATATATATATATATATATAAGAATATGAGAAATCTGTTAGAATCAGAGAAA
This sequence comes from Gonioctena quinquepunctata, assembly GCA_018342105.1. NCBI lineage: Eukaryota > Metazoa > Arthropoda > Insecta > Coleoptera > Chrysomelidae > Gonioctena > Gonioctena quinquepunctata. Next base: position 257,781 of record JAFIRS010000116.1, on the reverse strand, counting down.
TACATCGTCTAACCTGTTTCATGTTTCCAATCATCAGGAGCTTGTGGTCTCAATTCATATCAGATATCTCGTGTTATATATGGTAGTACAAACTGTAAAGGATCAAATTATAGATGGATATAATCTGTGTGGTGAAGCTTAGACCTGTTATCGTGGAATTTTGAAGACACGAGATTTCGTGAAACTTCAATAGGTCACCGACCTTCAAAATTCCACGATAACAGGTCTAAGCTTCACCACACAGATTATAGGTGTCGCTATCTATAATTTGATCCTTTCTACAGTTTTGTACGTACCGATAGGTAATAACCACACGAGATATCTGATATGAATTTGAGACCACAAGCCGTCCTGATGATTGTGAAACCATGAAACAGGCTGAGACGGATGGTATTCTCTTGATTCTCAATTTCATATTCTCGTTATTTGGATTGCGTTAACGCACGAGGAGTACGACTATTGGTATCGTGGGTTGGTCTATGCTGACATCTGTCGGTGACCTATTGAAGTTTCACGAAATCTCGTGTCTTCAAAATTCCACGATAACAGGTCTAAGCTTCACCGCACAGATTATAGGTGTCGCTATCTATAATTTGATCCTTTTTATATATATATATATATATATATATATATATATATATATATATATATGGATATATATATATATATATATATATATATATATATATATATATATATATATATATATATATATATATATATATATATATATATATGATCGGTTCACCTAAATCAGAAGCAAAATCAAAGCCCATACCAAAAATATATCCAAAAGATCATGGAAAATATATTATATTCAACTATATCATACTTCTTATGATTGAAACCAAAAAAATATATCCAAATACGGTGATACCATATATTTTAAAAAGAACCTCTTTGAACCCCAATGAAGCCTTGTCAGCGAAAGCAATCTAATCAGATGGGATTGAACACTGATATCTTGATTCAATCTGATATATCACATGTGACATCCATGATTCTAAGAACTCATTTGGAAAAATAAATAGAGCACGGCACTGTAACCAATCATCGGATTGACCTGAATAAATCTAATCGCTGGTTACTGAACAACGTCGACAGATGAGTCGAGATATCAATTCTTTGTGAAGAACTACTTGAGTTCTCGTTAAAAAATATATTCCAAGATGGCTTATCTCATTTGGTAAAAATATTTCAACATACCTTCATATCACACAATAAATCACTGATTTGAAATCCCTTTTGTAGAAGAAAGGAAAATGCTCTAATTAACTAGTTATTTCAACATGAACAAATTATATTCCGTCAAGCTTCAGAGCACAAGATATCTCAATTACAGCAAGATCGATAAGGGACGAGAGTCGCCCGTTCTACTCTTTCAATACCAAAATCGTACTGTCAACCCTTGCGTTCTTCTTCGCACTCCACTCTAATGACTGTTCGCCGTTAGATGGCGCTAATATTTTCAATAGGGATTCGTCGATTAGAGTGAATAAGATAACTTGAGTATCTCTGAGCATATCAATAAGGAATGTAACAGATATATCGTTACAGTATATAAGTTTTGCAGACGAGATTGTCATATTGTATGAGGAGGAAATCTGCGCAGGTATCAAAACAAAAGCCGAACAAAATCTAAAATATATATCTGCTTGATTTAAATGCAACATGCTAGCACTAAATAGTCAAAAACTATCTTCATTTACAAACCCACCAATCATTTATCCTTTCATAGTATTCAACAAAACATGCATATGGAAAAATATCGATCAAATTATTTTGGAATCATTTCCGTGAGATGTCTGAGAAGGAACCTGCACATCGAAAATATTAAGAGTGGCTCATTGAGAAAGTTCAGATACCTTGTATAGATTTTTTAAATAGAAACGAAGCTCAGAATTTTATATTTTGATCTCGTACAAACACAACTGACTTATGGAGAGAAGAATTGGTAGCGAACTCTCACCAGTCTTTCCAGATCAATAACTTTAATCGTTGATCCTCTACTTCACCTCGTACGGTTCTTCTCAAAACGGTGTTAGTTTCGGACATACACCTTTTTTCCTACTGGATTGTACAGCCGAACCTGGTCACCTTCTGTAAATCCTCCTAAATTGTCTCTCTTTCGAAATATTTTCGTGAATTTTCAAGATGCTATCGCTTAGTTCATCTGTATAGTCCTGCGCCTATACTTCTTGATTGCTTGGCGATCCGAAAACCAAGTCAAAAGATAATCAAAGTTGAATCATGGACAGTGTATGCCACCACAAAGAGTGGAATGTGTCAGTCCCAGTCCCCTTGATGTTTTTTTACAATCTTGGAAAAATGTTCGTTCATAGTTCGGCGAGCGACGTCTTGTTTATACCCATCAACCCATACATTTCTTGAATAACTTTGACTCAAAATTCCTTCGTTGGTGGAAATGTAGCTCCATCGGTACTCCAAATCTTGAGAACATGTTGTCTATCAACAATCCTGTTATTGTAGTTTCCTCCTGGTCTGGGATGGCATGAGCTCTTACCCATTTGCTGAAATAGTCCATGGCAACAAGGACGTATTTGTTGCCATCATCCGTCACAGGAAATGCTCTAGCTACATTAATGGAGCACCTTCGTTAACTTTCTTCATTTCACCCCTGGACCTTGTTTTGGGACCATTAGTAGCCCCGCACTCTGGACATATTCTGCACCAGCTTTCTACATATCTCAACACTAAGGCGATCTTGTCCAAAGTCTTATTGACTACCAGATGTCCACCGGATTTTTCCTCCAAGACGGAACCTGTCCTCTTCCTGGGCGAAACCAATTGGCAACTTGACTATGATATCTCTGTACGAAATATCTCTCCAGGAGATTCCGCCAGTTCCGTCCTCTTTAACGTACAGTCCACTTCGCGATACAGTCCTCCATACAAGACATCTTCATCACTATTTGGTCGCTCCAGCTGGTAATCGGTCTTGGGATTATACTGCTTCATCTTTTCTATGATGGAGGTATCATCAGTAGTTCTTATGACTTTATTGACTCTGATCACCCTGGAAGCTTCGCTTTCACTAGCCTGTATGCCTCCCGATGTATTGGCTAATCTAGTTTCTGGATATCTGTCCGAAAATTAACTAGATAATCCGGACCTCGTCGGCGAGAGGAACATGGATCCTCCGAAGTAATGACGAACGTGGTGGCAACCTCACCCTGCAATCTCTGTAGAAATGTCCGTGCCTACCACATCTGAAACAGTTTTCTCTTGAATGTCTAGATGATCCTGTCCTCATAGGTGAGTAGGAACGTGCGGGTATCATCCAAGGTGATGGCGAACGTGGGGATAACCTCACCGTGCAGTCTCTCTGGCATTTCTCCTCCTCTTGTTTTTTCTCTGTCTCTGTTCCTTCGCAACTCGTTTTTCTTCCACACAGAAGAAAACAAATTGTTGAATCAAATAAAATGTATTTGAATCAAACAAATAACAGTGTCGTATATGCACGACAAAATATAATCTCAAAATGAGTAATCAACTGAAACTAATTTGCATGAACCAAATATCTTATTCGACTAACTCTATTCATAAGTCGTTTTGTAGTCTAGTTCCAGTTCACTTTCTGATTCCAATACCAAAGAACTTCATAAGTTTATTTCTTATTTTTTCTAATTTGTCGACATATTTCGTGACACAATGGACAAATCTTCAGGACATCTGTCATAAGAACATAAATAAAAAAATACTCACTGGATTACAAATTTTATAAATGTGTTAAGGTTTGTACATGAACGGAAAACCCTTTCTGGATTGAATTGATTACAACTTGAAACATGAAGTTCATGTCAGGCAACGGACATGACAGAAAAACATAATTGGGAGACGAAGATGTAAGGTTAAGAAGGGGTGAGACTAAAATGAAGATGCATTGAAAATGAGGGTGTATATAAGAAGAGGAATGGGAAGAGTGAAAGCAGATTGTAGAAGAAGACGACAGTGAGTTTGGTAGAAGGAGAAAATTAGATGTGTCATCACTCATCAGGACATTTGCTGTCACAACATAACCTTAGGAAATCAAAGATGGAATGTTTACATATCTAAGCACAATTTATAGTATGAAGTTATTCCTTCAACGTCGTCACTTTTGGTGTTTATATTATTGGGGTCAAGTGGATATACAAAGATTCAGCTAAAAGTCTCTTATAACGGTTATCAACCCTGTGGAGAGTTTTGGCGTTTTCAAAGTCGAAAGAGTGGAGGTTTGTGATGGAGTGATTGGTTAGGCCTGAATGAAGTGGATTATTGTTTTCTACGTGGTATTTGTGTTAGTAAAAACGCATTTTTGTGTATTGATGGGTCTTTCCAATATAGCAGGTGTCATCTCTGCAGTCCTCGCATCATAATTTGTATATTACATTACTTTGAGATTCTACGGGGTCTTCGAGTGGAATAAAAATGGATCTTGTGAAATCGAAAGAGCTCCAAGCAGGACAGATATCAAGGGATTTCATTAGGTTTTCAATTTATTTTTGTATACAGTGGTGATAAGGAACTTCAACATACCTTTTTGCGGATGGTATTTTTGTTTCATTGATGTTGAAGATTTGTGAAACTTTTTGGTGCGTTGCTTAATTGTTCTGTTGGTGAAAGGTCTTCAATAAGTGTGCTTGAAATCTGAAAATATTTTTTTGTTGCGCTTTTCGGGAACATCAATTTTTTGAGTCGCCGACTTTCTGTAACAAAAACATTTTCTAAAGTCGATTGAAGGGGCAAGTGCCCCCCTTCAAAAAAAAAAATTTTTCACGTTTCAAATCAAAAAGTCCTTCGAAATTTTTCGATTTCGTCGAAAGTAATTTCCTAATTCAACTGTCTCGTGGCGGAACTACCTTAACCCACTGAATTGAGAGATATGGCAACCGAGCATAAACGCATATATTAGACATTTAAGTCCAGACGTCCCAACGATGATAAGTTGGCTTTGCTATTCGAAAACATTATCTAAGTCAGGGTCAGTTGTTCGAAAGGTGCGCCATCTAACGCATATAATTCTAATAGTATAATATTTCCATTGTTTCATTCAAATAAATATTATATTAGTGTTGAAACAAATGTTCATTCAATATGAGTTGGAGATTGTTTCAATAGATTCAAATCAAAGAAATGTTAGCATTGCATTGACAAATCCATATTGTTACCGAAATATAATGATTCCATCAATGGAATACACCTGTGTTTTGGGATGAATTTTATTAAGTCGGGTCAAGCCAATAAGAGAGATCAAATAAATTCGGTTGAATTATCCAACCCCGTGTTTCCCGTGTAGCAATCGCTTCTCTTGTTCGGCAAACTGATGCTTGATCATTTCCATTATATTTCCATTTATCGTCGTAGAATGTATTTCTAGTATTCAACGTTAATTTTCCTCAAATTAGTCACGAATATTCCACTTTAACACCCACCAACTGATACGAAACTGTGGTTTTTCTTCATTAAATCACTGAACTAATTCTCGTATGTTTATTGACACAATACAATTTTTTTATGATGAATCAAACTGTACTATACTGCTTTTTTCACTCCTTACGCAGCGTTATAAAGTTATCAGTCATTTCTTGACATGTTTTTTGGGTAACCTTCCACAGTCTCAAAATGAAAATATAATCATCCATCAGTTGAAAAAGCGAAAAAGACTGCAAGAAAAAATACAAATTATTAAAACAATTAAAGGAGATTTACAAGATTTCGAGAACGGGGGCAGATATAGTTCCCGAAACGTCAATCAAAAACTATATAGAGAAGTATGTTCTAAGAAATTGTCATGAGTACATGTGCTCCGATTAAACTATATAATTCTAGTGGTATAAAGTGCACCAAAATCTTGAATTTTATATCATTGAAAATGGATAAGAAGATCGAACACAGTGAGTAAATAGAAACTATAAAAAAACACAGTGAACAGGTGAAAAATTGATGTATAAATTGATCAATCACACTCTTATCATAAAAGGCACATTCATAAAAAATTGAACAAAAATACATCACTGCGGCTCACCATCGAATATAAATGATCCATGAGCTTGGTATAGAAACATGGATCAAATTACTAACCAAGAATTGCTCTGTAAATTGGAAACGATTATAAAGAAAAACACAAGTGAAATAAAGGCGGAGATTAAATCTATTAACGACACCTTAAACCAAAAACTTGAAAACCTAGAGAAAAAATACTCCAAAATTGAAGAGAAAATCGTCTATATTGAGCGAGAAAACAAAAAGAATAATATAGTTATATTTGGTATAACGACAGACTGGGAAAATCTCCTAAATACCACTTTGGAACAACTAAATATAATTTTTGGATGTAAACTGGACGAGAGGGATATAAACAACATCCACCTCATTGGGAAAAAAAACACGATTATTGTAGAATTCATCTCGAATCTGCAGAAACAAAAATATTCAAACATCTTTATAAGCTCAAGGGCACTGGCATCTCCATTACACATGACCTACGACCTGAAGATCGCGAACTAAATAGAAATCTAGTACATCATCTGAAGGAAGCCAGGGCTAAAACCAGAAAGCTCATATAAAAACTTTAAACTCTACGTGAATGCGGTACCATACACCATTGAAGAGTTGGAAACCCCACCGATAGCCTGAACACAGAATTAGAATCTAGCTTACCAAAATACAACCAAAAAATAAAGTGCCCCATCTACTCCAACAACAACACATCACTCCTCGAAAGAGCTCGAAGATACTCCTTCCATCAGTGAAATACCAGAAGTTACAGAACCTCAACTGAAAAAACAAACTACAAGAACGGAAATACTGAAACATCACATACATGAAAATACTGAGTCAAAATCACCAATTACAACGAAACCATCAACAAATACCCCAACAGAAATCAACCCATGAAGATGAAAGAAATCAAGGAAACAAGATCGTTAAGAAATAAGCAGACCATTAATTAGAACTCTTGAACACTCAAATCCTCAGTAAAGTCATTAGAATAAACTTATCGAATATTAGTATAAGCCCATAGACTAACACACTTACCTTTCAATACTTTTAACATTGAAAGAAATCACACCGATAGATAGCAATCTATTGTAATGGATCCCTATATCGCCAATTTCGAAATAAAACAAATAGATTCCTATATTTTAAATACTGCATATGAAGCGAACGAAATTTTCACAGTAAACAATAAATCTCATAATTTCAAGCTCATACATAACAATATTCGAAGCATTGCCAAAAATTTAAACGAATTTGAAATCTTTATTCAGCAGTTTCAATCACAATTCGACTGTATCGTGCTAACAGAAACGAGATATATACGGATGTCACGCTTTACAGCATGGATGGATATAAAACTATTTATAATGAGGAAAGTTAAATCAGAATGATGGAGTTGTAGCCTACGTTAAATCAGATCTTATCAATCCCATAGTATACATGAATTTAATGGATCATTTACTATCAAACTAAAAATTGCTTTAGGGAAAATTATGTGGTTGTACACGCCTTCTATAGGTCACCATCCACAAGTATCACTGAATTTATTGAAAATTTAAAATCGTACCTAAATAATGATAACGACCACCAATACCATTCAGAAACTAATTGTCGGAGATATCAACATTGATATTCTCAATCACTCTGACCACTCGAATGAATACTTGGATGTCCTGAGTGAACATGGATATATATCGGGTATAAATAATTATACAAGGGTACAAGGAAATGCAAAATCATGTATCGACCATATATTTGTGAATAATAAATCTGAAGACTTTAGCAACGTGATGCCAATTATTCTCCGCACCAATATCACAGATCACTATTGGACCCTTGTGCAAATAGTCTTTCCAAATCAAAAGAAATATTTGAGGAAAAAATAAATATTTTTCCCAAATAAATAATAAACAACTTTTGAGAAAAATTAGTAAAATATCTTGGAGAGAGTTTACTCGATGCCAAACATTGAATCAGCAACAAGTAAATTTATAGAAATAGTACAATCTTCCATAATGGAGTGTACGAAAAAATTCGAATCAAAAGTAACGAGAAAACGGAAAAAATGGATAACCAAATCTCTAATAAAATCTGTTAACAAAAAAATTATATGTACAATCAGACTTTAAAGGATCCTTATAATGAGGAATTGAAACAAGAATATAAAACCTACAAAAATACTTTAGACAAACTACTGAAGAATAAAAAATGATTATTACAAGTCACGCATTAATGAAAATGCAAACGATGCGAGAAAATTATGGAGTAACATCAATGAAATTTTCGGTTCTGTACAAAAAATAATGAAATACACCGGATTAAAGACGCCAAAACAATATTATTACTAATGACGAACAAAAGCAACTATTTTCAATAACACCTTCATAGAAATGGGAACAAACTTAGCAAAATATTGTCAAGAACGGTTCGAACGTACTGAAGAGAAAACCACAAATAATTCAATTTTCATTTCTCCTACATCAGAAATCGAAGTTCTTGAAGTTATAAATCAACTAAAAATGGCAAATCTCCGGTGTCGATAACATAAAGGCAGAAACTCTCAAGGCAATTTCACTTCAGATAGTCAGTCCACTCCCTCACATAATCAACAGATGTATAGAATCCGGGAAATTCCCCGATGAATTCAAAATTTCAGTAGTGAGACCCATTCACAAAAAGGGAGATATCACAGACGCAAAGAACTATAGGCCTATTTCTCTCATCACAAACTTTAGTAAAATTTTTGAAAGAATACTGAAAAATAGGCTCTGTAGCTATTTACATAAGTATAGGCTACTATCTGATATGCAGTTTGGGTTTAAGGAAGGTAAATCAACCGAAGACGCTATAATTGAGCTTACAAATTATGTTTACGGAGCCTTGGATGAGGGTGAACCTTGCCTTGGTGTTTTTGTAGATCTTTCGAAGGCGTTTGATACCGTGAATCACACCATACTACTATCGATACTTGAAAATAATGGGGTACGGGATAATTGTCTGAAACTTTTCAAAAGCTACCTTGATGAGCGCCAACAATGTTACAAAATCAATGAAAACCTACAGTAAGTTCAGGAAAATCGAGTGTGTGTGCCTCAAGGTACAGTGCTGGGACCTATAATTTTCTCGATTTATGTGAACGGATTATTTTCAATACAGTCTGAAGGAAAAATAGTTAAGCTTTGCTGATGATACGGTAATTCTATACAAGGGAAAAGACTGGGTCAGTCTGAAAACGATGTAGAAGTAGATATTTCTTTAATAAAAACATTTTTTGACAACAGATTACTAACTATCAATATTGATAAAACATTTTTTCTGCCATTTACTACTTATGAAACCACTCGGCCAGACTTTCAACAGCTCACTTTGCCAGGTAACCTACAGATTTCTTCTATAAATACTATCAAATACCTCGGAATTATGATAGATACACATATGCGATGGGATCATCATGTGAAGTTTGTCCTCAAAAAACTTCGGTTTGTTCTCCATAAATATAGACAATTAAATGATATTCTTGACCTGAAACAAAAAAAAACAATATACTACAGTTTAGTGGAAAGTCACCTAAGCTACGGTCTTCTTGGATGGGGGGGTATATATGAAACTTACCTACGCCCACTCAGGGTTATTCAAAAGCGCTTCCTGAAACTGATGTTATCCAAAAGCTCAAGATTTCCAAGTGAACGTTTATATGAAGAATCTGATGTACTAGATGTCAGGAAGCTACACTTTAAAAAGAGCAATATCAGACAATATATGAATAGGGATAAACTGGTTAAACTTACCCACACTTATAATACAAGGCGTAACCTTCAATTCCAATGTCCTCGACACACAGATCCATTGGACAAAGAAGTTATCATTATTTGGGTACGAAATTGTACAATAGCCTACCACTAGACATTCTAGAAAGCCGATCTATTTATTCATTCAAGAAAAATTGAAAGACCTCTTAAAAATACTTCAACACAATTGATACACGTCTGAAGAATTTACAAGTTTTATTGATAAAGGAGCATTACGCAATCCATGTTTTAGACGACATACCTATATGTATGTTACGTGAACAAGTGTGATTTCATCTATTCATCTATTTATATAAACCCGTGTGTATAGTACATTTTCATCTATAATTTATATTAATCTTTTATATAGGAAATTTTTATTACAGTAGCAAAATCCCATAACGTAGGATTCTAGATTTCATTCTGCATTGATAATGGAACCATTGTATGATTCCATGTCAGTATATATGTATGATCGTGGAAAAATGTGAGTATGTCTGTAAACCTATATGTATAGATACTACCTCTTAAGTGTTATTTATAATATTCAAATTCTTCCAAAATATTTATATTTATACTATAATGACAAAAACGCTTCCTTAGAATTAAGTAACTACTATCATCATATTAATCTCATTTCTTTTGGTACACATATGTGAACCATCCCACAAACAAGTGTCAACTTCAGTGGGACATTCATGTGCTTATTTGCTACTTGTAGTCAATTACTGTAACCTGTAATTCATATGTAAACACCCGCAAATAAACACTATTCTATTCTATTCTATTCTATCTTTCGAATTAAAAAAAAAAATTTGATAGGCAAATTCAGAAAACGTTTTTTTCTATAGAAAATATAATTTGGTGAACGCAATAACTTATCGGGGTAAACTAATTAGTTTGCCCTTTCTACACTTGTATAGATTTTCCTGATTATATTTTCATTTTCAGACTGTGGAAGGTTACCCAAAAAACATGTCAAGAAACGTTGTTCCTCCACAAAAAACCACATTCATTCAATACTTATCAGTCATGTATCGAGAATAACATCGATCTTTGGCTGACGTCAGCGATCGGTCACACTACATGCTTGAGATGTCAGACAGAAACAACATGCAGTGGCGTACTGTATTCGTAACAGTATTATAGAGGGACACACCAGACGTAAAATTGTAACAATGATTTCATCTGAGTAGCACGCTTCTGCTTGTCATGTGCAGTATAATATGAGCCAAATTTTCATTGGTTCAAATATAGATTCAGGATTATTATTTTCATAGGAGAGTAATATCCTCAGCAGAGTACGTTTTTCAGTGGAGTAGGAAGGTTTGGATCAAGTGTGTAAACAAACCAAATTCGAAATGGCTTATTTATGTCATATCTTGTTTTTATTCCAGTAGAGTCAAAAGCCTGTTTATAAAATATACGAGTTCTGTTGGTGTCTTCATATCAGGTGAACCCCAGTAGCGATATTTTTTCACTTCGTATCACCGAATCATGCTCAATTTATTTTATCTAACAAACACTGCTCACGTCCAAATCGACGACACGAACGTAATCTCTTATTAGCTAATGGTTTCGTAACAAAAGATCGAATAAATGCCTAATCCATACATACAAACATATTTGTCATTCCTGTGGAGCTTGTAAGCGGAAAGTAAACGAGATTGAAACAATTAATTCAAGGAGATAAAGCTTCGAGAGGGTGCTGGGCAGCTTACCAGTGGCGTGGAAATTATCAGTTTGGTCCAATTTACGCAATGGATTAGATAGTGATAATGTTTCTTCCACGATTGGATTGAGTTGATGTGACGATGATGGTACACATTAACATAACGGGGCATGCACTTTTCTTTGCTATTCTACAATTGTATACGTTTCTTATATTCTCCAGATTGTGAGGTAATATAACTAAAAACAGTTTATAATAAGTGTTTATGCAACCAATAACTTTGGTTATATTCATTTGCACTAATTTCAACAATCGGATTCTCTTATGCATAGTACGCTATCTCTCTGTATATACATCAAATTTTTCGTTCTCTACTAGAATTAGGTTGGGACATGAAATTGTTTTATTCTACGCATACGACTTTATCATATTTTTTTTGCTACGTTTCTCAAACAAATTTTCGAGAGTTCCACAGCGTTTTGGAAACGCCGAGTTTCAAAACGCCTCCGTGACCTTGGAGAGAGAGCGTGACGTCACAATACTGTTGTGCCCGTTGATCCTCTCTTCTGCAGTAGGCAGCGAGCACGTGCTGCTGGCGCTAATATTGTGAAGTGTTTATTTTTCGCGTCTTTATCAATATTCATACTGTTATTTTCAAAATGCCCACTCCAGAAATTAGTTACCGTTGGTGTTATGTGCCTGGTTAGGAGAATTCAACAAGAAAAACACCGGAAATATATTTTTTCGTGCGCCCTTCGAAGAAAAAAGGAAAAAAGTGGTTTTGTGTTGCTCGTCGCAAGAACATACCAACAAAATCACAATTGTTTTGCTGCGAGGATCATATGGAATTGTCTTGTGGGGTAATTCGTCCCATTCAAACAAAATATTTGTTTTACAAAAAAGGGTTATTCGAATAATATCAGGGGCGGGCTGCAGAGATCACTGCCATGTTCTATTTATTCATCACCAGATCATGCCTCTTCCTACCGCTTTCATACATTCCACTCTGCTTGAAATACTTAAAAAAAGATCAGATTTTACTCTTTCAGCGGACACGCATCAGCACCAAACAAGGTCAGGAAACCTCTTGAGAACACCAAGATATAGACTCTCTGTATCACAGAAAAATTCATTGAATATAAACCTATATAATAAATTACCTTTGGAAATAAGAAATATGAACTTTTATAATTTTAAGAGATCAGTGAAATCTTTCCTACTGATGAACTGTTTTTACTCGGTAAAGGACTTTTTGAACTATAATTTTAACGTGGATGATCTAGGCTTTTAATGTGTTTGTCAATTCAACTTTTATACCCCTTTCTGTATTGTTTACAATGACTGAGTTCTGAGTTCACCTTATTTTATTCCTGTGTTGTAATGTGATGTATAACCGTAGGAAATTTAGTCTAACTGTTTTAACTTGTAACTTTTAACTTTAAATTAATTTGTTTTTTCTCAAGGACCTGCTACAAATGTATTTATATATATGGACGTAGTTAATAAATCTCTCTCTCTCTATCACTTTGAAGGATGATATGGATAACTACATTGAAAAAGTCGTTCTTCCCCACATTTTCAATGAGGCTGTATCTCGACCATATCGCAACAATGAGTCGTTTTGAGACCTACTCGAAAGTTCAGCTAATTCACACAATTTTCGTGTCAAAACAGTGCTCGCGAAAATAATAAATTCATCAGCGCAAGTTTGATTCGATTTCTTGAATTCTATTACGATTTGATGAATAGACAAACGCATGATTTTACGCTCTTTAATATAATAATAATAATATCGAGTGAACTGCACGTCAATTTGTTTTTCCTGAGCATGGGTTTGTGTAAAGCGCAAAAACAACAGCAGAATTATCAAATTCAGATACTTTTATGAATTTTTATGTTGTTCCTACTGTAAACAAAACAAATTTTGTCTAATAGCATAGTACTTTGGTAACAGCAGGTTCTTCGTTCCGGCGAAATAACCACATCAAAAAAGCTATCGCATGTTTAGAACCCGTGAGAACAAAAACAAAAGGCTGCTGCTCGAAAAATATTGTTACAAAAGTTACTGACAAGTTTTGTGAATTTTCAGGTGGTTTCCGATAGCGTATAAAAAGAGTATTGCATTGAATTTCCAGTTGAAAATTCTCAAAATTACGTGAATAAATGAATATGAATGTACTACACTTTACGAATATTGAAAATAACTCAATCATTGATGTATTTTTGCATAGTTCCATCACAAATGACTGATCCGGATATGAATTTTCCTTGTATGCATTTTCCTGTAGATTCTGGAATTGCAAACTATTTGGGCTCAATAGGCAAATTCAGAAAGCGACAAGTTCCTGACAAATTGAATAATTTTTCTATAGGAAATATAATTTGGTGAACGTAGTAACTTATCGGGGTGAACTAATTAGTTTGCCCTTTCTACACTTGTATAGATTTTCCTGATAGATTTTCATTCTCAGACTGTGGAAGGTTATAAAAAAACATGTCAAGAAACGTTGTTCCTCCACAAAAAATCACATTCATTCAATATTTCTTCCTGTCTTCAAAAATAACCTATCGATTGTACAAATTGCAACAAAATTGTCGACCGCCACCACTGCGTGATTTTTCCGTACGGTACGCCTCTGTTTCCAATATATATGTCTCTCCCACGCCATCCGGTCACCCATCGGGGGCGTCATAGCACTCTTTAGTGCCTTCATCTCCACCTTCATACACATTTCCAAAAATGCAAATGTCTCCTCGAGTGGAACAGAAGATAATTTACAGATTTAATACGTAGGAAAGACATAAGATATGGCATCGTAAATTCTGGTTGGATCTGTTTGAATCAAAGACCTGATTGCTCGTTTATCAATGCCCCTATAAAACGTTTGGAGATTGCACGAATCTGGGTAATGGATGAGATATAGTTAGGATAGTTCAACTCTGACCTGCTGAAGTTAAAGAATTGTGCTGTAGTAGCTAGGTAGGTTAGTTTTTTCTACCATCTACAAATTTAAAGTATTGATTAACAAAATCTGTACATACGTAGAAGGACAAAATAATGGTTTTACCTTTATAAGTACCTAACTATACTTCATTATCAGGATTTCGTACATCAAAGTAAAAAAAACCTCTATGAGATCAAGTTCAAGTGCGTTTGTCTGTCTATCACATACATTCTTCTCAGATACTGTTCTACGTAGAAAGATGGAATTCGGCATGGTAATTGAGCTTCTTGACCCGGGAAGGTTACCAATTATATATCTGGTACAAGAAAACATCTGCATAGTCGATCATATTTCAGATGGACTTGTTATGAGGATTAAATTTTTTTTCAGAATTTTATTATTGCTTATTCCAAAGATAGAAAATATGTGTCAAAACATATGTATTTCTCTCTTTCTATCTACAAATCCGTCAAAGGTAAAATTGTAAAAATATATGTTATGTTAGTTCACCAAAACTTTACAAAATATATCCTCACATGGATTTTGAGATTTTTTTTATATATCTTTGAACAATGTTCATTCAGTTGCCATTTGGCGGAAAGAACCTCAGATAAAGGCGCCGCAATAGCTGGTTCAGCTATTTTTTGCTAGATAGCGACAAATGCACGAAATGACTGTCTCTTTGTGTGACAAATTAGAACAAGTGATTAAAAAAAAATCAAGTAGTAGCAAACAATTTTCTGCAAAACGGATTTTTCGGACAATTTCTGTTTATTGGAACGAAGTTCCTTTACGCTGCTTGCGGTAGGTGTTGACTGGTAGAAAATGTAACGTAAGAAAAAAACGGTATGCCTCCTCCATGCGACTTTCTCCCTCTCTCTCTGACTCTTTCTATTATATACGAGTATGTGTGACAACTACCCTCGATGCTGTTAGAATTAAATATCAACGCATTCAATGTCTATGGGGAAATAGGAAATGCAAAATTGATGGGATAAGGGATTTTGAACTCACTACATACAGTTATTTGATATTTGAATTCAAATATACCTTTTTCAGCATGTTAGAAAGCCTCAGTTTTTTAAGTAAGGCAATGAATAATTCAATTGTGTCATTTTGTAGTTGGTAGAGCTTTAATGTGCTCCGCGAATTTCGTGAAATTCAGTAGTTTAAAGTGCTGAAAAAGTGGAATATATTACTTAAAAATAATAAAACAGTATGCTGAAAGTGATCTAGATGCCTAAAAAGAGTGAAAATACACACCATATCTAGCCATTGGAAAACTGCAGGCGATTGTGATCCTTAGTACCCGCCGAGTATGGGAATTTCGACCGTATTGGTTCGCCAGAGTGGAAAAGTGAGGTTATGAATTCAAAACCCACGAAAGTGAAAAAATTTCGCTCATAAAAAGTGAAAGGACACAGACACCCACAGCTGAATTACTGGAAAAGTTCTATAAATGACCCCCCACCAAACCACCGAAACTGATAAAAACAGAGTATGTTGGCAAAACTCACATCGGAAAACAGGGAAATCGCCTGCTGTTCTGTACTAGAAGCCGAGTAACTCAAAACACAAAAAACTCATTGATTACATTTCTAAACATAGTGAACATAGTAAAGAAGAGTAATATTAAACCTAATAAAGACACTGGAGAGCCAGGCACCGGGTACGAGGTCGAAAAGACCGCACCGCCCGAGCCGAAGTTAGCGCAGAGTATAAAAAACTGAAAAAAGTTCAAAAACACCAAGTGAAACGGAAAACGAAAAGAAAGTGATGAGCGTAACCCATCAAAATGTGGGGAAAGGAAAGAGGATAAGAAAAAAACGCTAAAAAAACCTCTGAAAAATTTTGTTCACCAAACTTTCCGAACAACTTAGACGAAAGTGAAGAAAAATCCAAATATTTTCAAAGTGAGAAAATAATACAGAAAAAAGGTTGAGTCAAACTTATCAAAATATGGGGACTAATATGGAGGATGATAGAAGGAGTACCGTACACGTTTTTACAAGCTTTCATTTAGTTTCACTATTTAGTTCATTCGTTAGGGTCAAATCTTGCAAGTGAATTTTGACTGACTTCTAGGGTTAGATTAATTTGAAATTTGGCAGGTGTTCATAATTCCGGTGACTATGCATTATAAAATTTTTGTTAGAAAAAAAAACAGAATGGTGGCTTCAAAATTGCGGACGAGATTTTATCCATTTGTTCAAATTGGTATGTGGGGGTTTTCAAGGTCAAAGATTATGAGTTTTTTTCAAAATTCATAAATTTAAGATGGCGGCTCCAAGATGGAGGACGAGTTTTGTGATAATGTTCCAATTCGATTCAAAATTGGTTTGCTTTTCAGGGTCGGAGATTTTAAATTCCTTGTCAAAATTTATGAATTGAAGATGGAGAACAAGTTTTCTGATTATGGTCATATTTCATTCAAAATTGGTATGTGGGGTTGTGAATTTTTTATCAAAATCTGTGAATTCAAAATAGCACTTCAGGATGGCGGACGAGTTTTGTGATTATTGTCAGATTGTCAGAAAAATTGGTGTGTGTGAGTTCTCGGGGTCGGAGATCATGATTTCTTTCAGCTCAAAACTTATAGGGAAGAGAGTTTGTAATAACGATGCTCTATTAGAAATCAACAGATTAAGGCAAACTAACTAAAAAGCAAAAAATAAAATAAGAAATGAAAAAACTTTTTAAAGACAAGCTTTTATGTAAGCCTTGTACTAAAACGTATGAAATAAGTTTAAGTCATCCCTGACAATGATTTAATATTTTTTTATTGAATTATTTGGTTTCAAAAAGTTTGTCGCGCGAATTGTAATACAATTAATACTTCGACAAGTTGTTACTTACTAACCAATCTTTTCCAATGAAATTAATTAGTACCTACTTTTATGAATACTTTGAAAAAATGTAATACTCTAACAAGTTCTCACTTACCAACCAATGACTGCCCAATAAAATTAATTGGTACCTGCTTTCATGAATACTTCGCGCAACAAGCTTTTTGAAACCAAATAATTAAACAAAAAATAATTAAATCATTGTCAGCGAGACTTAAACTTATTTTATACGTTTTAGTACACGGCTCAAATAAAAGCTTGTCTTCAGTTATTCTTTTATTGGTAATGTGAAGCCTTTTCACAACCTTATCACATTGATGTGATAATATTCGCTTACTAGAGGGCACTAAAAATGGAAAAATATCAATATATGATTTGAAATCTTGACTGAGATAACAAAATGGAGGACTCTTCACATCAATTGTTTTCACCCAGTATATGAAAACTATCACAATTTGTCTTACAATATTAGTTTATGTTGTCTTTTTGACATCAGTTGAAAAATGCAATTCCAGTCCAGAATAGTATATTGTGTCATTGTTGTGAAAGTAACCTTTTGAGTACCGAGCATGAAGTTTGATGGACTTTCAGTAGGGGAATCTGCAAATTATGTGAGCCTCTCAAACTCATTCTAACGCTGAATAGCACATTTGTTCAAATTTAAACACTTCGGCAGAGTTAACAATTGAAATTGAACCCATTCCAGGACCAAGTAGTGTTTATCATGGCAAAAAATTATCTACGAATTGCCAAGCCGTAGTACTCAACGTTTTCGAAGGGCTCTATACCAAATAAAGAAGTCTGAAACAGTTGATGAAACTGTTTTTTCAACAAAAGTTTCTCGTGAAATGCGGTCCCAAACTAGTCTCAAAATTAGGAGGAAAATAAGTGACACTAGTAATTTCAAAGGGATTGAAGCCACCGTTTGAGGCACTTAAGTGAAGTTACATTTGAAACTTTTCCATCCATCATTATGGATAATTCGGACACTTTACTAGGTAAATTGAAAAAAAATTATAAAAAATATATTTTTAAAGATAATCTTTTATACAAATGCACTAAGGACGAATAAAAATTTCTTTCATTGTTTGATCTACGTTATTCTGTGAGCAACAGATTCAAAATCTTGCCGCGCAAGATTACCTATTATGTTTGTTATGTTATTATGTATGTTTCTGGACTTTCTCTTTTCCTCTCGGGAATGTCTAGATGGGGTCAAAATATCACCAGTACTTCATATAACTTTTGTTCCTAAAAGCCTTCGTTACCAAGTTACGGGCCCTCAAAGTAACAAAATGAAAAATGTTTTTCTTTGATAACTTTCAAAGTGAATATTCAAAATCATCTAAATTTTGGTGATTGACTAAACAACTGAATTCCTTCGATGAGCTTTCATGCAGGAGTCAGTTGTTTTGCTAAAAAGTCAGGAACGGACTACCCCCGATGGTCCACACCCCAAAACTTTGAAATGACAGATAATTTTTCAATAGTTTTCAACAAAATAAGGTTACGTAGACAATTTTTTGAATAGAAGTATTCGTGTGGAAAGTCGATCGGAGCAACGATCCTTGATAAAAATGCAGTTTTACTCGACGACATCAAAGCCGATCGTCCACCATTATTTGAAATGAAAAATTTTCACAGTAGAAATACTAATGCTAACGTTAATTCAACAACATTTATAACAGGGATAATACAAAATATGCTAAAATAAAGTCGTAAACAAAAAGTACAGTACCTAGTTGAAAGTTTCATTCACAATGTAGATATTTTTTCAAATGAAATATTAAGTTATGTAGATTCGTGGTGTTTTTGAACTAACAAGGTACTCCACTATGAAATATCGAATTCAGTCCATATTTTGTATGTACGCATGGAATAAGCACGTTTCGTGTTGTGTTATCTGAATCTCATGAAACTCAACATTTGGATGTTGCAAATTCGTATTCACAGCTTAAATGTTGAGGAGTTTCTCTGATAAGTATAATTTCATGGGAGAAAATATTTAACCCGAAGATAAATTTAGCTGAAAAAACGCACATCGGAAGACATAACTGATAAAAAGCAAACAAATAAACTACAAAAACGGCTGCACATGAATAGGTGAAAAATATCCGGTGAATAAATTTATGTTCCATTTCTGCCACAGATGTTGACAAAAACACGTTGTACAAAGAAATAAAATTAGTGTGGATAGAAAATGACAACTGGAATGCGATTTTGTTTTGTTGAGTGGTGCGTTGTCAATATTCTAATAGGACAGTTTGAAATGTTTTGATATGGCCGAACAGTTTACATTCAACGAATATGCAGATATGCATGCATTTTATGAACGAGCATTTGGTAATGCTGCAGAAGACCGTCGTCTGTATGCTGAGCAATTTCCCAATCGAACGTTACCGGCAAGAGAAACGTTCGAGCGTGTCGATCGATAAGTGAGGGAGACAGGTATGTCTAATGGATAATTAATTGGAGCTTGTTGTTTTATTTCGATATTATTGTAGGTTCAGTTTTGCCAAAACGAGGTGGTGAAGGCGCTCCTAGGGCTGTGTGTACCGTTCTATTGGAGGAAAATATTTTGGAAGCTGTCGCTGATGATCCTTCAATGAGCATCAGAAACCTATCGGAACAGTTCCATACATCCAAGTCCACTATGCATAGAATAATTAGGGAACAACTGCTCCACCCATATCACATCCAGAAGGTACATGCCATGACACCTGAAGATTTTCCAGCACGACTGGAATATGCCAATTGATTCCTGGATAAGCAAAGAGAGGATATGACTTTTATTACTCGAGTTTTATTCACTGATGAAGCAGGTTTCAGTAGAGATGGAGTAATCAACTCTCATAATCTCGAAACGAAACGAAACGACCCTGGCATGCTATTTCAAGTGCAGAGAGGGTGTTTGCGCCGACTGAGAAAATGTATTGAGAGAGACGGGGTTTTTTTTTCCTGGTTTTGTAAGGTAAAAGTTTGCGCCGACTAACAAAATGTATTGAGAGAGAGGGGGTCATATCGAGTAGTTTTTGTAGCGGATTTTGCATTTCTGTTTGCTCTTGAGGCTTGCGATTGATTATTTACACCATGAGTTTTGTAAGGTAAAAGTTTGCATTATAAAATTCGTTATGAACTTTGAACCTATCATTTCTATTTTCATTACAAATTAATCTTTTCGAATAATGGTAGACATCTCAGGTTGGATGTCGTCGAACAAAAATGCATTTTTATCAAAAATCGTTGCTCCGATCGATTTTCCACACGAGTACTTTTATTCAGGAAATTGTCCAGGTAACCTTGTTTTGTTAAAATATATCGACAAATCCCAGTCATTTCAAAGTTTTGGGGTGTGGACCATCGGGGGTAGTCCGTTCCTGACTTTGTAGCAAAACAACTGACTCCTGCATGAAATCTCATCGAAGGAATTCATTTGTTCAGTCAATCACCAGAATTCAGATGATTTTGAATATTCACTTTGAAAGTTATCAAAGAAAAACATTTTTCATTTTGTTACTTTTAGGGCCCGTAACTTGGTAACGAAGGCTTTTAGGAACAAAAGTTATATGAAGTACTGGTGATATTTTGACCCCATCTATACATTTCCGAGAGGAAAAGAGGAAGTCCAGGGACACCCTGTATATCCGCGGCATGCTTTTGAATCTGTTACTCACAGAATAACCTAGATCAAACAATGAAAGCAATAATGTTTCCTTTTTAGTGCATTTGTATAAAAGCTTGCCTTTAAACATGTTTTTTTAATAATTTTTATTTATAACTTCTTAGTTCTGTTTTTACTTTTACTAACAACTAATAAAAGCTTGATTTTGAATTTTTTTTTCGATCATTTATTTTTAATTTTCTAGTATTTATGATGTTAAATAACTCGTTAAGTCATTTCTATCTAATTTATTTTCGACTTTTGACATCATAATTTCGGACCCCGAAAACCCCTAGATACCAATTTTCAATAGAATCGGACCATAATCACAAAAATTGTCCGCCATATTTGAGCCACCATTCTGTTTGTTTTCCTAACAAAAATTTCATAATGTCTTGTCACCGGGATTATGTACACCTGCCAAATTTCAAATCAATCGGACGATTAGAAGTGCGTCAAATTTAACTTGCAAGATTTTATTACAAACAGACAGACATCGGGACAGGTGAAACTAAATAAAAGCTTTTGAAGAAGTCGTCAATCGAGAACTATTCAAGAAGAACGTCGGAAAGATTCTCAAAACACCAATGCTTAGGATATACAATTGTTATAAACAGTCAAGCAATGATAGAGAGCACACGGTTGATAGAATGGAAGAATTAATATCGAAGAGGTTATGTATAAGGTAATGTATAGTAAATGTACATGATAAGGGTAAACGAATTTGCATATTGTACTGTGGTGGAACACAGATGGATGGCTGAGGACAGGAGTTTGGGCCACCATCAGGGTATTGAAAGAAAGCCAAGTCCAAGAAATCATGTTAACAAAAATAAAGCTAAACAGTGTAATTGTTTTTGACAGGTAAGAAAAATCCCTACTACATAGTCGAATTCAAAGAATTTTTTAGAAGCAGGAGATGTGTACTAGATGAATACTATATAAAACATCAACTAACAGAAGTATTGAATACAAAAATAATAACAAACGAATAGCACGTTGATCAAACGGCACTTAGAAATGGCCATACCATACCGTCTTCCGTTTCACACCGTATTAATGTGTAATGTTGTCTAAATCAAATAAATGTAAAAACATAATACTTTCCCAAATATGCTGAAAATGATGTAACACAAGTCCAGCAGGAGGAATAAAGTGGAAACGGAAACTATACATGCAGAATGTTTCACATAAAATTTGAATTAAAATGTATTATTGGAAACATACAAACTAGAATGTTTACAAAAATTGACAAAAGCGCTACGATAAAAAAATAAATTTGAACATCAGAATAAATGTAAAAACATAATACTTTCCCTAAATATGCTGAAAATGATGTAATACTTTCCCTAAATATGCTGAAGTCCAGCAGGTGATCAAGAATATTAGTGCTGAGAACTGGAAACTATACATGCAGAATGTTTCAAGTTCACATTAAATTTGAATTAAAATTCAATATTGGAAACATACAAACTAGAATGTTTACAAAAATTGACAAAACCGCTACGGCAACAAAATAAATTTGAACATCAAAATATATATTCTTGTATTTTGCACTGTCCTGAGTCTGGAAATACTTTCGAATCGGCTGAAATTTCATTATGTTATAGTAGGATGGGTCATTAGAAAAAAGTGTGAGTTCAAATGATTTTGTACGTTTAGTTTCTGAGATAAAGTTCGTAAAAACGTCGTATTAGGGTAGGATTTACAAAGAAAAAACAGTTTTTTTAGACGAAAAAAGACAAAGTAAGGATGAAAATGTATTGATCGGAGCTCATAAACATGTTCAATTATAATCTTATTGATGATAGTACATTGGGGTGTATACGGGGCATAGTCAAAAAAATTGTTTTTTCGGATTTTTTTCCCTTACTATTTCAAAACCAACAAGTTATATTTTGTTAAGATATCATATTTTCATTCTATTGTAGGCGAAAAAACGTGTTTTGTTTCTCGATAACTCTCTCTGTTTGAAATATATATTTTTTTTAATTTTCGAGTATACCCCTATACTAAAAACAATTGACAGATCGTTTTTGATTACAAAAAAAGGAATTAATTGCTACTACCCATTGAATAAAAGATAGGGTTACATTCTGATCAACTCAATTGTTCAATATTACCTTTCATTTAGATAAAGGGTGCGTTACATTTTTTTTTTTAGGTCATATACAATGTTTTTATTGGATATCTAAAAACTGTTCCGTTAATTTGGACCATATTTTACTCACAATATTTTGAAAGTGTTGACTATCATAAACTTTTCTAAATCAATTATTTGATACTATAAATAACACAAACCAGACTCAACAACAATTTGAAACTCAACAGTATAGACTAAAAAAAAATCGAATTATAAATAACGACTTCTAATATAAAAAGTCAATCAATATTATGGAAATTGTTATATAACTAATCGAAATGAACCTGATGAAGCTATTGTATATCGAAACACGCGTCGTGCATTAGTGAACCCTTAAGTAGTGAAAATCTTATAGTGTATTGTAGTAGTGAACTCTAAATCGAAATTGAAACTTATTAGTTATGAACAACATAATCAACAATTTACATAATGGAACTCTCAAAAAGCAAACAATAACCAAAACCCAAATTCAAATAAAATTATTAATATTGTTATTGATTGGTCTATTTTTACGAATTCCGATCAATACATTTTCATCCGTACTTTGTACTTTGTTCGACTAAAAAAACAGTTTTTTTCTTTGTCAGTCCTACCCCAATACCACGTTTTTACGAACTTTGGCCGCTTATATCTCAGAAACTAAACATACAGAATCATTTAAACTCACTTTTTTCTAATGAGCCATCCTTCTATAACATAATAAAATGTTTGCCAAATCGACCGAGAGCCAATTTCCCATATGTTTTCGTGCGGGGTTCATTCTAACACAAATTGAGACTCATACATAATTTTTTATGATAATTCACTAGGAAAAATAGAATAGATTCACTATTTTTCATAGTGAATTATCATTAGTCGGGTGAAGCGTAGCCTGTGGCTTCATAATCAGTGAGAACACTTCGAAGGTTTTGTCTCAAATAATTTGTCTACTTTAAACCGTTCTCAAACAAGAGGCTGAGAGGAGACACAATCTTGATTCATTTTATTGGTATTTCATATATTACGAGTTTAATGCAACATTGTAGTATTTCGAACGGGATAATTTTAAATCCTGCAATCCATTGTATAAATCATTCGTATTGATTTGTGTACTTTTCGTTAACTGAAATGCGAAATGGAAAGTTTATCGGGAACGTGTCAGCATTCAGCAGGAATTCATCTCACTCGAGGTTATGAACTGAAATATTTGTGTGAAAGTGTTCGATATAGAAATTCTCCGTCTGTCACAAATCATTTCGCGATTGACTCTCATACAACAGTCAGCCTCTAGAGAGCAATTCAATTTAAGAGCCAGGTCTGCGTTCATCACGTGACGCAGGGGTATCTGGAGACATACATTCATTTGGGACAATTTCAATATATTCCTGACTCCATGTATAACAACAAGAAAAAACATTGTTCGAAATACTGAATTTATATATTTTATGTTCGGTTTCGAGCAATAAAGCGAACTTATAGAGTTGTAAAAGGTTCACATAAAATAAGTTAAGAAAACCATATAAGGAAAATAGAAGCCGATTTGCATTATACTGACTTTGCTAACGCATTCAAAAGGGTTGATCAGGAATTTTTTATCTTGAAATTGATATCATTTGATTTTGCAAAGATCATTTCAGATTTTTATACTGTTATCTAACCAATGTGTAGTTCAATAACACGACCGCCTCATCTGTTCGTATAAATCTTGAGTATGGCCGTGTTATATTCTGATTCAATAGAGGAAATCCAGGAACGATTGTTAAGAACACGTCCGTTCAGAAAACATAAAGTCTGGATCTGGCCCTTATTTTTATCTTATTCGAGCCAAATGCTTGGATCCAATGAGCAATCATTGAAAGAGCTTCGCGAGTCTTTGGGAATAATTTTTTATTTTATTCTTTTTACAATAGAAATGTACCTGACAATCTCGAATCAATTGATTCTATTGTACGTGATGTAAGATTGAGGAGAAGAGATATTTAATTTCGCATATCGAACACTCTATCTCCTCTTCCACAACGTCTCATAACTATAAATAAGCAAATGGGAAAATATTATATAGATTTATTCATTATAAAATTATCTCTTCCGAATGCTGAAATGTGAGTGAATTGATGTTTGGAGCACCCTTGTCAATTTTCTCACAATTTTTAATTGTTGAGTGATTATTATATGTTTAGGTCTTAAAAAATATGTTTGTGTGAAACATCATTGTGATTTTATATTACTAATTGTTTTATATTGATGATTATTCGGGACCTCTTAAGAAAACTGTGCATAAACTGTAAACATATTTCATTGATATAATTTCTCTGATTATTTTGTGACATTTCTAGAACCCAATGGAAACTTTCAATTCAAATCATTCATGTACGTTTTGGCCAATCAAAACATTATTATAGTGGGAATATTCTACATAGAAAATTGCCGCGGGAATAATTTGAGGTATTTTGTTTTTATTGTCTGACAACCTATATTTCTATTTGACATTTGTCATCAATTCGCATGAAAATTGAGAAATGAATCAAAACCTGTTTAATACATTGTATCATTATGCGTTTATGATCGTAACATCAAAGAATAATCTACAGAATACCACACGAGAGTTCGACAAAGAAGAAAATAATTCTCCAGATTTATTTCTTAAACTTGTTGCCATTTGGCAATAGCCACTCGAGCCTCTTGGGCTCTCGTGTCTATTGCCTGGCATCAAGTTTTCGAAAATGTGTCGAAATATTATCACTTCATTCTCACTCTCTTGTGATATTACAATTAAAAACAAACCTCACTCAAATGCATTGAGAAGACATTTTTATTGTTAGATGTTTGACAGAAGTTATTCTGCTTCAATATCAGTGAGTAAGTATTACGAAAAAATGTAGATTGTGTATTTTTTTAGCACACATTGAAAAACGTGATAATGGTGACCATTACTAGGAAAATTTCAATATGCAAAGTTTCATTTTTCAGTGAAGACAGTTCATTCTGGCGTTGCCTCTTAAAGAGTTATCGTTGCAAATGTAAACGCACTCAGTGAATTCGCAAGGCGCCAAGAGAATTCTAGCGAAGAAAACTTAACTGATTTCAACTTTTACGTTCGTTTTGTGGAATGCTCTCAAGATGAAAAAATAATCACGTTGCAAAGCAATGTGGCACTCGAATTCAAGTTATTATTCTGGAATATTAGAAATCATTGAAAGAAGACGTTAAGGACCTTCCAACTTGTTTTTCGGGTACTAAGAAGACCGATATTATCTCAAGTATTTGATTATTTCTAATTTCTAATATACCTGAGTGATATTCCTTTGCGTTCAAATAAAAGAACATTACAGCTTTCATTCACAATTTTGTTTTGGTAATTTTTTATATTGTTTTTTCCCATAAAAGGCGATTTTGTAAAGACATTGCAAAGACTTGATTGAAAAAGCTTATTCATCTGTTGATACGGACGTTCATTTAGTACGACTACCTATACAAATTCAATACATACTTGAATGAGCTTGAAGCTAAAAGGGGCAGGAAATTATCGGTCCCAGTGATGGAAGTTACCAAGTTACCAAAACTTTCCTGCAAACATAAATTGAGATCAGGCTCAACCTGTCGTCTGAAAGTTCATATTAATTTTGCAAAGGGTTCGAACGATGAACTGCGTCAAACTCTTGATTGGGAAAGTTGCTTCTGAACAATGATGATAATAGTTGTTTGCAAGACAATCAATATGAACCAAACGACTAGGCTTCACAAAATTGTTATTTTAGAACGGTTATAAGCAAAAGCTGCGGAATTCAATATTACATTCCCAGAATGTTAAATACTTCCACAATTAATATCGCAATCTCTTTCATGACTATTGATTGATCTAGTTGACTATGAATGAAAGAAAAGAGCAGATAGGGCAAACAAAAATAATTATTAATTCATCGAAAAACATTAATGGTGATTTACAGCGATTTTTCTGTTTGTGTGTACATCTTGTAGAAAAACTTTCTGAATGGAACTTGTAGAGGGAAGCTTCATCAAACGACAGATTATTTTGAATATGAAAAGTTCGGGTTTAACCGCGTCTGATGATGATTTCGAGGTTTCGGCTCCAATTTTGGAACAACTTTCAAAAAAGCTGAAAAATGATTGGTTACAATAATCAACGTACAATCCATTACGTTTCTGGTATGTATCTCTATCCACGGTATAAATGAAACATTTTTCCGTAAATAATTTCACTCGGCTTTTCTTCCACTTCATCCACTGAAAATGTACATCATGGAATGAATGTGTTTCATGAAAATTATTCGTTTCATTTCCTGTATGTTTGTCATTGTTGGATGCCACTGGCTTTATTCAATTTTTGCGGGATGATCTTGAGGTTTCTATGCTTCGATCCTCCGAAAATGCTTCGATTTAGGATAGACTCTTGCGGGGTATCTTATATCCAACAATTTCAACAAGCGTCCCGTTTACCGGCAAAGCGTTTCCCTCTACAGAATACGATTGTTCCTGAAAAAAAATTGAAAAAATTCAAAAAGTCGAAGAAGCGCACTCTCAGGCACAAGTCTCGTCAAGTGAAAGAAGTAAATAATTATAAAAGTATGCGCTCACGTTACAGGGATATATTTTCGCTGCAAGACATCAAAGTAACCAATATTATGGAAGCGTGCACCCTGAATTTGACTGATTAAGTGTGCCTAATTAGCCTACTGATCCCAGACCATTATGAGTTTTTTTGTTCAAAGGATAGAACAGTACTAATCAACAAGCCTTTTCATGATAATTAAAGGTAGGTAGGTACCAGGAATTTTGGCCCGTCACCAAAATCTTTTATCGTTTCTGGCCCGATTCCCCCCAATGTAATATTCTGAATCCGCGAAATTACTCTTAGCGTATGGCTGATAGCTCCTATACTAAAGTCAACTGAAAGTTGTGTAGTTGTCTTGGCAATGAACTTCAAGTTCCAAATGCCGAATTTGCATTAGAACAGGGTTCATAATACCTAAAACCGAATTTAACACTATTCGAAAATAACCCAAAAATTAAAACCAGTTCGCATTCAAAATATATACTTAATTGATGTGTTGAAAATATAAACAGGATGTTCATAGAATCAGATGTGGAATCATCTGCGACTGAAAGATAAACTTTAGTCACTATCTTCCATCGTCAAGATAACCTCTTGTGGGGTATTCATGTTGAAAAGGGAAACATTCTCAATTGAATATTGATAGAAAAGTTTTTCTGTGAATTGAAAAATCTACGATTAAAATGAAGTTATTTTTTGTGAATTTCAAAGTGCCTCTCCAAAAGAAATGATTCTAACTTTTTCCATCTTTGCAAAGTGAGATTGCTTCTTGAAAATGTGTTTTCCATTTCTTCCGGTCTTCCTGATGATCGTGGAAGCGTGAAATAGATTTTCGTCGACAAAAATGTATTGAAGACCTAGTGAATGCGATGTATCTCCTGCGTCAATGTTACGAATGATTTCTGGTGAGTACTCTCTTCTGGAAAACATTCTTCTTTGCCTCATTCATCTTTATGAGTTCTTAATTAAGACTGGAATAGAAAATCAAATAACTATCTGAATAAAAATGCAAATTTTCAATTTCAGATTTTTTCTTTTGAGTTAGGGCCGTTTCAGAATATCTATCAGATGTAGTTCAATGTCCAGCGTGGCTTTAGCCGGGGAAGTAGTTGTTTTCTGTTACTGTCACAAAAAATAACTTAATTTTAATCGTAGATTTTTCAATTCACAGAAAAATATTTCTATCAATATTCAATTGAGAATGTTTCCCTTTTCAATATACGTAATGAAATACAATATACAGTGTGGCTTTTTATAGAACATAGAACAATGGGATAGAAACCGTTTTGAATGATATCACTGATACTACTTTTTGAAATTAAAGACATTGTGATTGCTTGATAGATGGCGCGGGGGGGCACATCAACTTAAAATATTCAAATAGCATGGGGGGTCAAGTGGCACATCGTTGAACAGATAATTCAATTCTCTTTTGAACCATTTTATTATTTTATAATTTCTTTTAAATGTTTTTTCCCAATATGCATTTGAAATGTCAAGTATTAGTGCATATCTGAATGATACCATTACCTCGATATCTTTTGAACGGTTTAATGTGAAATGATGAGACATGAAATATATTGAATGGTATTACCGATCCTACTTTTTGAGAGAAGAAACATCACAATTACTTGACAGAGGGCGCTGGAGGCACATCCGTTTGAAAATTTCGAAAGGCGTAGAGGTCGAGTTGCACATCGTTGAAAAAGTATTTAAATTTTTCTCTCAACTATGGTTGTTCTACGGACTCACAATTGCGAGTGCGGCTTTTTATAGATCCCCTCTCCCTGTTAACAAAAAAATAATCTATAGAATATTCGATGAAGTAGAAAATAATCCTCAAGATTCCTTTCTCAAACTTGTTGCCTGTTGGCAATAGCCACTCGAACCAATTGGGCTCTCATGTCTATTGCCTGACAACAAGTTTTCGAAAATATGTCGAATTATTTTCACTTTATTCTCACTGTCTTCTGATATTACAACTGAGAATATGATTGGGAGATGATAGTCTAGTGCTGAAGTTGAATCGTAGGAAGTAAATACATTACATATGAAGCGTATGGATCTGATACATAAAAAATAATTCATAAAAAAACCTTTTTGAAAACAAGCTTTTATTCAAATATTCTAAAAAGTACAAAATAATTGCTTTGGATGTGTGACGTAGGTTATTCCGTGAGTTCTAGATTCAAGAGCTTGTCGCGCAAAGTTTTCATTTCGAATACAGATGCGACAAGCTTTTGAATCTATAACTCACGAAATAACCTACGTCACACATCCAAAGCAATTATTTCGAACTTTTTAGGGTATTTGAATGAGAACTTGCTTTTAAGAAGGTTTTTTACATTAATTATTTTACTTTGTGCTTTTTAGTAAGTACCCCTAACACCAACATACCAATTTTGAATCGAATCGGACCATAATTACAAAACTCGTTCGCCATCTTGGAGCCGTCATCTTGAATTTGTGAAAAATTCATAATCTCCGACCCCGAAAACCCCCACATACCAATTTTGAATAGAATTGGACCATAATCACAGAAATCGTCGGACATCTTGAAACCGCCATTTTGATTTTATGAATTTTGTCAAAAAATTCATAATTTTTTACCCTGAAACCCCCCACATACAAATTTTGAATCTATTCGGACCATAAACACAAATCTCATCCGCCATCTTGGAGCCGCCATTTTTTTTTCCAACAGATGTATAATGCATTGTCACGGAAACCATGAACACCTGCCGAATTTCACGTTAATCGAACAACTAGAAGGGGGTCAAATTTAACTTGCAAGATCTGATGACAAACATCGGGACAGGTGAAACTAAATAAAAGCTTGTAAAAAGTGTTCATACTCACCCTGTTTTCTCCATACAGTCCTAGACTTGTTATCAGCTGTTGTGATATTTCATAACTTCAGGTGCAGGAGAGGAAAAGAATACATTGAAGGAATTTTACTTACTTTCTGCTAGGTTTTTGTCATCGGAAAACTTTGTTGTGGAAGCAGATATTTCCGTCCCCAGTCAATGTTGTGATGTTTTCCATAGTTGACTTCATGAAACTAGTTTGTTCATGAAAAGAATACTCAGTCTCCCTGTGAACTTGTATAGCGTTTATTGAAAAGAAAGGGAATGAACATTCTAAATGGAAAGCTCTTCGAAATAGTTGAACTGGAGACCAACCTAGTAACACCCAGGGTAACCCATCCCACTTGTGTGTCCAAAAATCAAGAAATAGTGAATTTCGTAACACGATATAGAAATGGAAGTGCTGAAAACTTTTCTGGACCATACTTGATTTTTCTAAAATTTTCAATAAATGATATATCCGTTATTATTAATCTTCACTAGAGGTATTTTTCAATCGCTTATTTTGTCGAGTTCCATATTCTGCAAACAATGCGTGACCTTTGAGAACAGCCTATATATACAGTGCATTCCATTTAAAACGAGTCACCCCGAATAACTTTTGGTACAATGATTTTCAGGAAAAATAAAAAAATACGTCAACAATAGTATACAGGGGGACACATTTTGACATATTCACATTTGATGTTACTTCCACTATCGCACCCCCAGAGCATGTCACCACTTTTTTTTTAATGGATCACCCTATATTGTTTCGCATTATCAGATGCTCCATGATGAGCAGATTTCAATAAAGTATAAAATTATGGTCTGACGCATATGGTTCGGGAGCTACAAATTATTTGAGTTGAAAACGAGCCACCCTGAATGAACTTCTGTACAATCTGTTACCTAGGTTTCATAGGTGTTTTTTTGAAGTATACTTCAAAAAAGTCTTATTTTGCCTAGATAAGTTTGAATTCGATATTCTCTTCATTTCGTATTTGTCTCATTCTACAATAACGATTACCTACCAGGTGAAGTTACAATTGGTGTTTCTGTTTTTGCGAATTCTTGAGAAGCAATGGTTTATACGCTTCGAGAACGGATTGAAATAGTGAGTTTGTACTACCAGAATGGAAATAGTGCTAGAGCTGCTGCTCGTATGTTCAATTATAATCATCCAGGAAGAAATGTACGATACAAATACGTTTCGGAATTATTGAACAAATTTATGGAAACTGGATCTGTTTGCAATAAAAAGCATAACCGTTCAGGAGTTGTCAACGATGAAGCTATTTTTTTTGGGTTAAGGAAAATACCAATCTTTACTGGTTTATGAGAATCAGGAATCAGTCGTACAAATGTTTTCAGGATCCTTCATAAGTACAAATTTCATCCATATAAGATTAGACTAGTTCATGAATTGAACGAAGGTGATTTCGATAGACGAATTTTGTGAAAGTCTCACTGAACGGATCAACTTGCATCAGAATTTCTTGAATGAAATTTGTTTTTCGGATGAAAGTACGTGTAGTTTAATGGAGAGGTGAATCGGCAAAATTGTCGATATTGGAGTGATACGAATCCTCATTTATACCGTCAAGTTCATACCCAACGACCTCAAAAACTGAATGTTTGGGCAGGAATTTTAGGTGACCACATCATAGGACCTTTTTTATCGATGGTAATTTGACTGGTGAGAAATATTTGGATATTTTGGAGAATCGAATAATACCGTGCATTAATAGGGCAATTGAGGAGGATATGAATTTATTCTAACAAGAAATAATTTTTCAGCAGGATGGTGCACCTCCTCATTATGCAGCTCCAGTGCGACAATTTTTGGATGATCATTTTCCTGGTCGCTGGATTGGCAGGAGGGGTCCTACAGAATGGCCACCAAGGTCTCCGGATCTCACTCCTGTAGATTTCTTTCTATGGGGTCATTTGAAGTCTAGTGTGTATAAGATAGAATCAACAACATTAGAAGATTTGAGAGAGAATATCATTAGGCATTGCAGAGAAATAAATCCCGAGATTCTCAACCATGTGAGGGCGGCAATGGAAGCTCGTTTGTACCATTGTATGGAAGTTGCTGGAAACGTTTTTGAACATTTACTATAGATTTTTTTTTCTCATTGTCAAGTCATCAGATTTTGATTCAAGAATTTAATAAAAAATCTCTTTTTCTGATTTATTGCTTCATTTGTCTCTAGAACGAATATTTCAAAATGTGGCCTCCTGTATAAATTGTTGACCTGTTTTTTTATTTTTACTGCAAATCATTGTTTCAAAAGTTATTCAGGGTGGCTCGTTTTCAACCAAATAATTTGTAGCTCCCGAACCATATGCGTCAGACCATATGTTTTATACTTTGTTGAAATCTGCTCATCATGGAGCATCTAATAATGCGAAACAATATAGAGTGATCCATAAAAAAAAATGGTGACATGCTCTGGGGGTGCGATAGTGGAAGTAACATCAAATGTGAATATGTCAAAATGTGTCCCCCTGTATACTATTGTTGACGTGTTTTTTTATTTTTTCGGAAAATCATTGTACCAAAAGTTATTCAGGGTGGCTCGTTTTAAATGGAATGCACTGTATATATATATACATATATATATATATATATATATATATATATATATATATATATATATATATATTATATATATATATATATATATATATATATTTATATATATATATACATATATATATATAAATTGTTTTGATCATTTCACAAATGTCAATCTATTTGTTTAGATTATTTTCTGTTAATAATCTTAGTTAATAATGAAGTCATGACTAACGAATTGTTTAAAAAAACAATTATCTTTCGAAGAAATAATGTTAATAGAGGTAATTTCTGTTGCAAGTAATAAATAAATATTCAAGTAGATAAGTAAATTTGGAATTCTTTGAAGTTATGTCGACTATGGTGTTATAATTCACTCGTAAGACGTGGCTGCCAGTAACTTTTCCGTCCATAGAAGGTGAGTTTGCCAAAGATATCAATCAGCATTGGTGTGGTACCGTAATCGCCTCGGTACTTTATTATCGAGAACAGATCGATAAATTGGCGATTCCAGCACTCACTGCGTAAAACGAACTCTGACCAATGACCACAGCGACTGTTGACCTCATCATACAAAACGAGCAATTCTTGAATCGGCGACTTTTTATCAACGACAAGGTGTCGGCCACGCTGCGCCATTCATTCGGATAAAATCGAGGAGCAAGGTAATATTTTTGCGCATATTGCATGAATGCCGAAGCTTTTTTGCATATATATATGCCGGATTGTGGTTTGTAAACAAGCTACATTGTATGTAATACGGGGTCAGATGGATTGGAAAACACTTTTTTTCGTTCGGATGTGGCGGAGATTAACCTCCTTTGATCTCACGGTTATGTTTCCATAATAGGCAACAGCGATGGCAGATTAGATTTCTCGTCGGGAAGTGACTAGTCGACCGGTACCGTACGCGGTTTTTACAATAACTCACGGCGTAGATCGTGTGAAAGTTGGTTGGGATCGGGTTTCATGTTTTAGGTTTCCTATGAGGTTATCCCCAATGCCTTTTTCTAGAGGCCTCTGACTCAGTCCGATTCCTCACTCCACCACGTGGTCCTGTACCTCCAAGTCTCCAGAAGTAGAAGCCTCGTGGTTTAAGGGTAAAAATTCCTCATCTGATGATCAGATGTTATCTTTGAAGAAAGATAATCATACGTTGATAAAGAGACCGAATAAGAAGAATGTGAGTCACTGTAGGAGTTGTTCGAAATCAATATATTGCATTTTATTTCCATTTCGAAATATAGGTAGGAGAGACCGGGGTTGGTTGGTACACGGGTTTGGCGATCGTGAATATTTTCTACGTTTGCTGCAGTACCGCCCCACTACCTCGTCTCGTCGTTCAGTCGATTGAACTACACATCTCCTCTTGATCTCAGTAGCTTGAGAAGTGTCTAAGAGAAGATATTGAAAATTTTTCAGTTTTTGTGACATTGAGTAAATTTAGTGTTCCTGATTGCGCATGTTTTATAGTTAAACAGGTGAGAGTTATGTAATTTCTGATAATGTAGTCTTAAAGGGTCTTACGCTTTCGTAGATTTGATAATAATATTAATTGTCCTTCAATGTTGATATACCGCCATGTTTGTTTATTTGTGCATTGGGGTTGGTTGGCATATTTGAAACGGGGCAGGTTGGCAGTGGGCCAACCAACCCTGAGTATTAATTTGTTGGGGAATTAATTTTATTAAAATGATGAAAATAACATTATTTTCGAAAGGTTTCACTTTAAAATTGGATTTTTAAATAAAATGAGAAATTATAAAAGAAAAACTACTGCTGTTTTACGTATTAAAACAGCAAGACAAGTCTCAGTTGATTATTACATTTCCTACGATACTGTAAACACAACAAAGTAACACAAGATGGGCAGTCAATTAGTATTGGCTATATGAAAAAACAGACACGTAAAAAATTAAAACGAAAATTCAATATTTTTCTTATAGTTATTTTTGTTGTTGCAGATATTCACAGATGAACAGGAGACGTGTCTTGCCGAATATTTATTATGGTCTGACTCCAAAACAGATGTTTAGCTTTACCTGCAATACGTAGTTAGTAAGATCCGGTCGGAGACCAGCACAATGTTTTGCTCAAATTTGATCTTTTCGGTTGGATATTATTCAATAAAACTTGATTTCTCTTGGAAATTATATGTTCGACCTTCTATTCTTTTCTTTCAACAACAAACTTCATTTCAATAGCAACTATCAAAAAATCACAAAAAATACATCATAAAAAATATACAGAGTGAATTAAAATCCTACAACAGGTTCGAAAATGTGCCTCTCTTATAGGCAACACATTAAACTTAATGTGCCAACAATCAGATGGCGGGGCAAGATTGGTATTCAGCCTTTCTAAAGAGACATCAACTCTATCCACAAGAATGTCCCAAGCGACCAGTCAAGCACTGGCATGCAGTTTCAACCGGACAAACGTAAAATCATTTTCTGATAATTTTAAAACAGTTCTGGACCGATTGAAAATTGAGAGTTGTGACATATGGAACGTCAACGAAACGAACGTAACTGCTGTCCAACGACCGGATGAAGTTTCAAAGGTTTCAAACAAATTGGACGAATCACCTCCGCAGAACGAGGATTTCTCGTTACTCTAGCTGTAGCTGCTTCAGGCACGTACATTCCACCTTTCTCATTTTCCCGAGTGCATTTTAAGGAACACTTCCTTGACGGTGCTCTACAAGGAAGTGTCGGTGATGCTAATCCGTCAGGGTGGATGAATGAACAACATTTCATTAAATTCGCTAAGCACTCTATAAATTATGTTAGATGTTCCAAGGAACGGTCATGTCTCTTATTACTGGACAATCACGACTCGCATCTGCGGGTTTGAGATAATGGCGTTTCTGTTCTTTCTTTCCCACCACACTGAAATATATCAATATCTATATTGACACTTGGATGACAGCGAATCCAGGAATTTTTTTTGCATATACGATATACTACGAATTATTCAATCAACCTTACCTTTAGCCTGCTCACCTATTAATATCCAAGCAGGATTTCGTGCAACAGGAATAATGCCTTTCAATCCCACAATATTTTCGGATGCTGATTATTTCCCCAACTATGGTAGAGATGAGCCAAACCCTTTGGAAACCAATCAAAATCCTGTCAACGATCCAGTTTCAGATTTGAACCAATCTATTGTTGAGGCTCCAAGTACACCCCCTGATGAACCAATATCAAATAGAAATTCAGAATTATTTGTTATATCTGAAAAAGACTTAAATGAAGCTGGACCATCTTCAAGTTCAAACGTTTCTGAACTCGAACAAATAAGACCTTTGTGAAAAGCTGCAGCAAAATCCTCAGTTGATAACAGAAAAGGAAAAAAAAAGAGAGCGTCTGTCATTTTAACCGATACTCCGATAAAAGATCAGTTAACGGCAGAAAATGAGGCAATTAAAAAGAAAAAGAAGGCCTAAGAGCTTCTGAAAGACCCCCTTCAATTTTCTACAAGGAATCGACCCTCGAAACTTTTGCACTTATTTGGTAACACCCTGTATATCTTAAAAACGACGCAGGGTACGAACAATACCTCAATGATTTAATTTTACAATTTCGAATAAAAGTTCTCATAACATTTTTTCATATACAGAGTGACGCATTTGAAAGCGGGCCACCTCTCTAAAACTGTTATTTATTATCCGATTCAGAAGTTTTTTTTTCAGTAGATAGAGCATCAATAGTTCTAGTTAAATGCCATAAATTCGTAATAAAAAAAAAATTTTCGCGGCCTACTTCGAATTTTTTTCAAGTTCAAAAATCCATAAAACATACTAGCGATTTTTTTTTATTAAAATTTGACGACACCGCTAGATTTGTGATGCTTTCAAATGGGTGTGACCAAAATTTCACGACAATTTTTTTTTTTAACAGAAATAAGGCATAAGTAAAATTCATACCACGTTATCAAAATATTTCGAATAGTCATATAAATCACAATCTTGTTAAAAATATCGTTTAAAATGCTCTTTCAGGTCGTTTGCAGTCGAGTTTGTGAACAGCAGTTATTCAAAATGGCGTCAAATTATGTTTCTTCCAAACGTAACTCCGTAGTATAAGAGATAGTTATGTTCAACAGTACACTGCAGTTTTCTGCCAAAGAAATTAAATGAACATCTTTATATCAAATGCTAATCAATATTCAATAATCAATAATAACCAATATTGTTAACATAAATGAACTACAACAAAAGAATGGATTGAAATGAGAGTGCCTACACATTAATTTTCGTATTTTTCAACCAAATCCCGATTTAATTCGATACATTCATTCGATCAACATACGATCATTGGTTTGGGGTAATATCTGTGCAAGCCTGTCTTATTATTTCACGCAGTTCCTCTTTGGTGGTTGACAATTATTCCAAATATCAATCTTGGTTTCATTCAAACATGCTTGGGATACCACATTTCAAAAATTTTATTTTTATTGGGAGGCTTTGTAACTTTAGTTGCTATAGAGATGACAAGTCAGCAGAACAATAGACGAAAAAACACAAATTTGTCAGTGTTAATAGTGAAGCTTACAACTCTTCAAGTACCTGCACTGATAAAGAAATATGGCTGATAATTTGACTTCGCAGGAGAAAATTGAAATGGTAAGACTTCGTGGTAACAACGACAAATCCGAAAGGGGAGTATGTAGAATTTTCAATAACATGCATCCGGAGCGTCGAAATATTAGCAGAGCTACAGTTGGCCGAATAAACCAAATTTTCAATCCGAATGGTGCTGAAGAATAGCAATATTGTACAAAGACCGAGACGAAATAATTCTGAACGAATTCGAAATTATTTTTATAGAAAACAAGTGTGCGAATTGCAAGTTTGGACATTAACTTACCGCGTGAAACAATGAGGAGAAATCTTAGGAAATATAATATGATGCAGCCCTTTAAACCAAAGTTTCTTCACACCTTAGAAGAAGGCGATAATGAAAAAAGGATGGAGTATAGTTTATGGGCTCAAGGAGAATATCTAAATAACAGGAATTTTCTGAAAAAATTTTTGTTCAGTGACGAGGCAACATTTACAACCAATTGAACAGTTAATTCTCAAAATACAAGGTACTGGACGGAAGAAAATCCACATTGGATGATAAATTGCAGAAGACAGTCCTCACAAAAAATAAATGTTCGGTGTGGAATATTACATACCAAAATAATAATAATAATGGTCCCTTTTTTTTAAAGCAATTTGAATGATCAAAAATTTTTGAATTTTTTGAAAAACGAATTTTTCAACGCTATGGATGAACTTCCGCTGGCAGAAGAGGCTCATCTTCTATTTCAATTAGATGGCTGTTCCATACACAATAGCAGGATTGTGAGAGATTGGTTGGAAGAAAATTTTCCTAATCGGTGGATAGGGCAAAATAGTGCATTGATCGAGTTTCCCTCCAGATCCTCGGACTTGACTCCATTGGATTTTTTTATTTCTTCAATGAGGAAACCATCTAAAGATTAACTCGTGCCATCCTAGAGCTGCCATCTTCAATTTATGAATTCTGACAAAAAATCATTAATCTTCGACTAAATTTATAATCTCCGAACCCGAAAACCCCGACATACCAATTTTGAATAGAAATGGTCCATTATCACAAAACCTGTTCACCATCTTGGAGCCGCCATCTTGAATTTGAGAATTTTGACTATCAATTAAATCTCCGTCCGCGAAATCCGCCACATACCAATTTTGAATAGAATCGGACAATTATCACAGAGATCGTCTGCCATCTTGGTGCCGCCATTTTTATTTCATGAATTTTGAAAAAAAATCGGATCATAAACACAAATCTCGTCATCCATTTTGTTTTTTATTCCAATGAAAATCCCATAATGCAATGTCACGGGAACCATGAACACCCGCCAAATGTCACGTTAATCGGGCAACTAGAAGTGGGTCAAATTTAACTTGCTTGATTTGATTACAGACAGACAGACAGACACCGGGACAGGTGCAACTAAGTAGAAGCTGGTCAAGAAAAGCAGCTGCAGCAATTTTCCTTGATCTCTCTAAGGCTTTTGACTGTGTAAGTCATGAGATACTATTAAAAAAGCTCTCACATTACGATTTTCGCGGAACAGCTCTAGACTTGTTCAGATCCTACCTTACCGATCGAAATCAAAAACATTGTATCAGGCAACAATACTTCTGAGATAGAAAAAATGTCCCTCAGGTCCCATTCTCTTTCTACTCTACATCAACGATCTGGCAAAGCTAGGTATCTCTGGTCACTTCACATTGTTTGCTGATGATACCACAATCCTCTGGCATAATGACGATTGCGCTGCTTTTCTTCAAACTATTCTTGTAGACGTAGAAAAAATCAAAATGCCGACATTGACTATTACAAAAATAAATTTGGTCACGTTCAAGTTGGATTTATATGAAGTACCCTTATGTCCTCAACTAATTGAAAGAAAGCCTGGAACAAAAATTTTAGGAGTACACATTGACAACAATCTGAAGTTCGAGACTCATATTATGGCTCTAATGAAAATCAGTTCAAAAATTAAAACCACGCTCTACTGAAAAATCACGCTCTAAAAAGTATGGAATAAAAATAAGTTCAAAAACTAAAACCCGACTACTGAAAAATCACGCTCTTAAAATTATGAAACAAGAAAATATTCTCATCTGAAATTGATATGTACAAACTATTCAATATTTATCGTAATATATTTGATACATATTATATACATACTTAACAAGATCACGTAATAAAAGTTTATTAAAGTTTTATATTTTGTTTGTTATAATTTTTTTAAATGAACAAAAAATGTAATATTAAAAAACTAATGTTAAAAAAATTTTCTTTGACAAATACAGCTGTTTTTGCATATAACGTAGGCATTCATTAACGTAGGAAAAAAATGTTAAGAAATTGTTTATAAACAAATAGACAGGTATGATATTTTAAAATAATTATATCTCACCATTTTATTGTCAAGACAAAATGATGATTTTTGAAAAAAAAACCTTAAATGCATTTTTTTATTGTTTATAATACTTTTTTTATATTTCGTTTGTTTAAATAATTAAAGAAGACATTTTTTTCTCTTTAAAAATCATAATTGGCATTTCTCTATACGTTAACAATTTTTTAAATTTTTTTATCAATAATTCCATTGTTTATTAGGTTAACAATTTGTTATAAACAATTTGTGACCATCGGTTTATGTTTTTCCTGGAAGTAAAGAAGAATCCAAAAACAGCCTTATATAACAAATTACTGAAAAAAATTGTCAAATTTTTTAAAAATTAAAGAAATTTTTTTAGTACTTCGTCTTATATGGGTGTTTTTTTTCTTTTTTTTAATTCCAGGAAAAAAATTAACCAAGGGTCACAAGTTGTTTATAACAAGTTGTTAACTTAATAAACAATGAAACTATTGATAAAAAAAATATTTTTTTTTGTTCACCTATAGAGAAATGCCAATTATGATTTTTGAAGAGAAAATAACTCTTTAATCAACTATTCAAACATACGAAATATAAAAAAAATATAAACAATTAAAAAATATATTTGAGGTTTTTTTTAAATCATATTTTTGTT
The DNA here is from genome assembly GCA_018342105.1 of Gonioctena quinquepunctata. Taxonomy (NCBI): domain Eukaryota; kingdom Metazoa; phylum Arthropoda; class Insecta; order Coleoptera; family Chrysomelidae; genus Gonioctena; species Gonioctena quinquepunctata. The sequence goes on along the minus strand of JAFIRS010000116.1, from coordinate 217,153 downwards.
TCGACAATAAAATGGTAAAAAAGTTTTTTTTATACTTTATACTTTTCAATTTTTTTTCCTACGTTAATTGATGCCATTGTTAGATGCAAAAACAGCTATATAATAACATTTGTCAACAAAAAATTTTTTAACAACTTTTTTTTTAAATTTTATATTTTGTTAATTTAAAAACTCATAACAAACAAAATATAAAACTTTAATAAACTTTTATCACGTGATCTTGTAAGTATGAATAAAAGAGCTCCAAGTAGCAAAATATTTATGGTCATTATTTAAACTTTTATGTCGACTTTTGTAAAAACAGAGATTGGATAAAAATTAGTTAATCAACAATCGTATAACTTTTTGAAAAATCGACATATTTTTTTTCCAACAGGGCTTTATTCTCTCAATTTTTTTGATGACACCATAATCTTTTGAAATTTTTAAATTAATATTTGATACTATAAAAACATTATTTTGCGCTCATATGTTGCGCTCATGCCATAACGGCCGCGCGGAAACCTATTTTCGGCGTTGAATAAAAATTAGAAATAATGGAGATATAATTCCGGGAGTCGGTACTTTTTCATTGGAAATTTTCTCCACTTTGAGGATTTTTTTCCAAAAGTTCTTGAATAACAATAGTTTTTGAGTTATTAACGAAAAACTGAATATCTTTTTTTTTTAATCTTATTTTGTTAATAACAGTTGCAATTTCTTATGTGCTAATAAATGCTCGAGATCCATTTTTCTAGACGTCATTCTGAATCAAATGAGCTATCAAACATATTTTTAGGACCGGGAACAAGAATTAACCCGTTTTTTAACTTGTTAATCAGACTATACGGTATGGAATTCCATTCTGGGGTTCCTGCAGCCAGGTTATTTTCCAAAGTATAATCGTCCTGCAAAATCAAGCTTTGAAATTAGTTTATGAAGTTAAGATGCATGAATCATACAAGCCGATTTTCTCCAATGAAAAAATACTGACATGTGAAATTTTCATTTTAGAGAGAGTTTGTGCTTGATGCACAAATACCAGGAAAAATTAATTAAGTCCAACACAAAAACTCCCAACTTCCCACTTCAACACTCACGAAACAGTCTGTGATCTACAGAAGTAAGCAGAATATAATCATTTACCAAATCGAATCAGATATATTAGCAATAGGAAACGTTGTCGAAATTTCTTAAAACTCTTCTGATGGAAAATGCTTCTTCAATTTAGAGGTAGGTATATCTTGCATATGTATTCTAGTCGTCCTATATTCTATGTTCTGTGTGTGTATTTTACATATTATTTCGTTAATATCTTCTTTGTTATTCCAGAATTTCAAAATAAAAATAAAAAAATCTTACAATTAGAATTAGTGCTTTTATCTGTATGGGAGCGTTTAACTCATAAGGTATTGAGGCTTTACATTTACGTTGTATATACAGTGCTTCTCAAAAGTCCGCTCTCCCCTCTTATTTTTGGAACGATTATACATAAACAAGTGAAATTTGGGAACTGAATATTAAAGGTTGTAAATTTCCCTACTAGTGATGATAGATGACGGAATCGTCATCAAAGATGACGTCACAAGGCCATTGTGACCAATAATTATAAATGGAACCTCTTTTAAAAGGTATCGGAAAAACCTATTCAATGATACTAATTTTGTTTGTCTTTATGGCAGTTTTGGCAACTCGCTTTTAAAAAACGCAAAGCTGTGATGAATTAAATCACTTGATACCAAAATTCCAAATTCAAGCTCCGCCTCTGGATAGTTGTCAAATAAGCTGACGTTTTTGTTAGTCTCCCTAATTCGACGTTTTTGTAATTGTCCGAATTTTTGTACATTTAATAATTTGTGTTTTAGCAGCTTTTGGTACTTTTAATATTTTTGTACATTTTAATAATTTGTTAAACTGTTGCGAGCCGAACGTTTAAGTGCTTCAAGAAGCGAAATGGTACGTGCTTTAGGTGATAAAGTAGCAGCGATCCTAATTCTTGGTGAAACTGGACAAAATATTCATGCAGCAGAACGCATTTTTAATGAGAAGTTTCCCGATCGCCCCGTTTCGAGGACTTATTTAAGGGAGCTTCTCCGTGAGTTTGAAACAACGGGTAGTATTAATGATGCGAAACGATCTGGCAGACCACAAATTTCTGACGAGAAAAAAATTCATACACTGGCAGAAGTAATAGTTAATCCTACTTCTTCAACAACTCACGTTACATCTACCTGTGAAGTCAGTCGAAGTACAGTACACAGGGTGTTCAAAAATAAACAAATTTCATCCATACAAATTAAAAATGGTTCATCAACTCTCAGACGACGACCCAGACCGAAGACTAGAATTTTGTGAAAATATGGAAACTATGTCAAAACAATTTGTTTTAGTGACGAAAGTACTTTCTATCTGAATGGAAATGTAAATACACAGAATGTGAGGTATTGGAGTGACGCAAATCCTCACCTGTTTCGTGAAACACATACCCAATTTTCCCAGAAGGTGAATGTTTGGGCAGGTATCCTGGGAAACCACATCGTTGGGCTTTTTTTTAAATACTAATTTAACTGGTGAGGTTTATCTGGAGCTGTTGCAAAACGCAATAGAACCGTTAATCCTTGAAATTTTGCAAGATAATCCAGATGAATTCGGCAATTTGGAAATAACATTCCAACAGGATGGTGCTCCTCCACACTATTACGGTGCAGTAGGGCGGTATTTGGATGAGGAGTATCGTGGTAGATGGATTGGACGAGGTTCAACGGAATGGCCAGCTAGATCACCGGACCTCACACCTTTGGACTTTTTTCTATGGGGGTACCTTAAATCGAAGGTTTACACCACTGAACCTGACAATTTTGACGTTTTAAAACAACGTATTGTTGCAGAATGTGAAGCTGTTTCCGCAGACACATTTGCAAAAGTACGAGAAGAGTTTAAAAATAGGATATTCCACTGTCAGGAAGTAAATGGAGGTCACTTCGAGCAATTTCTTCAAGTAGATACTGATTCCTAAATCTGTAATAAATATCATACTGAATGGAATTTAAATTTTAATGTTTACTAATCAGCCATTAAAACTGCCATAAACACAAACAAAATTAGTATCATTGAATAGGTTTTTTCGATACCTTTTAAAAAAGGTGTCGCTTGCCGTAGAGTTCCATTTAAAATTATTGGTCACAATGGCCTTGTGACGTCATCTTTGACGATTTCCTCATCAATCATCACTAATAGGGAAGTTCACAACCTTTAATATTCAGTTTCTAAATTTCACTTGTTTATGTATAATCATTCCAAAAATAAGAGGGGGGGAGAGGACTTTTGAGAAGCACTGTATATTAACATTTGAACACCTTACGATAATTTTGACTTCCTAGGCAAATGTTTTCATGTCGACAATAAAGTTTATATAAATATTTAAATGAAAGTTATCCCTTATTTTGTATAATTTTTTTCCCTCTCATCATTTGATTGAATCTAGAATCCTGTTTTATTCGGCAAAAATCACAATAGCATAATATTTCTAGCTAGTCTTCAAGTAGTCGATGGCCAGCAATGTTAAAAAATAGACCACCCTGGTAGACATACTCTTTCAAAGCTTGCACTTTGTTCCATTCTGATAATTATGCCATTATACTCCATTAATGTTTGTCTAGACTATGAGAAGCGTTTCTTCGGCTGCGAGAAACCGTCAATAAAAAAGTTTTTATACAGACTTCTATTGTGTCACCGAAGAATAACCACTGATTTATTGTGAAAAATTATGACAGCTTTTGTGTGCACCTTTTCGGGGTTTCAACATTGTATAGCTTCATCGGTTTAATGAATTCGTGGTATATACGAGGCCTTGGGAATGACGGAAAAGATTATATAGGAAATTCTTCGAAACGATATCAATAGAACCAAAGAAATAATCCTATTGACAGTTTTTTTCACCATCATTGACTGTGGCGTACCGAGCAACCAATCAAACAGTTGAAGTCTGCCATCTATAAAAACAACGTTGCTAAAATATCTGATCTGGGTGTTCCGTTACAGCTTCTTAGTCTGCGCCTCCATCTGCGACGAAAATCTGATGACAACCAGTTAGTGTAAACAGCATTGCAAATTGATCGTTGAAATGAATTTCGTTGTTAGTTTAGATCCCTTACAAACTTCGTAATTTCCATTGCATTCCAATACAGTGTACTATTCAATGGAGAATCACGGGTATCAGGAATTTTTCTAACCTAAAATTTGTATATAAATATATCTTCCAGACTCTGTTAAATGTGCAATGATTACTGAATTGTTGGAATATCAACGAATGAGCATGCATATGAAAATCAACCAAGAGCAACCTGGATTATGCTTGGGTTCAACACGTTCATTCATAAAGTTTGCTGTTTGTGATATATTAGAGGAATCTGTTTAAGGTCACTCAGTTTAGATTAAAAAAACCAATCAGAATATTTAAAATAGTAAGAGTTGAGAACTCTATATATCTCTCTGATATAGAAGAACTCCAGCTCAGGAAAATAATAATGGAATTGAAAACGAATAAGGCTCCTGGTATAGATGATATTAATGTAGAAACAATAAAAAAACATTTGGCACGACCGATAACACTCATTGCAAACAAAGTTATACAAACGGGTATTTTCCCGAAATTTTTTAAAATCGCTGTATCAAACCCTTATTCAAATCTGGGGATAGGACCGCAATATCTAACTACAGGCCTATCACTACACTCAGAACTAGAAAAATTTATCAAAACTAGAATATTAGACTACCTAAAAAAATACCAACTTATCTCAGACCAACAATATGGATTTATGGAGGGGAGATCGACACAGGATGCAATTGCAGATTTAACAGCGGAATTATATACGGCTATGGACTCTAAAGAACCTGCAATTTGCATCTTTGTCGATCTCGCGAAAGCCTTCGACACGGTCAGCCATCCAGACCTACTAGAGACTCTGGAAAACAATGGATTCAGGAGCACTGTTCATTCACTATTGGAAAGTTATTTGAAAGAAAGATGTGTCAAAGTCAATGATACTATAAGTAATACGAGAAAAGTCTGTTTCGGTGTCCCGCAAGGAACAGTTCGTGGCCCTTTTCTTTTTTTGATCTACTTGAGCGCTATATTTGACTTACGTGTCGCAGTAGGCCAATCAAATTAAGATATTTGGAGGAATTGATTTCCAGCTAGCTGGAAATCATTTTGATACCTTTATTCGGTCCCAAATGCGTGTATTCTAAGTTTGCACCATCCCAGGTAGTGAGCTTAACTTTTGATAGTAAAACAACCGCCAAATTTTTGCACTGTTTTTAGTTTTTTGCTTGTAGCTAGAAATCGCTGCGTCGGACGGAAAATTTCATTCCATTCAATAATGCAGAGGACTAAATTCTGCGTCCAATTACATCTGAAAACATCAAATTCGGTTCAGTGGTATAGCCAAAATCGAATGCTAAAAATAAAGAAAATTTCGTAGTTCGGTGCAAACTTACATTTTGAGGCTTGCCAAGACGACATATCTTGAAAACAGCTACTCCTATTGTATTGAAGAAAACCATTGAATAAAAGTTGTAGAGAATAAAATTTTACGTTATACTTATAGATTCAGTAGAACTCCAATTATCCGAACTCCAAATATCCGGAACGCCAATTATCCGAATCGTCAATAATCCGGATCGCATTCGACTCCAAAAAACACGCTCAGACTCAGACCGTTCAATTGTTCTTTCATTCAAAATCCCTAACAAAGCCAACTTTCGAGCTGGACTCTCTACTCCAACAATACAGCCGCCGCCCAACATATTCTGCGAGTGTACCTTCAAATCCAGGGCTGGTATGATAGACCTAATGATCCTTTGAGCTGGGGTTGGAGGAGAACAGACCCTGACCTGCTCCCCATCATAAACACCAAGGATCCAGCTCCACCTGAAATTCTCAACACTGTGTCCTGCAAATGTACAAAGGAGTGTACAGGAAAGTGCAGCTGCCGAAAAGTAGGCATGAAATGTTCAACCATATGCATCAACTGCAACGGCCAGTCATGCTCGAATTCTGCACCCTTCGAGGATGAGGATGTGACCTTCATTGCCGTAGAAGCAGAAGCGGGTGAGGATAGTCCCTTTGAAGATGATCCAGATGAAGAGGACCTAGGTGTCTGACGGCACATTGTCTTGGCGAACCCATTTTTCCTGCAAATGACTATACCAAAAAACAGTTGCCTTCAGTTTCCACGCTACAATAAACTGTTTTCTTCTTCTTGAAGCCGATTTCCTTTTCAACCGACGAAACCAAAAAAGAGGAGGTTTATATTTTTATTTTTTTTTATGTATGATCACGCATAACTTTTTACTGAGACGTCCGATTCCGATAATTATTTTTTCAGTGGATAGGGTGTAAAAGATGAAATCCACCCCTAAGGGTAGCAAAATGAAGGATATTGATCACTCATCGTCTGAATTCTGGTCCGTTAACCGATTCTATCAGCTATAACTTTGTACTGGGATCTTCGATTTGGACGATTCTCCTTTTATCAGATAGGGTATACCTCATAGTTGATCATATTTGGATTTCAAATGGAATTATCCACCCTTACGGGTAGAAAAATAGGGGATAATTGATTTTTCACTTGTGAACATTGGCACATATATGTAGTTGACAATGACAGATCGCTAGTGTCATTATCACAATCAATATATTCTATGAGAGGATGGAATGATATACAAAGTATTGACATAAACTAACCAGAATAACAAAAATAATTTATATTACAACAAATAGTAAAAGTAGATAATCATATTATTTAACTGGTAATAGTTGAAGTAAGGTGGGCAAGTAAGTATTTTGGAAGTAATAAAAAAACAAGCGGTTAGTAATTAGTAGATTTCAGCCACAAAAAATTGAAAAATAAAAACTTTTTAACAAAGAATCAAACCGACGAAATACGGAACTGCAAAGTAAAAAATAAAATAAATCTTCTTAGTCTCAATAACTAAGCTCCTAAACTAATGTAAGTAACTAATTTTGAGTCGGCGCCAAACAAACAGTCAACGAAGATCATTAAATTACTACAAAAAAATTATCAGAATGTAAACCGCCCAGCTCGATGCCATCATTTTACGCCTTACCTAATTCATTTGCTCATTTGTTTGGCGCCGACTCAAAATTGGTTACTTTCATTAGTTTAGGAGCTTATTTATTGAGACTAAGAAGGTTTATTTTATTTTTTACTTTTCAGTTCCGTATTTCGTCGGTTTAATTTTTTGTTAAAAAGTTTTTATTGCAGTCCACTGTTTTAACTGTATTTTTGTTTCTGAGGTATAATGGTGTTCAATGGCAACAACAGAGCGTTGGAAATGTTCATTCGAACATATTTTTGGTCTAAGGCGGCAACCAACGCGCGTACATCTTCCTTATGCCTGATTCTTCATGATATGATATGATAAACACGTTCTTTGCTCATATTCTTCTCACTTTAATTCGACGGTCATCTAGCACCATTCGGTGAACTTGAGCGATGTTATCGTCAGTGGTTGCAGTTTTTGGACGTCCCGGACGTTCATCGTCTCCCAAATTGGTACGGCCTTAAATTCAGCGGCCCAAAATTTCACGGTACCAAAGATGATACAGGGTCCCCGTACACAACGTCTATCTCGTACTTGATTTGCGTAGGCGTATTGCCTTTCATAAACAAATTTTTAATGACAGCTCGATAGTCGATGATTTCCATTTTCACGAAAACACTCACGTCGACTCACTCAAACGATTGTCAACAACAACTGCGCGTCCAAAATAGCTGCAAATTTGGTGAGTACCTTTCAAAGGATGCGCAAACACATTCCCTAGACATTGTTGACGAGTGCTGCCATCTTCATGTTCAGGTCGGAAACAGCCTACTCTCGTATGGCTTAGTTGGCCGCATCAATTCAGGGATACGACATAATATATGTTTGTCCATTGATGTCTTTATCGCTCAAAAAAACACAGACGAAACAAAACAAAATGAATCATGCAGAAATTCTTCTGATATTGGAACTTTGCTTGTATGATTTCTATTGCCAGGAAATAGGACAACAAATTATTTCGATGTACCTTATTGTAATACAACACCACAGCAAACGCTCATTTTCACCTAGGTTTGCAACTTCCATATGGAATATAACCTAATCCCACCAAAAACATAAATGATGATAAAAGGACTGAGATATAAATGTGTGCTAAGAGGGTGCAACTTTTCACACAGGAATAATTTATCGAGGGTAATATAATTAGGGCTAGGGGTTTTATCGAAGGTAATATCATATGTGCTGGGGTTTTATCACTCAAAAATTTTTGAAATTTTCGAGAAAGCATTTTGCCTGGTAATTTTACTGAATACGATTAAACCACGAAAGCAAAGCTTGAGTGGTTTAATCTTTGATAATAAAGCCGCAAATTGCACGAGTTGAATTTGATGATATTTGATGAGAATATTTCCCCAATCACAATTAAAACTGGATAAAATTATATCATGACCCTATCCCGAGGACCATCTGCCAACTTGAAATAATAAATAAATGGGGTGATAAAATGTGTAAAAAAATGTTTTTGGGGTTTGATTTGTGTGGTGTTGTTATGTGGAAAAATAAAAATAGGGAAATTTGAAAAATAAATTCTGAAGTTGCCGGGGCTCGAACTGCCAACCAAGAGCTTCGCAGTCACACGCCTTAACAGTTCGGCCACAGACCATTTGATAATGGTACATTGTGCGTTATCCACTAGTCCACGAGAATTGTGTTGATGTTATGAAAATAAGAGATTTCAATTATTCCATGCTTTACGTGAAAATATGAGGTTTTCAACATGCTGAAAAAAGTACATTTAAATTAAAATATCAAATCACAGTAATAGTGAGTTGAAAATCCCTTATTTAATCAGTTCTGCATTTCCTTGTTTCCTTATATAGGAATTGAATGTGTTGACATATAATTCTGACAAGACCTTATTGTCGTTTTATCGCAAAACAATATCGAATCTACTTTTTTTATTAGTATAAAACAGCGAGAAGATGTTTTATCATTACAAAACTGACCTGATTGGTTCTCTAGTTTGAAATTTTGGCCGTTTGATTGGTTCAAAAATAATGAAGGAAATAGTCACTCAATTATTTTTGAAATTTTCTAGAAAGTATTTTGCTTGGAAATTCTACTGAGTGCGATTTGCGGTCTTCTTATCTGATTGAACCACAAAAGCGAAGCTTGGTAGTTCAATCTTTGATCCACGACAGCTCTTTAGTAAATCAGTTTTAACATTCACGCACAAAAAAGAATTCATCCGCACCTGAACACCCATACCGCACAAGGGGAAAAACTTCAGCAAACGAGTTATTACCACGTGCCCTCAAATCAATAGGCCAACGATCCTTTACTCACATTGCTCCAAGGTTTAGGCTCGATAAAATCAATAAACTCCTTAAATCTGCTCAAAAAGAAAGTGGAAGCTTGGATTTTGTCTATTAATAGGATTACTTTGCACAAACTCATTGACTCTTGACAAAACGATGTTTTACTAACATAGTATTTCCTACACATTTGATGTTTTTTTTTGTACCAACTACGACATTATGTTAGAGTTTTATGCTAACGTTTCATGTATATTCCATACTTTTTAACTTTCATTTATTCTTATGTTCAACCCATATAGTCCTAACCAAAAAAATTATATATCCTATGTATTCTTAACGATATTTCAGTTATTCTACTCCCTTTAATCGTAATATTTTTTCAACCCATTTTTGAAAACTTTTTGAGAATTTTGAGATTTTTTTTTTAAATTTATAATTTTTATCAGCATTTTACCCACATGCTCATACGTCCTTATCACTCACTAAATACTTGATGTATACCTCCAAAACCAGGATTCGAATGCATCATGATTTTTTCAAAAAAATCTAAAATCACGATTTTTATTCAAAAAAAAAAATAACGTGTTTTTTTCAAATTTTTCAATTTTGAATAATGATAATATGTTTTGGTCTACTTTAAGTACCTATGTATCTTTAGATGCAAACGCAAACAACAAAAGCATTTTCCTGTTTTGACATATCTTGTATTGGTTTATTCTTGTCAGAACTTGCGAAATCAAGAAATCGCTTAGCGCCGCCTCGCGCCGTAATTTCCCTGTAAAAATCTTGTCGAATAGCATACAAGAAATGTATGGAAATAGTGGAGTCCTACCACCCATTATAAAACTTGAAGCCAAAACTGAACCATTTCCAACAGTTATGTTTTCAGAAGAGGTATTATCCAGTGTTAGTGCCTTACAGTGGTTGGTTTCACGAGAGAATATTACTGAAGTTGCAAAACTTCTTCCTATTTTGAAACAGTTTTTATGTGCTGTCTCCTCATCAGCTTTGTTAGAGAGAGTATTTTCTACATTTGGACTCGTTCACTCCAATTTACGAAATAAATTAGGAGTGGAGAAAGCGGGAAAATTAGTATTTTTGTACAAATACTATAATGAAAATTAAAGTTGTATTTTTTTTAAATATCTATTATTTTTTTCAATATTAAGAAAATGGTTTTATTTGCAGTTTGTATCAGTTTAATTTGTATTTTGACTATATTTTGTAAAATAAATAAATGTTATTTCTGATTTAACATTTTTTATTTTATTCTTCGAATAAAATAAAAAAATCACTTGATTAAAATCATTAATTGAAATAAAAAATTCACTTGATTAAAATCATTGATTTAAATCGTGATTCAAATCAAATGATTTAAATCAGGCAAACCCTGTCCAAAACCATCTATTTTATCAAATATGCACATGACTGATTCAACCCATCCTTGTCCATAGTGTAGAAACTGCCCATAGACAAGCTCCTTGAGAGCTTCTTTGGGCCAATCTGCTTATTTACCATATGACATAAAATCTGTGTACTCTACTATTTTATATATTTGTACTTAAGATGGTGAATACATTTATTATTATTATTATAATAAGTGCACAAATTGCACAAGTTAGATTTCCTAAAAGCAAAATGCTTGAGATAAATTTAAAATAAATTGCGATGAAATCCAATTTTGGAATATTTCCCGAATGAACATGTTATATTAAAATTTTCAACGGGGATAGTTACAACAAATCTTCTCGTTGCAAAATCGAAGGAATCGTTGTATACATTCATTCATAATGATTATTCACTGATCTTGAACTCACCCGAAAACTCAAAAAATATATAAATTTTTCATTATGAATTACAAAAAAAATGTATCTGGAACTCATGTTGACAAAAAAATCCACTGCTAGGAATCGAATCCGAGCGTTTCGCCTAACCTAGCCACTACCCCCAAAACTTTTCGTGTTTTTCTGAAAATACTGCAATTGAATCATTCGCCGTCTTCTTGACAACTCGAGGCTCATTTAACAGTCTGAAAAAGGTATATTTCAATTCTGATATCAAATCACTGATGTATGTAGTGAGCTCAAAATCCCTTATTGAATCAATTTTGCATTTTCTGTTTCCTTATAGGTATTAAATGCGTTGACATATAATTTTGACAGGGCCCAGTGTGGTTTTATCGCAAAACAATCTCGAATCGATTGTGGTTTTATCAGTATAAAACAGCTAGAAGACATTCATCACTATAAAACGAATCTGATTGGTTCCCTGTTCGAAATTTCGGCCGTTTGATTGGTTCAAAAATAATGAGGGAAATAGTCATGAATAAAGCTTGCCTAGTTTTTTTTTTTTTTATGTTCTGGTTCCCACGAAAAGGGATATCCTGTAATGTTCAGAGAACATCGTGGGAACCAAGGGAAAGAAGGTAGGAGTTGGTGTTCTTCTTAAATTTCTGGAGGTTGTATGCCTCGGGAACACCTCCCTAGGCAATGAGTTCCAAAGCCTCGCTGTTCGTTTGATGAACGAGTCTTTGGAAAGTGATGTTCTGCAGGTCTCCAAAGTGACCACGAAGGGGTGTGATGACTGAACTTGACGGGTTAGTCTCGAAGAGACTGCCAAAGCAGGAACGATTGTTGATATTTCAGAAGAGCATCGCCCATGAAAATATCTATAAAATAGAGACAAATCGCCAACTTTTCTACGGTGTTCCAGACAAGTGAGCGAGTTTGTAAGCGAGGCATCACCGACGAGACGAATTGCCCTTTTTTGGACAGAATCCAATAGCCTCAGGATATGTTTAGGTGCCGCGCTCCAAATATGGGAACAGTATTCCAGGACAGGTCGAATCTGTGCCTTATATTTCTATTGTGTTCCAGACAAGTGAGCGAGTTTGTAAGCGAGGCATCACCGACGAGAAACAGCATGGCACGAAACAAAAAACCATGTTTTTGGGATGCACTTTTGGCAATGGACCTCACGTGATTTTCCCAGGAAAGGTTATTGCTGATAGTAATACCAAGCATCGATATGGATGACTTCAGTGGTATGGTTACTCCCGACAAAGTTATGTTAGGCACAGTGAGATCGGCTTTTCTAGAGAAAAGACATGCTTGTGTTTTGTTTGCATTGAATTCTACCAAGTTATTAGATCTCCACTCGAGAATTGTTGCTAAGTCCATATTTATATTATTAACATTTCTTCCTCGTTCATTTCTGGTTTCACGGGCTGATATAGGGGCCCTGGAAGAGAAAGCGGTATGGAGGGTACTATCATCGGCAAAGCTGTGTACTGGACATGAAGTTGCTTTCAACAGGTCGTTGATGTGAAGTAGAAATAGTGTTGGTGCGAGAATAGATCCTTGCGGAACACCAGCATTTATGAGTAGAGTGTCAGATGAAACTCCATCGACCACTACATGGAGAGACCTGTTTGAGAGAAAACTAGTTGAAGATTCACTGATAAACAAGCAATATGTTTTTAATAATTTAAACAATGTTATAATTTTTGTAGTTGAGACAGACATAGCCTACGATTATAGCTCGCTAGATACCTACTTGCTCGTCATAAATCAAATTCCATCGGAACGCATAGGAATAATTTGGAGTAATGTGACCGAGTCATCCACTAATAATTCCACTGTACGACGATGTTTTACTCATAGAATCTCAACTAATTTGGGAAATTTCGGTATAGGCCTAAGTATACATTGAATGAATAAGAGGCTAGTAACAAAAATCCATTAATTAGGAAAGAATTATTGAAAAATTAAATTACTTCAATTGATAAAATCAGTAAAGATAGCAAATAAAGTGAATTAATAAATATTTTGTACGTAACTCTATTGATGATAAACGTCCAGAAAAAAGTTAGAAAAAAATCTAGAAAAAAAGTATGGCAAAATAGAATCCAGAAAAAACCAGCGAGAGAATCTGGGAGTGGTCTAGGTTTTTGGTGAATGAGTCAATGAGGGTGTGAAGTAGTAATACCCATACGTCAGAATCTCGTTTTTTTTTAATAAAATATGGGATTCTGGGTAACTGCGGGGATTTTCAATGGATAAATGAAACGACAAGTGTAGCTCGAAATAGCTAGTGTAAATGAATACTATCAGCTCTCCGCCCATTTGTTACGAACTTAGCTGACACACTACCGTGTGTATGGATTCATATAACTCTTTAAACGGAGTTTTCTTATGAATATTATATTGGATTTCAATATTATATGGATTTTATGAATATTATATTGGATTTTCAAGTGAGACAATTGAACTTTTGATTTTATTCAGTAATTTTCCTTCGATTTTTTCATTGTATTTTTTTTTCAGGTGAACATCAACACTACTCCCCATCCCAGTTATATTTATTCAATTTCACTGGTGAGTTTTCAAAATTTTTACCTATTATTTGAATTTGGGAAACATATATCTTATAGTTATAATGATATTCAGAACATGTATTTTCCATCACAAACATAGTTCTGATGTTACTCTCGAATAATTATAATTGGCAACAAAGTGGTACGCCAATCATAAAATCGTAGGTTTGAATCCTAGGCGGTTGGACCGTAGTGCCATATATTCATTAACTACTAGCCTATGTGAAACCAAAACAACTGAACATCGATTTTCAAAATCGGTAGCTAATAATGAATTGCGCATGCGCCAAGAGAAAACCACATTATTCATCAAAGAGGCAATTTTGTTCGCTATCTTGTTCTAGTAATCATTGTTTCACTTAAAAAATTATTGAAGTATTTGACAAGCTCATTTCATATGCTGCAAATACCCACTGTGGTAACTGAGATGTCTCAAAATCATGGTGTATTCACTTATACCTGTGAAAGATTGGGACAAACTGGGGGACAACAGCCCACTTGATAAAGAGAGTTATGTAGAGTTTCAGATGGGGGCGACGTCGTTTCTTGTTATAATTCAGTAAACTGCAATTACAGATATACATATTACACAAGGTGTATTTCTGTCTGTGTCTGATCCCTTCTGGGATTTCGGTCAGTTCTGTTTGTTAAATCACTTGCTCTTTTTTACAATTTACAAACCGCAAAAAATGCATTTATTCGGAGGAGTTTGTACGAGCTTTCATTGTGACTAGCTGCACCTACTTACCTTTGTTACTGAATTTGGATGAATATTCGGATCTGCAGCTTTAGAATGTCCACACAATATGCAAAAGGAACCCATTCAACAAAAAGTAAGTATCCCTTCACACACCAACTTGAATACTAGGCAAAACTAACAATCGAAACGAATCTAAACTACCAACTGCAATAAACGATCAATTTGTGAGATTTTTCTAATCACAATTTATGCACAGAAATATGCAATGTTAACAGAAAAAAAAATTATTTCATACGTTTGAAGTTTGACATTTAGCATGGACACAAACATTTTAGGGGCGCCATCTACTGATGAAGTACCAAGCGACATTTAACTACATTCATTTGTTGTCCCCCAAAAATTATTAATCAAATCGAATCAGGGAATACACCAGGGTTTTTAGGCATCCTAGGTTCACTTCATGATATTACTCGTTACTCTATCTATAGAAATTTAAATACTTTCCATTCCCAATGACCTACTCTAAAAATATATCCGTAATATATGTAATGTAGTCGATAAATTCTACACTACCCATTTCTCGGATGAGAAACAGGATGCAGAATCAAAAACACAACCTCGCGATTTAAAGTACACATCTTCTGAAAGAAAATAAGAATTCTTCTCCATAAAACTAATTTTCAATCTAGCCAGACGATTCTGCACTTGAAAAAACCATCCAGGAATACGAAGAGGATGGCATGAAATACCAAATCTCATCCGCATTTCAACAATAATTTTATTATCCATGTGGAACTTCTATTAAACCTCGTTAGTTAATTGTTTGGAGCTACCAGAATATTGCCAATTAAAGATTCATAGTCTCTTACCCAATAGAGAAACAGATTTCATTCTTATTTCATACATCTCAATTATGAATCTTCTAAACATTTGCATACTGTAATGGAATGGTGTAATTAATCGATTTTCAGTCACTGTGAGAAAGCCAGGACTGGATTGAGTGTGCAGTGATTCAGAAAGAATTACATTGCCGTACACATTTTCGTTGACGGAAATCTATTTCACGCTTTCACGATCAGGAACACCGGTAGGATTGGAATAGTATATTTCATTACGAGTCCGGAAATAGGGATTTTTCATTGCGCGCGTGACAAATTCTCGCCTCACGTCATGCAATCACGGAATAATCAATTTGTGGACGTCTA
Organism: Gonioctena quinquepunctata; assembly: GCA_018342105.1. Taxonomy (NCBI): domain Eukaryota; kingdom Metazoa; phylum Arthropoda; class Insecta; order Coleoptera; family Chrysomelidae; genus Gonioctena; species Gonioctena quinquepunctata. Next base: position 201,508 of record JAFIRS010000116.1, on the reverse strand, counting down.
ATGGACGATATTTTTTATTATACTAATAAAATGTGACATAAAATAATACCCGAAATAAAGTTGGAACATTTTGACAAGTTTTTATTTAACTTGCAATGTTTGTATGTTTGTTTGTTTAGGTCAAATCTTGCAAGCTGATTTAGAGCCACTTGTAGTCGTCTGATTAACTTGAAATTTGGCAGGTGTTTATAATTCCGGTGAAAATGCATTATGAAATTTTGGTTAGAGGAAATAACAAAATGGCGGCTTCGATATGGCGGACGAGATTTGTAATTATGTTCCTATTCTATTGAAAATTGGATTGTGGGGTTTTTGGGGTCGGAGATTATGATTACATTGCAAAAATCCAGAAATTCAAAATGACGGCTCCAATATGGCGGATGAGATTTGTAAATATGGTCCTCTTCTATTCAAAATTGGTATGTGGGGATTTTCGGGGACGGAGATTATAATAACATTGTCAACATTCAGAAATTGAAAATGGTGGACATGGAAACATGTTCAGCGAAGACTAAAAAATAAATTAATAGTAAAAAACCTTTGTAAAAACAAGTTTCATTTAAATGCTCTAATAGAAAGAAAATAGACTTCAAATTCAATCAAACTCATCATAAGTACATTATACAATGATATAAGAGCTTGTCGCGAGATTTACCTGTGTAAATAAACAAGAATACAATATGTAACTTGATCTTGACACAAGTAATTCTAAGAAAATGTTTATGTATTTCATAAAATAAATTTACACATATAATATAATTTGTATAATGTAATAAATTGATGAGTTTGATTGAATTAAAGTTTATTTTGCAATAATAGACAGAAGTCTGTAACAACATATTCATAGCCAGCAATTATTTCATTAAACATGAATGATAAAATGTCTTATTCCTCAAGACAGCTGACTACAAATACCTATACAATAGGTGTATGTTGGTCGCATATCCATACAAAACAACTACTTCCCTGGCTAATGACGTTGAATATCCATTGGATGACATTCAACGTCCGTCGAGGCATTAGCTAGGAAAGTAGTTGTTTTTTCATGGATATGCGACCAAAATACACCTATTCGAATATTTCATCACTTCAGTTTGGATTTTGTTCAGATTTGCCATTCAGTAAAAAGTTGATATTCGTGTTCATACCTGGACCTGGATTTCACTGGTAATTTCTTCTGCCGAATACATTATTGATAATATAGGTATTGAAATAAAGGTAATCGACAGAAAATAATGAAAGCTGACAATACATAAATTGTTGCTATGGAAATAATCGGAGATCGGTGTTTTCAAAGAAGTTTAATGAAAAATACATGTTTTATTACCGATTTGAATTAGCAGTAATAGGTAGTGGCTAAAATTGCAGTTGCAAATGATATCACAGGTGATTTTATAAGTAAAATACATATTTCCAAAATAAAATTGCTTTTAAATGTGTTATCCAGGTTCGGTGAATCCGATGATTGTAAAAGTGTTCGTTGACAAAAAAACCATTGGAGACATATGCCATTGCAAGTGATCTCTGAAGAGTACTCTTTTTTGTAAAATAATATTTTCCACCCCATTTATGAGAGTTCTCAATTGAGACCGGATAAGAAAAAACAAACAAAATGCAAATTTCCAGATTTTTTATTTTTATTTAGGATTTTTTTACAACATCTATACGACGGAAGAGTAGTTTTTTCCTATTAAATATTGTACCAAGAAATCATTTCTCTTTGTAGATTTTTCTATTTCCTTTTTTTTCAATTTTATATCAATGTTTTCCTTTTTAACTTGAGATTTAACTCACTTCACCTAAAAAATAAGAATGATGAAGAAAATATAAATACAAGGAAATTGGATCTAATATTATTACTGGAGAAGTCTTGAAACAGAAAAACAATAGTAAAATTAACACATTTTATGAATATATACATGGTCACTGACTCAGTGATAGTCAGTCTTGCACACACTCTTTTCCATCCTATCTAGGTTCGATTTTCACTGTCGTGATATTAACTCAACAAGTTTTCATTAAAAAACTTCGGAGGGTTGTTGGTGAGATAACCAAGAAAGAGGTTAAAACAGTTTTTACACTAAAATATTCTTCAGTGGTGAGGAAGGAACACAAGGTCATGATAATCCCCAAACCTGGCAAATCGCCAAATGAAGTTTCCTCTGTATTATCAGAACTGTTTGAGAAGATTAAAGTAATTAAAACCAGTCATCAATCTACAATCATAGAAAAATAGAAGTTGATACCATGACATCAATCTGGGATCAGATAATGTTAATATACAATTGATCAGGTTCACAGAATTACAAATCTAATAGTCACTATAAGAAAAGAAAGTCTCTTCCACAATATTTCTTGATGAGGTACAGGTATTAGAAAAAGTTCTGCAAAAGGATTGAAAAATAAAATGGAGATGGATTTGCCAAATAGTTTCATGATGCTTCAGAATCTTACACCTCAAATTTTTTAATTAAGCAAGATGAAGTCCACTCTTTTAGGACAATTAATGCAGGAATGATGTCATGAGGAAGTGAACTGGGACCTGTACTTTACCAATCGCAGACAGATGACATTCCTAAACTGAATAATACGACGTTGGCTGATTTTAGCAGTACGAATAGCAGCAACACAAAATCACATACATCAATCAACAAAATTAACAATAGAAGAAAAAAGTAGAGGATCAAATTAAATCAATCAAAGTCTATAAAAGTTAAATTTCCGAACGGAGCTATCAATATATACTCATTAGCATAAGTGTTGAAAAAATATTTGCAAATTCAGCAACACATCTGGGTATTACCGGTGACGCTGAGCCCATATAAAAATCCAAGAACTGGCAATAAAATATAGAAAAAATATAGAGCAAATGGCACGTGTCTATGTAAGTTTAAGTGTACCTAGTTTGTAAAAAATCTGGATGCTGCTGAGGTACACCTTAGTATTAAATCAAAGTGTGGTATTTCAAGTTAGAATCACATCGATCGTTATGATCGAATTGTAATATCAGTAAATTCACCCCGCAACCGATATTTTCTAATGAATTAATTACCAACAAAAAACCCAATCTTACCTACAAAAATTCACCATTCAATGAAATATACAGTTTGACAGATGACACAGAAAGAAACAACATTCGTATCCGGTAGGAAATGAGGGTTGCCGACATTTATGCTATATTTTCCTCAAGATGAAATCGAAATTATAGTTGTAGGTTTTGTTGATAAAAAAACAAGAGTGTTTTGAACGGGATAGATTGGTACTTGAGAGACCATTTTTTGACATTTGAAGGTTCCAACCTTCGGAAGCCGGTGAATATAGGATGATAGGTGTCGGATATCAATCCTACTACAACGTCGACAAGTAGTGAACGATTATTATTCATTCGCCCAAAGTCCGAACCTGATATGAAGTGAAGTGTAGAAACCACATTTTTATGAGCATAATTGTTTTGTAGTTTGAGAAACATTAATTCATGCTTGGTGAGCTTTATTGCCAATCTAATGGGGTTTGTTGTCAGGAAATAATAAAAAACATAATTTCGAAACTCACATTCATTTGCGAGACTTGAGAAATATATTCAATTCTAAAATTACAAAGTTATCTATAGCGAAATTTTTGATACCTTTCTTATTTTGCGCAAAGAGCTACTAGCGAGTGATAAATAAGCTTACACTTGATGGGGGAAATAAAATATATTTTTTTTATAGTCTACAGTTGCAATTTTGCAAGCCTCCATTTGATGCATTTATGGATATGATTCTGATTGTTTTAAGTGGTTTGATTTTCAAGAGGCATTGAAAAGTTTCGCGAAATATTTTTTAGGTTATGATTTTTTACCATTTCAAACGATGTTGAATATACATGTGTCTCACCTTTCGCCTACACACCCTCGTATCTTCCCATGACAATGAAAAAACATAGTAGGCAATGTAATCGAAGAATTGCTTTGATATTTTTTCTCAGTATTGCAAGCTCAGCGTTACCGTTATTTAATCTATTCAATTGGTTGAAATAACAATTAGTAATTTTTAGAAATACATAATCTTATATCAAGAAATTAACAAAATTCACCAGTAACAACTTAATAAGCTTCCACTTCACTTTTCAACATGAGTCGCTTTTCCAAATGTTCAATACCGCAGCCATACTAAAAGAAGTTCTCAATAGAAGGAAACTCAATATTGAGACCATTGAAGTACATGGGCAAATCCTTGAGTGTTAGACAGAGATTAAATATGTACGCCTTACCCTGGATAGTGAACCACTCTCGACAAAACATGAAGAAGAAGTAACCAATAAAGCCAAGAAAGCCCTAATGGTGTGCAGAAATTTGTCAGGAAAAAATGAAACCCAAAAACTCAGCAAGAATGAGACCAATCATCACTCATGGGGCAGTAACCTAGGCTGAACAATCTAATATAACCACCACGTCAATCAATCTCCCTAAGATTAGCCTGTGTATGCATAAGGTGTCCAACGGCCGCTATGGAGGTGGTCCTGAGAGTCTCTCCCCTGCACATGTCAATGGAGACTGTGTCACAAGACTATTCTTTCTTCCGAAAATGATCAAATTTTCCCAAGAGGCTATGCCAATAAAAACAATTTTGTGAAATGCTGTTTACAAAGCTGAGCTACAAAAAGTACAGCCTGATATAAAAGCCAAAGGGGGAGTAGCCATTTATGTTGAAGAATCGATACATTCCGAAGAAATGGTTGGTGGTGGTTGGTTGGTTGAAAACTGACGAGCCAGAGACAGGGTTGGCACTTAGCTTCCCTTGACACTGCGACTAGCTAGGGTCTATTGTATCACTCTGTCGTCAGTGGTTCCTCATTCAAACAGGTTTGTGCCTTCAATTAGGTTTAGTAGCCTGTTAATAAGGTTCTTCGGATTCATGCCTGTTTCCGGGTTGATCTCTCCAAAGATTCTGTGTCGCCTTCTACTTAGGGCGTTACAGTCGAAGATAATATCAGAGGCTGTTTCCTCTTCTCCATCACATAGTCTACACTCCACGGTTTCCCTGCGTACTCCCATGGTGTTCAGGTGTTTTCTTAGGCCGCAGTGTCCAGTCAACACTATTATACGTGCCTTCGTTCTGTTCAGGTTCAGAAGGTCAGCCGTCAGGGTCCGGTTTGGGTGCCCTACCATGACTTCGCTGTGTATTTGCCCGACAGTTTGATCCCAATATTGTTGGTGTCTTCTTCTTATCCACTCATCGATCAGGGTCCTACATCGGTTTTTGCTAATCCCATGCACAGGTTCTGGTCCTGTGAATAGCATTTCAGATGCTTGTCTAGCTAGCTGGTCCGCTTTTACGTTGCCTTCAATGCTTCTATGACCTGGCACCCACATCAAGGTGACCTTGTTGTGTTTTGCCAGCTCGATGAGGTTCTGGAGGCAGTCCCAGACCAGTTTAGACTTTTCTGTATAGAGTTGGGGCTTTGATAGCACTTTGACTGTCAGATAGAATGTAGATGTGTTTTTTCCTATAACCACTTTCTAGATTCTTCTGGATGCATACCATAATAGCATGTGTTCCAGCTTGGAATATCGTGGAGCATGTGCCTTCTTGGCCTTACCCCATGTATTCCTGCTCCCATTCCTTCAACTGTCTTTGAGCCGTCTGTATACCAGACTATGTCCGCAGTTGATTGTGATTCTATACTCGGGGCCCATCCGGATCCGTCAATTCGTACTCATCAACGAACATCTTCAAGCAGTAGCAGCTCGATTAAACTATCCTTTCAACCTCACAATCGCCTCGATATACCTACCCGAATATAACTGGAATGAACTGGAGATGAGTCGTCTATTTGCTCCACTACATCTGCCACTCCTGATATATTTTTTTTAAGGATAGAAAATTCCGGGTTGAAATTGAAACTACAACATCGACGCTCGTATCCTCCAAAACAGTATACCACAAGGATCGACCCTGAGAGTTACACTATTTGCTATAGCTATCGACGATATTGCACGACGTACGACATTATGTATGTCTATGTTGATGACGTCGTTTTTTTTCAACAGATAGATATCTCCAAATCCTGCAAAGCCGACTTCAAAGCGCAATAGTCACTATAGTGGAAAATGCAAAAATGAGTGGATACCGTTTCTCACGGTTGAAAATATCCAAGTACATTTCACCAAGTCTACTGGCATACAAATGGGGTCGATCTCACCATAAAGCATACACCCATTAATTTTAGGTCAACAACAAAATTTCTGGGTCTCAATCTTTATAAAATCCTAACCTGGCATGCCCACATTGACGTTCTTACAATCAAATGTAGGAAATTGTTGAATATACTGAAATGTTTAAGCATATCAAATGGGGAGCTAACAAAAATGCAATTTTAACCATCTTGAAAGCGCTCATTTAATCAATCATTACAAAGCTGAGCTGAACACCATTTCGGAGCTGAACAGAAACGCCAGGTGGTTATGAAATGGCAGAAGGAACTGAAATAGGCCCAGAACCAAATACTCTGGAAGTCTGGGCAAATTCGTTAGTATTTTTCAAGCAGAAATACACGCTATCGAAAAATGATTCCTCTCCAACATCGAAATAAACTACCGCAGACACGAAATAATTACCCTATCCGATAGTAAAGCAGCCATCAATGCGCTGAGCTCTCATGGAATCAGCTAAACAAATTATCTGGGACTACTTAGAAAAACGAACAAAGCAGGCAAAACAAGGTCGGCTTACTATGGATTCCGGGGTATAGAGAGATAAACTAACGAAAAAAAGAGGCTGAAACACCATGCTAGGGACTTGAAATCTTTTGCGGGATTAGTATTATTGAAATATCAAGAACTAAAAAGTGAAGTGGATCACAAAAAATCCAATTATTGGAAAGATCTACGAGAGAGGAGATCTACTGAGTGCATCACTCTAAGCAAAAACAAACTCCGCATACTGTCACATTATTAGAAGAATGAATCGAATTGCAAATCATTTTCCTTGGTCCATTCATCTTTCTCAAATCCATGTCAACATACACTTCGGGCATATTGGACTTTGGTGATTCTATGTGACTGAAATACAAAACTGCTGAATAAACTATTATCACCTCTCAGGTGAAAAGAGGAATTTTTGTGGAAAAGTTGAGTGAGTTGCTGTTTGGGTTGATAGATATCAAGTTCTCAATATTGTGACACCACCCACATTTACAATACTGGTAGTATTACTCTTTTTATGTTTCTGTCAATTGATTTAATGGATGTTTTATTTCAACCCAACTTCAATCCAAATGAATATTATTCCGAGTGGAACTCCCATAAAGTCGAAAAATATATTTCAGGAATCATAACATGTCACTGTTAACTGAAATGACATCTGAAGAAACCGGCAGTAGCAGAGGGAATCGTTTGCAGATTCTGTCAGAAGAAGGACGAAATTTCGATCCACATACTCTCAGACTGCATATAATTACGCAATACCAGAGCACTTTACCTGGGAGCATATGAGAGAGAAGAAAACTTACCAAACATGAAGCCATTCCACATCCTTAACTTCCTAAGAAGAATGGGACCAGAAGATCAATAATAAAGTTCGAGAAATCATCAATCGCTTATCAAGAAAATATCTCATATGTTGAGGCGTTGCACGGCGTTGTGCAGTTTGTCGTATTGTACGCCGCCCCAGTTTGTGGACAGGTTATGAGGGTAAATAAGTACAAAGCAAGTATGATACTATGCAACGGAAGATGCTCTTGAGAGTAGCAATGGCATATAGAACGATATACGCGGAGGCCTTTCATGTGATCACCGCAATACCGCCTATAGACCTTATGATCGGCGAGAGAACCTTGATCCACAACAGTCCGTAAGAAAATCAAAGAACCAAGAAGGAGGAAATGGAAAGAACCATTGACCTATGGCAAACTAGATGGAATGAAAACACCATTGAAGCACAGTGGACCAAGTGGCCCATCCCAGATATTAAGGCAAGGGTGGACTGTGAATACACGGCTACTGACTACTATGTAAGCCAGGCCCTAAGCGGGCACGGTAGATTCGGGTCCTTCACGTATAAAATAGGGAAGTCCACGAACGGCAGGTGTATCTACTGCGCCGAACGTGACGACCCCCTACCCACAATTTTGGTTTGCAGAAGATGGCACTTAGAGAGAAGAAACCTTGAACATGCCACTGGAGAGCAACCCTCCCCAGAAAACCTCATCGGACTCATGCTTGGTAGCCCAGAGGGATGGGAAAACGGTTTCAGCTTCCTACGCCAGGTAATAGAAGGTAAGGAGAGGGGGGAGAGAGAACATCAAAGACTGGCTGAACCAGCAAATTGAAACGTATAACACAGTGCAGAAAAGTAGCCGCTCATATCTAAAGTGATGCCCGCAAGATAGTTCCCGATGAGGGTGTGGCATAGGGGTGGTTTTTAGTGAGAATACGGATCCCGGAGTCTCACACTACGAGGGGAAGGCAGAACCAATACCTGGTGTAGTTCTATAAAGAATTTTCCATCCGTCAAAAAAAAAGGTTGCGGTATAATTGTCACCCTCAGCCACATACACACGAAAAAAATACAACAGATACTACTATGATTATAATTATTACACATATCTCTGATAGTTCATAGAAAACAAACAATTCAGAGAAAAAAGTAACACTCCAGGTACAACCTAGGTTTCCGTGGGTTAACCTGTTTATTCGTGATTTTTTTTTTTAATGTTGGAATACTTTTGCTTCATCTTTATGATCACATCGATAATTATTTTATTGGGTGTTGTTGTATTTTATCATTGTCATGAATAAACATTATTATTATTATCATTATTTTTTGGTTTTTCCCAATTTTTTTAAGTTTCTTTTTTCATTTTCTTCAATGATTTGAATCCAGTGACGGCATGTCTGGAGATCGGTGTGGCCAGTGTATTAGGGGCTGTCGAAATAAAATAAAAAATCTTGAATTTCTATAATAGCCTGCGTAGGTTGGTAGGTAATAATAGGTACCCCGAAATATACAGAGTCAATCAATGGAGATTCTGATATAAGTAGATATAAGTAAACAGCTGAGGTGCAATATGTACTACGGTTGGTATTATATCTTCGTTGAAAAGATGGGTGGCCCAAAGTTTAAACTGTTTTCTTGGTGAGTACGCTAGTAAGAACTCTGTTATCAAAAAACTTGTGCAGCCGTTATCACTCCCCATATTTTGATGTGTTGGGCTCCCATTTTATCTGCATTTTTTTCTCACTTTGAAAATGTTTGGATTTTTCTTCACTTTCGTCAAAGTTTCACTTAGTGTTTTTAGAACTTTTTTCAGTTTTTTCATACTCTGCGTTAACCTCGGCTCGGGCGGTCTTTTCGGCCTTGGACCCGGTGCCTGGCCCTCCAGTGTCTTTATTAGATTCAATATAACTCTTCTTTCAGACTAGGAGGAATCGGCGCATTAGTACCGAAAACTATTCCAATTGCCCTACTGATGATATAAATGCTTGTTGCCATGGGGCAACCCCGTGCCATATTATTTAAACCGAAATTGTTTGAACAACTGCAAGAAATTGTTATTTTTCAACCGGACAATTTTTTTTTAAATTCTTTATTGAAATACAAATAAAAAGGTACTATGACTTTTCACGATAAAGTTATTATTTTTAGAGATATGAATTTTTATAGGTTCGAAAAATCTCAAATTTGGGTTCTTTTGACCCATGAAAAATATATTAAAAAAAATATAATTAAATAATTTTTTTTTTTAATTCTTTATATAATAGTTGATAATATTCTCAATAGATATTTGAAAAAATTTCATTGTTTATACCTGTTTTTTTATTGTTAATTTCGCGCGCTCACAAGTATGCGTCGTACCCGGTTTGTGAAATTTTACCTGCTTTACACGCATTTACGGGTTGTGATACGACTAGTAAAATTGGCACAAAAAAAAGCTTTAGAAATGATAAAAGTAAAAGAAAATCGTGATGCTTTAGCTCCTCTTGGCAATGGCTTGGATTTAAGTACTAAGGAGTTGAAAGGCTTAGAAACATTGTATTTAAATATTTTGGGTAAAAAAGGTAATACCGCGGATGAAGCTAGACAAAGTATTTTTTCTCGTTGCTTTGGCACTAATATTCATTTATCGAAAATTCCGTGCACATCAGATGCCTTGCATTTGCATGCACTAAGAGCTTCTGCTCAAACATACGTTTGGAAAAATGCATTGAATGAAACATTAGATTTTAACGAATTTCGAATACACACTAGAGAATGGTACTTTGCTACCTTTATTTATAAACAAAAGCCCATTTCCAACTGATCTTAAAAAACCGTGTAATTGTAAGAAATCCTGTGCAACCAAAGCTTGTTACTGTAAAAAAAAATATTAGTTGCATACTTCTATGTGGTTGTGATTCAGAAGACTGTAAGAATATAATATATAAAAATGATATTGATAATAAATAAATACTTATTTTTAAATTTTGTTTCATTATTTCATACTTCTACATCTATAACCTTCGTTTGAAGAAGCTATTCAATGTAATTACTTTCTGTTTTAATAACAAAAAAGTAATATAAACTGATAAAAAAGTAATTTTAATTACATGTTCCGATTCATGGTACATAACTTTTGTAAAATTGATTCCAGAAAAAAATTTGTTCAGAACAAATTGCAGACAATTTCATTAATAATAACATTGCTCTCCTTGACAATCTTGATAAAGTTAATAGTTTCTAAGATAAATGATAAATAATAATTCAGGACACAGAAGGCCGATGCAGCGCATGAGTCAGAGAGAGACGGCGATACTTAAAGGTAAGCGACGCATACTTGTGAGCGCGCGAAATTAACAATAAAAAAACAGGTATAAACAATGTTTTTTTTTTAATATCTTTCAAGAATATTATTAACTATTGTATAAAGAATTGAAAAAAATTATTATTTATATATTTTTTTTTATATTTTTTTATGGGTCAAAAGTTCCCAAATTTGAGTTTTGAACCTTTAAAAATTCATATCTCTAAAAATATCAACTTTACCGTGAAAAGTCATGACCTTTTCAATTTGTATTTCCATAAAGAATATAAAAATAACAATTCTTTGCAATTGTTCAAACAATTTTGGTTTAAACAATATGGCACGGGGTTGCCCCATGGCCACAAGCATTTATATCATCAGTATGGCAATTTGAAGAGGATCGCATAAAAAAATTGAGGTGGAATAGTTTTCGGTACTCATGCGCCGATTCCTCCTAGTCTATTTACACTTTCACTATGTTTAGAAAAGTAATCATTGAGTGTTCCGTGTGAGTTTTGCCAACACACTGTTTTTATCAGTTTCGGTGGTTTGGTTTGCTGAAATATTGTTTTTTTTACGGTTTTCGTCACTGGATGATCCATTGTAGCTTTTGGATTTCAATTTATCAACGCTTCTGTTGCGATCTGCACCTCCATCGCTGGATTCTTCCATTGGGAGGGAGGGGTAATTTTTTGAACATTTCCAGCGATTCAGCTGTGGTTGTTTGTGTCTTTTCACTTTTTATAATCAAAATTGTTTTAACTTTCGTGAGTTTTGAAATGCTTACCTCACTTTTTCACTCTGGCCAACCAATACGGTCGAAATTCTCGTACTCGGCGGTTATTAAGGGCCACAATGGCCTGCAGTTTTCCAATATCGTGTTAGAAACACTATTTTTTATCCTTTTAGGCATTAAGATCACTTTCAGCACACTGTTTTATTGTTTTTAAGTTAGCGAAGGAGTTTATAATTCACTTATAACACTTTGGGGTTTTTACGGCACTTTGAACTACTGAATTTTACGAAATCCGCGGAGCACATTGAAGTTCTACCAACTACAAAATGACACAATTAATTTGTTTGACGATATGAATAGGATGTTCAAAAAATCATAAGATTTAGTTCAATGTCCAGCGTGGCTTTAGCCGAGGAAATGGTTGTTTTCTGTAAAAAATAACTTCATTATTGTCGTAGATTTTTCAATTTTCGGAAAAATATTTCTATCAAATTTTCAATTGAGAATGTTTCCTTTTTCGACACAATTAAATTATTCATTGCCTTACTTGAAAAACTGAGCTTTCTAACATGCTGAAATTAAATTCAAATATCAAATCACTCTATAAGTGAGTTCAAAATCCCTTTTTCCATCAATTTTGCATTTCCTATTTCCCTATATAGGAATTGAATGCGTTTTTCAATTCTAACAGGACCAAGTGTAGTTGTATAGAAGATAAAGTCGCATGGAGGGGGCATAACGCTTTTTTATTACGTTACGATTTTCTACCAGTCAACATCTACCGCAAGCCGCGTAAAGGAACTTCGTTCCAAAAGTCGGTAGATAGGTTATTTATAGTATTGTATAAAACATAGCTATTAGAATGACATTTTTTTAGGGTGCCAAAGCGATTCTTCACACTTGTGGAATGTTGACGAACTTTCCATTCTCCTGAAAATGTTACTTCGGAACAAAGCGAAATAAGAGACTCATGATTTCCATTTAACTTGATTTTCAATAGCCTATATAACGGCGAATACTTCCCATCAATTCTTAACGTAAAGTTCTCACTCATTGCGGCATTCGTATCATTGCAGCCATCCTAATTCCGCAAAAACCACCGCAAATTTGATACTAATATCGACCTCATAGACCGATACTTGACGATGAAGCGACTCATTACCGTCTCCGCAACAGAAAAACATTGTTTGGTCTGTGAGTCGCCAGCAAACACATATCTTACCTTCGATTTCCATAGACTCGCGCGTAAGAAACTCTTCGAAATGTAAATTCGATTGGATTTGAATAATCTTGATTGATGATCATTAGATCAGCGAGACCGACGATCCCGATCGGAATATTTCAATAAATCCGATACGCGACGCAGAATCACGGCGGCGATATTAATCGTTGTTGTTTTCCAGATTGTGATTTCTAGCAGTTAGATCGGGAAGATTACTCAGAAAACTTGCAAATTATGTAACCAATTAAATGCAGTTCTTTTAAAATGTTATCAACAAAAAAGTTTACGGAAACCTCACTTTGTAGGTTTTTTTTTAATAGGATCGTGACAACCTTAAGGTAGTTCCGCCACGAGACAGTTGAATTGGGAAATTATTTTCGACGGAATCGAAACATTTAAGGCTTTGATTTGAAACGCGAAAAAAAAATGTTTTTGAAGCGGGGCACTTGCCCCCTCAATGGAATGGAATTGATGTCCCCGAAAAGCGCAACAAAAAAAAATCAGCCCCCCCTCCCCCCCTCACTAGAAATCATACGTCATGGAAAAAAAATCTCGTTTTTCGATGAAACGTCAATGGACTTTTTTGTAGTACTCTTTTTGAACTTTTTGGGGGGGGGGGGTATCGTTTAAATCGATGGGTTCAACTGGGAGGAGTTTTTTTCGCGTTCAGACCCTTAAATGGTCCCCCGTCCTTCTTTAAAAAGTCCCCTCTCACAATCCACATTTCTCTACGACCCCCCCTTCAGGCTGTGCGCTTCCCCGTGGACTATTTTGAATAACGAGAGTAGTTTTGATTATATCTGTCAAACTAGATGGTCAATCACTTTGATTTTTTTTCACAATATCTGTGATATCCTGCTCTAGCTCCTCCTCGTTATTCATAAACTTCTTTATTTTAGTACTAACGGTAGAATTAATAATGTGCGCTTCCTCGTGGACCTATTTTGAATGACGAATAGTTTTAGATTATATCCGTCAAACTAGATGGTCAATCACTTTGATTTTTTTTCACAACATCTGTGATATCCTGCTTTAGCTCCTCCTCGTTATTCATAAACTTCTTTATTTCAGTACTAACGGTAGAATTAATAATGTGCGCTTCCCCGTGGACTATTTTGAATGACGAGAGTAGTTTTGAATATATCCGTCAAACTAGATGGTCAATCACTTTGATTTTTTTTCACAATATCTGTGATATCCTGCTCTAGCTCCTCCTCGTTTTTCATAAACTTCTTAATTTTAGTACTTACGGTAGAATTAATAATGTGATGTTTGCCTATGCATGGTCCATATGTTACGTGTTAATTGAGTCAACTTCAATTATATATATCTCGGGTTCGGGATCGTGAAACTTGTTGAAATTTTATACAGATGTTGTTCACATGTTGAACAATACGTTTGCCAAATTTTAATAATTTCCTAATTCAACTGTCTCGTGGCGGTACTACCTTAAGAGTTCTGTGCATAAGCTGCATTTTAGTTAAGGAAGATTGTACTTGTAGTTTTGTTGTCTAAGCGAATAATTATTCGCTGAGGCTATGTTATATATTTATACTCGTGGGTAAAAAAAAATATTTGGAACTTATGATAGTTCAAGAAACAAAAAACCATTAAACTCCACTGAATTATTTGATGACTTGGAATTTACAAACCCCAACTACTTCTAACGGAATGTTATGAAATAACAAGTCATATTGATAGAAAGATCTTTCTGTGAATTGAAAAATCCACAATCAGAATGAAGTTATCTTGACGATGGAAGATAATGACTAAAGTTTATCTTTCAATCGCAGATGATCCCACATCTGATTTTATTTAAATCCTGTTTATATTTTCAACAAATCAATCTATCATACCCCATGACAGGTTTCAATGTCAGAAAACACTAATTTCAAAGTGTCTCTCCAAAAGAAATGATTCTAACTTTTTCCATACTTGCAAAGTGAGATTGCTTCTTGAAAATGTGTTTCCCATTACTTCCGGTCTTCCTGATGATCGTGGAAGCGTGAAATAGATTTTCGTCGACAAAAATGTATTGAAGACCTAGTGAATGCGATGCGCCTCTCTTGCGTCAATGTTACGAATGATTTCTGGTGAGTACTCTCTCTTGGTAAAACATTCTTCTTTGCCTCATTCATCTTCATGAGTTCTCAATTAAGACTGGAATAGAAAATCAAATTACTATCTGAATGAAAATGCAAATTTTCAATTTCAGGTTTTTTTCTTTTGAGTTAGGGCTTTTTCCAGAATATCTATCAGATGTAGTTCAATGTCCAGCGTGGCTTTAGCCGGGGAAGTAGTTGTTTTCTGTTAGACATTCACAAAAAAATAACTTCATTTCAATTGTGGATTTTTCAATTCACAGAAAAATCTTTCAATCGATATTTAATTGAGAATGTTTCACTTTTCAACATGAATACCCCACAAGAGGTTATCTTGACGATGGAAGATAGTGACTAAAGTTTTTCTTTCAGTCGCAGATGATCCTACATCTGATTTTATGAGCATCCTGTTTATATTTTCAACAAATCAACAAGTCATATATCTTCAATAATTTTCATCGACTAATAAAATTGTATGTGCAGTGGTTTATATACTGAATGCTGAATATTTAAAGTAATCTGGACCAGTATCAAGAGATGGTACCGCCAATCACTATGATGTACACAGATATAATGAACCGTCAATAAATATCTAGGTTCTCTAGACAGTTCTAGAAAGTATGCTGGCTTCAGATTTCATTATGAGGGTGAAATGGTTGGTGTATTGGTTATTAACACTATCTCCAAAACAATAGACGAAGCGCTGGCTACGAAAATTAAAAATGATAAGGTACAAGGGAAATTTTTACATAGAAACCTTCCTTACTAGCTGACAAGCGTGTTGCATTACAGCCAGAAACGCATTTATTCGCAACATATTTATAAGTCTGCCCCTATCTTTGCTATTAGCAAAAAATGTATCTTGTCCTATTTTAAGTGGCATATATTCGTCAAATATAATTTCAGTTGATGCGTTTTTTGCGAACGACGATTTCGTTCAACCGATTTTGTGCAGTCCTTATTATTGTTATGATATATTATCACATGACCCTTTATATTATACATTTTAATATGTCATCATGTCAGTTGATTAAAATGTCTAAAAACCCTGGTGAATGAACTGATTCGAAATTGTTTCGATTTTCGAGGGGACACCACCTGTTACTTCAACAGAGATTCTCTCTGTGGTAGTCTGTGGTAGATGGCGCCGTCCAAAAATGTTTGTTTATATCCTCGCTTAATGTCAAAACTTAATTTTTGACATCTGCAGCATCTTATATGAAATTATTTTTGGTGTTTTGTCGGTGTCTGTGCGTTTTATTTTATTTTTTATTTGAAATCCTGCTTAGCTTATTCCTGAGTTTGTTCTTTAAAAAATCACTCGTTCATCAGTTCATTAGTGCGCCAGGAATTGTTTATTTTCAGTTAGTATAGTGTGTAAGGATACTTTTTGTAGAATGGGCCACATTTATATTTTGTGTGGACAGAATAAAGCCGCAGATTTGAATATTCCCCTTTTTCAGTACCAAAAGCAAGTACAAACCTTGACGAATTGACTAATAATGATATTTTCATAGTTCATCATATTTCATCATATTGTGTGTATTTAATTTTATTTTTTCTGCAATTTAATGACAATTTCATTTCCAATTCTCAGTTTGTCAAAATCTTCGAAAATTAAATTCGAATGGTACAAAATGCTTTCTTTGTGCAATGTTCGGGGACCTCTAATTCTAGCTTTGCTATTGGTGAAGTTTGACAGATGTCTGTTTTCAACCAATAGCAAAGCTAAAATCAGAACCTGCGAACAGTTCGCCTCAAAAAGGAAAGCTGAGAAAAAAAATATATCCTGTGTGGTCTGTTGTTAGTTTACTGAATTAAAACTGAAACGAAATTGGCGAAATCTGAAAGGCTAGTAATCTCTATTATCAAGTAGGCCAAGTGTCGCCAAGTTGATCCCAAATTTTTATAGGTATAAGTGCAAGCACCAGGGTTTTTAGACATATTAAAGTTGATGTAGGTATTCCGAAAGTTGTCAAATATCCTCCTATTTATCTCTCTTATTAAAGCCTTCAGTTCGACATTATGTTTCGAAATAGGTAGAATACGAAGCACATAAAACTGAAAATAATATGTAAAACTGCAAAATGAAAACACATAAACTGAACTCGTAATCTAACCTAGATTTTCGATTCATCGATTTTATTTTTTTGACAAAAAAGTATGGTTATGTTGTCCTAAGTAACAATAAATTAATATCAGTGTCAGATAGAAAACGTAGCTTTTTGATTGAGTTACAGGGTTAAGAGAAGAATAATGTTTATTGACTACGGTATATAAGGATACATTAATAACAAGTCGGTAGTACACATGTAGACGTATGGCAAATCTGAACAGAGAAGATAGTAAAAAAAGTAAACAATGAACAAGCAAAGATCCAAAAAAATATAAATAGATTAAAATCTATATACAATACATTCTATACCATATCAAACACATAGGAACATTAAAAAATTGTTAAAAAAATTTGTTAAAAAATTGTTTGCACTGAGGTTGTGGCAACATAATCCTCTGTACTATAGAAATTGTTCAATTATGTATTCCTCGATGTGCTTTTAGAAAATTGGCGATGGTAGGAGTCTGATAGTAGACGGTGAAATATTGTATAGATTGACATCGAGTGAGTTCTTTGGGGATTTTTGTAAAATGAACCGGTGAGGTCTTAAGAGATTAGCTCCACGAGTATCATACCCGTGAAATTGGGAGTTGGTCGGAAACCCATCTTTATGCTTATGTATTTCCAGGAGAGGTTGATAACTGAAGGTAGAAGGTAACGTTGGAGAGGGGTCGGCAGGAATCACGTTAACCCGAATTTAATATAATTCTAACTGCGCGTTTCTGAAGCATGAAAACTTTTGAAACGTGGGAGGAGTTGCTCCAGAGAAGTGTTCCATGGGATGACTTTACCATGAAAGAATGCATGGTAAGCTAAGAGAAGAGTTTCTATACTAGCAAAGTTTTTCAATTGCCGGAGTAAAAAAAGATATTTAGAGAGCTTCTGGCTTAATGCTTTGTATATGAGATGACCAGTTCAGAGCGTCATCAAGTGTGATTCCCAATAAATTGACAGTTTTTCCCACAGATATATTATAATTGGTCGAGAAAATTATTTTTTGTCTTTTTTCTTTATTCAAAATAAATAAAGAAAAAAGATTTGAGTTACACCACGATTCTTTCTGCAAGTGTTATGCAGGCGAGTAAATTCTGACAGTTGTCGTCTGAGGACAGGATAAATGTGTCATCAGCATAAACGACGCATTTGTAGGGTAGTAGATCATAGAAAAAGTCATTCATGTAAACTATAAACAGAAGCGGACCCAGAACAGATCCTTGGGGAACTCCGAATCCAATCAACTGTAGATCAGATGTTCTGATATTGCCTAGATCAACACACTGTTTTCTGTTCATTAAATAGGATGAAAAAAGTGAAAGTGCAACGCCTCTGACTCCATATTCTTCCAGTTTATGTAGAAGAATGGTATGAGAGACACAGTCAAATAAATGCTTTACTTAGGTCACACACTGTGGCAGCACTATGCTGACCCTATATACTATATCCCCATATCTCTATATCCCTATATACTATATCCCTCACAACTCTAGCCACTTCTTGAACACTTGAGCAGGACTTTCGGAAACCATATTGGTCCGAGTTTAGTAGATTATTTCCTTCCAAATACCGGTATAGCCTTTTCTTAAGGATAACCTCAAAGATTTTGCCAAAAATGGTAACAATGGAAATGGGACGGTAGTTTTCGATAGATTTTTGGTGACCTTTTTTGAAAACTGGGATGACTTTACTAATTTTAAGATCGTCAGGAAAAAATCCTTCACTGATACAGGTATTAAATGAAAACATAAGTGGTTCTACCAAATATGTACATGTTTCCTTAATTATTTTACTATTGAGGTTAGACACATCAAGGCAATTGGAGTTTTTAGCTCTTTTATTGCATTGAAAACTTCAGATGAAGTGATTTGTTCGAGAAAAGGTTTAAGTTTATTATACAAGTGTTTACATTGGGTGGTAGTTGGCTTATCGAAGTTTCGGCAATGGTGGTGAAATATGAATTGAAATCATGTGGTGTGATCACGTCAGATGCAACAGGAGGCACCGCTTTGCCTTTTTCAAAGTCTCCAGCTATCTCTGATTTTATTGTCAGATACCTTGATAAAATTATCGCAGGCATTTTGTTTCGATTCTACTAGACTACAGTAAAGGTTCAAGAGAAACTTCACCATGGTTTTTGAGAAGTTTACTGAATGTAAGGATTTTTGAAAAGCAATTATTCCTCCTGAGAATCGTAATTTTCATCCTGAGAATCGTGGTACTTGATTGACTCACAATATTTCTGAAATTGATAATCTGTGCATAATGGTCGGAGAGGCAGGGATTAATTACACTAGTTTGATAGCACGATTCATCTAAGCTTGTTAGAATATTATCAATGCAACTGCTAGAGCCGTTTTCAATCCTAGTATACTCAGCAATAGTTGCCTGGAGACCAAAAGAGTTAGTTAGGCAGACCAGGTTACAGATATCAGAAGATGGTTTCAAGAAATTTTTATTGAAATCACCCAGCAAAATAATATTTTTGGTTTTTTTCGAGATAGATATTAGAAGTTCTTCTAATTTGTGAAAAAAATGGTGCAATCAGCTATGTAAGCTAATCTATATACAGTGATTATTGCAATTTTAGAGATGCTGAGTACAATGCCACACACTTCGATGTCACGTTCAATACAATATTCACCAAGGAGAAGAGGTTCAAATACAATGTTTTCACGTACAATATAGCTACACCGCCGTGTATAGATCTATAGAAATATGTTACCAATTTATAGTCTGGAATATTACAGAATTTCAAGCAGTTCTCATTCAACCATGCTCGGAGAAAGAACTATTTTTTTTTGTTTCTTTTCATAAGCATGGAGAGTTTGTCCACTTTGAGAGCTTGCGTGCATTTAAGTGAGAGATACTCACGTCGTCAGAATTCATCAATGTATGCCTCACAACATTGTCTCAGCTGGAAAGTATTTTTTTCTTGAGAAAAAACCGTCTAACATGAACTCCCATTGGTCTGGCAGATTCATCCCAAGCCTTTTCAAGGTTGCAATGATTTATACAAACTGTGAAGAAGCAGTACAGTTGTGGGAACATTGATTCAATTTTTCAACCGACGAAACCAAAAAGGAGGAGGTTCTCTAGTCGACGCGTATATTTTTATGTATGATCACGCACAACTTTTTACTGAGGCGTCCGATTCCGATAAATCTTCTTTCAGTGGATAGGATGTACTTTGAAGTTGGTCCCATTTGAATTTAAAAGATGAATTCCACCCCTAATGATAGCAAAATGAAGGATATTGATCACTCACCCTCTGAATTCTGGTCCGTTAACCGATTCTATCAGGCATAACTTTGTACTGGGATCTTCGATTTGGATGATTCTTCTTTTATCAGATATGGTATACCTCATAGTTGATCATATTTGGATTTCGATTGGAATTATCCACCCTTACGGGTAGAAAAATAGAGGATAATTGATTTTTCACTTGTCACACATATGTAGTTGTCAATGACAGATCGCTAGTGTCATTATCAATCATTATATTCTATGAGAGGATGGAATGATATACAAAGTAATGAAATAAACTAACCAGAACAACAAAAATAATTTATGTTACAACAAATAGTAAAAGTAGATAATCATATTATTCAGCTGGTAATAGTTGAAGTAAGGTGGGTAAGTAAGTATTTTGAAAGTAATAAAAAAACAAGCAGTTAGTAATTAGTAGATTTCAGCCACAAAAAATTGAAAAATAAAAACTTTTTAACAAAAAGTTAAACCGACGAAATACGGAACTGAAAATTAAAAAATAAAATGAATCTTTTTAGGCCCGGTATTTTCACCTCTGGTTAAACTAGGAATAAATTAACCAATGGTTAGAATGTGATTTTGCTCATCAATAAACGTTAAACAAAAGCATATTCTAACCATTGGTTAATTTATTCCTAGTATATCCAGAGGTGAAAATACTGGGCCTAAGTCTGAATAACTGAGCTCCTAAACTAATGGAAGTAACTAATTTTGAGTCGGCGCCAAACAAACAATCAACGAAGATCATTAAATTACTTCAAAAAAATTATCAGAATGTCACCGCCCATCATTTTACGTCTTACCCAATTCATTTGCTTGTTTGTTTGGCGCCGACTCAAAATTAGTTACTTACAGTAGTTTAGGAGATTAGTTATTCAGACTAAGATGATTTATTTTATTTTTTACTCTTCAGTTCCGCATTTCGTCGGTTTAATTTTTTGTTAAAAAGTTTTTATTAGATTTTAGCCTCGGTAGGTTGTATTTACAAAGACTAGAAATTTTTATTTCATCAATAATTTATTATATAGGGATTACTCAAATACAATCTTAAAAATACTCTTATCGATGATTGAGGTGTGGATTCTTCATAAAGTTAGAGATAAAAACTAAAATAAAGAAGGTAAAAAAAAAAACGAAAAAAAAACTTGAGAGGTGTCAAGGGACACCCGGATGGAACGAAGTTCCTTTCGCTTAATTAGTGAAGGAATTGTAATAATTATTTTTTTTCAATTATAATAATATTTTATATATATACATATATTGTTATGTTTTGTTGATATAATAAATTATTTTGTTATCATTTCACCCCACACTTTGGGTGCCAATTTGTTATGTATTGATAAATTGAATAACAATAGTTGTTGTTATATAATGAAGATTGCTAATAGTTTTTGCTATTCTTTGTGAGCCAAATTGATATTATATAGATAGATATTTTCGCCCTGTATATGTATTGTATGCTGTAATAATAATTGCTAGCGAACGTCACTGTTCTCTCGTCACGCTGCTGCCAATTGTTATCACTTTTCTCACCACGGCTAAGCAACAGTTGGTACGCCTCTTACCTCAGATAGCCGGTTCAGGCAATAGAGCCACTAGCCACTGCTGTCTAATTTCAATTTATTCAATGGTCATTGTTATGATTGTTGATCATTGTAAGAAAACAAACAACAAAGTATCAAAAAGCAATTATTTCCTTTATTCAGGAAGACTTAATTTTACCTGGCCTACGAGAAATAACTTATACTAATGTGAATCTACAAATATTCACGGATAATCATTAAAATCAAATCATGGATAGATAGACAGAACCTCACTTTTTCCTTGAGAGTGAAGTTTTCTGTTATAGTTCAAAATAAAGTGAAATAAAAGAGTGTTCAAGATATGCCCTGAAACTGGATCCTTTCTCACTCCAAGCTCTATCAGGAACTCCAATACCATAAATCAGGAACCATACATATGCAGAAATCAGCTTTGGACACTTGGATATGTTGTATAATTAAGGTAATATTGGTTTTTCTCTTCTAATGTTGGAATTATTTCATTTTTCTTCCTCCCAAAATGATGCGTGGCATTCCCTTGTAAATTTATTTTCGATCTCCATTTGGCTTTCTTTTCTGCTCCCTTGGATACCAATTTTCCCTCTTCTTTTTCATTTGAATGTTTGAATTCGCGCACCAAATTGTCACATTTCACTGTTTGGGTTCATCTTATATAATTTATATAAACAACTATTTTCCCATTCTTATTACTATGTACAAATTTCAATAATAATTGCTTATGACATCACCCCGTTGTTATTCTCTCACAATTTCCAATTTTCCATATGACCATCTATTCCCTGATTGGCTATTCTCATCAAGAAGTTTGCTGTTCTACCATTGGCTACTTTTAGTTAACTACAATTTCATATACTGTATGTTTCAAATTTATAAATGTGTTGATCACTTTTTATTCATGAAAATTTTGTAAATCTAGATTTGTTGTTGTCTTTTTACCAATTATGGGTTATAATCATTATGACAGTGTATGAAATTGATTGTGTTATAGTATTTTGACATTTTTCTATCCATATTATACATAGGCTTACAAATAAATAGAACTTCCAAAATTATGTAAAAACAATCTCTTGAAACTAATAACTATTTATTAATTATTCTTTTTATGGGTTTTTTCTCTTTAAAACTTATAACTGGCATAACATAACATAACAATATATATATATATATATATATATATATATATATATATATATGCACTCTGTCTGTCTATTCTTTCGTACACGTCATAGATGCGCGGGACTTTGTGAACACAACAGAGTGTGTGTATTTATATATATATATATTTATATATATATATATATATATATATATATATATACTCTCTCGACTTCGTAAACACAACAGCGTATAGGTTAGAACACGCACGGCTTGCTAAATACATACGCATTGATATTGTGATATTAAAATGTAATTTGCTTTTAAATTTATTAAAGTTATGACGCGTACACTTGCTAAACACACAATAATGGAGAGATTATAACGCGTATGACTTGGTTAGCACAATAGTAAAGAGAGGTTATAATGCGTACTTGCTAAAAATACATAAACATTTATTATTGTCTGTATAAAATCTCTACTTACCTAACTCCATCAGCAATATCCGGATTTTGTGCAGAAACACTGTCAGGATTCATTATCGTTATTATTTTTCATTATTTATTATGTACAAAAAACCTGTATACATTCAACAAAAATAATCGTCGCGACACCACACTGTTCAATGCGAAATAGAAAGACGAAACGAAAATAACTGGCTTGCTTTCTATGAGAGAGAGAGAGAGAGAGAGAGAGAGAGAGAGAGAGAGAGAGACAGACAGAGAAACACGCGCACGCCGCACGAATAGCGAAAGTCTCGTTACAACTTTTGGTCTTAATTTATTCCGTCTAGCCCCCGTTGGCAACGCGCGATAAGGAACTACGTTCCAATAGACATTTTAGTATGTAGTGTAAAAACACGTTCGAAAAGTTCATTGTTACGCAAAACCCACAAAGAAAATTCTTCTATGAGTGATAGATAATTCAGACAGAAACAATCAAAATACCTATAATTTTCAAGATAATCTAATTAAAATCATTTCAGGAAATATCTTCTAGAGTCTCCCTCACAAAGCTTTTTACAACATGGCACATACGCCCAGGATCACCTTATGACTTTTTCAGTACCTGCCCGTACTACCGCCATTTCCCACACAACCTCCTGTTGCGACTTTTCGCGGAACACATCAGCTATCAGGAGAGCAGACTTTGTTCCGGTTCGGCATCGAGTACCGGATACTTTCGAGCCGGGGCGCCACGTGACGTCACGCAGCTATCGTTCCGCGATTCGAGGCGCCGCCGAACGTGGCGCCGCAGCTCGATCGGCTGGTGAACGACGATCGGTTGGGGTTCTCAGGGATCCGCCACGGCTATCTGTATGCGGATATTCTGATTTTTCGAAAGGAATTGAGTAGATATTCATGTTTATCTTAGATATTCGTATGAATTATGCGGATTTTGGTCTACCTAGTTCATATGTTTGTTGGTATTCGACTGAAATGATATGTGAGGGGTGTGTTATTTCGACCTTTCAATGGTATACCGATATTCTGATTTTTCGAAAGTAATGGAGTTGATAATAATAATGATAATATTAATGTTTATCCACCCAGAAAAGAGTACAATAGATTGTATACAGAGTGGGCCATTGAAAACGAAACAACGGCTCTGTAGGTCGGCAGAACCGAATTATATAAAAACGCTCGGACACGTCAACTACATTTTCGAGGGGGACACAGCGCCGGATTAAAAGGTGTGGAGGCCCTGGGGCAACAAAGGAGTGGAGGCTCCTAATTATTTTTCAAACAAGTTTTTTTTTATTCCGTAACAAATCAAATTATTTTGACTCGAGCATATGTATAATAAAATACAAGAAATAAATTGAATTACAGCGTAAACAAATGGATTCTTGCGAGCTTTTTTCGACGAAAAATCATTGATGATTTCGGTAAAATCCAGCATCCGGAGAAAATCATTCTCAATGCTAAGAAGCGATAACTTTGATAGGCGGCTTTGTCTCATCGTAATTCGCCTATTTTTTCATTTTGGAAAATGAGCGCTTTCCAGTGCAATTTGACATCATCACATTCTCAGTTGTAATATCACAAGAGAGTGAAAATAATTCGACAGATTTTCGAAAACTTGTTGCCAGGCAATAAACAAGAGAGACCAACTGGCTCGAGTGGCTATTGCCAACAAGTTTGAGAAAGAAATCCAGACAATTATTTTCTACTATATCGAACTCTCGTGTGGTATTCTTTAGATTATTTTTTGATGTTACGATCATAAACACATTTCCTTGCAAAATTATATAATGTACTAAACCGGTTTTGATTCATTTCACACTTTTCATGCGAATTGATGACAGACTTCAAATTAAAACTATAGGTTGTCAGACAATAAAAACAAAATACCTCAAATTATTCCCGAGACAATTTTCTAGGTAGAATATTCCCACTATTGATTGGCCAAAACGTATATGAATTATTTGAATTGCACGTTTCCATTGGTTTCTAGCAATGTCAAAAAATAATCACTTCAATTTCAATGTTTGATAATGTAGCTCTGAAATTTTGGTTTTCAAGAATTTGATAGTAGAACATCTTAGATTGGTCTTTTTGATAGTCCTCTTTCAGAAGGATTTACATTTGTTGCGGAATGTCATCCTTCTCTTAGACTCACACTTTCAGATTTCGGGGATTTCTCTGTTACAAGCACGCCACTCAGCGGACACTTGTCAACGCCAATAAATAGGAAAAACAGGTATAGACGGGCAAAGTGTTTGTAGAATCGGCAGAAAAATAGTCAACAGAATTTGAACTTTTGTTCTATTATGGAATGCACACAGGGCTCTTATAAATAATTTGATGCAATCATATTCATAAATTGAAATATTATTTTCTTTTGCTTATGATTATTGAATTTCATTGTGTATCTAGATCGCTTGTGTCATTCGAAGAATACATCGACAGAAAATCCTTCATTTAATAAAAAAAATTTTTTTTTTTTTAAATTCAATTTTTTTTTTTACAGCTAATTTCGTACGATATAATATTTTGTAAAATAGTATGATGTTTTACTTGGTGATTTTTCTCGCGTATACACATGATTCATCAGATCGAAGATTAATATTAACCATGGATTTTGACAAGAATACGAAACATGTTTTTGAATGTTTAAAACGAAAAATGAGAGGAAAAAGTGGGAGAACTGCTCTTTCGTTGTCAAATTTTTTATATATAATTTTGCATATCCTTCGGTATTTGTTAGGAAATTATACCTAAAAATTTATATTGTGGAGGCCCCTCTCTTGTGGAGGCCCCGGGGCTGCAGCCCCGATTGCCCCCCTCTTAATCCGGCTCTGGGGGACATCGTTCGCGATGAAATTCACCCGAAATACATTTCATCCCTCGGAGCTGTGACCGCCACCCCTAAATTTTTAAATATCAAACAACAAAAATAAATTAATTCTATCAATTCGTTTTCGAGATATAGGAACTTTTTATTCACTCAATCAATAAAAACAGTATCTGATAAAGCAACTGTCGCAATAATTATTATTGTCAATGAACTAAATGTTCAAAGTGTCTACCACCCATTTCCATACAATAGTACAAGTTCTGTTCAAAACGAGACCTCACATTTCGTAGCATTTCCGGCGTTAATCGACGGCATTCTTCAATAATTCTCCTTCGTGAATCTTCCAGAGATTCTGGTTCGGTTCCGAAGATTTTGTTTTTCAAGTGACCCCACAGGAAAAAGTCGAGTGGGGTTAAATCTGGAGATCTGGCTTGCCACTCTATAGAGCCTCTTCTTCCAATCCAACTTCCAGGAAACATTCTATCCAAAATCAGGCTGTGCATAATGTGGGGGTGCCCCGTCTTGTTGGAATATCAAGTGGTCTTCATGGTAACGATCGTCATTTTCAATGATGTCTACTAATTGTGGATAAACAAATTTTTTCAATAATTCTAAATAAGTTTCTCCTGTCAGGTTACCGTCGAGAAATACTGGTCCAATCAAAAGGTCCCCAAAAATACCGGCCCAGACATTGAGTTTTTGGGGAGTTTGGGCATGGACTTGTGGAATGTGGATTGACATCTGACCAATAACGACAATTATGACGATTCACAGTCGAATTCAAAAAGAATGTAGACTCATTAGGAAGGCAGATGTTGAAAAGGAAATTCTCATCAGCATCTATTCTCGTAGTCATAATTTCACAAAATTCCTGTCATCTATCAAAATCATCTTCATTCAATTGGTGTACCAAATGTATTTTGTAGGGGTGGAATTTATGATGTTTCAGGATTCGGCGGATACTGGTTCTACTGATATTGGTAACACTAGCCAATTTCCTTGTGCTCAATGTTGGGTCTGCATGAACTTGTCCTAAAAGTGCAACTTCAACAGCTTCATTTCTCAACGGAAATTCACGTTCTGGGTCTCGTTTCTTGTTGGCTACTGATCCAGTTTGACGAAATTTTTGCACTAATTCTAAAACGTATTTTCTAGCAACAATTTATCTGGATGCGTTTCATTGAACAAATTAGCGGTACGGTTACCGCACTTATTCTTAAAAAAATTGTTTTAATTTCATTTCTTTCCGCGATCGTATACACCATTATTGCGGACAGATATTCAGCAGCTTTAGTCAAGTAATTCACTCTAATGTCGTTCAATCAAAGATCAGATTGATACTGATAGTCGTCCATAATTGCGATTTGCCGAAAAAAATGATCTCATACATGTTTTTGTTGTACTCGCATTTGAGTCGAATTCGAGAAAACGTCTTTTTATCGATTCTTAAGAACTTTAATTTTTTTTCGATCAAGTAAATGAGGATGAAATAAAATTGTGAAACGGAATTGCATGTTATTTGTTGGTAAACAGATCATTTAATTCCTTGACAATGATAATTATCTTTGAACAGTTGCATTGTTAGATGTTATTTTTATTGATTGAGTGAATAAAAAGTGATTTCCCAACTTCAAGTTCCTATATCTCGAAAACGAATCGATATAATTAATTTATTTTTGTTGTTTAATATTAAGAAGAAAAATACCTTTCAAATGAGGTATCACTTGCCATATGTCGCCGTTTAAAAATTCAGGGTTGACGGTCACAGCTCCGAGGGATGGAATGTATTTCGGGTGAATTTCATCGCGAATGATGTCCCCCTCAAAAATGTAGTTGATGTGTCCGAGCGTTTTTATATAATTCGGTTCTTCTGACCTACAGAGCCGCTGTGTTGTTTTCAATGGCCCACTCTGTATAACTGAAATGCGAATAAACTTTAGTTCCATGGGAACTACCGCTTGTACGTTTCATATTATTGTGACTTGAGTTGTAAGCGGTAGAGATGAACTTACAAAATAAAATTAAAATAAAATAGCAAATAAAAAACATTTTTGAAGACAATCTTTTTTATTCAAGCTGTGTACTAAAACCTATAAAATAAGTTTGAGTCATCGCTGAAAATCATTTAATTAATTTTTGTTGAATTATTTGGTTTTATAAAGCTTTTGGTTTAAAAAAAAAGTCCGAATAATTACCGTTTCTAAATGCTTTGTTTTACAGATTCATTCATTCTCAATGATCATTCACTGCTCTTGAACTCACCCAAAAACCTGAAATGTTTATAAATTTTTCACTATCAGATCAAATATGTTTGTATCTGGAACCTATTAAAAAAAGGTTCCTTGGTATGGGATCGAACCCGAGCCTCCCGCTGAATGACTTTCATGCTAACCACTGCTCTACGAGGACTTTTAATCATAAACAGAAATAGACACAATTAAATTATTCATTGCCTTACTCGAAAAACTGAGGCTTTCTAACATGCTGAAAAAGGTATATTTGAATTCAAATATCAAATCACTGTATGTAGTGAGTTCAACAATCCCTTATCTATATAGGAATTGAATGCGTTGACATTTAATTCTGATAGGACCAAGTGTAGATGTCACACAGACTCGTGTATAATAGAAAGAGACAGAGAGAGAAAGAGAGAAGAGAGAGAAGAAAGTCGCATGGGGGGGGCACAACGCTTTTTTCTTACGTCACGTTTTTTCCCAGTCAACACCTACCGTAAGCCGCTTGAAGGAACTTCGTTCCAAAAATAGCTGAAGAATAGCTTTGTACCTATGTTTAATTTACTACAAGGTAACTTTTTTGGTCACAGAACATATGAACATATTTCGATGTTGTCGTGAAGAAAATACATTTATATTAGAATAATTTTGGAAATAATGAACGTTGTCTTCCTGTGAAACACCCCTGTGGAACCGTTCAAGAAATATATGGAAATATTCTTAATAGGAGAACACTAAAACGAGCTTTCGAACTTTGGAATCTTATTCGAAAGTTGTTTGTTGGAATTTGGAACCAAAATCGTTCAAAATCCATGATTATTTACCATGACCTCTCCACTCGCAGACTGACTATTCAAATTATAACTCATCCCTTTGATATTAAACTAATTTAACATGAATCTGTACAGAATACATAAACTGTAACCGTATGCAAGTTTCAAACTAATTTATTCCAACATATTGGATTTGCTCAGTTAGGGTAAAGTAATAGCCCAAACTTCACCGAATACGAAATGGATAGCGAAATGATGAACGGACACCATCGTTTTTGTCACGACGTTTATGCGCACTATAAATTATTTCCAGATCAAAAGAATTTGGTAATAATCCAATTATAATTTATGGGCGAAATAAATTGAGCTATCGCGAGATTCAATATGCCGAGATTACGTTTTCCTAAAATTTATTGAGGTAGTTGATACATTTTGCCAGGGAAATCGATACTAGACAATAACGATAAATGGCTCTGAGAGAGTCGAACTGAAAATATGCACGATTTCAAAATAATCATCAAAGCAATGCTATTGAATGTTTTGCCTGTTTTACTCGTGTAAAACTGGGAATAAGGTAATTTATTTACTGATTTTTTTGCAGATTTCCTATTCAATATTCTCGATGAATTTATATAAATTATTTTTTTTTCTTGTAAAAGATTCAACTAAGAGGATTGGCCAAATTATGTTATAATTCTGAAATTTTGTTTTGCTCCTACGTGGGGTGGATGCACTCCTTGTATAATCAGGTTCAATGATTAAAACCCGATGGCAAGGGCAGTTCTAAAGGTTGGCTCAATTGGGGAAGGAAGTGAAGCCTTCACCTGTCGAGTTATTGCTTGATATTAATTTGAGATTATTTTACCCAAGTCATTGAGTTGGTTGGTTATATTCTGTGAATGCTGACTTCTCGAATGATTCAAATCAATTGATGTCAGGTCCAGTAAGCGAGCTGACCATTTTAATAGTTTTCTACGTCCTATCCATGTGTCTGAATAATGTAACGCCTGTCATTGCTCCACCTGTAACTCGAAATGATAAGAAGCCCTACCTTTCTAGAAGAATATATTGCAAGTATTGTAAGTAACTAGATTAAAATTGCGTATCCGAAACACCACTAAGGTTTGAATTTTCTTCAGATTACTTCAGGGGAAATAATTTTATTTTCCAGAATCTCCGCTATACATTCAAATTTTAGAGTTTGTAACAAATAATTACGTGATTGAATGCCCAGGCTATTCAGTGTAGAGTGGTGTGGAATTCTTTGGACCGCCTTGCAAAAGTATTTATGTTTCAAGCAAAGATTTTTTAGAAATTGTAAGTTTGAATGGACGCCAGAATTTTTTGTTTAATTGGGATAAAAATTCAATCTTCCTAGTCAATAATAATTGCAAATCGAATAATGTTTCCTCCTGTAAATCAGTACAACAGTAAAATAAATACGAAATGTATACTTGTCTATTAACAAAGAATATGTACAAAAGTTTCTGCTGTATAACAATTCAGTTTTGAGTTTCCTTTATGTGTTCATACAATTCCAAAGAATATTGTTCAATGTTGCTGAACCTGTCGGTTTTATCGACGACAATGTACTTCTGATTGAGCGGAGTAGTGTAGCTCGTGGCGACCGATCAGGTTGAACAGATTATCATCAACTTCTTATCCATAGAATGATTGTTCTCAGCAATACGACATAAAAAACAATATTGTTGGTGTCAGAATTGTTTTTACCAAAGCATTCAATTTCATGGAATCTGGAATTTCTCAATACAATCTTCAATGCACGGTGGTTACAGATGAGTATAACTTCGTTAAGAGATTGTTGCTTAAAATTATTCAAACTACAAATCAGCCTGTGCTGAGATTTGTCATTAATATTCAATACTGAAATTGAAGAATCAAGATTATATTTTGACATAGACAAAAATTGATCTTTGCTTTATGAAAAAGGAAGATTGTTCTGATTTGATCAGCCAAGACTATATTATACAAAAAATAAAAATCAGAATTCAGCACAATTAAGTTTGAAGAATTTGATATCCAAAAATGACTTCAATTGCAATGATATTCTGGGAAAGTGTGTGTATAAGAATTATCTTTGACCAATCGTCAAATACTTCTTCATGAAGTTTTCTGTATGATGAAAAAATATTCCAAACTCCAAGGATTAAATATATATATGTATATATGATCGCTTCATCTACGTCAGAAGCGAAAATCATAGCTCTGTGATAATTATCATCGAATCAGATACTATACAAAAAATACATCCCCAAGACCATGAAAATGTATAGTATTCAACTATATCACATACGTCTTGTGATCGACACCAAAAATATATCCAAATGCAGTGTAATTGATACCATAATATTTGAGAAAACCTCTTCTAACCACAATGAACCCTTGTCAGACAAACCAATGAAAACAGATGAGACTGAACACAGATATCTTGATTCAATTCGATAACATTACATGTGATATTTATAATTCCACCTGAACTCATTTGAAAAATAAATATGGTACTGCACTGAAATCAAATCATCTGCTTGACCCAAATAACTTTAATTGCTGTTTACTGACGAAAGATTATGGATGAATCAAGATAACGAAATTATATGAAGACATATTTCACGTTCACGTGAGACAATATTTCTACATGATATATACATTTAAATGGTCAAAAATATTCCTACATACCTCGATATCACAGTATAACTCACTGCTTTGAAATCACTTTCGCAGAAGAAAGGAAGTTCATTAGCTATTTAAACATGGACACATTTTATTTCTTTACGCAATGGCTGACAATCTCAGAACACACGATCCCCCGATCAAAGATGGAGGGGTAAGGGCCGTGAAAGGCTCGTCGCTTTCTTCAAAACCAAAGAGTTAACTCGTCCTATGTGCTCGTCTTCTTTCAACACTAATGACTGTTCGCCGTTAGATGGCGCTAAGATTTGCAATAGTGATTCTTAGATTGGAATTAATAAGATAACTTGAGCTACTCTTAATTATTTTGTATCTCTGAGCATATCAATAAGAAATGTAATAGATATATCGTTACAAGCTGGTCAGGGCGTTTTTGAGTAGATTAGAAAATAATTGAATCAATACGTACCAGTAGTTTTGAGTTCGTTTGACGAATACAATTTTATGAATGTATTATTACTGTATACAATGTATCAATAAGTTCTGCTGACAAGATGCTCTTGTAATTATATAGTATGTCCAAGTGACACTAACCAAAACCTGCATACTGGTTTATAAAATGAGGTGATACACAACAATAAATTTATTTGAATGTTTTACCTCTTTTGACGCCGACTCTAAAATAGTAGTTCATGTCTATTTTATTTATTATTTATATAAACTCACTTTTCAACTAACTTATTCCTACTGAAATCCTAAGTTTTGCTGATGAAAGTCTTTTTTCGAAGATAAAAATTGGTGAGACCTAAAACAAAAGGTTATACGCGCATTCCCTATTTTAAAGGAATAATTCGACAGCAAATTGAAAAAAACAACTGTGTTCATGCCTTTTACCAGCTATGAAACATATTATTCTGTCATAAACCAAAAGTCTAATTTTGTATTTCGTGCAATTTAATATTTTTCAATCGCAGAGTGCTTTCAACCTAAAAGGTCATCTGTCATCTGTCATAGACATTCCCCTCGTTAATGATGAAATACAAATATCATGTTCAAAAAGGTTGAATATCTAGGTATTACTCTAAACTGCAATCCCAAATAGAATGCGCATATTCTGATGAAAAAAAACTAAGATATTCAGTATGGAAATTCAAGTACATGAGAAAAATCCTTGCCCTCGAACATCTGAAAATGTTATACGGAATAATTGCCTGGGAAGGAGTTGTGAATTGTTATTTAAAGAACTTAGAAATAATTCAAAAATGGATAATCAAAATCATGTTGAATAAACATATATATATTCAAGTAATGACCTGTTGATCACATCTATAATACAAGATATAAAATATATTTCATTAATACTCCAAGAATGCGGAAGTCTATTGACGCAGCTTTACTTACCTTGCTCCCAGGTTATACGGTATTATCCTCTTAGAATTGAAATTCATCACCTGATTGACATTAAGAATAATTGATTGACATATCACTTCACAAATATTCATTTGTATTAGATGTATGATATCTTCGAAATATATAAAAGAATAACTGACTGACAGGGGTATCACCGCACAGCCCAAACTCCTGGGGCTAGTACCGTGAACATTTTTTCACAGTTCTAACAACCATTCAAATTTTGTCATTTTGTGTCATATGAAACAATTTCACCCAATCATGTCAACATTACACTGATAATTGCATTCAGTGCAATTATCAATCACTATGACAACACGATTGAGTTTGACAACTTCATTCCAAATACATTTCAAAATGTCACGTTTTGGCAATGCGAAAGTTCAAAGTATAAATGCGCTAATCGAAGAAAAAAATCCCAGAAATACAACCTACAGTCACAAATATATTTGGAGAATATTTATGGAATTTTGCTGCGAACGAGAATATGAATTAAATGAACATAGAAGCTTGGAAGAATTGGCGTTGATACTAAAAGATTGGGCGGTCAATATTGTTAAGCCACGTAAATACAGAGAAATTTTTCTACGATACAAAACAACGTAACATTCTTGATAAACAGTAAAGGTCAATATGGACCACATGCTAGACTAAAACAGCTGATAAGCCTACGATCGTTAAATCATACGTTGTTATCGGGAGACAATTAAAATGCTTTTAAAAATAACTACCTAGAAATACCCCTTGTAGACGGGACGCATAAATCATTCATCTAGAAGCGTAAACAACGATTATTGATTGCTACTGGGTACATTCCCAGCGAGATAAGAAAATCAGTTTTATTTACTACCGAAAGAAAACATATCCATATTTCAAACACCCGTCCAAATTCGATAAACATGGGGTCATTAATTCCGCGATAGCGCGACAGCTACCGTAAATATATTATCCAATTATAACATAGATAAGCGAGAACGGGTTAGAAAAACAAGTCCTCTATCAGTTTTACGACTTCACAACACACTAAGCTCCGCCCACTAGCTCCCATGTTAAAGATCATATAAAAGCGTGAGTTTCATGTCAAAGGCGGTAGTTCGATTTGGTATTCCACAGTGAACACGAGAATATGCCATTCGCAAAAGTTAGGTTAAAAAGTCAGTCTAATTACAGTATCGTGCAATAATAATGAGAGTTTCCAAACCGGTGTAGTTAACTTCAGCAAACATAGAAACTCAGCCGATTCAGATCAAGTATTGAAGTTCATAGTAAAAACACGAGCGAACAGTATAGTTTCCACAAATTGTCAAAGCTTCCAAAACAGAGATAATACAACGGATTCAGCAATTTCAATGGTTCACGATCACTTAGAAAAACCTTAACTGTATACGAATATACCGGACGAATTAATTAGAATAACCGATTGACGCGGGAGAAAACGAATAATAAAGTCTAATCTAATTGCCTTTTAAAAACTACATCCAGTGAATAAGTGTTAAACAGGGTGAGTCTCATGTTTGTTTTTCTGTATTTATGTATGTGGCAAAAACCCAACCCATTAAAATGTGTATGTGTCTATAAAGTATGTCCATAGTTTTCAAGATCACCAAGTTTTCAAAAAGAGAATTATTGTTAGTCGTTTGCAGCACTTGATTGCAAGATTTCTTTTAGTAAAATTATTTCTATTGTGACGATCATTGCAGAATTATCTGCCAATACGCTAAATTAGTTTTCTTTGTATGAATATTGTTTCCTATCATTCGTCCATAGACGATTGAGAGAATTGTGTCAGTTTTTATTAAATATATATATACATTCTTAACTTTTATGAGTGCCTTATTATTTTATGAATAACCTTTCGAATCTTTCTGAACGGTAGTACTTCCTGAATAAACAGCCCATGTTCCGGTATTTAAGAGAAATGAAATCAGATCTGAGCCGCTCCAGACCTAGTTTCAGTATCGACCTTCTTCAGACAGTCGATTGCTCTTAATACCGTTTTTCCAACCTAACGAATAACGTCTGGTATTACAGGTGTGGTGGGTTTAATCCCAACACCCCGTAGTCAGGGCAAAACAATATGAGGAAGAAAGACGGGACCTAATTTAAAGAAGCATCGGTGAAGACAATGTGGAAAGTTTCGTGCAAACTTTTGCAAGA
This sequence comes from Gonioctena quinquepunctata, assembly GCA_018342105.1. Lineage (NCBI taxonomy): Eukaryota > Metazoa > Arthropoda > Insecta > Coleoptera > Chrysomelidae > Gonioctena > Gonioctena quinquepunctata. The sequence goes on along the minus strand of JAFIRS010000116.1, from coordinate 166,127 downwards.
AAAGTACTATAATGACTATAATATTATGATTGACCCGTTTAACAATATAGTATTTAAACCAGCCCGAGATGCCCGCGATGCAATCAGGAAGAAACTACAAGCAGATCCATGTAAACGTCCATGTAAAGTCCAGTTCGGTTCCGTTAAATTTGTCTGAAGTTAACAAAATAATATTGCTATGGGATGAAAATACTCCTGAAGGTCTTATGCGTAAATTTTACCATATTGCTGCTGTAGAATTAGCGTGGCGAGGAGGAGAGGCAGTTGCTTGGCTGGTGGATTTTTTTCAAATAGAGAAAAATAACGATGTGTCTCCAACAAGTCGCAATACAATCCGGTGTTCAGTAAAATGTGCCAAGGTGGTTCAAAAAGCTGTACAAGTAGTAAATGGTTGGTTTCCAATAGTGAAAGACAAAGCTGCCCTGTACGTCTTTTTCATAAACTGATATAAAACCAATGGCGACAATATTACCTCACCACGACTGTTCTCAGCCTTCGGCTTCGGGCTGTTACCAAGGAACGAGCTTTCGATTGTCATGAAATTATCTCGTCTATTATCAATGTCCTAGGGATATCACTACTGAAAATTTGCATGTGGGTTTCTTTGACACTGTAGGTGAGCACTCAGGAAGGATTTTTGGAAAATTAACTCTTAAGGTGGTGAAAAAGAGGATGAAAGTTTGTATGAAAATCCGTCTTTTCGAATGATAAAATTTGACAAACTGTCAAATTAATGTTCGAAGCTAGATGAAATCACATAAATCAAACCAGGAAAAATACAAGTCGCGGGTACCAGTTAGTATATTTATATTTCCTTACCATTAGTTGTATTATAGCAAAACAGTACACAATTTTTTGTCTTGAAATTATTTTTATATACGATATCTCACATCAAAGAACAGTATCTATAGTTACATATAAGAATAACACACACGTACAGGCCCAGCCTTGGGGGGTTCTATTATTTATTTGCCAATCTGGCAGCTGATTGTGTGAAATACTATTATGTACTTTGTGTGTGTGTGTGAAAATGCTATTATCTACTTTGGTAAATAAATTTCATTATTATAACAAGTACGCAAAGTGTTGCTTTAGCAGACGAATTGAAATGTTTACGACGAGGCTCCAGCCGAGTCCGTAATATGAAGTTGATGTCCGCTAAAGCAATTTGCGTACGTGTTGCATACAACATTTTTTGTATTAGCTTTCTAAATAAACAGAACAGAAACGCCACACATATTTCCTCGCCATGCATTCATTTTCAATTATCATCCATGCGGTTGTATAAGGAAGTTGTGCAAAAATGAATCAAGCGATTGTTTATCAGCGGATATCAGTGTTCATTTTTCATGAAATAAGTATTCCAAAAGAATATTAAAAAAAAAACGATGGAAGGGAGGAATATCGAAGGGACTGTTGAACGAAATGGAACAATTTCAATGGACAAGAGAAGTGTTAACACGTGTAGTGTAGACACGTGTTTCGGGCTCTCGGCCCTCATCAATACGGTGGAGAAGTGCAAGGATGAACAACACTTGGTAGAAAACGACAAATCAACGGAGTCAACAAACAGAAGCCAGCCGCACATTTGTGGTTTCGGTTAGCAGACCCTGCATTCCAGGGCAACAACCAATGTCACCACGGAGGCAGCTATAGCTACCTGCGTGACATCCGAATCCAGGATTATAGAGAAGAAAGGGAGGAATTTCGAGGGGACTGTTAAACAAAATGGAAGAAATTTTATGGATATAGTCTTAAAAGAGAAGTGATAACCGTAGACACGTGTTTCGGGTTCTCAGCCCTCATCAGGACGGTGAAGAAGGGCAAGGATGAACAACACTTGCTAGAAAACGACAAATCAACATAGTCAACAAACAGAAGCCAGCCGCACATTTGTGGTTTCGATTAGCAGATCCTACATTCCAGGGCAACAACAACCAACGTCACCACGGAGGCAGCTATAGCTACCTGCGTGACATCCGAGTCCAGGATTATAGAGAAGAAAGGGAGGAATTTAGAGGGGACTGTTAAACAAAATGGAAGAAATTTAATGGACATAGCCCTCAAAGAGAAGTGGTAACCGTAGACACGTGTTTCGGGCTTTCGGCCCTCATCAGTACGGTGAAGAAGTGCAAGGATGAACAACACTTGGTAGAAAACGACAAATCAACGGAGTCAACAAACAGAAGCCACCCGCACATTTGTGGTTTCGGTTAGCAGACCCTCCATCTCAGGTACTAAAGAGGGCCGAGAGCCCGAAACACGTGTCTACGATTACCACTTCTCTTCGAGGGCTATGTCCATTAAATTTCTTCCATTTTGATAAAAGAAAACGTGTGCTGTCACTACAAAACTTAAAATAATCTATGGTTTATTGCGTCTCCTGATACGTTTTTAGGATATTAATGGCGCGTTTACTATTTTTAAAACATCATTTTCTGATATGTTCTCTAGATCGAAATCATGGTTTTGAAAATGACAGGAGGATTGGGGTGTTTTGAAATTTTCTACTCAATGAAAAATCGAAAAATTATTTCGAACACCATGTTCGTGTTGGAACACACTCTGTACTCGGGCCCAGACACCAATTTCACGTAGCATATGGCGCTATTCTGTACCGCCACACCGAAGACATGCATAACCTGTCATTTAATCGAGATACCATCTCGGCGAATCCTTCTTCGCGCCTTATTTACGTAACACCGTGAAATAAATCGAATGGAACTCACGTTTCGAAGATGGATAGATCGAAAACAAGATAAGGCGATAAACATGCAGAGTGAACGACATAAAAGTGGGCTATAAATATTTTGGAATAGCGATTTCTCATACCCGAACGCCGCGGTTTGATGCCCCGATATATCACAATGGAGCTGAGAATAATTCAGTTAGCTTGCATTGTGCGGAAACCATCTGAAATTGAATACGATTCATACCTGATGGTGGGACATTTTTCACTTGAATTCCAGGAAAATTTTCACGTACCGTAATTTCGGGTGACTTTGGCTCACAGTAGTATAAAAAACGTGGATTCTGCCTCAGATTATTTCATGATGATTTCCTAATGAAAATAATCAGAAAAACTAACATCAGAAAATTAAAGTCAAAAATGTGTAAATTTCGATATTTTTTTTTGTACCCGTCGCGAATTTTCCTGTATAATTTTGTCTGAAAATAAAAAGAAAAAATAACAACAAAAAATGCTACTATAATTTTCAGTTGTAAATTTCAAAAGTAAAATTTCGTGACAATTTGTTTACACACGATCGTATCTTGGAATTCCTCTATAATTTTCAGATAAACAAAATCAACACAAAAATAACCCGATTCCAGTCGTGGTTCCCAAAAAATCCTCTATAGTTTTCGAATTTTGTTTTTTTTTCATTCCCCATATTATAAATGGAACCGAAACAAACGAAATCGTTTAATTTTGAATCTAGTCGCGTAGCAAACAATATACCATGGGTCAAATATTTCAAAATTCAAAGAATGTCTACGATGAATTCGAAAAAATTTATTAATATTATATACCAAAATATTGATCTATGACCACTCTTTCAAATTAGCTATGTCAAATAGTCATTAAGGCTTTGTATGTGGATATATGTAAAAAACTTGGTGTGCAAAGTCTACCGCATTTTGAGGGTGGCTTTGACACATGCCCTATATTTTGCGTGTTTTTCTCTTTATAGGATGTACATAGGCCATAGTAATAAAATCAGCACAACAAATTTGTTCATAAAAAAATATTTCATGAGTGGAAAAACATATATGAACGTATTGCTGGCTGCAGACAAATTTCAAACAAGTTGAATTTGGTTGCATATTATATGGGTAAATATACCCTTATACAATAGAAAGAATTTCGAAAAATAAATCTGAAAAAAACAGGCTTAACATGGCAATATTTAAATTTTATAATTAAAAATGTCTATTTATCAAAATGAGCCAAAGTCACCCAGCTGGGTTAAAGTCACCCAAAATTACTGTATATTATTTGTTCAGATGTTTTGGGATCGAAGTTGAAGAAAATTATCGTTAGTGTGAACATGTTTGTCGAATTCAAATTGAAAATATTTTCTTATACTTATTTAAGTGAAAAATATATATTATCTGAAGTTGACAAATCAAACAGAGCAGCTTCATAGAATGTCATCCAAGAAGTTAGCAACACTAAAATATCAGGTCCATGTAGGTAATATTAAAGTTGAGCTGGAAGAGACATTATTGAATCCCAAGAACATCGCTGATAAATCCAAGTACCCACAATAACTCCGAAATTTATACAGCTAAAGTATACGCAATGTCGCAAGTCTTACGATACAGTGACATGATCACAAATCCAAGAACAATGTTGGTAATGTCTGATTCACTGAATGCCTTACAAGGTATCGCTAATCCTTCTACTGACAATCCGTTAAACCAAATGTTAGTTTTACTTTGGAAGTCTTTACATGACGAAGGGAAAGACATAACCTTAATCTGTGTACCTTGTCACACATAAATTCATGGTAATGAAGTAGCTGTCAAATCCTGTCGTGAAGGAACTGAAACTAATCCTATTGATGTGAATATAACAAAACATACAGACCTAAAATGCCTCGTGAAATCGCTTACCCAGAAAAGCTGGCTAAATGAATGGACTAACCGGAAAAAACGGATTTGGTAATTCAACCAAATTTATTTGGTCACCCTTATTGATGGAATCGTTATATTGCGGTGAAAAAGTGGATTTCTCAATGTAATGCTATCATTTGATTTGAATATATGTTCATCTTTTGAAACAATGAAGACTAGCTAGACGCTGTGGTGTCACACAATTAAAAAATTGCACAAGTTACCCCTTCACTACACTTACTCACTTCACACCATATGCGCATTTCGATAAATAAGTTATCATCATCAGTAGGTTAACTACATTAAATAAATTGTAACATTTACAATTGTTATATCTTCGAAAACTAATTAAAGAAACAAAAACATCTAAAAAATTGTCCTAAAGTGAATTGAGGGTTACAAGATGTGGACAAGGTGATGGTCGATTCCAACTGATTGATCATGTCAATCAGTCGTTCTCCTTATGAGATTGACCACAATTCAATTCATTAAACATCAGTTGGTCCCCTGGAATGGTTGGTATTGAATTTTTCACTTTTTCGAATAAACTCATATTTTCTATGTAATTCTCCTTATGAGACATACCAAAATCGTTTCAATTAACATTAAGTTGGTACCCTTGATGGGTTGATGGTATTATTTTTCACCTCATTGTATGTTGGCAACAAGTCTGATATCTATTTCTCATACTTTCAATTGCAACTTCTTTTTCAATTGTAATCGTCACCACTTCTTCTTGAATCCAACATGACCTCCATAAGAGCCCATTTGGAATTTCAAAATGTTTTCACACTTATGTTTAAGTAATCATGCTCAATTTTGATCAAAGTTTCAACTATATATGACTATACCAAGAGTGTTGTCTGTTGTGACATGTTATTTTATAAAGTGCTGCAAGTGAAAGGGTTTAACCTCACTTTCGTAAGTAAACACATGCCTATTTAGTTTTCAAATCTAATAATGTTCAATTTTAATTCATCGTAGAGTTCCTGATGAAGAGACAATAAATGACTCGAAAGCTTGAATAGAAAAAAGAGTTCACTTTAATTTCCATACCCTTGTTGACTGCATACCCGAATTTAAAAAGGATTCTTCTTTAACTTAGTCAGTCGTCTAACCTTCACACCTTCCTATATATATATATATATATATATATATATATATATATATATATATATATATATATATGTATATATATATATATATATATATATATGTGTGACCCATTTAAAATGGAACCACCCCTGTAGAATAGGCATTTCTCAATCAATCCCAAAAAAAATGTTTTGTAATATCAAAAACTGTATTTTGACACAAATTTTCATAACTTCAGTTTCATTTCCAAGGCACTCTGGTTTGTTTTCTTCGTCACAAACGACAAAAGTTCATTAGGCAATCTTTGTTTTCAAATTTGACTACACCACTGGATTCGTAGTCGTTATAAATGAAAACCATTAAAATTTTATAGAAAAATATTGGTTAACAACGAAGTTACAACAACTTTAATTTTGGAAACAAAGTATTTGATTATAATTTTTATTTAGATTATAGACATATTTAAAATCTGGCAACCCTGCCGATACAAAGTAGAACACCAGTGAACTTATACAGTGAAAATCCGAAGTCAATAGCTCATTCCGTTCTAAAGTTATAACTCCTGATAGTATGGTAATGTGAGCGATTTGTGGTGGAAGCGATTTTGTAATAAAAATCTTACTACGCTACTAGATTTGTAAATTATATTCCCTTAAAATCATTTAGTTAAGTGTAGGTTATACGTGTATTCGATAAGAACATAAAATTAGAAATTCATTTTCAAGTTATGCAGTAAGTAGTACATTCTTCCATAGCCGATAAAAACGAAATGAACATAAACAAGTTTCAAAGTATTTATTCAACAATAAAACGCCATTAAGCAAAAACTAAAACTAAAATTAACATTAATGTAAAAATAAATATTCAAATTTTTGTGGCTTCTACCAAACCTCCATTTAGTTCGATACATTTATCGTATCTCTTCCGAATATTTTTTACTCTATTTCTTATTTGTTGAGGTGTAATTTCGGCACAAGCTTGTCGTATTCTTTGCATGAGTTCAGCTCGATTCCTTGGTTTAATTTTGTGTACTTTTTGTGTCAAAATATCCCATAGAAAAAAGTCTACTATTGTTAGATCAGGCGATCTAGGTGGCCATTCAATTAAGTCACTACCTCGTCCTATCCAATGATTTGGTAGCTGGTCATTTAGCCACTGTTTAAGAATCCTGGAATTGTGAACGGAACAGCCGTCGAGCTGAAAGTGTAAATTTTCTCGATCCGCAAGTGGAATTTCTTCTATTTCGTACGATAATTGGTTATATAAAAATAAAAAAAAAATTGCCCGTTCATGTTTTCATTAAAAAAATATGGACTTATTATTCTATCTTTTACTATACCACACCAAACGTTATTTTTTTCGGAATATTGACTTTTACAATTCATGACCCAGTGCTGATTTTCAGTAGCCCAATACCGAGCATTTTGCCATTGGTGCTGAAATAAGCTTCATCACTAAACATTATCTGGTTCAAAAAATATCTTGTATTCAGGCCCACAAACAAAATTCCATACGTTTCACTTCATCACCTTCCTTTAAAGTGTGAAGAAATTTAGGTTTAAATGCTTTCATTTTGTTTCGTTGCAGACATCGCCGAATATTCTCTCTCGGTAAGTTTAAATCCCAACTGCCGACTCGTAAGCTTCTGTTTGGGTGGTTTGTAAAATAATCTACAACGGCGCGATCGTTCAAATTTCCTCTTCGGTGATTATTTTTGAATTATGTTTGGTTACTGCACCAGTTTTTTTAAATGTTTTGTTAATTTTGCCAACGGTGCTTCTGCCAATGGGAAGTCGATTTGGATGATCGTGATTAAATATCCTAGCTACTTCTCTTTCCCTATGATAATTATCCCCAGAAATTCCTACAATTTCAATTGTTTCTTCTAATGATAATTGCAAAGCCTTTATTAAATGCACGTAACTAAGAACTGTTATTTTATTCATGATTAGCTGTCAAAATCACAGCCTACTATTGATTTAGTACAATATCTATACCTAATGTATTAGTTCAGCTTTCCTCAAATTATTGATACCTTCTCTGAAAGCTTGTTTTGGTTGAGTTTTACAGAATTTAAAAGGAATAATTTTTGTCCTGCCTTCTGTTTTATTATTGAATAAATAATTTTGATACTTTAAAACTTGTTTCTGTTCATTTCGTTTTTATCGGCTATGGAAGAATGTACTACTGCATAACTTGAAAATGAATTTTAATTTTCTGTTATTTTCGAATACACTAATAACCTACACTTAAATAAATGATTTCAAGGAAATATACTTCACAAATCTACTGGCGTAGTCAGATTTTCGTTACAAAATCGGTTCCACCACAAATCGCTCACATTACCATACTTTCAGGAGTTATAACTGTAGAACGGAATGAGCTATTGACTTCGGATTTTCACTTTACAAGTTCACTGGTGTTCTATTTTGTATCGACAGTGTTGTCAGATTTTGCGGACAGCACTTCATCAGCTTGTTTCAAGGCTTGAAAAGTCTCTAGCAAACAAATAAATTGCACTATGCACTTTTTTAGACATCGAAGGAGCCTTCGACAACACCTCCTTTGAAAGTATGGTCTCTGCGGCCACTCGAAGAGGCATTGACGAAACCACCTGCAGGTGGATACACTCAATGCTTCACAATAGACTGGTCTAAGCCAACATGTTCGAGGGAACAGAGCAGGTTGAAATTTCCAGAGGTGTCCCTTCCTTCTGTGGGACATGGTTGTAGATGAACTGCTAATTTCTCTGACTAACCAAGGGTATTACTCTCAAGGGTATGCAGATGACTTGGTCATCCTCATCAAGGGAAAGAATACTCGAACAACCTCAGAGCTAATGCAAAATGCACTGAGGACAGTAGAGGAATGGTGTAACAGAGAGAGCCTAAGGGCAAATCCGAACAAAACAACACCAATTCCCTCTACCCGGAGAAGAAACATGGGAGATCTCATACCTCCCAGACTATTCGGTGAAACATTACAAGTAGTAGAGCAGGGCTGATTCTTGACAAGAAACTAACCTGGAACCCGCATCTTCAACATGTAACCAATAAAAGCAAGATAACCGTCATGATGTGCACGAGAGCTTTTGGAAAAACCTGGGGGCTTAAACCGAAAGCCATGCACTGGCTTTACACAGCGGTAATAAGACCAAGAGTAACTTACGGCTCACTCTTATGGTGACCAAAAACAAATCAAAGACAGGCAAAAACCAACCTTGGGAAAATCCAGAGACTTGCCTGTCTCTGTATCACGGGTGCAATGAATAGTACTCCAACAGCTGCAATGGAAATCATCGTACACCTCGAACCCCTTGACTTACATGTCATTGGAGAGGCCCGGATGAGTCCATACAGACTGAAACAAACAAAAAACTGGAGAATCCGAACAACTGGCCATACCAGAATCACTCATGTAATCAACATCGAAGAACTCGAAATGATTTCAGACTACATGCAACCCCTATACTCATTCGAAAAACCATTCGAAACACGAATTGATGGATCTGGATGGGCCCCGAGTATAGAATCACAATCAACTGCGGACATAGTCTGGTATACAGACGGTTCAAAGACAGTTGAAGGAACGGGAGCAGGAATACATGGGGTAAGGCTACGAAGGGATTACATAATACCACTTGGCAAATGCTCCACGATATTCCAAGCTGAAACACATGCTATCATGGTATGCATTCAGGAGAATCTAGAAAGTGGTTATAGGAAAAATCACATCTACATTATATCTGACTGTCAAAGTGCTATCAAAGCACTCAACTCTATACAGATAAAGTCCAAACTGGTCTGGGACTGCCTCCAGAACCACATAGAGCTGGCAAAACACAACAAGGTCACCTTGATGTGGGTGCCAGGCATTGAAGGCAACGTCAAAGCGAACCAGCTAGCTAGACAAGCATCTGAAACGCTATTCACAGGGCCAGAACCTGCACATGGGATTAGCAAAAACCGATGCAGGACCCTGATCGACGAGTGGATGAAAAGAAGACACCAACAATATTGAGATCAAACTGTCGGGAAAATACACAGCAAAGTCATGGTAGGGCATCCAAACCGGACCCTGACGGCTGACCTTCTGAACCTGAACAGAACGAAGGCTCGTATGATAATAGGTCTGTTGACTGAACACTGTGGCCTAAGAAAACACCTAAACACCATGGGAGTACGCAGGGAAACCGTGGAGTGTAGGCTATGTGATGAAGAGGAGGAAACAGCCTCTCATATTATCTTCGACTGAGTCGCCCTAAGTAGTAGGCGACACAGAACCTTTGGAGAGATCAGCCCGGAAACAGGCATGAATCCGAGAAACCTTATCAACAGACTTCTGAAACCTTATCAATAGGCTTCTGAACCTAATTAAAGGCACACACATGTTTGAATGAGGAACCACTGACGACAGAGGGATACAATAGACCCCAGCTGGTCGCAGTGTCAAAGGAAGCTAAGTGCCAACCCTGTCTCTGGCTCGTCAGCCTTCAACCAACCAACCAACCAACCAACCGTTGTCAGATTGGTAATATGTCCATAATCTAAATAAAAATTATAATCAAATACTTTGTTTCCAAAATTAAAGTTGTTGTAACTTCGTTGTCAACCATAATTTTTCTATGAAATTTTGATGGTTTCTATTTACAACGACTACGAATCCAGTGGTGTTGTCAAATTTGAAAACAAAATTTGCCTAATAAACTTTTGCCGTTTTTGACAAAGAAGAAAAGCCATAGAGTGCCTTGGAAATGGAAATACAGTTTTTGATGCTTAATATTAAAATATTTTTTTTTGAGATTGACTGAAAAATGCATATTCTACAGGGGTGGTTCCATTTCAAATGGGTCACACTGTATATATATATATATATATATATATATATATATTTTTGTACTTCGTAGGAGAAAGTCGCCCAACAACAGAACAACTGATCCCATCAGTTGTGAAAAAAAAGACTTATTTTATCAGGTAATTTTGATCCATTTTGTGCTATAACCTCAAATGATGGATGTTTTTTAAAGGTAAAATTAGCAAAGACCTGTTTAGCTTCATGTACTATTAATAATTTGTATTTTCTGATTATCGATATATTAATCAATTTACATCTAACATGGTCGCAGAAATAGGCCGACAATGAATAAATAAAATAAAATCTCTTGTATGTACTAATAAGCACCATTAATTAATTTTTCATTCATTTGCACTGATAATAAGGGTAATAATCTGTACTGTCCAGCCATATTTACTAAAAGTACCCAAAATTTTCATATCAGCCGCTTTTTTAACATGGCGGGTGCGCTTGCGTGTGTCGAATCGTGAAAAGGCCTATTGATAAGTTCTGTCAGTAGTGAACAGTGTTGCCGAATCAAGCAAACGGAGGTGATATCTACTGGAATCCTTGTATAGTTATTACAATTACAGATATCCATTTTTATATACAATTCATCGATAGTGTTTTATTACAAAAATATTTTCCACCATGAAAGATCTACATCGTTCTCAGAGGAGGGGATGTGAAAAAGATGGAATATTGAAAAAATGTCGGATCTGAGAAAAACTAGTATTTTCTCTTGATTTATTTATTTGCGCACTTATGAAATTGGCATGAACGCGAAATCAATATTCGATGTTTTATGGAATATCCCTGCATTTAATTTCACATATTTCCGATGGATAATCCTTATTATAAACATTGCGCAATTGTAAATTCCTCAAATTAACATTTACATGATTTTGTTTTCATCTTGACTCGAAGAATTATTGCATTGAAATCAAACAACTTGAATGCGCAGATAGTTATGACAGGGAAAACGTTTTACTAATTACTTGTCACATCTTCATAACAACACTGTAATTCATATGTTATATGGGTGTATAACTAATTAATTCATGTATTTATGTTGATACGCAAACCGAATAAGAATTATAAGTCATTATATATAATTTTTTGTATAATTAAAATACATATTCTCCAGAAGTGAACTATTTTTGAACGGTTTTATTTAGCTTGCCTTGTTTGTTTCTTGTGTGGGTCAAATCTAGTAATTGAAATTTTACACACCTTTAGTTCTGAGGACAATACAGTTATGTGTTTCAGTATCATTGTAAATCCAAGATCGGCGGCCATCTTGGATTTACAAAATAGCGCGTTATATTTTTTTTAAAACCCCTTCAGTATGGATATCAAATGAAAGGGCTTGACTAGTAGAATACAGAACACCATGAAAAAAATTAAAATCCAAGATGGCGTCTGAAACAAAATGGCGGAACATAGAGTGCAGATAGTCAATATAACCCCCTCAATATGGATATCAAATGAAAGGGCTATGGACGGCTGAAAGTAGGATGTTGCCCTTTATATTAAAGAAACATAATAATGATGCAGATAATGTACTAAAAGCTAAAAAATAATCAGGTTATAGTTATTCTAATCCCAATTGGAACGTCAATAAAAATAAGAACACTACGAGGAGTGTTCATATGCACTGCCCGGCAAATGGAAAATGTATATACTACCAGTGTTTTTACTTTCAAAGCGTTCCTGGTACAATCATAAAAAAGTTCAGTCGTGTGGAAGAGAATTCCTTCTCGAAACTTTTTATGTCGGTCCAATTGGGATTAGAAATACTTTACCACTCTCCTCATCAATATAGGCCATCGATCAGACTAAAATAAAATCGTGGGGCTCGTCTACAATCAACCGCTCATATCATTATATGCTTCGGATGAATCCTCTCAATAGACAACTTATGCAAAATGTGTGTAAAAGGGAATCCGTCACTATCATCGTGCGACATCACAGAACGAGCATTTACATATTTACTCAGGTTACGCTAGGCCCCACAATTTTATTTTGGTCTGATCAATGCCCTATATTAATGAGGCGAGTGGTGTGATGACTGGTACCTGGTACCTACCTAATAATTTTTTAGCATTAGTACATCATTATTATGTTTCTTTAAATTAAAACCGTTCAACTTGAAAAAAAATACTTAATTTTTTTCAGAATGTATTGAAACGTGTAAATCAGGAGTTTATTTATAATAATAATATTTCTTCACTGATATTTGAATGTTTACATACTTTACAAGCTACATTTTTCAAATCCTAAAAATATGACGTCAATAAACATAGTTACCTATAAAAATCATAGATTGCGCATGGGAGATTTCATTTATTAATTAATTAGATCTGTTTTGTTATTTTATGCCTGATACAAAAAATCAAAATAATATGTGATAAATACTATTCTAGAGTAGAGGAGAAAAATGAAATAAACAAAAGATGATTCCTTATTAAAAAAAGATGAAAATATTAAATGAGTTGATTACCTCTTGTGTTTGATTACCTAACTATTTATACATTCATATTTTTTCAGAACAAAAATAAGTATAGCTAAATATAATAATCCCAAGTTGTTCGGATCAATCAGGACATGTATATTATTTCTATTTATAAATTCAAATGTTTTTTTTACCTTGGTCCTGAACAGCTTTACATTATTTATTCCATATTTGATATCAATTGGCAGGGTATTGAATAGTCATGCTGCTGAGTAAGTATGACATCTTTGTCCTAGAGTTTCTCCAGAAATCACAAAATTCCTCCAGAGGGGCGTCAAAAGTACCGTAGCTGCTTCTAGAAAAGGTGTCCAGATTCAATAAGAAATTACGTAAGAATAAAAAACAAAAGCATTGGCACTCCCAGATAGGGAAATAATACCTGAATTATTTAAAAAATTTCAGATTAAATATGGGTTTGAGAAGTTATCCTTTTTTCAGATATATCTGTAAGCAAGCACTTATTCAAAATATAGGAAAGACATTTTAACAGCATTCAGGAAGAATAAATAAAATCCGAACGTATGGATGGTATATCTGATATTTCAACGATGAATAAATCTTTATCATGATACCATGCTGATAATCATATACGTAAACATCAATTAAAGGGCAATTATTCATTCATCTGATCTTTATATATCAACCTAATCGCATCAATAACAATTATAACAAAATGGTTTTATTTTTGCAACAATAGGCGCCGGTCATTGCTATATTTAGACTAAATTTCTCGACGTAATATCCATTGTTATTTCCACATGGAGTTTGAGGAATGACCAGGATGTGTGTGTCTTGAAGAAGAGTGCAATAATATCCTGGGTTATACTCGATGATTTATTTGGGAATGGTATTTGTTTTTCGAATACTTGATTGGTATTTGTTTGCTGTTTCATGCTCTTTCTGCACAAGTGAGCAATTCAATTGAAAAAAGGATGGGAGTCATGACAAGACTGAACCTAATAGTATGTTAAATCATCATCCAACACTTTTTAACCGACGAAACCAAAAAGGAGGAGGTTCTCTAGTCGACGCGTATATTTTTTTTTTTTATGAATGATCACGCATAACTTTTTACTGAGACGTCCGATTCCGATAATACTTTTTTCAGTGGATAGGGTGTACTTCGAAGTTGGTCCCATTTGAATTTCAGGAATGGAATCCAGTCCTAAGGGTAGCAAAATGAAGGATATTGATCACTCACCCTCTGAATTTGGTCCGTTAACCGATTCTATCAGGCTAAACTTTGTACTGGGATCTTCGATTTGGATGATTCTTTTTTTATCAGATAGGGTATACCTCATAGTTGATCATATTCCAATTTGAAATTGAATGATCCACCCCTATGGGTAGAAAAATAGAGGATGATTGATTTTTCACATGTGAACAGTGGCACACATATGTAGTTGACATTGACAGATCCTCCTACATCCGTCACAATAATAATTACATTATATGAAAGGATGGAATTATATACAAAGTGATGAAATCAACTAACCAGCACTTTCAAAAATAATTTATATTATATAACAATAAATAGTTAAGATATAATCATATTATTCAACAGTCAATAGTTGAAGTAAGCTAGGTAAGTAAGTATTTTGGAAGTGATCAAAAATTTAGTAGGTAGTAATTGGTAGATTTCAGCCAACATACCACGCATATCTTTCTATAGAGTAGTCCGATTCCGATGATTATTTTATTTTTCAATGGATAGGGTGTACTTCAAAGTTGGTACCATCTCAAATTGAAAAAAAATGCCACCCCTAAGGGTAGCAAAATGGAGGATATCGATCGTTCACCCTCTGAATTTTGGCCCATTAACGATCGTTCACCCTCTAAATTTTGGTCCATTAACCGTTTCTATCAGGCATAACTTTGTACTGGGTTATCCAATTTGGATTATTCTTTTTAGCCACATAAAATTCAAAAAGAATAACTTTTTGACAAAAAATTAAACCGACAAAATACGGAACTGAAAAGTAAAAAATGAAATAAACCTTCTCAGTCTCAATAACTAAGCTCCTGAACTAATGTAAGTAACTAATTTTGAGTCGGCGCCAAACAAACAAGCAAAAGATTTAGGTAAGGCGTAAAATGATGGCATCGAGTTGCGCGGTGACATTCTGAGAATTTTTTTGAAGTAATTTAATGATCTTCGTTGATTTTTCGTTTGGCGCCAACTCAAAATTAGTTACTTACATTAGTTTAGGAGCTTAGTTATTGAGACCAAGAAGGTTTATTTTATTTTTACTTTTCAGTTCCGTATTTCGTCGGTTAAATTTTTTGTTAAAAAGTTATTATCGTTTATCATATTATATTCGAAAGTACCTTCGGACGTATTCGAGTTGGGTCCCAAACCATATCCACTTACCTGTCTTTGAAAAGATGTAGGCTGAATTGGGCCCCGAAGAATATATGTTGAAAATTGAAAAAATTTGGCCTTGTTGCCGTACTTTCAAATTGCTTACAAAATATAGGGACGTATGTAGGAGTACAAAAAAATTACCTATACAAATTCGAAACTTTATTGAATTCTTGATAACCTATAAAAACAGTACTATACTAACTAATTTAAAACTGAAAAATAACCCAAAAATCCAAAAATTTGATTACATAAAACATATAAATGAAAAAATAACATTATTTCATACATTTTTGGCTTTGAAACGGTATGATATCGTTTTGACAAATTAAAATTTGTCTATCTTATTTTCACGTAGTTCATGAATTTTTGCATCAATAAACTGCTTTTTTAATTTAGTTTTTTTAGGCTTTGTACTTTTGTAACGCTGGCAACACTATTTATTTTTACATAGGTTTCCAGTTTCCATAAATTGTTGAGTATTTGGGTGGGCCCAATAAAAGGATGAATTGAATTGGTTATGAAAAGACTCGCAAGCATTAGTCGTGTGCTGAATGGATGACGAGTGTTCAGCCCACACTTGGAGTGGAAACGTGGAATTTTCATCAATGTAATTATCGACTAAATAATCTGAAAACTTAAAAACTAGCTCTTTTTGTTGTAAAATTGAGGCAAAGTCAATACCAAAACAATCACCTACATCCTCTGGGGGTAAAAATGATAACCCGAAAATATATGTCAAATATTTAGTTATTTCTGATGCTTGATTTTGTTTTTAACCGACGAAACCAAAAAGGAGGAGGTTCTCTAGTCGACGCGTATATTTTTTTTTATGTATGATCACGCATAACTCTTTACTGAGACGTCCGATTCCGATAATTCAGTAGATAGGGTGTACTTCGAAGTTGGTCCCATTTGAATTTAAAAGATGAAATCCCCCCAAGGGTAGAAAATAGGAATTGACACTCACCCTCTGAATTCTGGTCCGTTAACCGATTCTATCAGGCATAACTTTGTACTGGGTTCTTCGATTTGGATGATTATTTTTTTATTAGATAGATTATACCTCATAGTTGATCATATTTGGATTTCAAAGGGAGTTATCCACAATTACGGGTAGAAAAATAGGGAATAATTGATTCTTCACTTGTGAACATTGGCACACATATGTAGTTGACAATGACAGATCGCTAATGTCATTCTTTTTGTTCTCCTACATCCGTCACAATCATTATATTCTATGAGAGGATGGAATGATATACAAAGTAATGAAATAAACTAACCAGAACAACCAAAATAATTTATATTACAACAAATAGTAAAAGTAGGTAATGTTATTATTTAACTGATAATAGTTGAAGTGAGGTGGGTAAGTAAGTATTTTGGAAGTAATAAAAAAACAAGTAGGTGGTAATTAGTAGATTTCAGCCACAAAAAATTGAAAAATAAAAACTTTTTAACAAAAAATTAAACCGACGAAATACGGAACTGAAAAGTAAAAAATAAAATAAACCTTCTTAGTCTCAATAACTAAGCTCCTTAACTAATGTAAGTAAATAAGTTTGAGTCGGCGCCAAACGAACAATCAACGAAGATAATTAAATTAGGTACTTCAAAAAAATCATCAGAATGTCACCGCGCAACTCGATGCCATCATTTTACGCCTTATCTAATTCATTTGCTTGTTTGTTTGGCGCCGACTCAAAATTAGTTACTTACATTAGTTTAGGAGCTTAGTTATTGAGACTGAGAACGTTTATTTTATTTTTTACTTTTCGGTTCCGTATTTCGTCGGTTTAATTTTTTGTTAAAAAGTTTTTTAATATTCGGATGACAAACCAAGCTGTTGTATTTTCCTATACCATGCCTGGCATAAGTGAAATCTACCTCCTTTTATGTCAGCAGAATGAATAGCATATTCAAAATCTACAGTAATGTTTCATGGATAGAAATGTTACGTAAAGTATTTTTTTTTAAATTCTAAGATGAATTTGTAGGTGCTTTGTGACTATATATATCTAAGTAGCCCAGCCCACAGAAAAGAATGTTTAAAAAAAGTTAAAAATATTCTACTGAACAACAATTACCCTCTCCATCTAATTAATACCATTATTGAAAAAAGAATTCAAAAATTTTACAACAAATCCCAACACAACCCCCCTAACACAAACAAACAATATATCTCACTCCCGTACATTGAAGGATTATCTGAAAATATAAAGAATATCCTAAACAAACACAATTTTGAAGTTAGTTACAAAGCATATAATACATTAAAACAATTTTACACCCCCCTCAAAAGCAGAGACCCCCCACTCAAAAAATCCAATCTCATATACAGCATCCCGTGTAACGACTGCGACAAAGAATACATTGGAATGACATCGCAACTTTTAGGGAACAGACTAAACGGACACAAGTACATGAAAAAATCAAGCACGGCTTTAAACAAACATATAATTCAAGATAACCACAACCCCAACTTCTCCAAAACCCATATCTTAGCATACGAACCTAACCTCAATAAAAGAATTTTTAAAGAGATGATTTACATCAAGAAAAACCAAAATTCAATGAATGACAGGCGTGACATAAACAACTTAAGCCAAATTTATCATACGATCCTTTGATCAACTACACCAATAACAATCCCCACGAAACAACTCCTATCTCCCCCAAACATAAAAACAAAGAAAGCACAAATTCCCATGCGCGAACGTCCCAACACAGAACAAATCAAATTATTGTACGAATACGTCATTTCCTGCCTCATTACCCTTGACAATCTGAATAACATAACCAAACACTTGGACCACAGAAAATCCAATCGCCATTGCAACGATCACCTCCCAACTCAAGGAAAAAGAACCGACAATACAAAAGTAAACCAAATTTTCATGAAGAAAAAACGCAATTATGACTTTAAACGAGTCAAAACAACATACAAACATTAAAATATGTAATTCGTCTCCAAAATTAAGGGGTTTTAAAAACAAAACAAAAATGTTTAATATCGAACAAAAATAGAAAAATGAAATTGTTATTACTTTTCAGGAACACACCAAACCCACAATGTTAACCAAAAAAAAATAATTTTTTTTTAATAAACAATTGAAAAAGCCCCCAGCTAGGGGCGAAACGTTTTGATATAAGTAAATTTAAAATCCAGTTATTGAAGAATCCAAATCCCAAGAACCACAAAATCCACTATATATATATATATATATATATATATATATATAATGAGCAAAATACTAATGGAATGTAATGGCCATTCTTTAAACCGTGGATTGTGAAAAGTTGTACAAAAAATTTTGGACAATATTGAAGGGTGAGATTGTTTATAGTATTAAGTTTAATGGTTAACCTCTTGAAACATAATTTTCTGACAATATTTTCTGGTCATCATGTTTCCATCTTTTTCAGAGTACACTTTTTGCGCAATCGGGTTTTGTGATTTATCAAATTAACTTTTTTTTTGTAACTACTCATTGTTAGGTTTCCGTAAGTAAAAAAAAACGGAACCCCTATGAGATCATTAAGTATCTGCCTGTCTGTTATAAACGATATAATTGGAGATTGTTCGGATTTATTAGTTGAAATTTGGAATGTCATTGAAGCCTAGTGACCAGCATATTTCTGTACAGAATGGACAAATATCAATCTGAATTATCAGTTGTTAAGTGGTAGTTATAAAATTCCTAACTAATTTACCAGAATTTTATTTTTGCTAATTTTGAAGATATTTCTGAACATCTACCTAAGTTGAAAAGAAAGCATTCTCAATAAATTTCAAAATGCCACAATGTGTCCCTGATGTTCGTGGCAAAATCAATAAGATTTCAGGTTTCGGTAAGTGAAAAAACTTTTATGCATCTGCCTGGTTGTCACAGAAGTTATAACTGGAGATTGTTTGATGTTAATAGTTGAAATTTAGGATGTCAATGAAGCCCACTGACCTTCATATTTCCCTAAAGTATAGACAAATATTCATGTTCAGTTTAGTACACCAGTTTTATCTTCTTTTTTTTTTCAGTCAGTCATGTGTGGTATCAGTTGTGAGTGGTAAGTATAAAAATTCCTAACTAATTATCAAGAATTTTATGATTGCTAATTTTGAAGATATTACTGAACAACTACCGTTGAAAAAGGAAAGATTCTCAATAAATATCAAAATGTCACACGCTATGACAGTCATGTGAAGTATCAGTTGTAAGTGGTAAGTATAAAAATTCCTTACTGATTTTCAAGAATTTTATGATTGCTAATTTTGAAGATATTACTGAACAACTACCGTTGAAAAAGGAAAGATTCTCAATAAATATCAAAATGTCACACGCTATGACAGTCATGCGAAGTATCAGTTGTAAGTATAAAAATTCCTTACTAATTTTCTAAAATTTTATGATTGCTAATTTTGAAGATATTACCGTTGAAAAAGGAAACATTCTCAATAAATATCAAATTGTCACACACTATGACAGGTAAAATTGACAGATGATCGTGTAAAAATCAATAAGATTTTCGTGGACAAATAGTTTTTGGAGACTTGGTGAATGCGTGCTTCCTGAAGAGTACCTAATCCTTTTCGATAAAAAATCATTAGTTATCGATTGAGACTGGATGAAAAGACAAACAACTATCCGAATAAAAATGCAAATATTCACTTTCCATTTTTTTCCAGTCGGAAAAACAAAAATATTATATATTATATTTTGCCAGAAAGCTTTATATTTTATAGTTGATTTTTTATTTCGTGATACTCATCTCAGTTTTATGAATGTTTGGGGATTCAATGGTGGATTTTGATTCAGGCAGGTTATTTATTGTTCTAGATATTCCCCCAGAGAAAGCAGAAAACTTGCCCTTAAGATTTGAAGCACTGCTAATGACAGGAAAAGCTATAACTTTTATTAATCAGGTATATGTATTTTCATTAAGGCCTTCTACAAATATATGATAAATGTTTTTGGTATTCAAATAGTTCACACGTCCTCTTTGGGATTATAGATTAATAGCACTGACATAAAATTTGCAATATACATTTATTGTAGAATTATTATATACTTTTGGAAAAACCGTTATAAAATGAAATAACAATACCAAATGTTTTGTCATTTGAATGATTGATAATAGTAACAAGCTCAAAAATACGATTGCAATACAGAAACTAATAAAATGAAGCACTTGTATAACATTGAGAATGCTCCTCCCAGCAAGGTATCTGTTATCAAAGATCTAGGCGTATATTACGACTCGAAATTAATCTTTGATCAACATATGAGTCATATATCTAAAATAGCATATACAATGTTGGGATTTATCAAAAGAATAAGTAAAGATTTCAGGAATCATCACTCGGTTTGTACTTCATACATGGTTTACGTATATAGTGTGTTAAATCTTGGATCTGTCTTCTAGAATCCTCACTAAAATGCTTACGTTCAAACAAATTCCTTGAAATACGTCAACAAATAACTGAGAATACACAGCTAACCAAATAAACCTTAACTCAATTTCTCTTGAAGATCAACGCCTATTGAGAGACAAAAACTTTGTTAATATAGTTTTCGAACCAAAATGTGAATATGTTTATCTTCAATATTCCATCGTACTGTATATCCATCGAAGTAGCACCAACTACCCCCTACTCAGGTATAATGAATCCTATAAGACATTTTCGAATGGTGGTGAATCGACCACTATTCTGATTTTTTGGTAACCTTTTCGAATACTTTGGAAAAACTATTTAAAAATAATATTGATTGATATCATGAGGTTGAATCTTGATCATCATTTTGCCAATGATCATAATTTGAATATCCAACTTCTAAAAATAATTTTTCAGCACTATTATACCACCCTATTTTTTGTTACTGAATGCATTCACTGTTTCGTCCCGTCTTGTATTGAAAAAAAAAATAAAAATAGGTCGAGGTACGGAAGGCTGAGAATCTACCCTCGTAATACTTGTCAGGAGTAAAAGAAACAAGAAATAAATTGCTACTGCTTATTGGGATCTCCAGTTCTCTTACATCTGGTAATGAAACGGAAACATCGTTTATCCCGTAGGAATATTAATTTATTCATTGACTGAATTTGAATAAGTTAGACGTTCTCCTGAAAACTGTTAGCTTTTTTATCGCATGATTTCCATCCTATTAGTATTCATCCATTACATGGCATTAAACCTGTATCTTTCTGCTAGCGATATTAAGTTGTCGGAAAATTTCACTAGATTGGAAATACAGTATGTCTATTGCTTCCTTTCATTTGCATACATTTTCGAAAATTGTCGACGGATAGATTCATAACTATCAGCAAACCCAACAACAATTTATTATATGGTACCATATCTCGAACAATATTTCAAAACGTAAGTAATAGCAGTAGATTTTTTTAAATATAATTCCCTCACATCGGCCATCATTTTGATGTGTCTGAATTGAGAATCAGGCTGGGCTGGAAACCAAGAATTGATCCAATATTTTCGAATTTCTCTTCTGGTTTCCCAATTGTTGGGAGTTTATTACTACCGAAACAGTTTTGCACTGTCAGGTACACTACAACTATAACGAAATATTTCATTTCCTGGAATATTTTCGTTAGAAGACATTATTCAAGAGCTACAAGCAGTTTTTTTTTGTTTCTGTAAATTTCTTATCCCATCTGTTATTGGCATGTCCTCATGTCCGACATTCTGTAGAATACCATCATGCATCTACGATTACTTGAAGTACCTCATTCTGTAATTCTTGGATATAAGTTTCACTGGAACAGCTTCAACGTTGTATGCCACAAGACTAAACGATTCAACAATCTAAACAAATAATGTCACGACAACAATAACTCGTTTTCTGTTAACAATTGGAATTTCCTGTTTAAGAATTGTTTTTAACATTTGATTTCCAACTCCTCACGATTTTTTCTTGACATGATGCTTCTATTATGATAACATGAATGTGTTTTATTCAGATAATATGTTTATCACAGCCTGATTATAATATTTAAATTAATTTGAGTTTATCATACAGTCGCAGATAATTCAACATTTCATGAACTTTCTGCTCATATTTTCAATAAGTTAAAATCCACTATATATAACAGTAGCTATAAAATAACCGATTCCAAAGTGATTCCGTCATTACAAAGTGAATATGTTTTTTCTAATTATTGATCTTCATGATGATCGTGAAATTGAATTTGAATCTCCAAAATATATATCGGTGAACTAATAATTGGATGCCGCTTTTGCTTCTGGAGAAAATCGTGTTCATTTGCCCTTATTCTCAAGTTAAGAATAGATGAGAAAATTCAGTCCTTTTCAAATTGGTGTATTTTCAGAAGATCAGATGTAGTTCAACATCCATCGTTGACCTAGAACTGAGGAAGTAAAAATTAATTAATTTTTATAGCGATTTTTTTTTTGGAAAAATAGTTTTCGGATATTCGATTGATTATGCTTCCTTTCGAATCATCCTGTTACACTATAGATATGATTCGATTCTGAATGAAAAACTGGCATCTGGTTGTTATGTTTTAAGATCAGTATCGAACGAATTAGGGTTTACTGTTGCCAAATTTGTTTATTATGCACTTATATACTCCCATCTACCCTATGGCATATATCTCTGGGGGGTATGTAGCAGAACACTCTTCCAGTCAGTATTTATATTTCAGAAACGAGCAATTAGATACTTTTGCAAAGCAAAATGAAGAGAGTCATGTAAACCTTTTTTCGAAGAACATAAAATCCTTTCACTTGTCCCAATATCATATTTTCACTTTCTATAATTCATAAGCATAGATTGTAGTATGAAATCAACGACATCCACTATAATATTCGACATAACGAAAATCACTTGAAGCTCCCTATTCTCACATCCAATTTGGTAAAAGATTCTCTGATTTACAATGGAGTGAAGATGTACAATATAAGTGATATTGAAGTGAAAAATTTCCAGATTTTCAGAAACAAAACAAAAACTACTATGTGATAAGGCCTACTACAGTTTGAAAGAATTTTATGACGATTCACTTTAATCTTAATTTTTACATTCGTTGATATTTAAAAAATGAAATAAATGTGTAGGTGCTTCATACTCATACAATTAAGTTTTTAACATTTACATTTACGTTCATGAATATCTTTATCCTGTGATTTCGTGTTATCATTTATTTACATTAGCTGATGTAATTTCAAGTCCTGCAAAATTTTATCTATGTGTTTGTAAACAAGAACTTTCTTATACACAATAAACATATATCCACCATAAGTTGTAATTAGAGAAGGTAGTCAGAAATTATAATTTGTAAATTGGAAATCTTTTATTTTATTTTTATATGTACTATCTAAGTGATTTTATATAAGTTTCTATGTTTTACTCAATTTTTTAATATGGAGATATTTTGTATTGTTCTTTTACTTATTGTTATCTGTTAATTGTATGTCTAATTAGCTTTGTCGAGTGTTATATTTATGACAATGAAGTATTTTTTGAATTTTGAATTTGAATTTGTTCCACTTGATTCTCCATTTATCAGTAGATATATGACGTTCAAAGTAGTATTGGATGAGAAAAAATAGTTTGTCGTGTTCGCAAGAAAAAATATTCTCAGAAGAAAAAGAAAATATATCATATGGAAATTATTATTCAAGAAAACATTGGTGAAGGCTTGAATAGAAAGAAGGAAAATTGTTGCATGTCAGACAAAACCCATCTTCGAGCAGGATTCGAACCTGCGTCCTCTAGATCTCTAGTCATACGGTCTACCAACTGAGCTATCGAAGACACAAAGCTCCGTCTGTGATTCGAGATACCGCTTTTTCCTAGAATGTTAGTTGTTGGGGTGCGTTACGAAGGTGGAATGGATATTAAGAACTTATCAATGACCATTAAGACCAATTTGATCTTGTCCTAACTAGAATAGAATTTTGTTCGTACATTCCGGAAATGTCCAAATATATTGGAGTAAAACATACATTGTGAACGTTGACGTAGGGTAAGGTCGGGTATATGGTACCAATTTTTTGTTTTTCAAACACTCTAATCAAGAATCAAAATATTTATTAAAAATAAAAATTGGACAAACAAGAACAGCATTTCCTTGGTTAACCAAAAAAAGGCATTTCCTTATCGGTTCAACATGTACATACCTGCATAAAAAAGGAAATATTAAAAAATATATATATATATATATATATATATATATATATATATATATATATATATATATGAAATGTTGCAACAGTACGATTTGCCAAACTTTGAATCGTACCAATAACTTTTTAAATGCAATTTTCACGTTTGTATTTTTTCAGTTTCTTGCCTCTTTCCGCACAGGACGTATGAGCCCATTTTTTACACTTTAAGCATCGAACCATATGTTTTCTTCACAAACGTGACAAAACCAATTGTTGTTGTCTTTAATTATTGTACACTCTGTATAGAACGTTTTGAATAGACTTGTCAGATATTTTCTAATGTCAAGATATAAAAATAAAAGATTGTCCAACAAGTCAATAACTGTCAGTCATTGCAGTAAAAAACGGTTTTACTTGAGAAAAACCAACATATTTTAATAAAACGAAACACTGGTTTCAACATTAATGGTCCTTCGAGCAAACTAAAGAATCCAACGAGGAAATAATGTCCATTGAAGAGCTGAGGAGAAGTAGTCGGGTAACCAAGGGGATACCACCAATTAGACTTGGAAACGAAGACGAAGGAGTTCCAAAATCACAAAGAGAACAACACGAAATGGCAAGAGAAAATGGAAATCATGAAAAGCAGTCAATTACATCAAAGGGAACAAGAACAACCTCAACAAGTTTGGTGAGAAGAAGAAATATTCAGGCGGAGTTGGAAGCGCACAGAAAATTGGCAGAAATCGCTAAGAAGGAATTGGAAATCGAAAAGAATTTGATCCAGAAAGAGTTAGAGCTCAACAGGTCAATTGATGAACGTCCCGAAGTCAATAATGATGTTATGAGCAGATATCACTATTTTGATACAAACAGGCGAGGAATGAATCACTTTATGGCTAGGCAATCGGTAAGCAGAGATCTACCAATTTTTTCGGGAGATCCAAAGGATTGGATGCATTTTATCTCTCAGTTCAGAGATACTACGAAGGTATGTGCTTTTTCTCATTCTGAAAATATTACTAGACTTCAGAAATGTTTACGTGGAAAAGCAAGAGATTCGGTACAAGCGCTGCTCAATTTTACGTGCGAAGTAGATCAAATAATTAATATTTTAGAAAAACGTTTTGGTAAGCCGGAATACATCATTCAAGATTTGATCATGACAGTGAAGAAATTTCCAAATTTACGGGAAGACAAAGTAGAAAATATTACAGAATTTTCGAATCTGGTACAGAATTTGACGATGACATTGTCAAATTTGAAATGTCAATCTCATTTGTTGAATCCCCAGCTTTTATCCGAGATCATAGCAAAACTAACGCCTGCTTTGAAGTTGGAATGGGGCAAAGAAGTCACTAATAATACAAATAAATATAGAATAAACGAAATAAGTATTTCTCAGTTTTCTTCTTGGCTTTCAAATATAGCAGATGCTATTAGTATTGTATCTTTTCCTGATTTTGACTGCGAAAAACGAAAAAAGCAATTTTGTGCGACGACATCAAACAATACAGAAAAATATGAAATCTCTTGCTCTTGTTGTAAAAAAACAAATCATAAAATTGAAAATTGCATATTTTTCAAGAAGTTGTCATGTGAAAAAAGATGGGAATGGGTCAGGAAAAATAAAGTATGTTTTGGTTGTCTAAACTCAAAACATCAGATGTTTATGTGCAGAAAGAAAAGAAAATGTAAT
Organism: Gonioctena quinquepunctata; assembly: GCA_018342105.1. NCBI lineage: Eukaryota > Metazoa > Arthropoda > Insecta > Coleoptera > Chrysomelidae > Gonioctena > Gonioctena quinquepunctata. Next base: position 139,861 of record JAFIRS010000116.1, on the reverse strand, counting down.
GAAAACGGGTGTGATAAATTTCACCACCATCTTTTACATATGGAAACTCCAATAGTGGAAAATATCGAGCAAATTCAAAATTCTGAAACGGTCAGTCATCACTTCAAGGAAGTCCGTGAAAAGGAGGTCCTTCTCAGAGTAGCTCCTGTTGTTTTACGCGGACCAAAAGGGGATTATTCGACATACGCGTTATTCGATGAAGCATCGACCGTTACCTCTTGAGCGATGATCTTGCTAAAACAATTGGGTTACAGGGTACGACGGATCCCTTGAAGATTCGATGGACCAACTCTGTAACAAATGAAGAGATAGATTCTACCAGGGTAAGTTTGAAAATTCGAGGAAAGTTTGAAGATGATGAATTTCATATCCAAAATGTCAGAACTATGAAAAATCTTGATTTACCTCTACAATCTGTCGATTCGAAGTTCATATCAGAAAAATGGAAGTATTTGTCCCCCTTTCAAATTCATTCCTATAAAAACGCGAAACCCAAAATTTTACTGGGACAAGATAACATTGATTTGATAATAGCACGGAAGTGATCGAAAACGGCAAAATGCTCCGATTTTGTCGAAAACAAAATTAGGATGGGTCCTTCATGGAAACAATTCTTATGTGAAAGGGCGACAAGATATCACTCTTCATATTTCAAATTCAGATTATGAATTACATGAACTTGTAAAACAATCTTACAGATTTGATGATTTAGGAGAATCCAGCAACCTTGGAGAATTCAAGTCGAAAGAAGACAAAAGGGCACTGATATAATGGAAAAAACTTCGAGAAGATTAGCAGAAAATAAATGGGAAATTGGGTTACTTTGGAAAGAAGATGAGGTAAAATGCCAAATTCAAAGATGAATGCGGTTAGTCGGATGAAGTCAATAGAAACAAAATGAAGAAAAATGAAAATTCGCCGAAGAATATGAGAAGAAGATTAAAGAGTATTTAATGAAGGGGTATGCTAGAGGACTCCCAAGAAAATGACAAAATAAATGTGAAAAATAGCCCTATTTGGTATGTCCCATTTGCGGTAACGAACTGAACAAACCCGGTAAGATGAGATTTGTTTTGATGCCGCCGCGAAGGTGAATGATATTAGCCTAAATGATTTTTTTAATGAAGTCTCTGACCTCCTCAACAATCTTCTAGGCATTTTGTTTAAATTTCCTCAAAGGAATATTGCTTTCACTTCCGACATAAGAGAAATGTTTCATCAAATTCATATTAGGAAAGAAGACAGGAGTGCACAGAGATTTTTGTGGAGGGAAGAAAATGAACTTAAGGAATATGAAATGGTCGTTATGATATTTGGGGCAGCTTCTTCACCAACATCAGCTACATTCATCATGCGGAAAAATGCATTGGAATTTGAAAAAGATTTTCCGAAAGCATGTGCTGCCATCTGCAATCAACATTATGTAGATGATTATTTAGATAGTGTTGATAGTGAAGAGGAAGCTATTGAATTGATAAAATCAGTATCAGAAATCCATAGAAGAGGTGGATTTCACATCAGGAATTGGATGACTAATTCAAGAGAAGTTTTGAAGACGATTCCTGTAGAACTGAGATCCAGAGAAATGAAAGATTTGGATTTGGAGAAAGAACTACCTAACGAAAGAGTACTGGGACTTTTTTGGAATCCCAATGAGGATAAACTCTCTTTTACCATAAAATCAGGAAAATTCGAAGATTTTTTGAAAGGAAAAAAGAAAAATACCAAACGAGAAGTACTGAGAACGTTAATGTCTATTTTTGATCCTCTTGGCTTTTTGATGAACTTTTCTATCAAGGGAAGAATTTTGATGAGAGAAATTTGGAATTCTGGAACAGGTTGGGACGATGAATTAGAAGAAGGTATGAACTTGAAATGGCTCCAATGGTTAGAGAAATTGAAAAACATTGAAAACTTTTCCATTTCGCGATGTTATGTTCCAAATATTCATAGGGCAAAAAATATCCAATTACACATTTTTTGTGATTTAAGTAAAAAAGCGTATGCATCTGTGGCTTATTTAAGAGTAAAATTTGAGAATGATATAAAACTATCATTCATTATGGCCAAGTCAAGAATTACTCCGCTGAAACCAATTTCTATTCCCAGGCTAGAGTTGCAGTCAGCTGTTTTAGGAAGTAGACTCTCTAAATTCGTTTTGGAAAATCATACTCTTGAATTTGATTCAATATATTTTTGGTCAGATTCAAAAACCGTGCTAGGATGGTTGAAATCAAAATTTTCCCATAATTTCAAACCATTTGTAGCACACAGAGTAGCGGAAATTGAAGAAACGACAGACACTGAAAATTGGAATTGGATTTCGGCAAAAGAAAATACTGCTGATGACGCTACAAGAGATGAAAAACAATTGACTGGGATCCGGAAAATGAGTGGATTTCTGGTCCGAGATTTTGAAAGAATATGAAGATAACTGAACATGAAAATTAAAGAATTTGGAATGGATACCTCGGAAATCAAAAAAGAATTCATAGCAGTTTCAATACAGACCCCAGTATACGACTTTTACCCGAAATTACTCGATTTTCTTCTTGGTTGAAATTAATCAGGACCACTGCATGGATTATGCGAATTTTGAAGTTCAGACAGAAAGTCAAGGGCATCATTTCAGGACATACTACTTCAGAATTGACCGCTACGGAAATAGCCAATGCAGAAAAGATATGGTTGAAATTTGTTCAGAAAACAGATTTCCCTGAAGAAATTGATGACTTAGACAAAAACGAATCCATTTCCAAATCAAGTAGTATCCTCAATTTATCCCCATACTTGATCCAGATGGCATTTTGAGAATAAAAGGACGAATCGGTGCATCTCGAGATTTAGAAGAGATGACGAAAAATCCTATCATCCTGACTCCAAAATTATTATACCTGTTTAGTCATACACTATTATCATATCAAAATAGGCCACCACAGTCAAAATCTGGTGGCAAATGAACTGAGACAAAAATACCATATTTCAAGACTTAGAACAGCAGTCAGAAGCTGTTTCAATGCCTGTCAATATTGTAAAAATAACCGAGCAAAACCTTCCACCCCAGAAATGGCACCACTACCATCTTGCAGATTGGAAAGTTATGTTAGACCCTTCACATACACGGGGATGGATTACTTTGGCCCCATAGGAGTAAATCCATAGGAAGAAGACGTGAAAAACGTTATGGAGTAATTTTTACATGTTTGAGCACAAGAGCTATCCATTTAGAATTAGCCAACTCATTGAAAACTGATTCAGCTATCATGGCTATTCGAAGATTAGCCGGACGAAGAGGATGTCCTAAGAAAATATATAGTGACAACGCAACTAACTTTCATGGAGCAGAAAAAGAGATGAAGAAGGCTTTGGAAGAAATGGACGAGAATGAAATTTTGAGACAATTGTCGACCAGGGGTATAAATTTTAGATTTGGCTGTCCATCTGCGCCACACATGAATGGTAGTTGGGAGAGACTAGTTAAATCTGCTAAGACAGCATTAAAAGCTATTCTGAAAGAAAGAGCACCCAAAGAAGAGATACTTTATACCTGTCTGATTGAAGCTGAACATATTGTAAATAGCCGACCATTAACACACGTTCCATTGAGGCAGAAGATGATGAAGCCTCACCCCAACCACTTTCTGATAGGGTCATCTAGTTCAGCTAATAACCAACCAGGCAAGTTTTCAGAAAACGACTTGTGTTCCCGAAAAGACTGGAAAATATCACAATTTTATACCGACCTTTTTTGGAAACGCTGGATCAGAGAATATCTTCCAACATTAACTAGGAGGACGAAATGGTATTACAAAGATCCCAAGACGATCAAGAAAGATGATGTTGTTATTATAGTTGATGGTGACCTCCCGCGTAACTGTTGGCCCAAAGGAAGAGTAACTGCTGTGTATCCTGGTCGAGATGGCAATGTGAGGACAGCAGATGTGAAGACCCAGTTTGGGGAATATAGAAGACCAGTAGTTAAATTATGTATTTTAGATGTTCAATGATATTTTTATTTCAAGGGGGAGAATGTTGTTGTCTTTAATTATTGTACACTCTGTATAGAACGTTTTGAATAGACTTGTCAGATATTTTCTAATGTCAAGATATAAAAATAAAAGATTGTCCAACAAGTCAATAACTGTCAGTCATTGCAGTAAAAAACGGTTTTACTTGAGAAAAACCAACATATTTTAATAAAACGAAACAATCGTTTGGGTTGAAACAGATTTCGATATTATTGTTTTCTTGTACAGGAACTGTTGATTGAGGGGCGGTGACTCTTGAACTACGAGACTGCTTCATTGCATCTGAAGAAATTGATGGCATACAGTTTTTTCTGTCCACTTGCTTGCTTTGTTTTTCCGTTGCGTTTGTTGATTTTCCAAGTCGTCTTTGTAGGGTGTACCTGCTTAATATGACAGCCGGTTGGGATAACTTCCTTTTATTTTCATTGTTCAATTGCTGGGGCAATGGATAAATATCGTCGATAGCAACATAAAGATCATGTTTGTTACTTTGGGATAGTTGACTTCCGTTTACTGACATGTTCTTTCTACCATTTATCAGAGCTTGGTTAGAATGTTCTGACACATCATTGTTGTTTGATTCTTTCTCGAGTAAAATACTAGCAGCAACAAAATCCGATCAACAGGCCATATACCACATTTTTTAAAACCATTAGCAATAGTGCTTATGGTCGAAATTTTTGCAAAGGCATCAGACAAAAGTGCAGTCATGTTATACTGAGAAACGGTACTACCAGGATTTGTTCTCAGAAAGGTTTCAACAGCCTGGGAGAAGTAGGTTTCCACAGGCTTGAAGAAACTTACTCCCAAGGGCTGTAAACGGTGTGTTGTGTGCCCAGGGAGCTGTTCCAACCATGTAACAAAGAGTTTGGTATTTATGTAACCAGTGTCAGAGAGTAACAATAGCTCCAGGGGAAGCACCGATTGTAAGTTCAGGAGCTATACGTTTCCGTTAAAAAATGAACATGGGAATACCCTGACCTGCAGCACTAGTGCAGCAAACGATGGTGGTGTTTACCCCTCTCTCACTCCACCAACTTGATGTTTACCTCTTTTTGCAATTATTTCCTGATTTTTCTTCTGCACCGTTGAGAATCCACTTTCATCGACGTTAAATATGGTGAGTGCCGTAAAACCATTTTCGTCGACGCACTTTTCCAATATGTTGAGGAATTCATAAATGTTTTGCTTATTGAATCCTGAGGCCCTAGCCATTGATATTTTTTCGGGTTGTCTGTGTGATAAAAAATCATGTCGTTTCATAAATGAATATACCAGGCTTTGCCTGCCATTTGCTTGTTCATATTAATATTATGGGGAACATTATTTCGCATAGCTATTCCTCTAACTTTTATATGTGATCTGCCAGTCCCCTTTCAATGTCAGCAGTGAAGACAGTGAGTCGACCCATTGATTGAACTTTTTCATTGGCTTTTTTATTTAAACAGCGCAACTGCCTTCTGAAAGTGGGTTTGGCAATGTTATACTTCCTACAACACTCGTTAAATCCACACTTCTTTCCTTTGTATGCTGTTAGGGAACGTTCCATATCTTCTAAAGTCCATCCGCAAAATTTTCGTTTTTGTTTGGTTTTCGGATTATTCATTTCTTCCTGTAATAAATTACCTAACATAAATGATAAAAGCCATATTGCTTTACATCTGAAAATACTTGGTAGTTAACTATAAGTATTTTCGTATAAAAAATTTTATTAGTCGGGAAAATCGTACCGGTACGATTTATCCAACAGACATAGGTACGATTTACCAAACTCTCACATTTTAATATTTTTTATTTGAATTGAGCCCTAAACTTTTAATTTTTAAACATAAAACTGTTTCAACTACTAAAAAATTCTTACGGTGTAATACAGTAACGTTCCCAACATTGATTACTTACCAAATTCAAGAAAATCGCTTATAAATTGACTCGGAAAATAACATCGACTATGACACTTTTCACATAACCTCTTTCTTACGTTTACCATAGACGACAAGTGAACGGGCGTTTATGACTTCAGGTTTGATGTAATAAACTTTTAGTTCTCGTTAACAGATGTTGACTTACCCGGCGGTACGATATACCCAACTTTACCCTACATTTAATATTGTGTCCTATATGTATGGTTCTCAATTACGACAAGTATCTGAATGAAAATTGATTTTTTGTACTTCCAGATATTTTTATTTTGAGTTAGAATAGGTCTATAATATCTAACATTTTTATCGTAGATTTTTTCAATTTCCAGAAAATATTTTTTTTTCCAATATTTAATTGAGAGTATTTCCATTTTCAACATGAATACCTTCCAGGAGGTTATCTTCAACGATGGAAAAGTTTATCTTTCAGTAGTAGATGTTCCATATTTGATTTCACACCCTGTTCACATTTTCAAACAAATCAATTCAAAAAATATATTTCAAAACTTGTTCTTATTGCCATCCGGCATAACAAATACTGGAAAAGAAAAACCCAAAAAAATAGATTAGTCGAAATAAAGGTAAAGTTTTTCGCCTAATCAATTAATCTCTTGGTTAGTATTTTTTGCGTGTATATCCCATTCACATCATCAAAAGTAATTTGCATGCACAGAACAATGCATGGCAATTCTGGAAAATTATGGCCAAAAATTCTTTTGAATTATCTAAAAATATTTCCATGACAATTGATTCGCTAGGACAATAGCAAACGACACGCATTACATTGAAACCTCCAACTCCGGAAATATGCCACATATCCAACGTCGCTGACAAAAAATGTCGTTTATAATAAAATTCCACGATGTGGCGCTTTTCATCTTCGTCCATTTTCAACGGTGATATTTCATCTTTTGTCCCTTCCAGCGGACCCACAATCACCCTAATAACTCAACAGTTATACAATTAGTTATGGTAACGAGTAAAACCACAAAGACACATTAGGAATGGATTCTTTTCATCAACATTTCTCGGTATAGCTATGAATATCAATCAAAGTTATGGCATGATTACGACTACACAATTATTATTTGGAATAGCCGGCGACTTCTGGAATTTTTACTATAGGCGCCTCATAAAGGAAATAATTATAGTGGATTTCCGTGAATGTTGCTAATAAAATATTCGATTGAAATTTAATTTATTACTAACAGTAAAAAAAAGGTAAAAATAGATTAATGGAATATTCTCTGAACTACTGACCTAGCTTGGCTTGTTTGTCCGTCATAGATTAACTGGTTTCTTAATATTCTTTTCTAGAAAAAGAAAGACTGATGACTTATATCTGTCAAAAAAAGGTGAACTGTTGTCAAATAGCATCAAACCAACGAACCAACTCAAATAAAAGAAGCATACATAGCAAACAAAAATGATGAAATGGCCTATATAGGGAAAAGAGTGTATTTCTTTAATTAAAACTTGAAATACCAAATGAGATACAATAGCATATAAAACTAACGAAACCACCCCCAATATGAGTTGAAATATTTGTTTGAATTAAGCGAAATTTTTGTTAAAATTTCATATCCCAGACACATTATCAAATCAAATCAAAATATAGTTTATTGTCTGAAGAAAATAAATCCCATTGACAAAGCGTTAAAATAGTGGATAAAATCTCGAAGTTTAAAAAAAACACTTGAAATAATTTAAGTGAAAAAGCCTTAAAAACTATAGTATCCTTTTAAAATGTTTTGTTTAAAAATAAAATATGTTATCTGAATTGAATTAACTAGTTCCTACATTGCAATCACATTATAATTACGATGACAAATTGATAAAAAATAATTACAATGACAATGTATTACGGAGAAGATAAGCTGATATCAGCATCACATGACATAAAAAAACATTAGATAATCCACCCCACTTTAAAGAACTAATATCAAGATTGATGAAAATCATAATAGTCAAAGAAAATCTCGAACTATCTCGGTTAATTTCAAGAGATCTAAAGATACAGTAAAAGTTGAGACAAATCAAATGTCAGTGACAAAAGTGAATATTCAGACATACATTTTTAGAAAAGTTAACTGTTCAAATAAGATATATGATACCAACAATCTGAGGAAAAGCTACACACGACTCTTGGATAAGCTCGAGTATCATGGCGTCCGCGGTATCGCCAAGAAATGGTTAGAAACGTACCTCTGTCATAGACAAATGCTAGTGAAAGTGGAAGCCAATAGAAATAACAACCTCACTAACTTCTACTCAGAAACGGCAGATTTAAAAAAAGGTGTTCCCCAAGGCTCCATACTCGGGCCCACATTATTCCTTGTCTATGTCAATGACATTGACTGTAACTTCCCACGCGTGACATATTCACTATTTGCTGATTATACGAGCATAATCACTCGGAAATCCAATCGCTGTTAGCCCCAACACAAGGTTTACTGGAAGAAAAAGCTATATGAAGGGAGAGAAAATAAGAAATGAAATGCATAAAGCACACAAAGTCGTCTTCACAAAAGGTTCAATATAAATTGAAATACAATTGGTAGATCGACAGGCGAAAAACAACTACTTTCCTAGCAAATACCACGCAGAACGTTGAATGATATTCACCTGACAATCCATGCAAACTTCCATATAAATGGATATTGTTCGCAAATGTTTCTTTCTGATAAGTTCGGTTATGTTTAAATTCATGTCGTGTCCGCCTAACAATCCGCATACCGGTTTCAGGCTTTTTGGCCCTCATCAGTACGGAGTAGTCACCAGCCAAGGATCCGGAGAGCTCTGGCCGAAGCGAGTGACACAACATAAATAAAATCATCATCGAGCTTAAAACATCTTTGGTGCGTCGGAAAAGATAACTTTTAACCGGTGGCACCTAGTGACAGAAAGAAACACTCCATACATTCATCCTACCTCGATAGGATTCTAAATAAAAGATTCCTTCCCAGTAGGAGTGGCTCAATTACCCGACTGGCATATTTAATGAAAGTAAAAGCCATATGAAGGGAGAGAAAATAAGAAATGAAATGCATAAAGTCACACAAAGTCGTCTTCACAAAAGGTTCAATATAAATTGAAACACAATTGGTAGACCAACAGGCGAAAAACAACTACTTTCCCAGCAAATACCACGCAGAACGTTGAATGATATTCACCTGACAATCCATGCAAACTTCCATATAAATGGATATTGTTCGCAAATGTTTCTTTCTGATGTGCTCGATTATGTTTAAATTCATGTCGTGTCCGCCTAACAATCTTCATACCGGTTTCAGGCTTTCTGGCCCTCATCAGTACGGAGTAGTCACCAGCCAGGGATCCGGAGAGCTCTGGCCGAAGCGAGACACAACATAAATAAAATCATCATCGAGCTTAAAACATCTTTAGGTGCGTCGGAAAAGATAACTTTTAACCGGCGGCACCTAGTGACAGAAAGAAACACTCCATACATTTCTCCTACCTCGATGATTTTATTTATGTTGTGTCTCGCTTCGGCCAGAGCTCTCCTAATCCCTGGCTGGTGACTACTCCGTACTGATGAGGGCTAAAAAGCCTGAAACCGGTATGCGGATTGTTAGGCAGACACGACATGAATTTAAACATGATCCAGCTTATTAGAAAGGAACATTTGCGAACAATATCCATTTATATGGAAGTTTGCATGGATTGTCAGGTGAATATCATTCAACGTATACTCTGTAAACTAGTCACCTTCCCTATGCCTCTGGCAGTAAGTAGGTACAAATTAATTAATGTTCTACTCTATATTAATGTACATTTAACGTGTATCTTCTGGAAAATAAATGACTCTCTGTCTGTCTGACATAAATTTTGAATTAGAACATGATACATTTTAATATTTTCGAACATGAAAATGACAGATATATCATGCTTACAAATAACATGAACGAAAATTTCACTTCCTTTCATTCAGGATTTTATCGTAATTTTTTCATAAACAAAATGCTGTGAATAATTTTCTTTCAATCAGTGCGGCCTGACGATATATATATATATAATATATATATATATTGTAACGAACCTAGGCCGGACCTGTCGCCTCACGCGTTGCCATCGACAGCGATGAGATCATCCCCGGAGATATTCGAGAACCATCCAGTCGCTCTGCCGCGAAAAACAACGGTCAATATTGGAAACAATTGGAACATGCTAGTCGCCAACTGTCCGAATTCGAAACATCGAGAATGCTGTATCGGAGATAAATAGACAGCCCTCAAGAGGGAGTAGACAGTCTGAACGAGCCCATACGATCGAGCTATACAGTGGAGTAGTAATATAAATTAAGTTGTAGATTAAGTGTGAAATAAATTAGTAGAACCAAGTTAAGTTTTTTACGTTACAATTGGTGTCGGAGCGAGATTTTGAAAATAAACAAGTGATCGTGGAGTGGATAGTCAGAAAAATAAATTGATAGACCTTTTTGTACGTCCAAAATAGACAGTGGCCCGGTTTTCGCAAGTGGACAATTGTGCGTGGGAATATAAACTGATACACTGTTCGCGTGAAACAGACAATAGACTGGTGGCCCGTGGAAAAGAATTCGCGAAGTGAATTTTAACAAACTGATAAACTTTTCGTGTAAAACAGACTGATACCTCGTCAAAGACAAAATGTGTTCAAGAAAAGTGCGCCTTGCGGATTTGAAGGTAGCGGAATTGAAACAGGAATTGGAGGAAAGGGAACTGGAAACAACGGGTAAAAAGCAAGTACTCCAGGAAAGACTTGCAGAAGGACTTATACAAGAAGGTGAGGACCCCGAAACATTTTTATTCGAAGTTCCCGGAGGTGATTTAAGTTTGGTAATGAATAAACTCGAAGAAACTACTAAATCCGTGAAAGAAGAACTGCAACAAAATTCTATAAATCTGGAAGAGAAGCTTTCTAGAAATCTGGAAGAAAATGCAAGAAGCCTGGAAGAGAAGTTCCTGGAAAACACAGAAGGCCTAAAAAAAGAATTGTGTGGTGTGGCTAAATTTCTAGAAGAAAGAATGGGAACCGTTGAGACAGAGATAGATAAAATTAGGGAGCAAATGAACACGGAGGTAGATAAAATAAAGGAAACGATCAGTAAGCTGGAAAAACGAATTAATAGTGCGCCCTCCACAGAGATGGTTAACGAAAATGCAATGCTGGACTTGAGTTTGAACTTGGATAAAGTTCAAGAGGGTATAAAAGATGTCAAGGTCATTTCTGAAATAGGGAAGCTTTCCATGAAGCCGCCTCAATTCGACGGAAAAACTCCATGGGAAAATTACCGCCGACAGTTTGAAGCAGCGGCCAAAGCAAATGGATGGAATGCAGGGAAAGAGCTGTAGCACTAACACTTGCATTACGTGGAGAAGCGACGAATATTCTACAAACTCTTACCGCCCAAGAACAGGAGGACTATGATCAGCTGATTAAACATCTAGAATTACGATATGGCCAGGCCCATTTGGAACACGTATACCACTCCCAACTGAAAATCGCTGCCAGAAATCGGGCGAATCCTTACAAGAATTCGAAGCTGACATTGCACGCTTGGTTCGTCTCGCATATCCAGCCACACCGGAAAATGTAATGGAGCGATTAGCGGTTCAGGCATTCTTGGATGGACTCCGTGACCAAGAAACCAGACAAGCGTTGACACTAGCTCGTCCAACACATCTCGTAGACGCACTGGCACGCGCTTTGGAATTTGAGGCAGCAAAGCAATCCTGCAAAAACCAAAGTAAAGTTCGAAGTATTGAAGAAGACTCACAGGAGCATGCTGACTTGGAAGCTGCCATACGAAAAGTGATGAAGGAAGTTTTGCCGAGAAAAGACTGCTTTTACCATCGGCTCAGGATTGTGGCAGTTCACCGTTATGCCATTCGGGCTCTGTAATGCTCCCGCCACATTCGAAAGATTGATGGAGACAGTGCTGAAGGGACTCTCATGGAACACGTGTCTAGTGTATCTCGACGACATAATTGTGGTCGGCAGATCGTTCGAGGACCACGTGAAAAACTTGGAGGAAGTATTCCTGCGACTGAGGAACTCCGGATTGAAGCTGAGCCCTAAGAAATGCCATCTGTTCCAAAAAGAAGTACGATACCTCGGCCACGTTGTCTCTGGGGAAGGAGTAGCAGTGGATGACCAGAAGATCAAAGCTGTTAAGGATTGGCCCATCCCAAAAGACATTCACCAACTTCGAAGTTTCCTTGGCACATACTATCGCCGATATGTGCTGGGATTCGCCAACATCGCTAAACCACTGACCAAGCTCACGGAAGGCCAAACAAAGTTCCAGTGGTCCGAAGAATGTCAAGACTCATTCAGGAAGCTGAAAGGAGCTTCGATCAACGCACCTATACTGAGCTATCCCCTACCCAAAGGGAAATTCATTTTGGATACGGACGCAGGCAACGTGGGACTTGGAGCTGTCCTATCTCAGATCCAGGAGGGACAGGAGAAGGTCATTGGTTATTTCAGCAAGACGCTTAGCAAACCAGAGCGCAATTACTGTGTCACCAGGCGAGAGCTGTTAGCTGTTGTAAAGGGAGTGGAGCACTTCTACAAGTACGTGTATGGAAGAAGATTCCTGTTGAGAACTGACCATGCAGCTCTCAAATGGCTCTTACAGTTCACAAATCCTGAGGGTCAAGTAGCACGTTGGATCGAGGACTCCAAGAATTCGATTTCGAGATCGAACATCGAGCCGGAACTAGCCATAAGAATGCAGATGCCTTGTCGCGAAGACCATGTCCAGATGATTGCTCACATTGCCGACGAGCAGAAGAGAAAGAAGCAACACTTTGTAGAACCGCGGCAATGGATGACAACTGGAATGACAGCAAGATCCAGAAAGACCAAGAGAGAGACCCCGACCTTGGCTTAGTCGTCAGCTGGAAGAAGGGCAATCGAAGACCATCATGGCAGGAAGTCGCAGGTTACTCGCCGGCTGTTAAGTCCTATTGGGCACAATGGAACTCTCTTATTCTGGACAATGGGATCCTGAAACGGGTGTTGGAGGCCGATACTGGTGGGGAAGACAGACGCCAAATAATTGTTCCCAGGAACAGAAGAGAGGAAGTGCTGCGGGAAATCCATGATGGAGTCGCCGGAGGACATCTGGGAGTGACGAAGACCCTGCAGAAAGTGAGGCAACGGTTTCACTGGGCCAATTGTCAAGCTGACGTCCAGGACTGGTGCAGGAAGTGCGCTGTATGCGCTGCTAGCAATGGACCTCGAATACGACCCAAGGCCCCGATGCGTCAGTACAACGTAGGCAGCCCGTTCGAGAGAATCGCCATTGACATCGCCGGCCCGTTTCCCGTATCCGACCACGGGAATAAATACATCCTTGTGGCAATGGACTACTTCAGTAAGTGGGCGGAAGCCTATGCCCTGCCCAACCAGGAAGCCATCACCGTCGCCGACGTCTTGGTGAAAGAATGGATATTTCGATTCGGTATTCCAATGGAGCTGCACTCGGATCAAGGCAGAAATTTCGAATCCAACCTTTTCCAAGAAATATGTCTACTGCTGAACATCCGCAAGACAAGAACCACGGCTCTACATCCGCAGTCCGATGGAATGGTGGAACGGATGAACAGGACGATCAACCGCCACTTGTCCAAGGTTGTCTCTGACCATCAAAGAGACTGGGACCAGTATCTTCATTTGTTCCTGATGGCCTATCGATCCGCAGCACACGAGTCAACCGGTCAAACTCCTGCTAGTATTATAATGGCCGGAACGGAGCCTTGTGACCTGAAGTTTGGGATACCGCCAGGACAAGACACTGCGGGAGAGGACTACGTCAGCAAACTTCGGCAGAGAATGGACGACATCCACGAACGAGTCCGGTTGAACATCCAGAGTGCCAGCGATAAAATGAAGAAGACCTATGACATCAAGGCCGACGCTGGAGGATTTAAGGTTGATGATCTGGTTTGGCTGTACAACCCCAAACGTCGTCGTGGACTATCACCAAAGTTGCGGAACTCGTGGGAAGGCCCGTATAAAATCGTGAAAAGGATAAACGACCTTGTGTACCGAATCCATGAGCCACCCCGAGGGAAACCAAGGGTCGTCCATTTCAACAGGTTGGCCCCTTACGCTGGAAACCATGACCAAGTTCGCACCCTCAAGCCACCGGAGGATGATATGACGTTCGAGAAGTTTATGTCCTTGTATTCAAACGGGCAGAAAGTTCTACATGGGGTTACTAGAGAGGAGTCACGAGACCTTTTCGAGGTGCCTGCTGACTACGCACTAGCGCACTGTGTGGCAGAAGATCTTCAAATGTCCAGGGGCATCGCCGTAGTGTTCTCCAAGAAATTTGGTCAACTCCAAACACTGCGGGAGCAGAATCCAGAAGTTGGTGGGGTGCTACAGTTGAAGAAAGGCCAGAGAAACATCTACTACCTAGTTACCAAGAGGCATTCCCAAGATAAACCGTCCTATGAAGATGTCTGGAAGAGTCTCACCAAACTAAGAGATACTATGGTGGACCAGAATCTGGTGGATCTAGCAATTCCAAAATTGTCCTGTGGTATTGATGGGTTGGACTGGAGAGTCATAAGAAGTATGCTGGAGGCGATATTCAGATCCAGCGGCGTCAAGATTTTGGTTTGCTGTAACCCTCTTCCACGACCGATCATGAAGACCGTGGAGTGTTACTTCCATCGAACTTCACGGTGCAGATATGGGGAGTCATGCAGATATCGTCACACTCCAAGGATGAAATTTCGGGACGAAATGTCTTTAAGAAGGGGGCAATGTAACGAACCTAGGCCGGACCTGTCGCCTCACGCGTTGCCATCGACAGCGATGAGATCATCCCCGGAGATATTCGAGAACCATCCAGTCGCTCTGCCGCGAAAAACAACGGTCAATATTGGAAACAATTGGAACATGCTAGTCGCCAACTGTCCGAATTCGAAACATCGAGAATGCTGTATCGGAGATAAATAGACAGCCCTCAAGAGGGAGTAGACAGTCTGAACGAGCCCATACGATCGAGCTATACAGTGGAGTAGTAATATAAATTAAGTTGTAGATTAAGTGTGAAATAAATTAGTAGAACCAAGTTAAGTTTATTTACGTTACAATATATATATATATATATATATATATATATATATATATATGTATATATATATATGTATATATATACACACCTACATAAACTTATATATTCACATAGACTCAATTTCAATATAAGAGAAAAAAACAAATATTAACACAATAGGTATGTGAATTAAAACAGGATCATACTGTTTTCGAAATTTTCTGAATTGTCAAGTAGTGGTGGAATTTCGTGTTTTTTACGTTCAGAAATAACTTTTTGTAGTCGAACCAGTCCTTTATTGTTTGTGCATTTTGTTTCATTTCGGACCAATTTTTTTCCCGAATACAGCATGGTAGTATCTCCAGCAAAGCTAATAAGTCTGTCAGTACTTTGGATTGAGAATAACCCATTTACATAGATACAAAACAAAATTGGTCCTTAAACCGTCCCTTGAGCTAAACCACATTCTATTTATAATGGGTTACTGATAACATTTCCAATCTTAAGACCTTGTTTTCTATTTCCACCACTTTTGTTAATGAGACCAAAGGAATTATAATGCCGGGAGGGCTTAACGCGTTCTCATTTTGGCATTATTGCCAGGGTCGATAATTTTTGAAACCAAAAAAAATTATAGTAGGGTGAAACCCATTGAAAAAGGAAGAGAATATAACAAAAATGAAAGGAAAAATAATTCACGGGCGATCTGATGTCGGGAAGTGGAAGAGGGTGAGTTTTTAAGGGTAAAAAACGGTTTATTTCGATTTCCGGCAAAACTACAAGTCCTATGGAAAAAAAATCTTGATGAAAAGTTGTAGGTAATAAAAAGATCTACAACCTTTGTATCTACACTTTTTTCACATAACCTCAAAATTTATGTAAAAATTTCAAATAACCAAGTTTTTGGTTTATATTTTTATCTTTTACAAAAAAACTTTTTCATTCACGAAAACTTACCTTTTTATGTCCCAAACACACTGTAATTTTTTTGATTTCAAATATTTATTTTTTCACCTTACTTTGACTTAATATCGAAAAAGCACCCTAATTTTCAATCAAAAATTCTCCCGTCACAGTATCAGCTTTTTAAAAAAAGTCGGTGGGCTTTTTGTTCGCTGAAATCTCTACTTTCTGATGGTGTGAAAAAAATACACATTACTGTGGTAAATGTTCTCAGAAAATGCAAAGAATCAACAGGTAGTAAGGTCGAGACCCTCCTACCCCCTTCCCCACTTCTCTATGAAATACCTTTTGATGGGCTAAAATTTTCCGTGGGTCACTCAGGTATATAAGTTATCTTGAAATTGCAATGAATAGGCATCTACGTATATAATTTAAAGATTCTACAACTTTCTCAAAATATTGTAGATATCTTATTACATATTAACTTTATGTTTCTTTTCATTTTCTGAGAACATTTACCACAGTAATGTGTATTTTTTTTCACACCATCAGAAAGTAGAGATTTCAACGAACAAAAAGCCCACCGACTTTTTTAATAACGCTGATATTTTGACGGGAGAATTTTCGATTGAAAATTAGGGTGCTTTTTGATATTTAGTCAAAATAAGGTGAAAAAATAAATATTTGAAAAAAAAAAAGTACAGTGGTTTGGGACATAAAAAGGTAAGTTTTCACCAAATTTCGTGGAAAAAATTTTTTTTTGGGAAAGATATAAATAAAAAACCAAAAACTCGGTTATTTGAATTTTTTACATAAATTTTGAGGTTATTTAACTTTTTTCCATAGGTAGTTTTGCCGGAAATCGAGATAAACCGTTTTTTACCCTTAAAAACTCACCCCCTTCCACTTCCAGACCTCAGATCGCCCGTAAATTATTTTTCCTTTCATTTTTGTTATATTATCTTTTTTTACCAATGGTTTCATCCTACTATTATTTTTTTTCGCTTTTGACCATTTTCAAAGGCTTCTGCTCTGGTCCAATGATAACGAAATTTACTATTATTTTAGATCTATGAATGATTTATTTACATTTTTATGGTTGTAATACGCTTCAAAATGAGGGTGCGGAAGTTTTTACATTCCTCAAATATCCTATATATATATATATATATATATATATATATATATATATATATATATATATATAATTCTACTGTACGTGTGTGGCACTGAACTCCTCCTAAACGGCTGGACCGATTTGAATTAATTTTTTTTGTATGCATTTGGGTGGCGCTCTGGATGGTTTAGATTTACAAATCAGCCCGGCAGATGGCGCTGCAGTCGGTATCATAAACATCTGGCCCGATTTGAATGAATTTTTTTGTATGCGTTTGGGTGGCGCCCTGGATGGTTTGGATTCACAAATCATCCCCTCAAATGTTAAAGGGTGGTCCACCCCTTAATTTTTTTTTAATTTTTTTTTTTGAAAAAAAAAATTATTTTTTTATGATACAGCATTCAAAAATTCATACAACCCCCAATTTTCACCCTTCTACGATCAACCCCTATTTTTTTGGCAAGATTTTTATTTTTATTTTGTCATGACTTAGAATAAAAAAAATCATATTACTCTTAATTTCCACCCTTCTACGATCAACCACTATTTTTTTTTATTCCATAGAAAAAACGGGATAACAGGAAAACTGGATAACGGGAATAACGGGATAACGAAAAAACGGGAAAACGGGATGACAGGATGAGTGGATAAGGAATAAACGGAATAACAGGATAAAGAAAAAATGGGATAATAGGAAAACGGGATAACGGGATAACTGGATAAGGATAACGGATAACGATAAGAAAAAACGGGAAAAGGGATAACGGGATGACAGGATAAGGGGATAACGGGAAAACGGGATAACGGGATAAAGAAAAAACGGGGTAACAGGAAAATGGGATAACAAGAAAACGAGATAACGGGACAACAGGAAGCAGAAGGAGTCAAAAGCCTAATCTAGATGGAACAACATAAAGAAAACATAAAAAAAAAATGGACAACAGGAAGCAGAAGGAGTCAAAAGCGTAATCTAGATGGAAAAACATAAAGGGTCCGCTAGTATATATATATATATATATATATACGAAATATTGAGGAATATAAAAAACGAATTAGTTTTTATTAGTCACAGACCCCAGACATGAAAAATCACCTATTCCTCAATATATATATATATATATATATATATATATATATATATATATATACATAATATATTATGCGTTCATAAAGTGTAGAAACGCTTGATTATCTCACGAGTTAATGATTTTCGGAGGTAAAGCTCGGACACGTCGATTTTTAATTTTAGTTTTTAACTTTTTTTAACAAAAGAATAATTGAGTTAGCGACAAGGACAATAAAGTATAAAAAAAAATGCCGACGTTTCGACGTTTATTTATGTCTTCTTCAGGGCTAAAAATACATATGGGTTTTCAATACATATTAAAATTATTATAAAGATAACCTAATATGACACACAATAATCATATTATGGTATCTTTATAATGAATTTTAATATGTATTGTAAACCCTACCCTGCTGTTACCAAGAAAGAGTTCCAAAATAAAAATGCACGGGAGAGAAAGAATGTGTCGTAGGAAATGCCATTTTATTATTTTATCACAACATTTACCGAGGAATTTTTCACTACTAATAAATTATAATAATTAGATTTGACACCCGACAAAAAGATTATACAGTGATAGATCGTGTCGTGTAATGCGGTTTCAACTCTGGAGATTCGGGGAAATATATTTAACGCAAGCATGTATTAAAATCATTTGAAAGTATGTATCAGTAATCACTGCCATGAAGTCATAGAATTCGAAATTCAATACCTTCAAATTCCTGAAGTAGAATGGTGATTTCATAATAGTGTCAATATAACTGATCGTAAATTATATTTTTCGAGAATGCAATTGAATGTAATTTCATAATCATAATAGGCAGTAAAATTATTTCAATTAGCACTCTTTGCATTGCACGGGGTTATAGTAATATGTTCTGGACCCGGTTGGGTGATTTCCTCTTGATAGGTATATTTTTCTGAGGCATGTAATCTCTAACATCTCTCCAGAGAGCGATACGGTAAATTAGGCCTTACTACTATAATTAATGGAAGATAAGCTTGGGTTGTCGATATCATACTTTTTGAACCGATTCCAGTTCGCCAAAATGAATTACTCATTCAGTGAATTTCGAGTAACAGAGTATGGCGTACCACAGGGACCTAGTTTAAGGTCAGTTCTTTTCAGCATATACCTATTGGTTTATATGCGGTCTGACATGTGGACAAAATCACAACATGCGCTGACGACCCAGCAGTCTCCTATAATCCGGAAAATTGGTAGTCTCTAAAAGAAATAGTATAATCTATTCTCCGAACTTCCAGGCTCTATATATACATACAAACTTCAGTATAATATCATGTGTGGATATAAACTATTTGCGATTTATGTTTGCGTTAAACGCATGAGGAGTACGGCTATTGATATCGTGGGTAGGCCTATCTGACACATTGTTAGTGACCTGTTGATGTGCACGAAATTTCGTGCTATTAAAATCCCACGATATTAGGTTTATGCTTCACCGCACAGATTATAGATGTCACCATCAATAATCTGATGCATTTCATATATATATATATATATATATATATATATTTTGAGTGATTTCTTGAACCTGAGGTATGTTATTTTGTATTATGGATTACTTATAATAATTAATTTTGTATAAATGAGTTTATTGATCTCGTCTATGGTTAAAACATTACTTTCACATAGATTCGTTGACTGATTTTATGGTTCGTTTTTATCATATAGTATGGTTGTTGTTTACTTGAGCAGATCTAAACAAACAACTCACACTACCTATTTGAATTAAAACGAAACCATAACACAACGAATACTATGAAGTATTAAGTTTTAATCTGATGAAGCGGGATCCATAGAAACTGATTCATGTTACACGAAAGGTAATCATTTATGAGTCAGATCGCTAACCCAAAATATAATAAATGTAATAATAATAATAATAATAACGTTTATTCATGGAAAATTTTGATAACAATATTAAATTACATATACCTGTTCACGATGAACAAACAATAGAAGCTCATTTAAGACCCCAGACCCTATAAGTTATTAACGTATAAGCTGAACAGCGTGGGACCTAGAACTGTTCCCTGAGGTACACCGTATTTTAGAGTTCCCGGAGTGCTGATATTCCCATTTATGTTCACAATTTGAGTTCGGTTTTCAAGATAGTTCCAGTATAGATCCAGTTGTACGCCCTAAAGCTTATGGTCGCTTGCCACTATTAGAATATATCTTTTTATTAGGTAGGTGGCATATGACCACCACTATCCTCTGAACATCACTATGAATATATATATTGAATACATTAAAATATATTACGTGTGAGTTGTTTATTCAATAGACGATACATATTGAATAGTTTGTACATAACAATTTCATATGAGAATATTTTCTTGTTTCATACTTTTTAGAGCGTGATTTTTCAGTAGTCGGGTTTTCGTTTTTGAACTTATTTTTATTTTTATTATCGATTATTATCTTCCTGTGGTACTCATTTTTTTTTATTTGGATAAGTTTTTGAGTGTTTTTCTAGTATCTATTATATTCATTCATATTATATCAATGTTCTAAGTTATATGGATTTAATTTATCAGTGAGAATAGTTTATTTTTATAGTTGATTGATTTAACGATTCTATTTGTTATCCATTGTTTTATTTTCAGTTTATCATTTGGTATTCGTTTTGTAACTGTACACTTTTCAATGCCTTCGGAGATTAGTTTGAAAAATGAATTTGCGCTATCTTCAACTGTATTTTGTTTATAAACTCAGTTCCAATTATCGTTCATAGTTTTTTAAAATTTTCAGTAATTTATGTAGGAAATTTGATTTTAACAATTTTTGTAATGGACAATAGTTT
Organism: Gonioctena quinquepunctata; assembly: GCA_018342105.1. Classification (NCBI taxonomy): domain Eukaryota; kingdom Metazoa; phylum Arthropoda; class Insecta; order Coleoptera; family Chrysomelidae; genus Gonioctena; species Gonioctena quinquepunctata. Next base: position 118,921 of record JAFIRS010000116.1, on the reverse strand, counting down.
GTAGGACTATAGTATAATGGTCTGTTACATCAGTAATGATAGGGTGTACTCAAAGTCTGTTTTTGTCTTTAGAAAAACATGGTATAAACATGATTTGGTGCCACTTTGGACACGGGTATATTTGTTTATCAAAGAAACATATCCAAACTGATTGAGTGTAAGTATTATGTGGCATAATAAACTTTTTTGAGTATGTCACTGTTGATCATATTCTTTTTTTTATTGATTCAAGAAACTTTTGTAAGTGACTATTTAATTTATATGGGTATAAGGATGGAGATCTATGTAGTGCCATCAGGTAAATGTTTTTTTGTGGATGTGGATCTCTAGTTCAATCACCGTGATGTCACCTAATCTGGAAATACATGAGTTGTACGGGAGATACTCTTCAAGTACCATCATTTCTGTTGAGGTTAGCTTCATTATAAATAATTTCATATCCTACCAGTTTGTCTAGATCAATGTTCTCGATTAGATATGTCTCAGTGAATATGATGCAATCAAAAGTAAAGGTTTGTTGACTCAGGACACTTTCATTTCATCAAAGTTTCTGTGTATACTCCTTATGCTATTGTGCATCATTGTGAAATTTGCATTTGCAAATATGTTTAAAACATAGCTCAACTTCTCAAAAAAATACGCTAGCATTACACTTTCATCAGTTTTTAGTGCGTTTTCTGTCATCTTCCAAACACAGAATATTTCATATACCTTCTAGTATTTTTCTTTGGATTCTAAAGGAAGAAAGCTCGAAGATGCTTCTCGAACGGCATTTAAAATGTTTCAGAACAATTTTCTAAATTGTTTTCAGTAGCAACTCATTTTCATAATCAATATTTTACTTAAACAAAATTCGATTCAAAAAAATTAAACTTGTCAATTGTTGTTATGTAAATAAACAAAGCCGTGTCAGGTTAGTATATATATAGGTTAATGAAATCCTACCTACTATGAATTTTTTTAAATTTCTAACTTTGTAATGCTTTTATATCTATGATTATTTGCTTATAACTACTAACACAAAATGCGAAAAAATCTCGTATAAAAAGCAGTTTTATTAAACTCATATAGCTTTTAACTTTGCGTTTCTAAACTTTTTCAATATACTATTTAATAATAATAATAATAATTAACGTCTTTATTACCTCACGAAATAGAATATAAATTATGTAATACGAAGAAAAAAAAAGAATGACAAAAAACTAATTTGGAGTAAAAGGCGAAGTTTTACATGGTAACAGCAAATCACCAGTAACTTGTTCTTCCACTTAACCTTAATTCGTCTCTTTGCCTTGATGTAGTAGTTGAGCTTGTTTCTTCTCGAAAATTTATATACATATGTCTAATACCTAGACAATTAATAAAATAACGTTTAAACGGAAAATTACGAACGGAGGAAATACATGATTGGAGTAATTAACTTTATTTCATTTATTTTATACACTGCTGATGGAATATATTTTTTTTAAACTGTTTTTGAAATTCCACAGACTTCCAACTTTCATCGCTTGAGGTACGGAGTTATATACTTTACATATCTGATACAAGAATGACCGTTTGAAAATTTCTAATCTGAAGGAGCGTGGTGTTAAAGTACCTTTATATCTAATATTCAGATTGTGAATATCAGAGCGAAATCTAATTTTCCTATGGAGGTACGAGGCTGTTTTGTTTATAATAAGTGGGTGGTAAAAACAAGCACTGTGCAGATTCCGCCTATTTTCCATATTCAACCAGTTAGCTTCTCGTAATTTATATGTGATTTTTTTACGTCTACATATGCCATATATCAATCTCAAACAAGAATTTTGAACTTTCTGAATTTTGGTCTTATACTGATTGATCAAATTTGGGCCACACAGAGTATTTCGAAACTTTGATCCTTCAATTGCAAAAAGCGTCACTTTGACAGTTCGACCACGAAGCATTTATGACCAAGCTAGTATAAAACAGTGGCAAGACGTTCATCAACATGAAACTATTTTGAGTGGCTGTCTCATGATTTTTCGAGTCATTCGATTGGTTCAAAAATCATGAATGATATAATAAATAGAGTGAATGAATGAATCAATTATCATGCCGTATTTGTCGAATAACTTCGTTACCGCGCTTATGGTTGATGATACATCAATATACAACAATACAGGACAGTGAAATTTTGACGTTTATCAATAATTGTTCAAAAATGATTCGATTCGGAGATTTAGCATTAAATGCAATAGACGAAAGTATACAAAGTACTGAGCCTCATAGCACAGTGAAAACAAAAAGTACGTATGGAAACAATTTCTTACGTTTTGTAGTGAAAGAAACTATGTACTGAATGAATCAATTTGAAAGATTGGGCTTTCAATATGCGAAAAGGTAATGGAGAAAATTATAAAGAAAATGTGGTTAAAACGATGTGGAACGTAAGGGCAAAACATATACAAGAAAAAGTATATGAAGGAGTTCAACAGAGTAATTGATCCATTCTTAGTCCCATATTTTTAGCCGCACGAAACGCAAGAAATTCAAAAAGAAGGGAACTTCAAATGTTACCGGACAAGAGAAAGGTTAGTGCATCAGCATTTGAAGATACCGGGCACATAGCAATGATAGAAGCGTGGAATGAAAATACACCGGAAGGATTACAAATAAAAAAATTCTTAATTGCTTCTGTAGAACTTGCGTGGAGAGGAAATGGAGGAGCGTCTTGCTTGACTCAATAGGAAACTGGAAATGATGATAGTCCAACTGGTAGAATACAATATCATCCTATTTGTACCAAAACCACACAGGGAGGAGTAAAACCGTGTGCTAATAATAAATGGCTTGTGCCCAACCATAATGAAATAAGTCGTTGTCCAGTGAGACTTCTAGATAAACTTATGATAGGTTAGGTTATTTCTGACAGTAAATCCTAACTGGAGAAAACAAAAATATGCCAATTGGAGTGCATGAAATTATTAGATAGACCAAAAAGTCTGCAGAATTGGCAAATTTAAATATGACAAACAAAACATTTTCAAATCATTCTCACCGAGCCACTGCTGTTTCACAATTGGCAAAAGCAGGTGTATCGGAACAAGAACTTATTAAAATAACAGGATATGGTAATAGCAATTCTATCAAACCCTACCTACAGTTAGATGAACAACACCACCAAAACATAATAAATAAGATGAGATCCAATTTTAAAAACGCTACAGGTTCAAGTAGTAATACCTTCAGTATTTCCAGCACTTCAATGAGCAGTAGCCACGTTTCCAGCGCAGAAAATAACTCAGTTAAAAAAACGCAGTAAATAATAATTATAATTTTCATTGTACCAATTTGTATTTGAATTAATGAATTGTTTATATTTACTTAATTTACTCAAAAAATAATTATATCAAATACAATACGTACTCCAAAATAGATAGATAGATATACTTTATTGTCCAAGAATTTCTCATTGACAAAGTAAGATAAAAAATATAGTTATTAATAAAAGGATTGGTAGAACATATAAGTATTGAAATCGATTGAATATAAAACAGATAGATATGAAAATATAGACAAAACAAAAAATAATAAATAATAATAATAACCTTGCATACTATAAAAGCAATTGCATCACAATATATACAAAATTTCGTCAAGCAAATAACATTGTATTCACATATACATATTATGCACGTCGTACATGTTAAAAATAGTATTAAAGCAGATAAAACCAAAAAAGAGAGAGAGAAAAAAAAAAACAAAAGTGTTTACATAATAATTATTTTAGCATCACTTTACGGTATTTCAGACATGTTCACGTGATATTCCTGCAGGCTATAAAAAGCCTTTTCAAGAAGCATATTTTTAACTGATCTTCTGAAGAGTTTATGATCTGAAATGTTTTAATTAACTGTGGCAAGTGATTGAATATTCTTTTTCCTTCATACATATTAGAGTGTTTTGTTAAATTCAGTTTAGGTATTGGCAGGTGAATATTGCAGCTCTGTCTGGTATTGTAAGGTCTATTTTCAGAAGAATCAGTAACATATTTTTTGTGAATCAGGCATACCACTTCCAGAATAAAGATGCTTATTACTGTTAAAATTCTTTGTTGAACAAAAAGTTGTCTACAACTATCCCTGTAGTTAGCCAGCCCTACACAAGTACCTAAGAGATCTCTTCTGCAGTACAAATATCTGATTTAGGAGTGTTTGATTACAAAATCCCCAAAACGCAATGCCATATCTTAGATGGGACTCTACAAGGGCAAAGTATGTGGATCTGGCTGTAGATATGTCAAGTTCATTGGCAAAAGATCCGGAAGCTAACTTCTTACACAAAGATGTGACATGTTCATTGAATTCCAGCTTGTTATCAATATGCAGGCCAAGAAACCTATTACAAAGTGTCTTTTCAATATTAATACCATCAAGTAGTAAGTTATCATAGCTGAATTTGAAGTTAACAATTTTGGTTTTATCCATTTGAAGCAGAGCAAGTTTGAATCACACCATTGCTTAACTTTCTTTAAATCTGAAGAGACCACTTGTTTCAAGATATTAATGTTTTTCCCATGCCATAACAATGTGGTATCATCAGCGAAAATTGTGAAGGATCCTTCAATATTTATTGTAGCGAGATCGTTTATGTACAGTAAAAACAAGATCGGGCTCAAAACAGATCCCTGGGGTACTCCGCAATATAGTGTCGAAAGATCAGAACATACATCGTTCGTGTTCACTATTTGCGATCTATTCTCGAGGTATGACCTTAACCAATCGAGACATGTTCCTCTTATTCCATAGTGATGCATTTTCTGAAGCAGTATTTCATGGTTAACACAATCGAAAGCTTTCGAAAAATCGCAAAACACTGCTGCAATTGCTTCACCTTCATTCAAGCTCATGTATACCTTTTCCAAAAAAGAGAAAATTGCGTCATTAGTATTTTTAGACTTCTGAAACCCAAATTGACATTCGTTTAATATTTTTCCATTTGATAAAAATAGTAACAATATTTTCTTAACTAATTTTTCTATGATTTTAGAAATTGTGGACAGCAACGAGATTGGTCTTAAGTTTGATGGGAAAGTAGTGTTACCACCTTTAAAAAGAGGTATAACAAGTGCCGTCTTTAAGCCTGAGGGAAATACTCCAGTTTCAAAAGATTTATTCATTACATCTGCTAGTGCGGATAGCGCTTTGAATGGTAGGTTTTGTAATAGTCTCCTAGTTAATCCATCCAATCCTAAGGATTTATCGTTTTTTATTTCCCTTAGTGTTTGTTTTATCTCGTGAACATTTGTAGGCATTAATCTAAAATAGGTTTGGCAGGAAGTATTGTCGAGATAGCTCAAAGGATCCAGTTGAGATGTTAGATTGGCTGTCAAATTTTTTGAATGAATTCGGTTATACATCTCGAACCTCCTGCATAATAACAAATCGTGTCAGTTTGACAGAATAATCCTCCCGCTTCGCGGTCGGATTATTTAAACTGTCACACTGACACTCTTTGTAATTATGCAACAAGTTATCGATGTATAACCTGATTATTTTGAAGTACTCATAGTATTACTACTGATTATCCGATTTGTAATTAATTTTAGATTCGAAATTTTTTTCATTTAGTCTGTTTCAATACTCATGACGATACCATTTGGAATTCTGAATCGGATAAACGTAGTCTCTCGACTACAAAACATCACTGGCTATGGTATATATCAAGATTGATAGTTTTCGATTAATGGCACGATTCGAGATGTACTCCACTTCACTGCGGAATTTTCAACATATATCGAGAAACTACACTTGACTAATTTCCGTTCTCTCCATGGTGAAGTCTCATTTGAAATATTTTATCAAAAATCTGTAGCCGCCTTGAAAGAATGTCTGCTTGATTCTTGTTTCTTTCTTCACTAAATAACTCACAAGGTCCGATAGCATCACTGTCTGTAAGAAATAAAATAAACTACACCCAACACATTATCAAATTCTCTAGACGAAAAAAGGTTGAAACAGCCTTCGAGTCGTTCCAGAAATTAATTTGATTTTTTATGTGTTGAAAGGTGCGACTAGCACCGATTTGGTTGTATTCTTGAGGTCCGAAAACATTTTGTTTCACTAGAGTTATTTTTTGCGCAAAGGTTGAAACTCATCATGATTCGATTCGGTGTTCATGAATTAATTATACTAGCCAAAAGATGGTGAAGTGGTTACGGCTGCACTAGGTAATATTTATATAAAATATATCTTAAACTGTTAAACTATCAAATGAGGAGCCATTCAAGATCATTGAAAAATATAATACCACTAGTAGTAAAATTTTACCGACTATTTCCCCCATTATTTTTAAACGAATCAAATGGCCGAAATTTCAAACAGAGAACCAATCAGATGTTTTATTCTGATAAAAACACAGTAGATTCGAGATTGTTTTGCGTCTATTTCCCCCATATTTTTTGAGCCAATCAAATGGCCAAAATTCCAAACAGAGAACCAATCAGATCAGTTTTATATAGTGACAATTCAACTCATGTATAAAAAATCGCATATGCCACAGTGCAATTGTTAGATTGACAGCAGCAAAAGTTAGCTGCAACTTTTACAGCGACAAATGCACTAGTGGTTTTTTCACTTATTCATTTGTTTATCAATTATCGCGGTGTTGGTTGCCAAAATAAATAGTTTGACATGTTTGTCAACAACTTATTGAATTTCTAAGCACTAACAATGAGTCGATTTGGTGAGAATTGTTAATACCTGTGTGCCTACTAATACAGTTGCGACGCAATCATCAATCTGGCGACAATTTTTTACGTTTTGCGATGCAAAAAAATATAAATTTGAGCCAGATACTTCCATCGAGAAATTGAATGTAATATTGCAAGATTGGGCATTTAATATGCGAAAAGGCAACGGAGAAGACTACAAACAAGCGGTAGTTAAAACAATTTGGAACACCACCGCTAAAATGCTACAAAGTAAATGTTATAACGAATTCAATATTGTATTTAACCGTTTCACCGACGTTCAGTTTAATACATCAGAAGCTGCACGTAATGCTAAACGTAAAATCCTACAAGCACAACCCGAAAAGAGAAAATCTAGTGCATCAGCTCTCAATAAATCTGAAGTATTATATGACGAAAATGAACCAGAAGGACTTCAAAATAAATTATATCACATTTTGGCGTTTGAATTAGCTTGGCGCGGAGGAGAAGCAGCTTACTGCAAAACCACTTATTTTGTATCTGAAATTGAAAATAATGGTAAAGAAACTGGACGTATCGAGTATAATCCTCCATTTTCGAAAACAAGACAGGGCGGTAACAATAAACTATGTGACAGCAAATGGATTACGCCTAGTATTTTAGAGGAAGATATTTGCCCAATACGTTTATTCAAAAAGTTAATGGAAAAACGAGAAACTTTTATAACATTGGACAGAGTATTTCTTACACCAATTCCTTTTGGAAGAAGAAAAATTCTAAAGGTTGGTATAAGATTGTGCCGATTTGAATTAATGAAATTTACAAATGGACTAAATGCTCAGCACAACGTATTGGTATAGATGTCAAACGTGTCAAAATTACAAATCACTCAAATCGAGCGGGAGCAGTTAGCGAATTAAGTAAAAGCGGAATTGAAGAACAAGCTCTAATAAAAATGACAGGACACAGCAATTCATCATCAATAAAACCATACTTACAAGTATCATTCGAGCATTATTCAATCAATTCGTTTGGAAAAAGAAAAAATTTCAACATCTACTACAGAAACGATCAGCTGTGGCACCCGCAGCGACATCACTGTTCCTAGTATGAATTTCAATAACTGCGTTTTCAATAATTGTACATTCAAATAAAAATGTGTTTATTTTTAATGTTTCATAAATAAAGTTTGCATTGATATGTTTCTAAATTTCTTATTCATTGAATTGTCCTGCCGAATTACACACGATGTTTGTATTGATATTAGGTAAATTTATGTTGTTCAAATTCAAAACTGTTTCCTTTAGCAATTCGATGTCGCGTTTTTAATAGTTGACAGTTCTTCTCGTCTAATCGCTAGGCAACAGTTTCTCATTAAACAACCCCAATTTACCCGATGAAATACAAACCTCGCGTGCAATTATAAGTGATAAAACCTCTGTCTATTCTATTTTGTTTTGCGATAAAACGACACTACGGTCTTGACAAAATTATATGTCAACGAATTCAATTCCTATTTAGGGAAACAGGAAATGCAAAATGGATCAAATAAGGGATTCTCGACTCACTATTACAGTGATTTGATATTTTAGTTAAAATATACCTTTTTCAGCATGTTAAAAGCCTCAGGTTTTCAAGTAAAGCATTGAATAATTGAAAACCGTTATATTCATAACATCAGCAACTCTTCTCGTGGAGTAGTGGTTAGCGGTTTTTTTATTCGGTTCAGATATAAACATATTTGATTTGATAGTGAAAAATTTATGTATATTTCAGGTTTTCGGGCGAGTTCAAGAGTAGTAAATGATCATTGTAAACGAATTAATCTGAGAAACGACCATTTAGAAACGACACGATTCCTTCAATTTTGGAACGGAATAATTTTAATTTTCCTCGTTGAAAATTCAAATATAACATGAATTCTGGTAATTTTATCCAGTTTAAAATGTGATGCGGAAATTTCTCATCAAATATCATTCGTGCTAGAGGATTTTACCGCAATTTTTTTTTTTAAAATTTTTGCTCAAGCATTTGCCTCTAGAAAATGTAACTCGTGCAATTTGCGGCCTTATTATCAAAGATTGAACCACTCAAGCTTGCTTCGTGGTTTAATGAGATAACAAACGCAATCGACTCATAAAATTTCCAGGCTTTATGAATTTCAAAGTTTTTGAGCGACTATTTCTCATTATTTTGAGCCAATCATGGCAGAAATTTCAAACAGAGAACCAATCAGATCAGTTTTATAGTGATAAAACGTCTTCTCGCTGTTTTATACTGATAAAACCACTAGTAGATTCGATATTGTTTTGCGATAAAACAATACTATGTCCCTTCATTTTATTTCAACGCATTCAATTCATATATTATACATGATTCACTTCCTATAAGGAAACATAAAATGCAAAATTGATTTAATAAGGGATTTTGATGCCACTACATACAGTGATTTCATATTGGAATTCAAATATATACCTTTTTCAGTTTTTAAATGAGCCACGTAAGGCAGTGAATCATATAATTCTCATATTCTCAGAGCAATGTTGTGGAATAGTGGTTACAGGTCGAGCCCAGTGTCATAAACCTTAGACTATAAGAAGATCATGTAAATAGTAGTATGAGTTGTATATACTGTCTAGTATATTGATTTCGAGAATTCCAATAGTTATTTTTTCTTTATTACAATGTAGGTATTATACTGGAAAATGTCAAGGAAAAGTAGCCTGATAAAAAATTCTAAACAATTTGAGTCATAGAAAAATCGAATTTAAACGGTTTTCTTCACATAAAGGGTTCAATATAAAATTGAACCAGAGAAAGGTAGATCTCAGGTGAAAAACAACTACTTTCCTGGCAAATACCACGCAGAACGTTGAATGTAGTTTTTTCACCTGAATCTATTCTAGTTCATATAAATCTATGAAACCTTAATGACATATCTTCACATGGCACTTATCTCTCAATTTGAGTCATGTTTGTTTGTGTTTGTCTGTTTGTGTGTTTGGTTTAATGGGTGGTGTTTTGTTTGTGTTTGTGGCTTAATTTTAGTAGACAAATTCTGTTCAAGTATTTCTGTTTGTAATTTGCGCGAGTTTTAAAGTATGAACATTTACGATTTGGTTATTTGAGGAAAAGGTTATGTAACCAGACTTTCATTACGTAAAGCCAAGCATCGTCCGTCGCGGTTCGTACTTGGATGGGTGACCGCTTGGGAACACCTCTTGCCGTCGTTTCCTTCTTACAATTTTTTTTAATGATCGTAGATCAAATATTGATCTATTCAATATTTCGATAATCAATAAGAATCACTTTTGAACAAACTTTTTTTTTCAGACTGTCACCCGAAAGGCATTCGATTCCTGGTAGTGTTTTTTTTTGTCAAAATCAGTTCTAGCTACAATAATATTTCATTTCATAGTGAAAAATTATATATATTTTAAGTTTTTGAATGAGTTCAAGAGTATTGAATTAACATACTGAATGAATGAATCTGTAAAACGATTCCTTCGATTTTTGATCGAGAAAATTGTAAATTCCACGTTGAAAATTCTAATAACATTCAATTTTAACGCGATTCGAGAAATATGCTCATCAAATATCATTCGTGCTAAAGGATTTTATTGCAAAATTTAGGAAATTTTCCCTCAAGCATTTAAAAATGTATTTTACATACCCTGCTCCTTTGCTTTGTGGCAGACTGAAGTGAGAGAGGGGCACGTTTGTATTATGAGGCATTCTTTTGTTTAGGCGTCTTACATTTCACACAATTGTACTGAGGTGTCTATCCCCTGGGTCTTATATCTCGGACTTACCCTAATTGTCTGAAAAGCAAAAATTACTGTGGTGTTGATGAACTATCACCAAGAAACATGTCACCAAAAACATATTTGATGAATTTAGCCTTACTGAATGTGGTCTTTCCGTATCCAATCTCAAATTCGATTTTGTGTTGACCCAGGCAATATGAATAAGTGTGAGGGATAGAGAAATTACATCTTCTATGAGTTACTGTGTACGCCAAATTATTTATCCATTAATGGACAATATATCTATAAGTATTTGGAATTTTTCTAATCAGAAAAAAATCATCAATTTGATATGACTTCTCTATGACTATTTGTGATCAAATTGTCTCAGACTTGAAGATTTTTTTAGGTGTCGTCATTTGACAGAACTTTTTGGACATCCAGCTTTATCTTCATAACTTATCAGTGTATTAGTAATTGTTCCTTTGAATATATATATATATTTATATATATATATATATATATATATATATATATATATATATATATATATATATATATATATATATATATATATATATATATATGTTTCACTTTCATGGGGAAAAAACCCAAAATAATGCAAAGACATTATTCGAGTTTATCCAAATTAATCAACTGTCTGGTTCTTTTCCAAAACTAATAAAATATCCCGGAGCTAATCTCCTGTCATATTTTTTCTTCACACAATGACCGTTGTTAATGGGATATGTTTATTTTTCATTGGAATCTGAAAGGCTTTATTTGTCAGGTATAAATATATATATGAATGTGGTTTTTGTGACTTTTTGGTGTCTTGCGTTATTATCATAATGTTCTCGTAAAAAGCGAAGGGGTATTGTACGAAAATAATCCGTGGCGAGACTTCTGCCACAGGTCGTATTCCGAAGATTCTCCACGGCGATATATTGAAAAAAAAGAGTTTTTATGACGAATTGATGAAAATGTTTTGAATACAATTTCGAAGAATTTGGAAATAACAGATAATGAGTGTGACTAAAATCCAAACAGGATGAAACTAATGCTGGAATGTGTGAATAGACCATATAGCATAATATAAACTGAGTAGGCCAGGCACATCCAAACTGGATTTCATCTGCTTCAGGGCATAATATGCTTTGTAGAAATTCTTGCAGGTACGGTCCACTTGTATTTCCCAATTTAGTTGGCATCTAGGTAGGTTCCTAAAAATAAAACTTCTTCGGACATTTGAATATCATCAATAGTGCATACATTGCTCGTCTAAAGTCCGTTCCCCCCTACTAATTTTTGAACCGCCTGGTATATCGCAACAAAATTGGGAGGACTTAAATAGGAGATAAAAACCTACTTTATCATGAAAAAATCAGAGCTTGAAGTTTTGAAATGGCGGCTGAGCGCCATCTTCAATAAGTTTTTTTAAATAGAACACCCCGTATATTATTTCATTTTTTACACTTTACTCCTAAATTCAATTGTTTTCGAAATATTAATGTTTGAAAAGTGACATTCCGGTCACTTCCGGTAAAACATTCTGCTAACTAAACGTTTTTATTAATTTGTAGTTAAATTTCTCAATGAATTCGACTAATAAGAGCTAAAGGAGTTTATTAAATCTCGAAGCCTACGAATGGGTTCTGTAAATTCACAATCAAAACAAATTAGTTAGCTGAAAAATTATAATTAATTTTTGAATAACACTTTTATTTAACCCCAACAATTATTTCATCAAGTGTTCAATGGGGCCCCCTCCTAAATCTTGACAATAAAGTGCCCTATTATAAATAGCTTCACTCACATGTATCTATTATTCTGCGTTCCAACTCTTCTATTGTTTGGCATTCAGTGGCGTAGATTTTTGACTTCAGATACCCCCAAAGGAAAAAATCTAGACGTGTAAGATCCGGAAATTTTGGTGGCCATTCTGTTCTTCCCCTGCGACCTATCCATCGTCCAGGAGAGTTTGTATCGAGGAACTTTCTAGCCATGTGATCGAAATGGGGGGGTGCCCCATCCTGCTGAAATATGATTTCACGATTTTTAAACCCTTCCTGATTGTTCAATATAATTTGTCTTATTCGAGGTTCAATTCCAGTTTCTAAAAGATTTCTGTAAAGAACTCCTGTAAGATTGCCTCTGACGAAAATCGGTACAAAACGCGATTGCCCAAATCCCCGCCCAAACATTCACCTTTTTAGGACACTGGGTATGTCCTTCTCTAATAATATGTAACGCTCCAGTATGTTACATTCTGTTTGTTGCCTTTTCCATTAAGAAAAAACGTGCATTCGTCTGCGAAACATACACGTTTCAGGAAGCCTCGTTCTCCTTCAATTGTTCTTGTTAACCACTTACAAAATTCAACCCTCCGGTCTGGATCATCCGTGAGAGCATGCAGGATTTTCATTTTATAGGGATGAAACTTTTTTTTTAGGACTCATTGGACACTTTTTGAACTTACTCCACAGGATTCAGCAACTGCAGACGTCGACTGAGTCGGATTGATTACCATTTCAGCACAATTTCTACCTTTTTTTCTTCTGAAACAGGCGGTCTTCCTGATCTTGGAGCATCTTTTAGCGACCAGTTGCTTGGAGCTTATTCAAAAGTTTGCGCAAATATGTCCTCGAAATAGGATAATCGGGAAATCTATCAATAAACATACGGACTGCTAGACGATAATTTCTTCCAGCTTCTCCAAATATCAAAACTGCTTCAAATTTATCGTCTAAACTACGAGTCCATGATAACACTTTTCATAAAAGGATTTAGGCGCTCAACGGGCTATTTGACAATTAGCAGTTCAGTTTGACAGTAAACAAGAATGCAAACTTGATTGAAAGCAACATAAGTGTTTTTGGTTGGGTTTGAAATGACCAAAATGTCACTTTTCAAACTGTTGAGAATTATGAGCAGATTTCGAAAATGGAATAGTATAAGGGGTGTTCTATTTGAGCCCTCCAAATTTCGTTGCGATATACCGGGTGGTTCAAAAATTAGTAGGGGGGAACGGACTTTAGACGAGCACTGTATATCAGCAGCAGTATTTTTCCTGGAGTGGAATTTCACAGATATTGATTCAGAGGTGTTGAGAATGAGCTTATTCCTTTGGCTACGTGCACTGAACTGATCAATATCATTTTGGAATTTACAGATGAGTTGTTCAATATTTTGGCCAGATAATGTATTGATGGTGTCGTCAGCAAACAATGTAATAATGCCATTTACATATAAGAAGAATAGCAATGGTCCTAGTACAGAGCCCTGGGGCATATAGTTATTCTAATCCCAATTGGAACGGCAATAAAAATAAGAACACTACGAGTAGTGTTCACATGCACTGCCCGGCAAATGGAAAATTTATATACTACCATTGTTTTTACTTTCAAAGCGTTCCTGGTACAATCATAAAAAAGTTCAGTCGTGTGGAAGAGAATTCCTTCTCGGAAACTTTTTATGTCGGTCCAATTGGGATTAGAAATACTATACCTAGTTTTACATTTCTTGGCCCAGAGAACGCACCATTACAGGATACGACCATATCTCTATTTGTCATGTAGGACTTAATTCAATTTATCAAATTATAGGGAAGGCCAAAATTTGTGAGTTTTTCGACTAGGAATTCAGGGCACATTTTGTCAAGGCCCCAAGAGTGGTTACCGATCCCACCATGAAAGGTAAGGCCCCCGTGATCTTAACTCGCACATGTTTTCGTTCACAACTAAGAAAGCGTTTGAAAACAATAGTTCTAAAAAGGGTATGTTTTTCGCTTCAGAAACATGTACTTATAAAAACTATCCAACTTGATTCCTCGTATATCTTCTGCCGAGACGTAGGTTTGAGTTGCATTATTAGCGCCTGACGAAAATAAACAAATGAACGATAGAGGGATGATTTATCTTCAAATCGCGGTAGGCGGGTCGTCGCGGAACCACAGGAGGTCCACGAGGTGTCCATAACGTTCTTTGTAATCTTCCGAGAATGTTCGATTCAACACTCTCCTGTGGATATCATTCTTTTTGTAATGAGAAAGAATTATCTGTTTTTGATGGGTCGACTATTGGTCATCAGGAATGTTTATGGAATCATGGGATTCAAGGTCGGTATAAATTGTATTCTATTTTTGTATTCAATTATGGGCTGAATTAAATCGGATGAGGAATATTTTTCGCATTATATGTCTGACTTAGATATTCTTCTGGAGAAAATATCATGGAAAAGTTCGGCTATCTCTCAAATATTCTGATAAATATAAAAATATATATATATATATATATATATTATTTGATATGAAAAATATTTATACATTACATGAATACCTGCTATGATTGGTATAGGAAACCATGTAGCTCAGGCACATATCACAGTCTATGGAAGGGAACTTGATAAAACAAATGAGATTAAGGGTACTGGAAATCTCAGATCCTAAATTCTATAAACAATTCAAACATTATCTTTAACCTTTTGTTAGAAAATGCATATAAAAAAAATTACTTAATAACATTCTATATGATAAATACTTCATGTCACATAGAAGTACTAGCCTCAAACAGTAATAACTCGAACATTGTTCAAACAACAATGAAACTAACACTACCATATAAAAGAGAGATCACCTCTATCTCCAGATTATTTCACAATCCTGAATTTTTTTAAATATCATATAAAACAGTTCAATTTATTCTGGAGTTGAAGATAATACTCCATTACTTCCGATGTCAAATATAAATTATATTATTCCCTGTCATGGTTGTTATAAACAATATGTGAATATGGGAATAAATTTGACCATCATATGAATTACGATTCAGTTAAAGTGCTAGCGACAGAGTCACATACATCAAAGAGAACATTCTTAGAAATGGCTTCAATTGTAATTGCAATTGCATCAATGAAAAAACGGATATTAACCATATGAGTGAGATCTACTCTTATGTATTGTCTTTAGATATCAATCAAAATTGGCAACAATGCAATATCAAATAATAGTTCTTGTTAACATTACCGCCACCTGGTAACATCAGTTGGTACTAATCTAATGGTTGGCACCACTGTAATTATTTCCATGTGTCACTCGTCAGGTGTCGTTGGCTTAAATATAATTGCGGGAATTATTCCAACCTGTCAGTTTCACTTACCACTCCACATAGAGTACACATTTAAATTTATATAATTTTAAACAATTTTAATGTGTGTGAATTAATTTTGAACTTCGTTTTATTCCCCTATCTACTTTTTTTCTTTTGTATCTCTATGTTAGATGAATATGTTCAACATCATTGAAACAAACCTCAACAAAGTTGTAAGGAATATTATGTTATTATTGGTTTTTTCATCTATTTTAGTTTCCCTGATGATGAAAATAAATATTTCCGAAAGCTGGGATAAACCTCAAAGGGTTTACTTTTTCATTGCTACTCATCCCTATATCCCTAGTTTTGTAAGGGTTTCATATTCGATTGTATGAAAACGAGAAGAAAATTAAATTTGTTTAGACGTTTCGCCCTCGTTCGGGGGCATCTTTAGTAAAATTGGGCGAAACATCTAAAAAAAAATTCTTCTCGTTTTCATACAATCGAATTTGAAAACCAAGAAAACTCCAAAAATACAATCACCAAGATTCAAGAACCCAATATATATATACATACTAGCTGACCCGACAGACGTTGTCCTGTCCAAATTTCTATGTTCCCTAAAATGTTTTTTCCGAAAACTCTCGTCCGCGTAGAATTTCTTTTTTTCTATGTTTTCCTTTATGTTGTTCCATCTAGACTATGCTTTTGA
Organism: Gonioctena quinquepunctata; assembly: GCA_018342105.1. Classification (NCBI taxonomy): domain Eukaryota; kingdom Metazoa; phylum Arthropoda; class Insecta; order Coleoptera; family Chrysomelidae; genus Gonioctena; species Gonioctena quinquepunctata. Next base: position 102,697 of record JAFIRS010000116.1, on the reverse strand, counting down.
CTCCTTCCGCTTCCTGTTGTCCCGTTATCCCGTTTTCCTGTTATCCCTTTTTTTTTTCCTTTTCCCGTTATACCCTTATCCTGTCATCCATTATCTTTTTGTTATCCCGTTATTCCCGTATCCCATTTTCCTGTTATCCGTTTTTTCTTTATCGCGTTATCCCCTTATCCTGTCATCCTGTTATCCCGTTTTTTCGTTATCTCGTTATTCCCGTTATCCCGTTTTCCTGTTATCCCATTTCTTCATTATCCCGTTATCCCGTTTTCCCCTTATCCTGTCATCCCGTTTTCCCGTTTTTTTGTTATCCCGTTATTCCCGTTATCCCGTTTTCCTGTTATCCCGTTTTTTATTTATCCCGTTATTCCCTTATCCTGTCATCCTGTTATCCCGTTTTCCCGTTTTTTCGTTATCCCGTTATTCCCGTTATCCCGGTTTTTCTTTATCCCGTTATCTCGTTCTCAATTTATCGTACTACAATTATTATATTCGATGCCATCTTGCAACCCTATTGCGATCTGTGGATAAAATAAAATAAAATAAAAATCGCGATGGAAAAATAGGGGTTGATTGTAGAAGGGTGAAAATTTAGGGTGGTATGTATTTTTGAATGCTGTATTATAAAAAAAAAAACAACAAATTTTATCCAAGAAATAAAAAGAAAATTAAGTGGTGGACCACCCTTAACATTTAGGGCGATGAAAAATAGATGTTGTCCGATTCGCAGACCTAACCGATATGCACACAAAATTTCATGTGAATCGGTCGAACCATTTCGGAGAAGTTTAATTACAAACACCGTTTCACGAGAATTTTATATATTAGATATATATATATATATATATATATATATATAAATTATACTTCTATTTACAATATTATTCCACTGGAATTTTTAGCCCAAATATTCCGAGTAGAATGTAGCAGAATGTATAGATCAATTATTTCGACAGGAAACTTCTTGGCATGCCTGTCGAGAATATGTATTCATCGCCCAACTACTAGTAACCTCAACTCTGAAACTCGAATTGCACTATTCCACATATAATAATACAAACTCACGATGAAGAAACAAAAATAAAACAACAATTGAAACCGCACTACAAAGCTTTGGGGAATATATGGAGCTGCAGCGTCTTGAATTTATTAGGCTTGGGTTGAGTACTTTTCATATAAAGTTTAGACAGAAACTATGCTATGCATGTTCCAAATACATTATACATTTCATATGTCTTTCGAAATTTCCAGGGTGGTAATATCATCTGCTATGGAATGAATTGTTTCAAAATAACAGTCGCGAGGAACAAGGTCTGCTTACGCAAACCTCACACTTTAAAAAAGATGGAAACAAGATGACCAGAAAATATTATCAGATAATTATGTTTTAAGAGGTTAACTATTAAACATAATACTGTAAACAATCTCACGCAGTCGGAGGCATCTTTAATTAAACAATGAAGATATATTATTGCCTACGACTGCGTGAGATTGTTTACAGTATTAAGTTTAATAGTTAAACTCTTAAAACATAATTTTCTGACAATATTTTCTGGTCACCTTGTTTCCATATTTTTTAAAGTTCACTTTTTAGGCAGTTGGTTTTTTTGTTTCTTTTTATTTTACACTTTTTAGTAAGGTTTATAAGACGGTAATAATCTAAAGTCATTAAGCCGTTCATTATAGCCGAGTTTGACTGTACTTGATTGAGTTTCTATTCAAATATTCAAGAATGGTGTATTAAAAATGTAACGAAAACGAAATAGTAACTGAAACCGAAATGAACCAACCAACGAGTAAATTAACCAATTACTGATATACCAAGCTAGACACTGTTATAAGTTTTTCACAATATCTGGTTGTCGCCATATTGGATTTTGTCACAATATGGCGCCTGGTCGTCGCCATATTGTATTTTGATTATTTCTGTCATGTCTTTATTCACAATATGGCGTCTGGTTGTCGCCATATTGAATTTTGATTACGTCATGTCTTCTTTAGTGACACTCGCAAGATCAGGACAATGTTGTGGCTACTCGTTAGTTTTTTAATAGCTAAGCCTTAATTATACTGAGCGTTATTGACCAATAACTGGACAACCTCCCAGAGCGGCTTGAGAAATTACCTCACTCAGTATGTAATGAAGCGTGGGACTCAATTTGACAGTACAGTTACCAATCTCAGATAGTTCAGAAACAATAATACACTTAGGACTTGTAATATATACAGTGCTTCTCAAAAGTCTTCTCCCCCCCTCTTATTTTTGGAACGATTATACATAAACAAGTGAAATTTGGAAACTGAATATTAAAGATTGTAAACTTCCCTACTAGTGATGGTAGATGACGAAATCGTCAAAGATGACGTCACAAGGCCATTGTGACCAATAATTTTGAATGGAACCCTACGGCAAGCGACACCTCTTTTAAAAGGTATCGAAAAAACCTATTCAATGATACTGATTTTGTTTGTGTTTATAGCAGTTTTAATGGCTCATTAGTAAACATTAAAATTTAAATTCCATTCAGTATGATATTAATTACAGATTTAAGAATCAGTATCTACTTGGAGAAATTGCCATTTACTTCCTGGCAGTGGAATATCCTATTTTTAAACTCTTCTCGTACTTTTGCAGCAACAGCCTCACATTCTGCAACAATACGTTGTTTTGAAACGTCAATATTGTCAGGTTCAGTGGCGTAAACCTTCGATTTAAGGTACCCCCACAGAAAAAATTCAGTGTGCTGAAAGTGATCTAAATGCCTAAAGAAGACTGAACATAGTGTTTTTAAAACGATCTGGCTATTGGAAAACTGCAGGCCATTGTGAATAAACGCCGTATTCGGTCGCCAGAGTTATAAAATGAGGTAAGGATTTGAAAACCCACGAAAGTGCAAACCATTTCGCTTATAGAAAGTGAAAGGATACAAATAACCACAGCTGATGTGCTGAAAAAGTTCAATAAATGACCCCCCAATGGAAGAATCCAGCGATGGAGGTGCAGATCGAAACAAAAGCGTGGATAAATTGAAAAAAATCACCCAGTGACAAAAACCGTGAAAAATTTTATACTGGGTTAGGTAGTTAAAAGCCCCAGTTTAACTAGTTTTCCGACGATCTTAGCTATATATGTGATCAAAGAAATCGGTCTATAATTATTGATGTTTGTTATGTCGCCTTTTTTTAATATTGGTGCAACAATCGATTTTTCAAGAGTTGATGGGTAAATACCTTTTTCTAAACAGTTGTTGAAGATAAACGTGAGTGGGTGTATTATGTAGGGAATGATCAATTTTAGGGTTTCGGATTTTATATTGTCGTTTCCTACTGCCTTACCATTTTTTAATTCTGTAATAGTCCTCTGTATCTCTTCTGCGGTGATGGGTGCAAATACAAAAGAATAAGCTGTGGATGGTCACTTGACTGTATAACTCTTATCTACTTTTATTCGATTTGCTAGTGTTTTACCAATTTTGCTGAAGCCGTTGTTGAATTCCTCAGCAATCTCAAATTTGTCCACTAGTAGTTCTCCTGATTCTATATTGTTTATGTTTTCAATAAAAAGTTTTTGTTTGACTTATTTGTTGCACTACGTTCCATTAATCCTAGAACTAGATTTGTTCTTATCGATTTGTTTTTTGTATGATGGAATATAGCTTTTTTCATTAGTGCATTCAATTTATTTCTGTATTTTTTGTATTCATTTTTTATTTCATTGTTAGGGTATGGATTGTTTTGGAGATCTTTGATTTAATAGAGTTGAGTAGGGCGGTAGTCAGCCATTGTGCTATTTTTGTAATTTTCCTTTGTATTGTTATTTTTAACATGCTTCTAATATTTTTAGTAATTTCAATGAATTCTATGCGCTATCTCTGGACTGACTGCATTATAAACATTGTTTCAACAGATGCCTTCAAATGCAGAATCATTTTTTTTGCGTTAATTAATTTTATAAATCCATCGTTATTTAGTTAGTTTGGTTTTGTGGTTAAGAGTTATTTGTAAAATTGTGGTGTAGTGGTCGGTTATGGTTCATTTCAGCACTAGGGGGATGGTATTGTCAGTGTTATTAATTTCTGTTTTGTGAAAAATATTATCCACACATGTTCTGCTACTACCTTGTACTCTTGTTGGTTCATTTATATACCTACCCATATTCATTCAATATATTCAAATACTCTGCTGTATGGTTCTCGTTTGGCGTAAGTAAATTAATGTTCAGATCTCCCACAAATAAAACGAAGTCTTCTGTGTGATTCTCATCATTTTCATTATTTCACCAAACCAAACCACCGAAACTGATAAAAACAGTGTCTTGGCAAAACTCACATCGAAAAACAGCGAAATCGGCAGCTGTTCGGTACTAGAAGCCGAGGAACTCCAAAAAAGATGCGATATAGTGTATGATTTTCCCCCAAGTGAAGCCGAAAAACCCAAAATAACTTAATTATTACATTTCTAAACAAAGGGGAAAGACACTGGAGAGCCAGGTAACGGGACCGAGGCTGAACAGACCGCCCAGAGCGCAGAGTCTGAAAAAAGTTCAAAAATACTGAGTGAAACGGAAGACGAAAAGAAAGTAGTGTGTGTAAACAATCAAAATGTGGGGAATGGAAGTAGGGGTGAGGAAAAGACGCTAAAAAACCTCTATCCAGAAAAAACATTTTGTTCACCACACTTTCCGAACAATTTTGACAAAAGTGGAGAAAATCCAAACATTTTCAAAATGAGAAAATAATGCAGAAAAAGTGGTGAGTCCAACACATCAAAATATGGGGAGTGATATGGAGGATGATAAAAGGACAACAGATAATCCATTTTCGACAGAAAATCTATGTTCTCCACACTTTCAAAGAGACGAATAGTATTATCAGGATTAAAATACTTTCCACTGTGGCGGTGGAGTTTGGAATAAGGATATATAGGTCTAGTATTGCTTGGTATTACGTGGCGATTTCTACCAGTCAACAGCTACCGCAAGCCTCGTAAAGGAGTTTCGTTCCTGACAGGGGTCTCCCGACCGCACACGTTTCATTTTTAGGGCTGTGGCATGATAAAGAATTGCTTACTGGAAACTTCATACATTTAACTACTTAAATCCAGAATTCCTGCTGTTTTGTAATTGATTTTGATGAAAATTTTGTTTCTATTTATTGGATTATGTAGTCGAATGGGGGGGAAAGGTTTTCAGTTCTAAACCCCTCAAAATTTTGATTATTTTCTTATAGTCAATTATTTGAAATCAAAAACAATTTAGGTGGGGCACTTGAGTATTAATTTTGTTAGATTTTTTTATGTAATTTCAAGTAAATCTCTCACTTTTTTCGAAAATTTATGGATAAAGAAAGATTCAAAATTTCCATTGATAAATATTAATTATTGAATCATTCAGATGCAAAAATATGATATACGAACATATAAGCATTCATATATTCTCAACTGAAAAAATCACTATTCCATGAGAATATTCAAGAAGAGATATAGAGTACAATGAGCATGGAATGTCTGTCCATTTTCCATCCGTATGAATTACAGCATACCTTTCGGCTCAAGCCGCAACTTTTATACTCGATAAAAATGACCATTGTATGATTTACTATTAATTTACAGGAAATTGCGGTATTACACTGTACTTTTACAAAATACATTAGGGATAAAATTATATGCGTCTACGATAATGGCAAATAGTTTGTTAACATATGTGAATCTAGCACGTCATATATTGGAAAATAGCTCGTAATTCGTTATGAATTCATGTAATGTATTGTAATTCTACAAAATATTATAATTCCATTAATTTGGTATTTGCTGCATTATTACATAAAATTTTGGGAATATTATATTTAATCCTATGTAATTTCACAGTGCACCTGTATTCTTTTAATCATACAATGATATCGAGCTATACATAGTAAGCTTTTTGAATGAACCAGTAGTGTAGAATAATGGAAAATATTTCATTGTACCGGTAGGGATAAAATTGGTTAATTTCCTCTGAAATCATATTGGAAAGAAAACTTGAATTTCTTTGCATTTTTCTCGTTTATAGCGTACTCAAGCTGGTATGATACGCAGTCCAACTCGCACTTAACCACTCTTCTTGTTGGAAAAGTTCCATTTTTGTTTTTCACAGTCCCGTAGAATCGATTCTTGTTATGTGATTGTTTCAAATTAGCAGTTCGGAACGACAGCCCCGAAACTTTTTCCAGTAACAATTGGCATTACGGGGTTTCTCAACCCTCAGCATTCCCCCGACTGTTTAATTAAACTCCCACAGAAACTCTGGACATTCCTGCTGAGCAGAGTAATACCACCTTTATTCAATCTCACGAAAAACAATAGGTCGTTTTGTGGAGAATGATTCACCGGTTTATGTGATGAAATTCTTGAAGGAAGGTATTTGTTCGAGGTGCCTTTCAGTTTCAGCATCATGACCTAAGCGTGGAACTTTTCATACTTTCGAAGATTTTGCCAGTGAACGAAACTTCTTTAAACTAGGCTTGCAAAATTGGCATTGAAAATTGTTGGGTTCAGAAGTTATTTTTCAGTTATTTTTAAATCTACACTACACTACTTTCGACGAGTTACTGCGATTTCCATAAATAAACCATATATGCCAAAATAAATAGGATCATGGTCAAAACAATTTCTGCTATGTCGAAGAATGAAATAACAAGTCTACAAATTTGACATTTGGTATTTTGATAGTTAAATCTATGTATATTAATGGTTTTCGATCAACAAATCTACATATGTGGTCATTTTCGGAAATATCATAAGTGAACCATTCTGAATATAAATCTGGATTCACTTCTGATATAGTTACGAATATTTTAGCAAATGAATTAATGAATAAAGAAGACACCCCAGTGTTACCCGGTAAAAGTGATGTACTGTTCCACTCCTGGGAAGCACTCAAAACCTCTACAGAAATGGATTTCAAAATTATTATGGAATGGTTTGACAGCCGTCTGCTTTCCATTAATGTTGATAACACTTTTTACGTTCCGTTCACCTCATACGCAAAGTACTTACCCATATATTACAACCTGAACATTCCTACTAGAAATGTCAATTTTAATATAAAATCAGCTACAAGTGTGAAATATCTAGGTATTTATGTTGACAGTAATTTAAAATGGGACATCCATGTCAATTATGTCGTGAAAAAAGCCAAATATGTACTGTATAAGATGAGATATTTAAAAAAAATATTCGATATTAAATACTATGCACTCTTCGAAACCCACCTCAATTATAGGATAATTGCATGGGGAGCTACAACAAAAAATCATATTTCGCAGCTAGAAATTATTCAACGAATGGCAATCAAAAGTATGTATGAAAAACCATATACCTACCCCATAGAGGAATACCAGAATTATGGACACAAGGCAACTCTATTTCTTCCAAACAGTAACTAGACAATACCTCAATAAACACCAATTAACCACACTCATGCTACTCGAGACAGAAATAACTCAGTATGTGTACCAAAACCTGAAAAAAATACCTTACGACGGTTATATGTTTACTTGGGACCAAAACTATATAACTCTATACCACCAGAATGAAAGAAATTAACCCTACTTCACTCTTTAAAAGACACTTGAGGAATTGGATGACACAAACAGACAGACTGAAAATCCATCAACTTCTTGACCTGACTTTGAGGTTACCTTTTTGAAAAGAAATTGGCAATTGGCAATTTTCTGAATACAGTGATAAAATTGTATAGTATGTTTGTATTTCATATTGTTTTATTTTAATATTATGTGTATATTTATTTGTATCTAATTTTTATGTAAATATTTGCTAATTGATGTATTCTCTGTATTATTATTGCTATTATTATAATTAATTTCAAAATAAATAGTCCCATGTCAAATTTTTTCTTCTCTTAAATATGTCTGTACTATTCCATAAACACAGTTATTATTATAATCCCACCATGTACCCACCCCTCTACCCATGCTCGAGGGCAACCTTCTATGGGTCAACTATATTTATTCCTCTACACCCATGTACTATTATGAACAAATGTATATCACTACCGAAGGGAAATAAATGTATTATTATTATTATTACTTACACGTAAACCATCATATTTTGCGGATCTAGGAAACTTTCCTGGTAGGGGTAAAACATGGTCATATCCAGGGGGTGCGCCCCAATTTTGGAAAAAAATGAAAATACATTGTTTTACAGTGGGTATATATTGTAAAACACGAAGCATAAACACGATTTATTAATTTATCAATTATCGTTTTTTAACACAAATTAATACATTTCGAGCCAACTAAATACGTATCGGCTAGATTTAAACATTGAATACATTTTAAACCTTGAACCAAACTGAGAATTGAACAGTCATGTTTGATTAAAACCGATTTGAAGCCGAAAAGGACTTTTCTGCAGAAGCTACACTACAGGGCAAATTCATCAAAAGTTCTAAAATTTTACATATGGAAAAAATTCTGAATTTGAACAAATCCAGTATAAGGTAGTGTCGGTGAATAAGGCCCGGCAGTTAATAAGACCCACCGGCATTTCTTCTTGAAGTCTGGCACTCTTTTTAAATCTGGCAACATGACTCGTTGCATCTTCCGAGCGGGGAAGCTATATGATAATATCGTTGAGATCAGCCCGCAGTTAACTTCACGAGGGGCAAGTGCAGTTTTACGCCGAGAAAATTATAAGTTCGCAATAAAGTAGGACATCTTTTTTCATTCGATCCATTTTACTTGAGAAAATGAAAAGGTCGCCATTTGCTACAATACTGGTAGTATATTTTGCAGTAAGAAAAAAATTAAGAGCATTGTTCACTTTCCTGAAAAATGCATGTTCAAGAAAAACGTGCCCGCCCGATAATAAGGCCCAACGATTGATTGCGTTATAAGGCCCACGTGTCTTGCGTCGGACTGACGGCAGAAGACGTTGAAGATTTTCTCTGCAGCGAATGTGATTAACGTTTTTGTTTGTTAAAAAAGAATTTTATTTTTTTGTTAGAATTTTTTAATAAAATGGTCATATTCTTGATAAGTAATGAACTCTAGTTTCGTCCCGGGATAGGTAATGATCCATTTTTCAACAGGTTCGAACCAATCACAGTTGAACCAGATTAATTACTCAACACTTTGAAGCCAATCACAGATGATCATATTCAATACTGTGCAGTTGTGTTTGAATTGTTTCCATTCGAAAGTATGCCTTGAGAATTTAACAACTTCAAACTTGTTCTCAAACGTCATAATCATTGAATTGACAGTTCGTTTTGTAAAATATTATAGTTTCTAACGAAAAACAACAAGAAAAAGATGGATTCGCAAAGTGACAACGAGTGTACCCCACCAGAAATTGTAGTGCGGCGAAAATAACATCTTCAAATCTATTACCAAATAAATCCAGAAAAAAATATGAGACGATATATGCAATTTTCATGGATTGGCGAAAGAAAAATAATGTGAAATCGTTTTCGGAAAATGTATAGCATATTTTTCCCAATTAGCTGAAAAATATAAATCGTCCTCGCTTTGGACACAATATTCAATGTAGAAGTACCATTCTAATCAACCACGACGTCAACATAGAACGTTATTCAAAACTACGTGCGTTTTTGAAACGCAAATCCGATGGTTATATACCGAGGAAGGCTCAAACATTCACCCCAGATGGAATAAATTCATTCATAAACAAAGCACCTGACGAAATATATCTTGCGACAAAGGTAAGAAATTGATATTTTTTCAAAAGTTCACTTAACAAAATGAGAGAACCTAGTTAGGAACTTGAATAGCTTCATATCACTTTGATTTGCAAGCACCTCGGTAGCACATAGCTTAAGCTTTGGTCTTTCAATCCAGTGATCGTGAGTTCGAATCACGCCGGTGAGGTTTTTTTTCTTTTCCAACCACTGACTTAACAATCATCAAACTGTTTGAAATTGAATAAAATAACGAAAATTTGAAATATTTTTTTTATGTATCTTTTTTTTGGTTGCACTGATCATGGGAATCATGGGAGCCTGTCGTGCGAATGAAATGCACTCTATGAAAATGGGGGACTTGGAAGATCTTGGATCGGCTATATTAGTACCAAACACCAAAACGAAAATTGTTCGGAAGTTCACCATAACTGAGCCTTTTCGCCATATTTGTATTAAATATATCACGCTGCGACCGAGTAATATATTAACAGATTCATTTTTTTTGAATTATCAGAAAGGTAAATGCACCAATCAAAGAATTGGAATAAATAAATTCGGAGCCATGGGAAAACAAATCGCAACATTTTTTAAACTTCCAAATCCAGAACTATATACTGGGCATACCTTTCGTAGATCACCGTGCTAGTGGATGCGGGTGGAGACATCACTTCTTTGAAGAGGCATGGAGGGTGGAAGTCAACATCTGTGGCGGAAGGATACATAGATGATTCGATGAAAAATAAAATGCATACTGCAGAAAAAATCTTGGGTTCAATGAAACCGTCTACCAGTACCAGCAACATCTCACAAACATTTATTGCACAGAACACTTCGGAAATGAAAAATGGAAATGTGAATTTGGATATAAATTCCTCGATACCTTCAGTTAGGATTTCCAGCTGTTCCAATTTTACTATTAACTTCATTAACAAAAAATGATTTTGTTTATGTCATGAAATTTTTCGAAATATAATTATAGATTTTTTCATTCAATTAAAACTTCCTATTATGCAATTGAATGAATTACACTCTTTCAGGATTTCCTTCACAAATGAATCTTATTTTCAAATAGTGATATAAGTCACAGAAAAGGTATAGTATTCTGCTCGCGAGAAATAGCCATTACTCGCTCGAATAATTTACGACTCGCTACATTTCTCGCTCGTTGAATAATATACTATCAAGAATGCATATTCTAATATTTTTGAAAAGCCAGGTGGAATTGTCACAGGTGGATAGTTTTCTAGTGAATGGGGACTATTCTTCTTGTAAACTGGTATTATTCTGTCCGTTTCTAGCGCATTTAGAAATGAACCTGAGGATCAGATTCACTGTGGAGCAGAGGTTTAATTATGACCGATAGACATTATTATCTATGAAGGTTCAAAAAGGTTCCATAGTTCTATTTCAACATTAGAAGGAGGAATATATTCCCTCAGATATAAGTGAAAAACTGAATTTAACTTTTTTTTTCTAGTCATTGAAGGCTTATTGACAAACTAGTCAGCTAGATTTTTTGCAAGTACCTTCGATATTGAACTCCAAACCTATGCACGATTTCTAGGACTCTGAGATTTTATGCTAATTCCCAAGCAATAACAAATTTGGAGAAACACATGTGATAATTAACGAAAAATCGATTTTGATTTCAAATTCGTCCTGTTGGGCTACCTCTACAACTTAACCTTATTGACTGTGGATATTATCGATTATCAGTCGAACGAGCTTCGAATTCCTTTGGTACACCGTTTCAACGAGAATTTCAATGCGACCTTCGTTTCGAAAGAAAGTTAATTTGCGAGAGATAATAAAATATATTAATTGAAATAATGTATTAATTGTTGTTTTATTGTGAATTCCTTTGCGGAATACCGGGAATAATAATGCAGTTTAGAAATTACGTTGTTCCATGTAATAAGTTATTGAATTTTGATTATTCATGTCGACTAGAATACGTAGTCTAGACACGCCTTCGTTCTATTCAACAATTATTATAAAATGTCTTTACACGGGTCTGGGATTAGCGTGTACGTTGAATCGGACATGTTCTTCGGAATTAACTACGTGCAAGAAATATTATGTGGGCCAGAGGTTAACTTCGGATGAATTAGTTCCTGAAACATGATCGAAATCATTCATCGTGATTGTTTGGTATGATGCAGTGTTGGAATGAAAAATAAAATGCTCTGATATTTGCAAACGAACTTTTTAGAATTGAGAATAAACTACAGATATACTTCAAAAGCATCGCGCGAAATCTAAATTAAAATTATATATGATCTCTGTATAGAATTAATAGGCCAGTCAAAATAGACTGTCAATTCACATTCATTTCAAACATTCCTTTGGCACTGCCGTATGTTGATGCATCCAGTAAAGACTGTATATAAAAATTTGCACACTCATCCGGTGACCGGAAATTACTCAAATTCGCATAAAACGTTAATTAGCAATATCTCCTTAGACAAAATTGCTAAGATTGTGCAAATTGCAGGTATATTCCCTAATTTCTTTTCTATATCCTTTGTGAAATTTGCACACGCAATTTTCAACCGGAAATACGAATAATCCTTGATTACGTTGTATTTAGCGTTAATTCTGGTAACAAAATTTCAAACACTGTGCAAATTTGTGGTAAAATCATGGTTCCGTCACCCCAAAAATGCTTCGAATTTGCAAACTTGTCATGTGTACGGAACATCAAAAAATTATGGATAACGCTAAAAACAGTCTCAGTGGCAAAGTTTTAGGGGTCGGGAAATTGCAAACAATGTTTTCGTGCTTTGCAAACTTTGGTGGCATAATTTTAAGTCGCCAATTGAGTTTGCACCTTTTTCAGTATACCGGAAGATGACGAAAATTAACATTATTTTTAGAAGCAATTTTTGCAAATGCCACAAAATTCCAAACTTTGTGCATTTTTTTCTTGAAGTTCTGATATGGCAAACAAGTCTACGTATAAATTTGCACGGGTTTTAAAATTCCAAATTTAATTTTTTCTCAAAGTTCTGGAATGACAAACATGCTACCTATAATTAAGTCCACTTTAAACGTCAAATGCTAAATAGTAGTAGACGATTATGTCTTATTAAGTGGTATTTTCACATAGAAAACCATCAAGTAAAACTATGTGTTGGACTCTACAGTGTTATCATCTGATATAACCATTCGGTAGAATCGTCTAATTTCACTATCGGGTATCATGAAATGACGATATAACTTGACAATCGCTAAAAGGACGAAAAAATTACCGGAATTTGGTCCTTAATAATTACCCTCTGATAATAAGAGCTGATTCCACCAGATCGGGTTCAATTATTGAGCGAAAATTGCAAAAAGATTAACATTTCGCGAAAATCACCTTAATTAATAATATTCCATTGCCCTACTTTCCCGACATTTCATGGGTTTGCAAATTCATACGTCAACTTGTTCGCCTCTCCAGAACTTTGAGAAAAAAATGCACAAAGTTGGGAATTTTGTGTCATCCGCGGAAATCGACTCAATTGACAATATTCCATTGCACTGCTTTCCTGACGGTTTATAGGGTGGCAAATTCATAGGTAGACTTGTTTGCCATTCCTGAACTTGGAGAAAACAAATTCACAAAGTTTGGAATTTTGTGGCATTTGCAAAAATTGCTTCTAACAATTATGTTCATTTCCGCCATCTTCCGGGATACTGAAAAAGGTGCAAACTCAATTGGCGACTTAAAATTATGCCACCAAAGTTTGCAAAGCACGAAAACATTGTTTGCAATTTCGTGACCCCTAAAACTTTGCCCCTGAGACTGTTTTTAGCATTATCCATAATTTTTGGATGTTTCGTACACATGAAGATTTAAAACATTTTAGGGGTGACGGAACCATGATTTTACCACACATTTGCACAATGTTTGCAATTTTGTAACCAGAATTAGCGCTAATTACAACGTAATCAAGGATTATTCGTATTTTCGGTTGAAAATTTTACAGGGGATGTAGAAAAGAAGTTAGGGAATATACCTGCAATTTCCACAATGTTTGCAATTTTGCGGAGATATTGCTAATTAATGTTTTATGCGAATTTGAGTAATTTCCGGTCACCGGATGAGTGTGCAAATTTTTATATTTAGTCTTTACTGGATGCCTCAACATACGGCGGTGATAATGAAATGTTTGTAATTATTGTGAATTGGCGGTCTATTTTGACTGGCGTATGAATCTTGGGTTTATAACGAAAGGAATATCAGACTCCAAATCTGTGCTGGAGAGAATTGAAAATGGCAGAATTGGTATAACTTATTTTATATCACCTTGTTTTTCGAAAATTTCGCATTTCAATCAGATATTTTAAATGTTTTTCTCCCTCATGGAAAACTGAGTAGCAACGATTTGATATAGCGTGCAAGTCTGCAGAAATGGTAGAAGTCGTTTTATAGCACTTTGTTCATCTCATCTTACTGGATAGTTTCCTTCCCATTTCTGAGAATCTGAACTTGAATTCATTTGCCATAAGTTCTCTGTCTATTAATATCCTGCGGTCCTCACTTTCGATAGAATCTATTTGGTTACGTGTTTTTTTTTGTTTTACTTATTTCTTGTACTACATCCCATAATTTTTTTGAATCGTTGTTGTTATTTTCGATTTATTTATTCTAATAGTTATATTTGGTGTTTTTTAATGTTTAATTTTTCCTAATTTTTTTTATTGGAATTTTGGGGAGTCTTATTTTTTTTTGTTTATTTTTGAGTAAGCCATTTGTTACCCAAGGTGCAATTTTTGCATGTTTTCTGTTGTGTTTTTTTATTTCCGTCATAGTGATATCAATGCATGAGTTTGTAGCAGTGTTTGCTGAGAATACTGCGGTCCAGGATTCATTTCTAAATGTTTCATGGAGTTTTTTGGTATTGAATAACTCAGTGATTTTGATGTTTTCTTGTTTGAAATTTATATTATTCAACACAATTTGGAGAATGGTCGCATAATGATCTGTAATCGATGTTTCGAGAATTATCGAAATGATTCTTTCGTGGATATCAACTGGAGATTTCATAATAATATGATCAATACAGGAACGACTGTTTGCTTGGACTCTCGTCGGATTATTTATCGGAGAGATGTAACCATATTCATTCAAGACATTTAGATGTCGGAACAAGCATTCTCGCTCGGGTCTACCAAATCGATATTTAGATCATCTGTGAATAAACATAAATCCATAAAATTGTCAATGTTCGTTTCCAGAAACTGATTCATGCTATTTACGAATTCTTCCGGATCTGAGTCAGGGGATCTACAGACAGCTGTGACAAGTATAATTTCTCCTTCATTCAAGCAAATTTTTATTTGTATGGCTTCAATTGTTTGGTAGATTTATGTAACTTTATTTATATTTCAATGATGATTTTATTTATGTACGCTACAACGCCAACGCTTTGGTTGAAGTTGCGTTCGTTATAAATCATATTGTATCCATCAATGCTAAATAAGTCCTGGTCTATAATATTCCATGTTTGTGTAAAAATCAAACAGTCAATATTCGCATTGAAAGTTTGTAAAACGATGTTGACTTCGCCTAAATTTTTGTTTATACAATTTCATGATTTAAGCAGGTTTTTCAAATGTTTTTCTCCCTTATGGAAAAAGTGAGGGGGATATAATAATAATTTCAGAAATGGTAGAACTGGTTTTGTAGCACTTTGTTTATTGAAAATTCCGTGATTCATTCAGATTTTTCCAATGTTTTTCTCCCTTATGGGAAAACTGAGGGGTGATAATCATTTCGCTAATACCACATTATTGAATCGATCATAAGCACCGATTTGATGTAGCGTGTAAGTCTGCAGAAATGATAGAACTTGTTTTATAGCACTTTGTTTATTGAAAATTTCGTGATTCAATCAGATTTTTCAAATATTTTTCTCCCTTATGGAAAAACTAAGGCGTGGGTGATTATTTCGCTAATAATATATTATAGATTGGATCATGAAAAACGATTCAATTTAGCGTGCAAGTCTGCAGAAATGGTAGAACTTGTTTTATAGCATTTTGTTTATTGAAAAATTTCGTGATTCAATCAGATTTTTCCAAAGTTTTTTCTCCCTTATAGAAAAACTGAGGATATTTTTCGAATGTTTTTCTCCCTAGAGTATATATGTAATTTTTTGGCTTATAATTATTTCAGTTTCTAATTTTATTTTGAATTGTTTGAAAATATTAAGATAAAAAAATTTTAGTTCTTGTTATGTCAAAATTAAATAAATTTTTTGTTCTAATAAAAAATTCAAATCAAAATTGTGTGGATACATGGTCCTTCATTAATAATAAACAGTATCGGGATTATAATGTCCTGGAGATATTTCAGTGGCCTCTTATGAAGCAGCTGAACACATGACAAATTAATAAATTTCAAATTTTTTCCGAATAAAATAGAAATAGCTTGCGAATCTTTACAAAATATTATTTGAAATTTTACTGTTGGCTTCACTTATGAGTTTTTTTGTCAGAAATTAATGTTTCCAAATTGTTTTTTTATGGCAAAACATTTATTTTAATTTTTTTCAAAACATGTACATAGCTATAAAATGTCATTCTAAACAACTTTTCTGAATAAAATTTTTCGATTTTTTTTTCGAATAAGTGTGTTTTGAGACGAAAAGACGAATCTCTACTGAATCCATATCTTCCGTTTCTTATAAAAAATTAAAATGTCATTAGTGTTGTTATAACTGACAAGTACAAACTATTACATGCCTGTCATAACTCTAAACGTATTTCTACTCTGCTGTGGAAAAAATACAGTGAAAGACACTTGTCACAGCACAAAAACACCTGTTTCACCGTCAAATTCTGTACGAAATTGGAAGTGAGTCTGCTGACAAGTATCTTTCACTGTATTTATTCCACAGCAGAGAAGAAATGAGTACACAGAGCGATCAAATGAAAATATAAACACCATTAAATTCTTCCATCCTGCCAAGTTACAGTGCCTTCGTTAGAGAAATAAGTAGTCTAAGAGCCTACTTCGTACTTGAAAACCTTTGGCACGATGGAAACCCCCTGTGCATTGGGTTACTTGGGTCTTCTGTATCTTGTCGTCAATATAAATTTTGACAAATATCGATACGTGCAATCGCTTCTGCATCAGAAGAAACCTCAAAAGACGTTGTATAATACCGTTCGCCTTTTCGTGTTTGGCAGGAAATTTAAACAAATTAAAAATTATATCTCAAAACACACTTATTTGAAATTTCAGAAAAATGTTATTCGGAAAAGTTGTTCAGAACGACATTGTATAGCTATGTACAAGTTTTGAAAAATATCTGAGATTAAAAAATAAAAATTTTTTTTTGCTATACCAAAAATAATTTGGAAAAATACATTTCTACAAAAAAACTCATTAGTAAAGCCAACAGTTATATTTAAATAATATTTTTTAAAGACTCGCAAGCTATTTTTATTTTATCGGAGAAAATTTGAAATCTGTGAATTTGCCATGTGTTCAGCTGCTTCATAAGAGGTCACTGAAATATCCACATTAAAATCCCGATTCTATTTATTATTGATAAGGGACCATGCATCTACACAATTTTAATTTGAATTTTTTATTAGAACAAAAAATTGATTTGATTTTTGACATAACAATAACTCACAAATTTTTTATTTTTATCTTCAAACAATTAATAAAATCAGATACTGAAGTAATTATAAACTATACAATTTATTACATACTCGAAACTTTGTAATTGTCCATTACTCGACATGTCTACCCTGACGTTCGATACATGTAGTTGTTCGGGATTTCATTTCTCTGGACACATTTCGCAGCATTTGTGGTGTAATGTCATTAATACATTGTCGTATTACTTCTTCTAGTCGATATTATGAAATGGCCGATATTTATAAACCGTACTTTTATAATAATAATAATATTGTAGGTTTCTAACAATTTGCCAAAAATCAATTTATTTTTTGGAACGTAGTTCCTTATCGCGCGTTGCGAACGGGGGCTAGACGGAATAAATTAAGACCAAAAGTTGTAACGAGACTTTCGCTATGGTTATAAGCCGTGCGGCGTGCGCGTGTTTCTCTGTCTGTCTCTCTCTCTCTCTTATAGAAAGCAAGCCAGTTATTTTCGTTTCGTTTTTCTATTTCACATTGAACAGTGTGGTGTCGCGACGATGATTTTTGTTGAGTGTATACAGGTTTTTTGTACATAATAAATAATAAAAAATAATAACAATAATGAATCCTGACAGAGTTTCTGCACAAGTTCCGGATATTGCTGATGGAGTTAGGTAAGTAGAGATTTTATACAGACAAGAATAAATGCTTATGTATTTTTAGCAAGTACGCATTATAACCTCTCTTTACTATTGTGCTAACCAAGTCATACGCGTTATAATCTCTCCATTATTGTGTGTTTAGCAAGTGTACGCGTCTAATTTAATAAATTTAAATGCAAATTATATTTTAATATTACAATATCAATGCGTATGTATTTAGCAAGCCGTGCGTGTTCTAACCTATACGCTGTTGTGTTTACGAAGTCGAGAGAGTATATATATATATATATATATATATATATAACACACACTCTGTTGTGTTTACAAAGTCCCGCGCATCTATGACGTGTACGAAAGAATAGACAGACAGAGATATATATATATATATATATATATATATATATATATATATATATATATATATATATATATATATATATATATATATAAAATATTATTATAACTTGAAAAAAAAATTATTACAATTCCTTCACTAATTAATCGAAAGGAACTTCGTTCCATCCGGGTGTCCCTTGACACCTCTCAAGTTTTGTTGATAAAAAATTTTAATTAAAATTGTGTAGATACAAGGTCCTGAAGATATTTCAGTGACCTATGAAGCAGCTGAACACATGACAAATTCATAGATTTAAAAATTTTCACAGAATAAAGTAGGAATAGCTTGCGAATCTTTACAAAATATTATTTGAAATATTACTGTTGGCTTCACTGATGAGTTTCTTTGTCAGAAATGTATTTTCCAAATTGATTTTATTATAACAATTTTTATTTTTTATTTTTTTATCTCAGATTTTTTTCAAAACTTGTAATAGCTATAAAATGTCGTTGGAACAACTTTTCTCATAACATTTTTCGATTTTTTTTCCAATAAGTGTGTTTTGAGACATAATTTTAAAATTTTATAAATTTCCCGACAGACACGAAAAGTCGAACGGTCTTTTGGGGTTTTTTTATGCAGAAGCGATTGCACGTATCGATATTTGTCAAAATTTATCAATAGAAGAATTTCCCATATGATGCGTACTCTCTGCCGGTCCCTGTATTCTTTGCGGAACATGTTGTGTAGACAATAACAAGCACAAATAACTTGGTCAACAGTCGATGGTTTGACGTTAATTTAAGTTAAGAAAGTTCGAAATACATGGCAAAAATACCAAAACAATTTTCAGTGATCCTTCTTGCTCGAGATAGCCTGTAGTTAAAAATTGCTTTTTTGTGATTTTGTAGTACTTGCTTGATAATCAAGTAATATCAGAAGAATCGACTTTTTAGAGGTATTCACACTAAATTAAAAGGCATAAACTTGCAAATAAAAAAACAGCTGTTTATGAAATGGCCATCTAACAGAGTGGCGACTGGCGACTGGCAAGGCTGAGGAAAACGGGTAGGGTCGTGACGACCTGGTCGCGGCTGGTCGCAGTCGCTGACTGCGACCGGGTGCAGTCAGCGACTGCGACTTTTGGAGGTAACCAAGGCTTAACTTCCTTTTTCCTCCTTAATGCGGCGGTCACAATGTATGTAATCGGTATGTTGTTGGATAATCCAGACAGAACACTGATTCAAATTTCGAATGGTATTGGTTATTTTTATGGTATTGGGTCTTCCAACCTTGAAATTTCAATATGTAAATGACAAGTAGAATAAACTGGCTTTGTTGTCTCGACTGTATCCTCAATCCCAAAAACAAATTCACAATTTATGTCGAAGGATGCCACGCCAAAAATGAATATCCATTCATCATTTCTTTTCATTATTGGACCTGAAATAATATCAACCTCATATTTACTTCCTGGATTTGAATAAAGTAACAAGATACCCACCAGCTCATTTCAAGAGTCCCTGTTAAATACCAATTCATCAACATTGGGATATGATCATACCTAGTTTTTTCTTCGTTGGTTCCTCTTTTGTTTCGAGTTTTTTGTATGTGTGTGTTCGATAACGTTTCATTTTTTTATCGGACATCTGTTCGCTTGTAATATGAAGTGTGGCGCCGTGGTCTTGCAGAGGCTCACGCCTCCTTCAATAAGAAGTTGATCACAGAGGCGTACGTATGGATATTCATTCGGGTGGTGAAAGAATTATAGCAGCGAATAAATGAACTAAAAATTTTGGGAAAATATGATAAATGATTGATTTAAAAATATGTTTGTGTATATTATCTGGTTTCAAGAATGGGGATAGACGTGGTCCGCGAAAAGGCATCCCATTTCATCCCATGGATTCATATCTTATATCAAAGAGTATACAAGACCAGAGAGCTGTACATGTTTGGACCATTTTTTCGTAAAAAGAAATGATACAGATGAACAAGTCAAATCATTTATATTCAGGTACAATATTACAGACCACTCTCCAATTGCTCTATAAATAAACTGTCGAAAAACAACCGAAGCTAAAACACAAAACAATAAACAGAAACAATTCATAAACTACAAGGACCCAAAAAATAACCTTAAATAGGAAACATGGATAGACATATATACTGAAACAAATATTGATTTGATGGCATACAAATTGATTGATAAGTTGAAATTTCATATTCATATAGCGACAATCACAAAAATACTTAGAAAAACAATTTTCAAAAAATTATGGTTGATAAAAGGCTTACTTCTATAACAACAAAAAATGATTAATATATATATAAAACCTCGAAATTATCCTAAAAATTTGAATTCAAAAAATCAATACATATCTTACAGAGTAACGATAATCACAAAAAGTAAAAAATTCCACTCAAGGAAGATTATTGAAAAATCTAACAATACTTCACAGGGAGTATGGAAAAGCGTAAATGCAATTTGTAATAAAGTCTAATAACAGAATCGTAAAAATTAATCACAATAATTAAACATACACAGACTCCTTGATTTAAGTAAAAATATCTTAAGAGAAGAACAATAATCACAAAAAGTAAAAAATTCCACTCAAGGAAGATTATTGATAAATCTAACCATACTTCACAGGGAGTATGGAAAAGCGTAAATGAAATTTGTAATAAAGTCTAATAACAGAATCGAAAAAAGTAAACACGATATTCAAACATACACAGACTCCTTGATTTAAGTAACATATTCAACGAGTACTACACTAAAGTTAAACATTATTTACTTTGATTGATTTTAACTCTACTGTGAGTACTTTGCTCGTGTGAATTAACATATATTATTATTATTATTATTATTTCATAGAGAAGTATCATTCTTTTCTTTTTACGTTTTTGCAACATTCAGATTGATAATACAACAAATTACCAAGACTCTGGAAATTCACAAACCATTTGAAAAAAAAACTACTTTTCCTAATTTCAGACTTACTGACTTAATTTTCCTACATCAGTTGCAAGTTGGCAGTATTTCCAATTATAGAAGAAGTCAGCCTTCTTCTGCAGAGCCAAAAGATATATTCAGTTTGCACATAACAAATGAAGAAGACTAAAACGTATGGTGCAGGGTATTTTGTGGTCTAATATTCAACAACATAGAAGCAAATGGCAAATTAGAAGATTTCAAAAATAAAATAAACAGAACGCTTCAAGATAATAAAAAATAATTGTTTGGGAAACTTTTCCAATGAAATATTTTTCTTCTAGCCCTACTGCTGTGATTAGTCTATTTTTTTGTAAAATATAAGTAACTATAAGGTACTATGTATAGAAAAATATTGTAAATATTTATTTATTTTAATGAAGGTTTAAAAAAAATACTTCTCCGAAACTATCATCGATCAAAAATCATTTCAGATATATACAAGAATCTCTATTTAATTTTCTTGTGGGGCGACATCATTGGTAATACTTACCTGCAGTCGTAGTATTTTGTGTTTGCTCTGGATGAAGGTAAACTAACTTGTCGCTCCTTCAATTTTTTCGTTTTAAGCAACTCTATATGTCTCCCAACCTACTGTACTTCAAAACTGCTCATCTTTCAAACGCCCCCTCTGGTTTCGCATCAGATGAATTTGAATCTATATAAAAATTAACAATGGAATGGTAACATTGAGAATAAAGAAAAATGAAAGGAATCATTTCAAAGGAGCTCCATCATAATGTCCATCTGGAGCGAATTTCTCTATATCTTTCTATGGTGAGAAATATTCCAAAACGTCCGATACTTGATGAAAATCCATATGAAAGTAAACAAAAGACACTCACTTCACTGAATTATTTTCAATAAACTGTATTATTTCCACTTGAAAAAGCTATTGTATAGCGAAACACGTGTCGTAGTTTTGTATACCCAGTTTAGTGAAAATCATTTAGTAAAGTGAGTATTTGTTCAGAGAAGTATAAAAAATTACATCAAATAGAATATTGTGTTAACTCTTTTTTTTTATATATTACTTAAAAAATAATTTATTCTCACTACAGGGTAAAAATACGATTTTTATCAACATTCACAATTTGACTGATACTGTACCTGTTTCATCATCTGAAACATAAATCACATTTCTCCAATCACTCGAGAATAATGGGGCAATTCTCCTCATATTTTTCAGATGTCAAATATCAATGAATATAAAAACCGAAACCAGCAATCAATTAAAGTACATCATTGAGTCCAATTTAATTCCCCCTGATCGAATAATGCCAAAGCAATTTAATTTCTTGCGCCAAATATCAAAAATACCATAAACCAAATCCATGCACTAATCTGCAATCAATAATATTACCAGTACGATTCAATTACCTTTTTTTTATCGGTGGAGCAGTTAAGTGCAATTTGAATTTGGCGACGACATCTAATGTTCTCCCTTTGGCAACAGGATATAAGTTATCATTTCTCTTGTTATTGTCACTTTCTGACAAAGTAATGTTTTCGTCAGGAATTATATTTTGATATAATATTCCTACTGTATCGTGAAGCGTGTCGTTGCAAGTCTCAACAAATCTATCATAATTGTCAAACTCGATGCTTGTACAATGTTTATTAGATAATTCCGGACATACGTTTGATTTTTCAAATGAATAATAAGTGCTTCAGTTTCTAATTCTTCAGTGACGTTATAACTGCAACAGTGAGCAAATAATTATCATTTTTATATACTTAGACATCATTTCGCCTTCTGGAATTGATATCCAGCTTTTTAAGCCATAAATAATATGAACACAAAATGCCAGAATTGCACATTCACATTAAAATTTTAACAATTGTTTTACAACTTTAGCGATTCTGGCAATGTTTAATCCCCGACCTAGACTTCTGGGAATCATTTGATGCAATTTCTACACTTGAAAACTACAACTATACAAAATTTCGGAGGGCACCCCAAGGTTTTATTTTCATTGAAAATTAATGCGTTTGACCGCCCATGCTTCCCTCTCCGGGAGCTACATCTGGCTATAGTGCCACGTGCTCATCTGCTAGTGAGGAGAGGTTTTATATATATAAAAAAAAATCATAGCCAGCTCTCAGACTATTCGCTGTGTGCATTAGGCTGGAGAGGATTTATGAAACTATGACAGCGCCCATGGTGGCAGAAGTAGGTAATGATCCTGGTAATCATAAGTACAAGCTGAAAACTTTCACTATTCACAAATCACTTAAAAATATTGTACCCTGCTTTGGATGAATGAACATTATCATTATCGTAGTGGCATCGGTTCAGATGTTTTTCGTTTTCTATTTGATCGTCTAAGAATGGATAGTGAAAGTATCGACCAAGTTCCGTGGGACGGTGTTGCGCCGGTGATGAAAAGCAAATAGCGACTTTTACTGCGAGTTAGGGACCGCCTAGACGGTGTTGTAAACTGATCAGTCAGCCTTATGAACAGGAAGCAGAGATACTTTTGATGTCTTTCCGAGTTGTCTATCATACACATCATTCTATCAGAGGATTATTTGTGTTTTAATTTTCACGAACTAGTTTCGGTTACAAAAGCAATTGGCCTTACATGTGAACTAATGTTAAATGTAATGCAGTTCATGTACTAAGAATAAACATCGTTACTCGTACTGTATAAGCAATACGCAATATGTTGTTGACAATTATACATGTTAGAGAGTGTTTATATTATATAGGGACCGTTCAACGTTCTCACATCCTTGAAGGTAGAAGTAGGATCCCATATTCAGATAAAATTGTGAACTTCATTCCTTTTCTGATTAAATACTTTTGCGTTGAATCTGTTGTTATTTAGTGGTTTCCCATCAGGTTAAAGTCAGCCAGGGTTATATGGGTACTTTTTTCAATTTTTCACTTGGCTCCCTCGCGTTTTTATGTTCTCAAGACCTTATGAACCTGCGACCTCAATAAACTAACCTGCAAGCACATTATTCGCCGTACCTAAAAGTACACAGAAGTAGCATTACTCCATGATATTCAAAATATCATAACTTGATATGGATAACCTCCAAATGCGGTGAACTATCTATCGAATCAATACAACAATTTTTTATCATTTAGTTACTTTTTTCTTTGACAGAAAAAAACTTCGATTCATCTGGACTAGTAGTGAGCACAACATTGTTAAATCGTGGTAGATTATTGGGAAATTGTTTAAAAATTTAAATTGTTACATAGTAAGTATTGGAAATTAAACAGGAAAATCACTGGAGTCACTAGAGGGCATCACCAGTCTTGCACACAGCGAATAGTAGGATCATGTGTCTTTTGAGCCGGCAATGACCCATCAGCAGAACCACCATTATTCTTACGGTCTTGCGGTGGTGGCTCAGTAGATCTGGTGTGAATTTGGAGTGTCCTCTGCTGAACCCTTTTGCCTGCCTCATTCTGCGCTGTTAATTCCAGCAATATCTCAATTTGGCTTTCACCCACGCGTTTATGGATGTCGTTTCGTTCGCTTTCGAAATTCCACCAATGGTTTTGGGACTCAATAAAAGCTTTTGTGACTCCTTTCCGAACTAGGGCGTCAGCCTCCTCGTAGCCCTAGTGGCCCTCGTCTCCAGGCATCCAGGCCAATGTAACTCTGTTGTGGAATTAGTCTAGAAATTACCTGATGTGCACTGAGCACCTTTATAGCCGCTTGGCTATCTGAGTAGATAGCAATGGTTTTGTTTTGGACCTTTTGCCTCAGCGGAGTTCTCTATGGCTTGGAACACCGTTGCATGTTAGCCATGCTAATTGGGATTTAGGTCTTCTTTTTGCTCCGATGACATCGTTCGTATTGGAGCCGTCTGCAAACCATGCCTGTCCCATTTTCACGGGTGCGTATTTTTGTTTCGAAGTTTTTGTGATAGCTATGTCTTGGAATCATGTAATCCACTGGCATCTCAAGGATGGGATCTGCCTTCAATCCTTCGTATACCTTTTGATGGTCTGTTTCGGACCTTTGGCTTATTGGGGTTTTGCCCTGCATCAGCCTGTAGTTACGCACCCTGAAAAAAGATATGTAAAGGTGTTAGAGTGAGTAGAGCTTTCAAGGCTGCCGTCGCGACGGGGTCATTCTCATGGCTCCGATGACATCCAGGCATGCCTCTGCATAGCCATAGAATCATTTTTGGGTTCATTCTCCAGAAATATAGCCATGTTTATTCTTCGCTGTCAAATATTTGTTTTGTATATGATTCTGTTTGATACAAAGGTTGACGATAATCTGACAGGAACACCCTTGCGAGGAGAAATATAGCAATAATTGAGTTTTGACAATAGATCTATCGATCTTGGCCGATTGCAGATTTTTTTTCTCATATGTTTTAAATTTCGATTCAACAATTGGTAGCTACAATGTGGATAAAATATTAATTTGAAATAAAATAATTTTTTTGGTTGCGTTCGGGATTATTTTTTGCGAATTTGAAGGAAAACGTCTGAACACACTGCCTAGACAACAGTTTTAGAGGTGCTGCCCGGAGCCTCCACCATAATGTCACGCCCTGCTGTGGCAGACCCTATGAAACCCTGGTCTCCTAATTGTTTAGGGTGCCCACTAATTATCTTGCTTGGCTTGCGAGAGGTTGAAACATTTTTACTTCTGTGATTGTGACCACCCTAGTATAGTGAAATAAACAATGGAAGTGAGAACTATTGTGCTTATTAAAAATATAAGGAGACAAAAAATAACATAATGGTGAATACAAAACTACTAGTGGAATAAAAACTATTGTGGTTTATTAAAATTATAAGAGAACGAATTAGCATAATGGTGAATACAAAAAAGCTAAGTAAACAATGAATAATGGGGTATATACCAGAGAGTAAATAAAAGTAATACTTACATAATTATAAAAACCAAGGGAAGGAGATGTGTCATCATGGACTGGCAGCATAAACAGGCACAATAAAAAGAAAAGAGTCAAAAACAATCATTTCAATTTATATTAAAAATATCGTTGAGTCATGATTTATTGCGCTGCCTAGAATCAGCTTTCTTGCCATTCAGTACTCAGGAATTGAATTGAAATTCTATACCTATTTAATGAACGGCGATGAACTTTAAATATGCAGGAAATACTGTATTTCAATAAATGTGATACTTAATGATGAATTACTAATAAATAAATGAACTATGAAATTTTCATCTCTGGGCTTCATTATGTTTAAATTTGATTTTCAGGTCTGGTAAATTAATTCTGAATTTTGAAAAAGAAATGATTGCTATATTTCTATCGGGTAATATTTTTCATACTTGACAATATATCCGTCTAGGCAAATAACAAATATCTTGGAAAAAACAACATATTCTTTCACAAATTGAATAATATCGTGAGTATTATTTGATATACTTTTTAAACTGTTCAAAACGGATGAACGTTTTGCCTTGTCTATTTTTATCACTCGATGACCGACACTGAGAAAGTCATCATTGGAGTATTCAGTTCATTGATAAATATATTTCAATTTATTTTAATGCATTTTAGTCATATTGCGCTCAAAATACATCTTTATATAAAAGGAAAGAAGTTCTTGTGTGCAAATTTTCTTTTATGTTCCTGTTCTTCTATTTAAACATTATTTTTTGTGTCCTTTGTATAATCATATTCTATTTGTTATGGCAGATTTTCAAGTTTTCATGTGCAAGAACTATTATGAGCCAACATATGCGTATCATTCTGATTACGAGCAAAATTTTCCACTGAAAAAATATGTGGATAAATTCCAAATGCACTTAAAATATTCACACGGTGAATTGTAAACAGAATATAAATAATTTTAATATCCAAGTTGTTGTTATCCATACTTATATAGAAATATCAAACCCATGACACATACACTGTACCGATATGAGGAAAGAATGAAAACACTATTCATTAAGATTTTCATCTTGATTAATTTATTTTTATTTTAATAAATCACTTCTGCATTTTGAATTTATTTGTGAAATGAAATTGGTTCCGTGGAGGAAATGCCACCTTTCCTTCTTAACATTTTCACCTATCGGTGATTTCCAGTCAATCGAGCCAATGGAGGTTTTCACTTTTAACAGCTTCGATTTCAATTATTTTTAATGTTTGTTATTTTCAATTCTTCAAATCAGAAACATTTTCGAAAATTTAGTATTTTAAAATATTTCTGGATGAATGAGTTTCAAAATTCTCGCTGAATGTTAATGATGGAATCAGACGATGAATATTATATAAAAACATATAGGTATATATCTATTTTCAACCGACGAAACCAAAAAGGAAGAGGTTCTCTATTCGACCCGTATATTTTATGTTTTTCCATCATATTTTTTTATGTATGATCACGCATAACTTTTTACTGAGGCGTCCGATTCTGATATTTCTTTTTTCAGTGGATAGGGTGAACTTCGAATTTGGTCCCATTTGAATTTAAAAGATGAAATCCACCCCTAAGGGTAGCGAAATGAAGGATATTGATCACTCACCCTCTGAATTCTAGTCAGTTAACCGATTCTATCAGGCATAACTTTGTACTGGGTTCTTCGATTTGGATGATTCTTTTTTTAATAGATAGGGTATACCTTATATTTCGATTTCGAAAGGAATTAGCCACCCTTACGGGTGGAAAAATAGGGGATAATTGATTTTTCACCAGTGAACATTGGCACACACATACGTAGTTGACAATGACAGATCGCTACTGACATCATTCTTGTTCCGTTAAAATCAGTTTATTTTATGAGAGGATGGATTGATATACAAAGTAATGGAATGAACTAACCAGAACAACGAAAATAATTTATATTACAACAAATAGTAAAAGTAGATAATCATATCACTTAACTGGTAATAGTTGAAGTAAGGTGGGTAAGATTAAGTAATCAAAAAACAAATAGGTAGTAATTGGTAGATTTTAGCCACAAAAAATTGAAAAATAAAAACTTTTTAACAAAAAATTAAACCGACGAAATACGGAACTGAAAAGTAAAAAATAAAAACTTTTTACAAAAAATTAAACCGACTAGAAACTCAACTGGAAAGCAAAAAATAAAATAAACCTTCTTAGTCTAAATGATAATTGAGCTCCTAAACTAATGTAAGTAACTGATTTTGAGTCGGCGCCAAACAAACTAGCAAACTAGCAATTGAATTAGGTGAAGCGTAAAATGATGGCAGCGAGATGCACGGCTGCGTTTTGATGACTTCTTTCATAGATAATGATCTTCGATAATTGTTTGTTTGGCGCCGACTCAAAATCAGTTACTTACATTAGTTTAGAAGCTCAATTATCATTTAGACTAAGAAAGTTTATTTTATTTTTTGCTTTTCAGTTGATTTTTTCGTCGGTTTAATTTTGTGTTAAAAAGTTTTTCATCTGAAACAATCAGTATTTCATGAGAATATACAAACACGTTCCATAGAAACGGTCTTCTGTACTTCAGGTAGACACTACCTGGTAGAAAAACTCAAGGTCAAAGTCCAGATGGTTCACCGTTTCTCTCCTCTTTCTGCAGTAGTAAACCGTGTGCGAGTGTATTAATAGCCATTACATGATCGTAGCATATACTATTTTTTCTACGACCAATAAATAATAAAATGAAAACAAGAATTTCTGGTGTGTACAAGATCGACATACTTATGGGTAAATTAAATGTCAAACAAGTATGTAGAAACATACCACTGGATTATCCCCAAGTACGTGTTTCTATAGGCCAAAAATTCATTTCATAATGAAAAGTACGTGCTTTCATTGTTCAAAATCTGTTTCGAAATTAAAATCCGTGTTAAAATGGACAATATAAAAAAGTTGGTGGCAGATATTTAATTCGCGTATTATAATACGGGAGTAGAAAAAGACTTTTGAACTTATGTGTAAAAGTTGTTGGAAAAAAGTAAATGACGATTACAATTCATTAAAAAGTGTGAAGAGATGAGTGATTATATGTCATGTGTTTTCAGTTTCCTTGGGAATTAAATGTTCTTTTGTCAATTTGCATGACCCAGTCTGCACCACCGGACAATATTAATTTTCACCGATAGACGACAATTGAAATATATACAGGGTGTTAACTTGAAAACTTCCCACCCTTAATATCTTCCTTCCAGTAAATAATATGAGAAATCGAAAAAACAAGTCAATTTTATTTTCAAGGGGAACACTTTTAATGGATATTTGTGGTTCAACCCCTTAGGAGGGGTAGATTTTACCCTTAGAATCTTAAATGGGAAGGGGGGGATCAAGTGGGCGTTTAATTCTTTTTCCAATGGTACCTCGACTTATTATTTTTTGATGAGCAGGTTCCGAAAAATAGCGTTCTAAACTTACATAAGTAATTTGAACTTGCCAGCACTGAGATGCATGGTTTTCAGGTAATTATTTTAACAAAAATTAATATTGTATTGAGTCTCCTTTTAGTAGAACTGGTAAGGAGGTTAGGTGGTTCGTTCCAACCCTTTATGATGGGCAACATTAGCCATTAGCTCCAAAAAGTAATCTAATAGTGAAATGTAGATGGTAGGTAAGTTGCGATTATTAAATGCTGGATTTTTAATTCTCATCGCTGAAATTCCACACCTAGCCTTAATTTTTTTGCTACTTCTGGTGTAAAAAGCTTTTGTTTTCAAGCAAAAAATTGTTCAGCAAATTTTAACGATTTGGTAGTATTGTTAATGCAGTTTTACTTGTTGGGCTGTGATAATTTTAATAAGTGTATAAAAGTGTGAAAATGGTTTACATTCTTCAAGAAAGAATTGAAATGATTTTAATTCATGGAGAGGTTGGAAAGTGCGCACGAAAGGGGGCATTTCTTTTCAATGAAACAAATCCAAATTGTAATGTAAGTCACCGGTATGAGTTTGATTTAGTGACAATGTTCTACAAAACTGGTTCGGTGATAAATAAAAAAATAAATAACCCCAGAGTACAAAGTGAAGAAGCTCAAATTTTGGGAACATTTGCTGCAGAGCCCATAGATCCTTACGATCAGTAGCAGAACAGACGGGAATGTCACGCGAACTGTGAAAAAAGCACTAAAAATGCATAAATTTCATCCATGTAAAATGCAGATTCTTCAAGAGCTCCATGAGTATGATTATGATAGTAGAATAGAATTTTGTGAAACCATGTCTCATCCAGTCTGTTTCAGCGATGAATCTTCTTTTTGTCTGAATGAAAATATTAGTAGACAAAATTGTCGCTATTGAAGTGACAAAAACCCGCATATTTTCCGACGAGATGGACCTACACAACACCCACAACAAGTTAATGTTTGGGCTGGTATTCTTGGAAATGCCATTATTGGTCCTTCATTTCTTGGAGAAGGCTTGACTGGCAATCTGTACCTCGATATGTTCGAAGAGACTATCGATCCTCCTATAACTCACGAGCTAGAAACTCAAATTGATGCAGAAGGTAATGTACATTTACAGGAGGATCTGTTACATTTCCAGCAGGACGCTGCCCCACCTCATTATTTTTTTCCCGTCCGACAGTGTTTAAACGAGAGATTCCTGGATAGATGGATTGGCATAAGAGGAGCAGTTTAATGGCCTCCGAGATCACCGGATTTAACTCCCTTAGATTTATTTCTTTGGGGCATCTCAAATCTGTTGTTGATAAAACAAAACCTGCCGATATTGATGAACTAAAACAGACTTTATTACTGTCTAGAGAAAAATGGACAATATTATGAACAGTTCATAAGATAGGCATAAGTAGATCCCATGTTTAAAAAAATTTCTCGCAAATTAAAAGTTTTTTTGTAAAAGGGAAATAACCAACAAATAAAAAATTACACGTGTAGAATAGATTTATTCCTGTTATTCAAGGGTTGGAACGGTACCACTTACTCTCCTAACCATTTCTATTGAAAGGAGAGTCAATACAATAATGCATCTCAGTGCAGGCAAGTTCTAATTACTTCTGTAGGTTCAGAAAGCTATTTTTCGGAACCTGCTCATAAAAAAATAATAAGTCTGGGTACCATTGGAAAGATAATTTAAGATTCTAAGGGTAAAATCTACCCCTCCTAAGGGGTTGAACCACGAGGACTACAAATAATCCTTGGAAGTGTCCCCCTTGAAAATAAAATCGACCTGTTTTGTTGATTCCTCATATATCATTTAATGGAAGGAAGATATTAAGGGTGGGAAGTTTTCAAATTGACACCCTTTATAAATTCCAATGAAAATTGAAACCAATATGTTTCCTGGTCTGAATTATTCCAAATGTAATGTTACTTTGAGGAATTTTCTGTATTTCTGTATGTGTACATTAAAATGTTTATGATGAATAATAAAATTGATTATTGTACCCAAAATCAATGATGATTTGGTTATTCAATACACAATAAAGACATTTGTTTGAAGGTTGTAGACGATGTGGTAACTTGATTACTATCGTTTCGGACGTCCATCGTCTCAAAGTATTTAAAGGTTTTCACGACGTTTCGAATGCTTGTATCTGCAATCGTCTTCAGGTGAATACTGACAAGTTTAGGTGCTACTTACCAATTTATATGACTGTCGGCGCAATGATGCGTGCAATTCCACCATGTGCAGCGGTGCGTGTAATTTTGCGCGGTGTGGTGGTGCGTGAAGTTTCGCGCCTCTGCAGCCCGCCAGAAAGAGCAATCAGGGGTTTCCATACGTTCTTGATCTCAACGCTTGGTTGACTAAAGGCGTTATTGGCTTCGATGTAGGCGGCCTCTTTGAACTTTCGTTTGAACCAATGCTCCTCTCTATGTAGAACACTTGCGTCGTCCCATAGAACTCGATGGTGCCCAGTCCAGGCGTGGTCAGCGATTCCCGATTTTGATGTTTCTCCACGTTGAGTCCATTTCTTGTGCTCATCCAATCTTAACGATAACGGTCTCTTTGTCTCTCCAATGTAGGGAACTCCGCATTCACATGGGACTTCATGAATGCAATTCTTACTGATTTCATTTTTATTGTCAGGTTTGGTCTTGGTCAGGAACCTCCGTAAAATACTGCCGGATTGGAAGCAGCTCTTGATGTTGAACTTGTTTCCGATCCTTCTGATTTTCTCGGAGACACCTCTGATGTACGGAAGGCAGATCACTGTGCTTTGTTGTTGCTCTTCAGATGTCTTCGTTCTCCGGAGTTGTTTCAATACTTCTTCTAGGAGTTTCTTGGGATATCCATTCCGGTGGAGGTCCTCTCTGATGTGGTTTAATTCGGCATCTAGTGACTCCACGTCGTTGCATATGTGCGTCGCTCTCTCTACCAATGTTCTCACGATCCCTCTCTTCTCCTTTTCCTGGAAATATGAGTTCTGTAGGCAGCACTGCAGTAATTCCACTTCACGCACCACCACACCGCGCGAAATTACACGCACCGCTGCACATGGCGGAATTGCACGCACATGTCTCTCAATATTAAGAATAATCCCAATTCTGATAGAATATTCGTAATTAGCGACCTCGAAAACTGACTCTTGAGAAAAATCGCAATCTTCAAATTTCAGCAATATTTTCGAAAGTTTTTTTTTGTTTCTCTAGTGAATCTCTATTAATAATAGCGTAATCTAAGAAACACTACAGTTTTTGAATACCGTTGTGCTGAGAAACAAAGTAATTCATATTGGCGAAGTCAAGGTAAATTTTGATTTGGTGTAGTGCCATCGAATATCGAAATATCAAGTATATTATTGTGTTGTGTTTGAAATGGAAGAAACGGACATTAAAATTAACGGAGTATTTCGAAAAATGAACCCCAGTTTCGTAACAATTTATAAAAAACTAGAAATTTTGCGTTTAAAACATCATATTCCCCATCACTTACGTTAAAAAAACCAGAGCTGTATTAGAGGATTCAGAAGCTTCATTAATTCGACTGATATCCCATTCTCTCATTTACAAAACTCCTGATGTTGAAAAGGGAAACATTCTCAATTGAATATTGATAGAAAGATTTTTCTGTGAATTGAATAATCCACGATTAAAATGAAGTTATTTTTTGTGAATGTCTAACAGAAAACAACTACTTCCCCGGCTTTAATGTCAGAAAACACTAATTTTAAAGTGTCTCTCCAAAAGAAATGATTCTAACTTTTTCCATCTTTGCAAAGTCAGATTGCTTCTTGAAAATGTGTTTCCCATTTCTTCCGGTCTTCCTGATGATCGTGAAAGCGTGAAATAGATTTTCGTCGACAAAAATGTATTGAAGACCTAGTGAATGCGATGTCTCTCCTGCGTCAATGTTACGAATGATTTCTGGTGAGTACTCTCTTTTGGTAAACATTCTTCTTTGCCTCATTCATCTTTATGAGTTCTTAATTAAGACTGGAATAGAAAATCAAATAACTATCTGAATGAAAATGCAAATTTTCAATTTCAGATTTTTTCTTTTGAGTTAGGGCCTTTTCAGAATATCTATCAGATTAGTTCAATGTCCAGCGTGGCTTTAGCCGGGGAAGTAGTTGTTTTCTGTTAGACATTCACAAAAAATAACTTCATTTTAATCGTGGATTTTTCAATTTACAGAAAAATCTTTTTGTTAATATTCAATTGAGAATGTTTCCCTTTTCAACATGAATACCACACAAGAGGTTATCTTGACGATGGAAGATAGTGACTAAAGTTTATCTTTCAGTCGCAGACGATTCCACATCTGATTTTATGAACATCCTGTTTATATTTTCAACAAATCAATCCTGATGTTATTGTGGATATCCAATTTTAAGAATAATCGGAATGAACTCGAGTAGCTCCTCAACAATAAAGGGTCACTCGACCCAAATTATCACTAAATCATCTATTTAAACGAAAATCTATGACGAATGAATAATTATAATATATTAATGTGTGAGTCTGATAATTTCAGTGTTTTCAGTGGCTTGTAACCGATGCGCTCCATGTATGATGGACATCAGCAACGAAAAACACTAATTTAAAATTCGTTTTGCATGATGAGACACATTCGGGTACGCCCATGGCGAGTCGTGGGTGTACCAGAACCAGAATTTCATTCAGGTTTCTGGCAGTTATTCATGTCGTTATGGCCCGTCTTCATCACACTTACCTTTTGTAGTATTTAATTAAATGATGATTAATCGTGTTTTTTTTTTCGTATGACGGCGAGCGTTAATGGAAAAAGCCGTCAGGCGATTTTTTATTCAAATTCGCTTCTTTTTTTTTTCGGCGTTGAAATGAGTGCTGGGGGCGTGGAGCGGGAAAATCACATTAATTGGATTTGTGTATGTAATAAATCATAGAAAATTGTGTTTTGTTGAAAGAACAAGTGTTAATGTTCAAGTAGGAAGTGTTGTTGCAATATTTTGCAGATTCGTTTAAGAGAGCCGCGTTCTTGCAATCCTTTCCAGGACGAATGAGTTCATCAATGTTACATTTAGATGCAACCCACAAACGGCAAAAATAATGTATTCATTCAGCGCCAATTTTTCCACTCGAATGATTCAACTTCTCAATATTTGTTTGGGTATTGTTAACAATTGATTGCGTTCTTTCATTAAAATGTTATTTGGTTTTCCAGTGGGATGTACTCACAAGTTTGAAAATTCCCATAATTTTGGACGCATGCCTCATTTTGCATGCGTAATAATCTGAAAACCAAACATGCCTGACAATTTTCTGAAACATTAAAGAAACAACATAAAAATACTTCTCGTCGTTCTAATATATTGTAACGTAAATAAACTTAACTTGGTTCTACTAATTTATTTCACACTTAATCTACAACTTAATTTATATTTATAGCTCGATCGTATGGGCTCGTTCAGACTGTCCGTGACATCTGGAGGGCTACCTATTTATCTCCGTCACAGGATTCCCGATCTTTCGAATTCCGGCAGTTGGCGACGGCATGTTCCAATTGTTTCCAATATTGACCGTTGTTTTCCGCGGAAGAGCGACTGGATGGTTCTCGAATATCTCCGGGGATGATCTCATCGCTGTCGATGGCAACGTGTGAGGCGACAGGTCCGGCCTAGGTTCGTTACATTGCCCCTTCTTAAAGACATTTCGTCCGAAATTTCATCCTTGAGTGTGACGATATCTGCATGACTCCCCATGTCTGCACCGTGAAGTTCGATGGAAGTAACACTCCACGGTCTTCATGATCGGTCGTGGAAGAGGGTTACAGCAAACCAAAATCTTGACGCCGCTGGATCTGAATATCGCCTCCAGCATACTTCTTAGGACTCTCCAGTCCAACCCATCAATACCACAGGACAATTTTGGAATTGCTAGATCCACCAGATTCTGGTCCACCATAGTATCTCTTAGTTTGGTGAGACTCTTCCAACATCTTCATAGGACGGTTTATCTTGGGAATGCCTCTTGGTAACTAGGTAGTAGATGTTTCTCTGGCCTTTCTTCAACTGTAGTACCCCACCAACTTCTGGATTCTGCTCCCGCAGTGTTTGGAGTTGACCAAATTTCTTGGAGAACACTACGGCGATGCCCCTGGACATTCGAAGATCTTCTGCCACACAGTGCGCTAGTGCGTAGTCAGCAGGCACCTCGAAAAGGTCTCGTGACTCCTCTCTAGTAACCCCATGTAGAACTTTCTGCCCGTTTGAATACAAGGACATAAACTTCTCGAACGTCATATCATCCTCCGGTGGCTTGAGGGTGCGAACTTGGTCATGGTTTCCAGCGTAAGGGGCCAACCTGTTGAAATGGACGACCCTTGGTTTCCCTCGGGGTGGCTTATGGATTCGGTACACAAGGTCGTTTATCCTTTTCACGATTTTATACGGGCCTTCCCACGAGTTTCGCAACTTTGGTGATAGTCCACGACGACGTTTGGGGTTGTACAGCCAAACCAGGTCATCAACCTTAAATCCTCCGCGTCGGCCTTGATGTCATAGGTCTTCTTCATTTTATCGCTGGCACTCTGGATGTTCAACCGGACTCGTTCGTGGATGTCGTCCATTCTCTGCCGAAGTTTGCTGACGTAGTCCTCTCCCGCAGTGTCTTGTCCTGGCGGTATCCCAAACTTCAGGTCACAAGGCGAGTCGCAGTTCTCGGCCCATTATAATACTAGCAGGAGTTTGACCGGTTGACTCGTGTACTGCGGATCGATAGGCCATCAGGAACAAATGAAGATACTGGTCCCAGTCTCTTTGATGGTCAGAGACAACTTGGACAAGTGGCGGTTGATCGTCCTGTTCATCCGTTCCACCATTCCATCGGACTGCGGATGTAGGGCCGTGGTTCTTGTCTTGCGGATGTTCAGCAGTAGACATATTTCTTGGAAAAGGTTGGATTCGAAATTTCTGCCTTGATCGAGTGCAGCTCCATTGGAATACCGAATCGACATATCCACTCTTTCACCAAGACGTCGGCGACGGTGATGGCTTCCTGGTTGGGCGGGGCATGGCTTCCGCCCACTTACTGAAGTAGTCCATTGCCACAAGGATGTATTTATTCCCGTGGTCGGATACGGGAAACGGGCCGGCGATGTCAATGGCGATTCTCTCGAACGGGCTGCCTACGTTGTACTGACGCATCGGGGCCTTGGGTCGTATTCGAGGTCCATTGCTAGCAGCGCATACAGCGCACTTCCTGCACCAGTCCTGGACGTCAGCTTGACAATTGGCCCAGTAAAACCGTTGCCTCACTTTCTGCAGGGTCTTCGTCACTCCCAGATGTCCTCCGGCGACTCCATCATGGATTTCCCGCAGCACTTCCTCTCTTCTGTTCCTGGGAACAATTATTTGGCGTCTGTCTTCCCCACCAATATCGGCCTCCAACACACGTTTCAGGATCCCATTGTCCAGAATAAAGAGAGTTCCATTGTGCCCAATAGGACTTAACAGCCGGCGAGTAACCTGCGACTTCCTGCCATGATGGTCTCCGATTGCCCTTCTTCCAGCTGACGACTAAGCCAAGGTCGGGGTCTCTCTCTTGGTCTTTCTGGATCTTGCTGTCATTCTCGTTGTCATCCATTGCCGCGGTTCTACAAAGTGTTGCTTCTTTCTCTTCTGCTCGTCGGCAATGTGAGCAATCATCTGGACATGGTCTTCGCGACAAGGCATCTGCATTCTTATGGCTAGTTCCGGCTCGATGTTCGATCTCGAAATCGAATTCTTGGAGTCTCTCGATCCAACGTGCTACTTGACCCTCAGGATTTTTGAACTGTAAGAGCCATTTGAGAGCTGCATGGTCAGTTCTCAACAGGAATCTTCTTCCATACACGTACTTGTAGCAGTGTTCCACTCCCTTTACAACAGCTAACAGCTCTCGCCTGGTGACTACAGTATTTGCGCTCTGGTTTGCTACGTGTCTTGCTGTAAATAACCAACGACCTTCTCCTGTCCCTCCTGGATCTGAGATAGGACAGCTCAAGTCCCACGTTGCTGGCGTCCGTATCCAAAATGAATTTCCCTTTGGGTAGGGATAGCTCAGTATAGGTGCGTTGATCAAAGCTCCTTTCAGCTTCCTGAATGAATCTTGACATTCTTCGGACCACTGGAACTTTGTTTGGCCTTCCGTGAGCCTGGTCAGTGGTTTAGCGATGTTGGCGAATCCAGCACATATCGGCGATAGTATGTGCATAAACCAAGGAAACTTCGAAGTTGGTGAATGTCTTTTGGGATGGGCCAATCCTTAACAGCTTTGATCTTCTGGTCATCCACTGCTACTCCTTCTCCAGAGACAACGTGGCCGAGGTATCGTACTTCTTTTTGGAACAGATGGCATTTCTTAGGGCTCAGCTTCAATCCGGAGTTCCTCAGTCGCAGGAATACTTCCTCCAAGTTTTTCACGTGGTCATCAAACGATCTGCCGACCACAATTATGTCGTCGAGATACACTAGAAACGTGTTCCATGAGAGTCCTTTCAGCACTGTCTCCATCAATCTTTCGAATGTGGCGGGAGCATTACAGAGCCAATGGCATAACGGTGAACTGCCACAATCCTGAGCCGATGGTAAAGCAGTCTTTTCTCGATCTTCCTGAGCGAGTTCTACTTGCCAGTATCCACTCTTCAGATCAAGGGTCAGAAAATCGTGGAACCAGCCAACGTGTCTAGGGTGTCATCTATTCTCGGGAGAGGGTAACTGTCCTTCTTCGTGACATTATTAAGTTGGCGATAGTCTACACAAAAGCGTGTCGATCCATCCTTTTTTCTTCACCAGTACGACTGGAGAGGACCAGGGACTGTCAGATGGCTCGATAACTCCTTCTTTCCCATATCGCTGACTATTTTGTCAGCCTCTTCCTTCTTGGCAAGAGGAAGTCTTCTTGCTGATTGCCGGATCGGTCGGGCACCCCAGTATCAATCTTGTGCTGGACCACATTAGTTCGACCCCTTTTCCTTGTCCGGTATCGAAGATGTCTTGGTACTTTTGACTAAATCTCTTAGTTTGGGCTGTTGAGCTGGTTTTATGTCTTTGGAAGAGATGGCAACTAATTTTTCTAGTTCTGTGGGCAGAGTTGTTGGGTTGGCTAATCATACCCCATTACGCCCGGATCACAGATGAAACTGACGAGCAGTGCCCTAAAATTGTTCCTTTCTTTAAGGTCACTGGAAAGTAATTGACATTCATGACCCTTACCGGTACAAATTTTCAGCACGTAACAGGGTTTTCCCTAGGGCAATCCCTCGTCCAATTTTCTCATCATGAAGTTTGGGCTCGAACATCATCACGTCTCCACTGCTCGCACTCCCGTCCAGGCGAGCCTCAGGATGGTTTCAGCCCTCTCAGGTACGCTTATATCTTCAGCCAACAGCACACGGATCAACTCTTCACTTCTCCCATGAAGTACCAGCTCTTCTCCGTTGACACGTAGGACGCCGTCTTTGAAATCCAATTCAAACCCTCTGGAATTCATGATGTCCATTCCGATGATTGCATCGTCTTCGATGTCCGCTACAAGTGCCTGATGTTTCACTTTAGTGCTGCCCAAAATTATTTCAATCGGTAGCTCGCCATATGCAGTGGCTGGCTCCCCTGTTGCTGTGCGTAGCTTCCAAGTTGTCGGTTCAATTCGTTCCGGTGTTCTGGCAAAGGAAGGTCCGAGAATTGTCCTAGTCGCACCTGTATCTAGCAGCATGGTGCAAGGCTCGTTATTGATGAGACCGTCTACGAAAACACCTCTGTTCTGTCGTTGCAGGATAGCGACATATGCGTTGTTAACCAGGGCTTGCTGGACACAGGCCGACGGTGCCCCTTCTCGTCGACCTTCTTTAGTTTTCCTGCATCGGAGTCGTGTTTTCGAATGTTGGACATTTGCTAAGCACATGTCCAATTTTGCCACAATTCCAGCATCTTATCTGTCTTTTCTCAGGGAACACTTCCTTAATCACTTTCCTTATGGCAGCTTCCAAATTAGCAGGCTCCTGTGAGTCTTCCTCAATCATTCGGACTTTACTCTGGCTTTTGCAAGATTGTTTCGCTGCCTCGAATTCCAAAGCGCGTGCCAGTGCGTCTACGAGATGTGTTGGACGGGCTAGTGTCAACCTTGTCTGGTTTCTTGGTCACGGAGTCCATCCAGAATGCTTGAACCGCTAGTCGCTCCATTACATTTTCTGGTGTGGCTGGATATGCGAGACGAACCAAGCGTGCAATGTCAGTTTCAAATTCTTGTAAGGATTCGCCCGATTTTTGGCAGCGATTTTTCAGCTGGGAGTGGTATACGTGTTCCAAATGGGCGTGGCCATATCGTAATTCTAGATGTTTAATCAGCTGATCATAGTCCTCCTGTTCTTGGGCGGTGAGAGTTTCTAGAATATTTGTCGCTTCTCCACGTAATGCAAGTGTCAGTGCTACAGCTCTTTCCCCTGCATTCCATCCGTTTGCTTTGGCCGCTGCTTCAAACTGCCGGCGGTAATTTGCCCATGGAGTTTTCCATCGAACTGAGGCGGCTTCATGGAAAGCTTCCCTATTTCTGAAATGACCTTGACATCTTTTATACCCTCTTGAACTTTATCCACGTTCAAACTCAAGTCCAGCATTGCATTTTCGTTAACCATCTCTGTGGAGGACGCATTATTAATTTGTTTTTCCAGCTTACTGATCGTTTCCTTTATTTTGTCCATTTCTGCCTCGATTCCGTCTTTGATTCCATCGCTGATTATTTCCTTCATCTTGTCCATCTCTGCCTCGACCCCATCTTTGATTTTATCTACCTCCGTGTTCATTTGCTCCCTAATTTTATCTATCTCTGTCTCAACGGTTCCCATTCTTTCTTCTAGGAAATTAGCCACACCACACAATTCTTTTTTTAGGCCTTCTGTGTTTTCCAGGAACTTCTCTTCCAGGCTTCTTGAATTTTCTAGAAGCTTCTCTTCCAGATTTCTAGAATTTTCTTCCAGGCTTCTTGAATTTTCTTGAAGTTTCTCTTCCAGATTTCTAGAATTTTGTTGCAGTTCTTCTTTCACGGATTTAGTAGTTTCTTCGAGTTTATTCATTACCAAACTTAAATCACCTCCGGGAACTTCGAATAAAAATGTTTCGGGGTCCTCACCTTCTTGTATAAGTCCTTCTGCAAGTCTTTCCTGGAGTACTTGCTTTTACCTGTTGTTTCCAGTTCCCTTTCCTCCAATTCCTGTTTCAATTCCGCTACCTTCAAATCCGCAAGGGCACTTTTCTTGAACACATTTTGTCTTTGACGAGGTATCAGTCTGTTTTACACGAAAGTTATCAGTTTGTTAAAATTCACTTCGCGAATTCTTTTCCACGGGCCACCAGTCTATTGTCTGTTTCACGCGAAGAGTGTATCAGTTTATATTCCACGCACAATTGTCCACTTCGCGAAAACCGGGCCACTGTCTATTTTCTGTTTCACGCGAACAGCGTATCAGTTTATATTCCCACGCACAATTGTCCACTTCGCGAAAACCGGGCCACTGTCTATTTTG
Source organism: Gonioctena quinquepunctata (assembly GCA_018342105.1). NCBI lineage: Eukaryota > Metazoa > Arthropoda > Insecta > Coleoptera > Chrysomelidae > Gonioctena > Gonioctena quinquepunctata. Next base: position 61,553 of record JAFIRS010000116.1, on the reverse strand, counting down.
GGCGGACAAAAAGGTCTATCAATTTATTTTTCTGACTATCCACTCCACGATCACTTGTTTATTTTTAAAATCTCACTTCCGACACCAATTGTAACGTAAATAAACTTAACTTGGTTCTACTAATTTATTTCACACTTAATCTACAACTTAATTTATATTTATAGCTCGATCGTATGGGCTCGTTCAGACTGTCCGTGACATCTGGAGGGCTACCTATTTATCTCCGTCACAGGATTCCCGATCTTTCGAATTCCGGCAGTTGGCGACGGCATGTTCCAATTGTTTCCAATATTGACCGTTGTTTTCCGCGGAAGAGCGACTGGATGGTTCTCGAATATCTCCGGGGATGATCTCATCGCTGTCGATGGCAACGTGTGAGGCGACAGGTCCGGCCTAGGTTCGTTACAATATGTTTTGGCTTGTAATGGCTGCAAATTTAAGCAGGATTTTTTCCACCGCTTTGTGCTTGAGAACTGCATACGTTCCTTCCCAAAAAATTTATGTTTTATATATATTTATATATTTTACACCCCGATCAGTATTGTCACTTCAGGGATAATTATATAATGTTGATCATTTGGAGATCTGCTCGCGCTACTTTGCTTCACTTAAATACTCACGTAATTTGAATGAAACTAGTGTAATAAATATTGTGTTAATATTTTTGAGGGCCACAACCATTTTATTTTTATTTCGAAGCCGATTCCGTCATAGATCTCGGATTTCCGACTTATATGTGTGGTGAGTTAGAAAAATGCTGGTGTGTCTCGTACTTGAATATTTTGCAAATTTTCTGTTTTATTGAGTATTTCATTCTCCAAATATAATTTCTCGGTGTAGAAACATGTTTTTTATTTGAAGCAATCGATGAAATAAAAGCTGACGTTGCCCATCGACCACAATCGAAGAAAATACTACTAATTGCTATGAACATTATCTCGAAGATTGCAACAAAGACTACTAGACATTTTCAAAATAAAATAAATTGACAATTGAGTAATGCCAACAATCAGTATGCAGTCACTGAAAATATTCGAAATACATATACTTTTATCGTTGTCTAAATACTACTTCTACGATAATTTTTGATATATAAAAGATTGAATATAATCGATTTCAAGAGACTCAGCTTTGCATCGTGCGGCAATATTCGCTGTGTGCAAGACTGATAATGCCCTCTAGTGACTCGATTGCTGAAGTTTTCCTGGTTTATTTACAATACTCACAATGTAACAATTTCAATTTTTTAACAATTTCTAAATAATCTACCACGATGCAACAATTTTGTGCTCACTACTAGTTCCAGATGAATCAAAGTTTTTTTCTGTCAAAGAAACAAGGAAGTAAATGATAAAAAATATTTGTATTGATACGATAGTTCACCGCATTTGGAGGTTATCCATGTCAAGTTATAGATATTTTGGATATCATAAAGTAATGCTACTTCTGTGTACTTTCAGGTACGGCAAGTTATGCGCTTGCTCGTTAGTTTATAAAGGTCGCAGGTTCATAAGGTCTTGAGAACATAAAGAAGTGAGGGAGCCAAGTAGTTTAACAAATTAAAAAAGTACACATATAACCCTGGCTAGCTTTAACCTGACGGAAAACCACTAAATAACAACACATTCAACTCAAAACTATTTAATGAAATTATCAAATAATATAATAATCAGAAAGGGAATGAGGTTCACAATTTTACCTGAATATGGGATCCCACTTTTACCCTTGCAAGGATGTGAGATCGTTGTTCGTTCCCTAAATAATATTAACACGTTCAACACTCTCTAACACTCTCAACAAAATATTGCGTATTGTTTATACAGTGCAAGAAACGATGTTTACTATTAGTATTTGAACTGCATTACATTCAACATTAGTTCCCATGCAAGGCCAATTGCTTTTGTAACTGAAATCAGTTCGTGAAAATTAAAACACAATTAATCCTCTGCGAGGTACTTTGTCCTGATAGAATGCCGTGTATGATAGACAACTCGGAAAGACATCAAAAGTATCTCTGTCCCCTGTTCATGAGGCGTTCCCGAACTCGTAGTTTGAGTCGTTATTTGCTTTTTATCACCGGCTCAACACCATCCTACGGAACTTGGTTGATACTTCTACTGTCCACTTCTAGACGATCAAATGGAAAACAGAAAACATCTCAAATATTTATCGAATGGAAACCTCACGTCCCGGAATTAGAGATTGACATATCGTGGAATAACAGTACACTTATCTCTTTGCTGCAGTTTATGTGATGCCGTTGGAAATGTATATAATTTATACGTACTATTTTTGGTATTATTTTTGCAATCGACTACACAACAATAGCAAGGGCTCATTGTTATTATATGTATGTTGTTATACTACCCAATCGTGACCGTTGCCACTACGATTATAATAAAGTTTAATCATCTGAAGTACGGTACAATATTTTCAAATGATTCGTGAATAAACGGGAAGACTTCAGAAACTGAAAGTTTTCAACTTGTGCTTGTGATTTGTGATTACCAGGATCATTACCTACTCCTGCCACCATGGGCGCTGTCATAGTTTCATCTATTCTCCAGCCTAATGCACACAGTGAATAGTCTCAATTGATAAAGACCTACTTGGCGCATGAACTATATAAATAAATATCGTTAGATAATCATACCAATAATGAAATCGTTTAATTCAGAAACATCTTTATATATATATATATATTATATATAACTCTACTGTACGTGTGTGTCACTGAACTCCTCCTGAACGGCTGGACCGATTTGATTGAATTTATTTGTATGCGTTTGGGTGCCGCCCTGGATGGTTTAGATTCACAAATCAGCCCGGCAGATGGCACTGCAGTCGGTATCTTGGATACTGCAACTAAACGGCTCGACCGATTCTCATGAAATTTTTTGAGCATATCGGGTAGGTTTGAGAATCGGTTAACATCTCTTTTTTATCCCCCTAAATGTTAAGGGTGGTCCACCCCTCAATTTTTTATTTTATTTTTCAGACAATTTTTTTTATGATACAGCATTTAAAAATACATACAACCCTAAATTCTCACCCTTCTACGATCAACCCCTATTTTTTTGGCAAGATTTTCATTTTTATTTTGTCATGAATAAATAAAAAAATAATATTACTCTTAATTTTCACCCTTCTACGATCAACCCTATTTTTTTTTTTTTTTATAGAATAAACGGGATAGCAGGAAAACGGGATAACGGGAATAACGGGATAACGAAAAAAACGGGAAAGGATAAGGGAATAACGGGAAAACGGAATAACGAGATGAATAAAAAACGGGATAACAGGAAAACGGGATAACGGGAATAACGGGAAAACGGGATGACAGGATAGGGGGATAAAGGGAAAACGGGATAACGGGATAAAGAAAAAATGGGATAACAGGATAACGGGAAAACGGGAATAACAGGATAAGGATATAACGGGATAACGGGGTAAAGAAAAAAAGGGGTAACAGGAAAATGGGATAACGGAAAAACCATTTTAGGGAATATAGAAATTTGGACAGGACAACGTCTGTCGGGTCCGCTAGTTTGAATATAAATTTTACTTGTCAATTGCGAAATACATTAATTTTACTACTTTGAAATGTTTATCCGACATATTCCAAAGGGTCGTGATTTCAAATTATTGAGGGGTTCCAAATTTTGAGGTTATAACACCAAGAAGACCTTCTTGCACTCATAAATATACGGAAGGGAATGATAATTCTGACATCCAAGATGGAATTCCTACATCTAACTCGGAATTCAAGAAGCCCATTTCAATTCATTTTTTGTTTCGTTGGGTTCTGTGAATACAATGTTTCTTTCATTCCAATCTGCCATATGAATACCATTAGTTCCATTAGTTTTGTATGTTGTTTTGGTGTGATTGGGTTGGCAATACTTTCCCTCGTAGTTCGCATTTATTTCATGATTGTTTCCGTGAAATTTAGAGAGAGCACATGCTTGCGATTCATATTTGGATAAACGTTTGATTATTATCGCCCGATGCTGAAGCTGCTATTACGTCTATTATAATGAAAATGATTTCGTCAAAGACGATGATTTTTTTACTACATCACAATGGCGTTTATCAGTCTGATTGTCTGTAATAGCCTCTTGAAATTTCAAACTAAGTACATGTTTGAAAAAAATTATAGCAATATTGTGTACGTTAACATTCCGAAGAACAGTTATTTCGTATACACAAAATATTTCACAATCCTAATGTGAAAGATATCGAATGGAAGCTGATTCTATGTAAAACTAATTTATATTAAAATGGTTAAAAATATGAATATTTCTTTGACTAACAATGAAACAGTCCGACCCAAAACTATATCTCCTGAAATAGAAGGAGAAAATAAATTGATTACAGCCAAATACAGACACAAACTATGATATATCTATTTTGAATCATACACAAAAATCAAATTGTTAATCAAAAAAAAAAAAAAATAAAAGTCCGAAATGCCCACAAAATATAATCTCAAAATGAGTAAAATTATTTCTTGGTTTTGGATCAAATTTAAAGTTCCAATCAACTGAAACTAATTTGCATGAACCAAATATATACCTTGTAATTATATTGTAGAATCGAATAATTGGATCTTCAAAATTTGCTGATTGCTTTAACAAAAATATTCACTAAAATAAGTATTGATAAATTCAATAAAATGTCAATTCAACAAAATAAGCTGATCTTTTCACTGAACATATTTATTCAAATGAGTAACCATTTTGATAATCCAATGAATTGACAAATATGGCAACTTAGCATGAGAGCCTACGCTAGACATTTACGATGATAAGTTGGTTTTGCTATTCAATAACATTATCGAAGTCAGTTTTGCGACCGCTTCGGCCATCTAACGCATATAATTCAACCAATGTACTATTTTTCTATTTGAATTAATCTATTTCCGTTGTTTAATCCAAATAAATATTATATTTGTGTTGAAACACATTTTCATTCAAAATGAATTGGATATTGTTTCTATAGATGAACATATATTCAGATCGAAAAAATGTTAGCATAATTAAGAGTGGCCAAACGAATTTGGTTGAATTAACAAAACCTTTTTTTCCGTGTAGCTCCATACTTTACCGTGGTAAGAGCTTCGATGAAATAACAAAGACTCTACTAATAAGTACTTTGGCCAAATAACGTGTTTGAGTGTATCATCTTAACGAGAATACACAACAAATATACTCAACGAGTTTTTTACCCACCTGTGAAATATTATCGTTCGATCACAACCCCTCACATGGTATAAAACTACACAATCAATTAACACAAATATGTCATTCACTCACAAAATGAATACGATCGATCCATCATAACATAACTTAAAACTCGACCTGACACGATTTGTTGCTGTTCTTCGTTCGACTCACCTACAACGTTGTCGTTTTGATCATTACGTTTAGACTAAGAGAATACTGTATTTTTTATATGTTCCCAACTGAAATAACGACTAAAACATTTTTAACGATTACAACTCACACCTAGAAGTGTGGATCTTGTTTTACAACGTAAACATAACGATCAACAACTTGAAGCAAACTGATGAGACTAACATAACTTCTCGAAATGCGAATTGAGAACAATTGGTTGAACTAAGTGGACAATATTATGAAAATATGTTGCCATCAGATATATTTGTGCATTTCCCATGTAATATCGGTGGGTAAGAGTCTCCACTCGCACTTGGCTGCTTTTTCACTCCATGACCTCCTCTGCGGTAAATACAATTTTACGTTCAAAACCCTTTTATTGTTTAGGAAAATTCCGGTACGGCCCTGCCTTGAGGTACAATGTGGGTATATTTTCAGAAAACGTTATGAATTTGTTATTCGTTTTATTATGGAATATGTTAACAAAACGGTTTTTTGGCGCAAGTCTATTTTAAAAAATACGGTGGTGATATAGCAGGTTGAATGACTCATATACAAGGTGTTTGGACACCAGACAAGATCGGACTCGTCATTTTTTTTCTTGTATATTGGCACAACCGGTCTTTTGAAGGAGCCATAACCGATAGTGGATATGGAATCGGAAATTAGCTCATGCGAGTAAAATTATGTTTGACATTGGTCAGTATTTTTCGTCTCGGAACTGAATGGTGTTTTTTATGTGATTTCTGTAATAGGCCATTTATATATCTGTATATGATCTAACGATTATTTTGAATATATATTATACATATAATTACAATCAGTGATATTGTTGAGTAATGAATGATAAATGGTCTAGTAAATTGTTCCATAATTTGAATAGAGATAAATGCAGAACTTTCCTTTTTCTGCCTTTGAAATGTATATGCGTTTGACATTATAGCACGAGCATCTTCTTACTCTTTTCATCACTGATGTGCCAAGGATTCAAAATAAACGCTCCGTGCAATTCAAGGAGTGGGTTGTACATTAAGGAATTCTGTTATAATTTAATGAAACGTGAAACAACGTTGAAAATCGACTTATTTCCAATGTTTATTGAAATGATACTATGATAATTTCAAAACATTGAATGATTGACATTACTTATAAACGAGTATTCGAAAGAAATGAAAACTTTTGACCCACACAATAGGAAACAAAAATATCAGGAAAATTTTAGCTTTCTAGTTCTCCAATTTGTGTGAAAAATTGAATTTGGAAATTCTCGATGTGGCAATCGAAAACTGTCAATTGATTCAGATACAACAAATATATTTTCAAATCCCATTTTATGCTTCATTGAAGGTTTCAACTTCCACAATTAACACAGATTGATTAATCATTTGTAACTTAATCAGTTGACTGTCATTTTCACATATAGAGGGGTTTTTCCAATTCCCAAATTTCATTTGTCATACAAAAATTGGAAATTTAAATTGTTGATGACAACACATGTTTGAAAAAGTACGAAAATGAAAATAAAGTAAAATGTTACCGAGACTCTTAATATTTTGTGTCATTTAAAACTACTTTTTTCGACTTCCTCTTCGAACTGTTTTCTTGTAACTGGTAAAGGATAGGGAGCTTGAAAGAGAATATAAATTTGCAGGTATTCCGTTGAAGAGGGGTATCTTCAGAATAAAAGTGCTCGGCAACTTATTTCCAGTGCATTTGTCGTAACATTTTAGTTTTGATCTCTGATTGCAATTCTAGTTCATACGAGTATAATGTTCCAATGAATGCATCCCTGGACTAATACTAAATAATCGACTATCAATCAAAACCTGACAAAATCTAAATCTTTTAGAGTGTTCCGACTACATGAAAACATGTCACACTGTTATGTACCGAATGATTTGTATGACTTTCAAATAAAATTCTTCAGCAAATACAGTCGATTGCGATATTTTTACAGGAATATATATTCTTGAATCTCTAAAGAAAGCATATAAAAATACCCAACTCAAGAGTATGTATTTGTAAACGATTCTTGATTTTGGAACGAGGGTATTATTGTAGTACCTAATTTTAAGCTTCACAATTTAAAAAGAACTTGATTTTTTTAATTATTCAGTTGTCCAATTGCTTTCTCAAAAATTTATCAAATTTATGAGCACCTATATATTTCAATATTTTCCCTTTTTTATTATTATTCGGAATGGTTTGGTTTGAATTGTCACCTTCTTTGGTACAGAGAAAATGAACGTAGGCTAATCTTAATTCCTTCTTTTATATTATAGATCACAGAAATAGGTAATAGAAAAAAAATTGCAAAGCATTGTAACCTAACATGAAGAAGATCAAAGAAATAGTAAAATAGATATCGAAATAATATATAATTGTAATTTTTTAGACAATTTCATCATAATTCATCATATTTACAAAACAATGTATTTTCTTCCAGGATTTTTTATTTATTCACTTGTTCAACTTTGATTTGAATAATGAGTCTGAATTAAGACTTCTCACTTCAACTGATATTCAATTATAGTGTCTGTGAGCAAGAAATTTGGAACATCTAGTTTTGAACATCTCAGGCACCTCCAACGAATTCTTCTAATAACGGGTGGTGTGAACATGATCCATTCGTTCGTTTGATGAAATGAATTTACGTTGGTATACTGAGAGATCAAGGAAAAAGCTTGCAAGAAACCCTGATTCTCTTTATAGCTTATCGCATTGTTTACCAAGTAAAACTTTTATCGGTCACTTTTGAAGCGTTTCGAAATTTGTTTAATAATTGTTCATTTCTTTACCCCTTGCAATTATTCCATGAAAAATTTGCGTCTGGATAATATCATAAGACATATTTCTAGTAAGATGTATGTAAAAAAAGTTCTGGTATTTAAATTCACTAAAATTAGTAACGGAACTTTTTAACTAAAATTGAAATTTGACTATCCCTCCTAAAGTGACTATCTAGTATCATAATCGAATATTTTATAATTTTGCAACCCATCAGTTGCATGATTTGATATTTCAATGTGGTCTTAGCTAGTAAATGGAGAGTATACTGTTTTTTCTAAATTTACTGCTGAAAAACTCGAATATAACTGGTAGGAATTTTGTATATTTTCTCTCAAAACGATCCAGTTGTGGTCAGTGAAGGGAACAAATTATGTCGCCGAAATGGATAAGCTGCACATGAAGTTGCTCCTCAAATAATAATAATAATAATAATTTGTTGATTTAATTCGTTAAAAAGTACATAACAGCGGATTATTTCATCAGTACAGTAGCAAGGAAAACGTCATGTGAAGTTGTCTCCATACAAAATTTTTCTTATTTATATATACTAATTAATTCAGACACATTTACCTATATATTTTGTAGGATTTGAATTAAAAAGTTAAAAACATGTGAGGATGCTACTCAAAGGGTAACAAAACACTTCAAATCCATAAAATAATAGCACACACACTCAACAGTTAAAATTGTCAGGTTGACATTGAAAGATTCTAGTAACCAGAGAGTGGCACAAAAGGGAGGAGAAAACACCTAAAAATTCCTCGAGGGTGTAGCAATTCTTTTCCATGAGAGCAGCTTTCAGTCTGGATTTGAAAATATTGACATTTGCCGAATTTTTTATCGATTCATCAAGCTTATTGTACAGTTTTGGGCCTAGGAAAATATGGTTTTTTTGGTATATGGTAGTTCGGTGTATCAATAAATTTTTGGAGCTGGTCTGGTATTGATGATGGGTTGCAGCAAAGTTCTGCCCGTTCTTGTACATATACATGCATAGTTCATATATATATATATATATATATATATATATATATATAAATATATATAAACCCGCAACAGATAGTATTCGCAGCTCTTTAAAAGTGCTTCTGCATGATTGCCTCCATCCGATGTGGGCCATGATTCTGATAGCATACTTTTGTAAAACAAAAACCCTCGCTGCAGATGCTCCTCTGCCCCAGTTGAGTATTCCATAACGTAGATGGCAGTGTACTGTTCCATAGTACAGATTCAACAATACCTGTTTACTACAGTGGTTTGACATAAACCTCATTGCGTAGTTTATCGCAAAGTGTTTCTATGTGAGGGGTCCAGGTGAGGTGAGTAGTCTAGCGTGAGGCCTAGCATCTTTGTTGTTGAGCAAGATTCGATGTGCAACTCCTCGTTCTCATAAATGCTGAAGTTCTCATGAACATTATTCAGTGAAAACTTCATTAATGTTGTTTTCGAGATATTTAGTGTCAAATGGTTTTTATTTGCATGTTACTACCCGCTCATATATATCCTGAGTTTTTTCTGTCAGAGCTACAGCATTCTTGTCCTTTATGAGAAAATTGGTGTCATCCGCGTAAGCAACTACATGCATTCCCATGAGACTATTCAAGAATTTCATCAGGTCATTGGCATATAAGAGGAAAAATTAAGGGGCCAAGTATTGAGCCTTGAGGAACGCCCTGCTCAATGGACTGACTGACTGTTTTTCGAATCACTACTTTCTGGGTCCTGCCCTATAGATATGACTTCATCAGTAAACTTAAAAGCAAAAAATAAAATAAACCTTCTTAGTCTAAATGATAATTGAGCTCCTAAACTAATGTGAATAACTGATTTTGAGTCGGCGCCAAACAAACAATTATCGAGGATCATTATATTACTTTGAAAGAAGTGATCAAAATGCAGCCGTGCATCTCGCTGCCATCATTTTACGCTTTACCTAATTCAATTGCTAGTTTGTTTGGCGCCGACTCAAAATCAGTTACTCACATAAGTTTAGGAACTCAAAAATCATTTAAACTAAGAAGGTTTATTTTATTTTTTGCCTTTCAGTTGATTTTTTCGTCGGTTTAATTTTTTGTTAAAAAGTTTTTATTTTTTAATTGTTTGTTGCTGAATACTACTAATTACTACCTACATAATTTTTGATTACTTCCAAAATACTTACTTACCTAGCTTACTTCACTATTAAATAATATGATTTTATATTTGAACTATTTATTGTTACATAATATGAATTAATTTTGAAAGTTCTGGTTAGTTGATTTCATCACTTTGTATATAATACCATCCTTTCATAGAATGTAATCATTTTGACAGATGTAGGAGGGCCTGTCAATGTCAACTACATAATATGTGTGCCAAAGTTCACAAGTGAAAAATCAATCATCCCCTATTTTTCTACCCATAGGGGTGGATCATATCATTCCAAATTAGAATATGATCAACTATGAAGTATACCTAATAAAAAACGAATCATCCAAATCGGAAAACCCACTACAAAGTTATGCCTGATAAATCGTTATCGGACCAAAATTCATCTTGCTACCCTTAGGGATGAATTTTGTTGTTCAAATTGAAATGGGACCAACTTCGAAGTACACTCTATCCAATGAAAAAGAATCATCGGAATCGAACCGCTCTGTGAGAAGTTGTGCGTGATCATACATAAAAAAAAATATACGCGTCGAATAGAGAACCTCCCCCTTTTTGGTTTCGTCGGTTAAAAAACACATTTTTTCAAAATATCATTTAAGATTTCGTCATGACCACATGCGTTGGAATTTTTCAGAGTTCTTGCAAGATCTAGAACGTCATGCCCAGTTATAGGGTGCAGAAAAATGGAGTTTTGGAATATTTTTATGTTATTTTCCAAAAAGCTCATATCAATAACTTCTTGCTTGACAGCATCAGAAAAATGTTTGTTGAAGTTGTTAGCCATGTCAATTCCAGGGACACTTTCACCACCTTCAATAATTATAATATTATCGGGATTTTTTACTTTTTTCTGAATTTGATTGCACAGTCCGAGTATAGAGATACTAGGCTTTTTAATTCTCGAATTTCTGGTGTTACTATGCTTGGGTTGAAATTCTTTGTTTGTTTGCGGAAACGTTTCAGAGAAAACGATACTCCAAAATAATGGTGAACTAAATTATGGAACATTTCATAAGCTTTGTTTGGACAGGTTTCATTGTAGACATTTTCCCATCATTCATTTTCCAGATAGAGTTTGAAGTTATTGATATTGTTCTCCGAAAAATCTCTACCGTAATTTAATGAGCTTTTTTCCAGTTTCTCATTTTTTATATTTGGAATTCGAATGATTTGGTAAAGTGATCAGACAGACAGTAGTTTTTGACTGCCACTTCGTATTCAGTACTGTCCCTAACAATAAAATCATCAGTTAGCAGTTATCCTCGTTGGCTCGTCGATAAATATTTAAGATTGAAAATTTCTAATTGGTCCCGAAAAAGGTTAGTTTCCTACTGCCAACAGTAAAATTAATGTTAAAATCTCCACCTATGATGATGGTATCATAGTTTTCACTTAACAGATTTAGCATCCCCATGAAGTGGCTTAGAAAGTATTTTAGACTACCTGATGGAGGTCTATAGATACATACGCATACCGTACTAGTTTTTGCATTACATTACCACAACACTCTAGGACTCCTTCTTCGGAGAAGCAAATAGTATCGATTGAGAAGCAGATTGCTGTTTCGTTTAAAACTACCTCATTATATATTTTTTCATTAAATGGCACCTTATGTAGAATATACCTTCCACAATGCCATATTTTATTATTTTCCTCTATTATTTTGGTTTAAATTCGTCCTGAATTTTATAAGGGCTTTCCTACTACAGTTTTCAATATTTCTGGAGATTTTTCAATTTCTAAAACCAAATTGGTAATCCCTCCGATGGGATTCATCAATATATTCCTTCCTTGTCACTGCTCATACCCATCCAATTATTGTGCTTAATTTGATTTCAGTTCTTCCACAACCACTTTCATTTCGCTTTCATCTGTTGTCCAATAAATATTGAATTGAAGGTTCTATCACTGTTGCATTTTCGATGTATTCTATTATTCATATTTGCACCCCTATTGACGTTACATTATCGTCCTGCAATTCCTTGATGTTATCAACAATTCCTTTCCTCTGTACATTTTCTACATATTTTCACATTAGTTTCGGAGAATCATATTCTTGTTGATATTTTTGAACTAATATATTTGATGGTATTTTGCAGGTCATGTTAACAACTGTTTTGTTGACGAGAACAAAAAAACGCCTTTCTGTAAATTGTTTGGAAAATAAAAATAAAATTGTCATCAAAATCCGATATGAAAATGTATTAAAATCATATTTCTCATAACAAACGTTTATGAACCATCAAATGTGGGTTTTTGGGGTTTCCCCGACGATTTCCATAGTTTCCCGACTGAAAATGAGGTGACATTATGTTTCCTCTTTAATGAAGATTATGTCATCCCCATAATACCGTCATTCTGATATCTCTGTCACTTAACGTTTGCATTTAAACGTACATTTCAGCCAAACGGGACCCTAACCGAGGAAAATGTAAATTTATAGCCCAGATTTATGACACTCCTGAGAATTCCAGTCTCTTCGCCTACCCTAAACCTGCTCCCCAAGACCTTATACGCCCGAATGAAATCATGTCAATTTTCCGCTCGATTTACCCAAGAAAATTGTTATTCATTCTTCGTAATGCATAATTTTTTAGAATTAGACTATTCATTAAGCAATGAGTTTATATCACTATTATTTATAACGATTCTCTAATTCATTTCTATTACGTCAAAATAGATTGTTTCGAGTTTGATTTTATTCAGGAGGCGTGTGTAGCTTTTCATTGAGGTCTCACCATGTTAATTAGTATTCTCTAATTAAAAATGCTATGAGTAATCCTTTTGTCTTAGACAGGACATGAAATGCGTTGCACCGTTGCTATTGAGATCATCGTGTTACGTATTAGAACATCTGGTATATTTATTCTGGAAAGTGTGAATGATTGTCATGATGATTGACGTAGCATAAGAATATTGCATTCTTAGATTGACTTGTAGATAAATCGATGTATTGGTTCCTTATATGTGATATGAGAAACCTCAGAATTTTCCGTCACAATTTATTCGTGGAATAATTCATGGCAGTGAAAACCTTCGTTGCATCGAACTGAGAAATATTACATAGACGTCTAACAGATTTTCTCAATAATATTTCATGTTGTTGGTTTAAAACAGGGAGAGGTGCTCAAATGTAATAATATTCCAGTATTTTGAATACTCATCTACAACTTTCCGATGGGAGAGCAATAATAATGATAAATTTCCTGACCTTGAGGTCAATAATTTCTGTGATTCTTGCGTGTTTTTGCCTCTTGAACACAAATCTCCAATATCTCCAATCAAAACTTTGCGTTCTCTAATTCCTTCGGAGTTATGGCCCTCTAATCATCCAAAATCGAAGATTTTCAAATTGCATTTTCAATATCTTGAAACTACCACAATCTACAAACTCTTTATCTACTGTTTCACACAAAATCTACCATCGAAACTATAGGCCTTTTCATTCTAGAATCTACTGTTTCACACAAAATCTACCATCGAAACGATAGGCCTTTTCATCGGTTTCGGAGCCTTTGTAATGTTGTTATGGGATATGTCGCAGCGATACACGTAGTAAAACATTTTCGAAGAATCTATATTATTTTATTAGTTTTCCAAAGCCTTGTCTCGAATATCGTCGAAAACTAATCAAATCAACGAAACAAAACATATAAAATGTGTCCTAAGTGTGCTTAATGTGATTTGTGGTTGAAAGAAAAAGATACATATATTTGTTAACTTCACTTCGTAGGAGAAAGTGGTCCAACAACAGAACATCCTGATCATATCAATTGTGCAAAAAAAGAATCATTTCATCAGGTATTTTCGATCCATTTAATTGTAAATGTTATAACCTCAAATGATGAATGTTTTTCACAGCTAAAAGTAGCAAAGACCTGTTTAGCTTTACTATTAATAATTTGTATTTTCCGATTATTTATCTTTATTCTTCTAATTATTGATATATAATCAATTTACATCTAACATGAATGTCCCTTGTCGCAGGAATAGGCCGACATTGAATAAATTAATGAAATAAAATATGTTGCATGTACTAATGCAGCACCATCAATTAATTTTTCATTCAATTGCACTGATAATAAGGGCAATAACCCGTGTTATCCAGCTATATTTACTAAAAGAGCCCGAAATTCTCATATTAGCCGCTTTTAGGTAAATGTCAATAGAAATATTATCTATTGGTCCCGTCATCACAACACTATTCATAAAATTATAAAAAGACTTGTCAATCAGGTATTGTGTTCCATCAAAGTTTATTACCCAAGCATCTTTTATTTATCTCGATTTTATCTTCGTTGAAATAGAAAAAATGTAATATGCTCTTGAAAGGAAAAATAGTCAATTTGTCCCGATAAGTTACTGCGTTTTATAATTGAGTATGTTTCTAGTTAGTAGATACCATTGAAAAAAAGTTTGTTTATAACTACAAGGAACTTCCAATGAAAGTTTTGTAGATTATATTTTGAATTATCTCAATTACAGGGAACCCGCGATAAATTCACAAGAAAAATGACATCGAAATGGTACGTTACGAGCAAATGGTAAGTTTTTCATGTACCTGTTCTTCAAGAAGAATCAACTAGTATTTTTATTTCCGGGTAGATATAAAGCCGGAAAATCCAAAGGAATGGATTTGACTCCTCTTGTGTTTGTGGTAGTTTATTTTATGTCTTCATTGAATTAGAATTTCAATAATTAATTCGGGTGTCCTATTTAAAAATCAACACCTTGAATAACTTTTAATTTTTTTAGGAAAAATTCTCGTGTGGAACGATTTTCATTTTCAGGGAAACATCTTCTGATATACAAAATATTACCCCTTCATCTGTGCTCCCCCCTACCCTAGTGGCCCCCAATATATTTTTCAATGAACCATAGTCAAATGATATTCTCATTTAAAAGCAGTTCCGATTTTTTTAAATCAGTTTTTCGAGATATACGACTTTCCAAAAGTAATGTTAAATCAAATATCTCCAAAACTAATAAACCTATCCAAAAATACAAAAATGTGTATTCAGAATCAAAATAGCTTTCAAATGAGGTCTCATTGATATATAGGGATCAATTTGAAAAACAGGGGGAACACTAGAGCGGAGCCATTTTTTTCAAAACATTAAAATCAACTTGAAAATGTCAAATTTAGAATTATTCAGGTCATTTTTCAGTAATTTGTTAAAAACAATGGAGTGCTTTTAGAACCTTTGAAGTGGGATATTTCGAAAGTACCTTTAAAAAATTTATTAAAATCACCTTCATGTATGATATGAATCAACTATGATTCTATTAGAAAAATGACAAGGGGTCTCTGGGGGCATATAAACTATGGACAGGGAAACTTTTTCGTTTTAAAAAATGTTTCCCTGAATAAGACTGTCCGAGTATTTTCCATCAAATTTTAAAGATATTCAGTAATGTTAAATGTGATAGTATGTAAATCACTGGAGAAAGCTATTTGCGAAGGACATAATCTAAAAATTTCTAGGCCTGTCTATTTGAACGCAAATTTTAAACACAATTTGCGTAATGAAATAAGTTTTCAGTTCATCGGTGAAATTGAAGCGAAATGCACTATCGAAGGAATCACTGTCGCCCTCTATGAGCCAATAGACGAACCAGCAAATGTGAAACGAAGCGACCTTTGATGGATCTTTCTAAAACTGAAAAGAATTAATCATTACATATAAAAAGTTACCCAATGAGTACAAACATCCCTGGGAGGTTTTGGGATGTTTTGAATATGTTGGCATGAGGATGTTTTTCTGAAACGCGATATGCACTTCCCAAAGACGACTCTAAAGGATGTTAGAAGTATTGTATTTGTTCTTCTGTGGCATTTCTTTGTAAGCCTACTGAGAGGTATTGGCGAAGTCAAAAAAATGTTAACGTGTGGATGATCTTTTTAGACATAACATAGTCCGCCTTGAGAGGTTCATCCCAGATATTGATACATTCATTGTCCAGTTTCATAATGTTTGTCGACAATTTTTTTTTACTTGATCATTTCACAGAAAAAAAATGTAAAAAATTTCATGTGAATAAAATTTCAAAATATTTATATTTTTCGACCCCTCACTTTCGACAATTTATTTCATTTTGTATTCCTTCATTTTAATACCAATACCTCTTATATTAATACAATAAAATTGTATTCCAGAATCGATATCACGTACATGAAATCAGGTAGTAGCGCTTTTTTCACACAATGTTTGAGATGACGTGGGGGTACTTTGGTCAAGTTTTCGACCTCGGGGCCCCTCCGGAACTTAGTTTCCCAGCCCAAAAACTGCAATTTTTTGGCACTTTTTTCAGTTTTTTGCCATTTTAACCATGAACGAGTGGTTTTTCGACAATGACCATGCTTACCTTTGTTAAACTAGGTAGAATTAAATTTTGATTTTTTGTCTCCGTAGACCCAATAGTTTCCGAGATAGAGCTTTTCAAAATTTGGTAATTTCTCAAATTTGCAATTTTTTTGCAATGGTAAAATAACCATGGCCAACGTTCGGTATGTAAATTGTGACGTTATATTCGTTGTTGTGTGTCATTCAGATATCAGGATGTCTTAAACCGGATCTTCAAAGAGTTCCACGTGTTTTATATGTGGTGAGAGTTTGCGGGAAGGAGACGTTGTACTTGTGAAAGAAAAAGGAGTGCAAACCCTTCAGGCTCCGAGTGCTGGGCTTCGAGTGCTGTCTTGAAAAATCGTGACAATGGCCTGGTTGGACCATCAAAAAACGTGTATTTCCAAAAGTGTGGAAGAGGAAAAACGGCAGAGGTTTTTTACTCAGCTGTGTCAACATCATCGGAAAACCACCACATCATCCCATTCGTCCACGTTTTCATCGGCTGTGACACCACATCATCCTCCTTTGGCAATGGCAAAGCGAAACTGCTCACTGCACTGAAGTGGAACCCTAAGCTGAAGGAGCAGGCTGCAGCTTTTTTGAATCCCACATCAACAACCTGTGGAAATAGCGGCTGAAGGGGAGCACATTGTCACCATGTCTGGTGGCAAGCCAGGACTTGACACCCCAAATTCCCTGCGGTACCAGCTATTTGCCAAAGCTGCAGCCAAGACCAACTTCAACTTAACCCGGCTTCCTCCAATTGCTGATGCTGCAAAGTTCCACTCTTTCCGGGCTTTCCACCAGGTGCAGAAATGGATGGAGAAAGACCTGAGCCTGACACAGTGGGGATGGCAACTCACGCCCCAAGGCCTGGTCTCAAAAATTATGAACCAGGAAACTGCTCCATCCCAGCTTCTGCAGATCATCTCCTGCAACTGCGGGAAAGGGTGTGGAAACGCCTGCAGCTGCAGAAAAGCTGGGCTGAAATGCTCCATTGTCTGTGGCAGTCGTGCGAAAATATCCAGACTCCTGACTTAAACGAGAGCTCCGACGACGAGGAGCTATCCTTATCTTGTCTGTCGGAGCACCAATACGACGTCGACGACTAGGATGACGACATGGGCCCTGGCCCTTCCAAGCGAACGAAGAGGTGTTGATTTATCGAAGGATTATTTTTTATTGTAAATGTTCCGTACTGTATATTAATGTTGTGTGTGTTGCATAAAAAAAATACACATTTGTTCAAACTCCACTCGATTTTGTTTTCAATTAAATTCTCTATCGTCTGGGGATAAGAAATTTGTTACCGGAAATTGAAATTTACAGTCGTCAAAAGAAAGGGTTGCTGAAGGTGGGGATTTTGATCACTCCTCAACTTGTTTTGTACAGGCTCAGAGGCAAGTACTCGCAGTTGGGATGTTTCGAATATGCATACTCCCCCATGACCCCATCCCCCATCCACACCTTTCTGAAAAGTACATTTTGTAAAAATTCACTTCGCTGAACCATATGAAAGTGAATTGTGTTGATACGAGGGCGATTTTATGAAAAACAAGAGAAATTGCTAAAAATTTGCAAATTTGAAAAAAACACCAAACTTTGAAGAACTGTATCTCGGAAACTATTGGGTCTACAGCAAATTCTATCTTGTTTTAAAAAGGTATTCATAGTCAAAATGGCCGAAAACTGGAAAAATTGCAGTTTTTGGGCTGGGAAACTATGTTCCGGAGGGGCCTTGAGGACGAAAACTTGACCAGAGTTCCTCTACGTAATCCTGAATATTGTGTGAAGAAATCGCTACTACCTGATTCCATGTACGTGAGAATGTACTATTTTACTGTATTATATTACACAGGACGGAAACAACATTCTTATATTTTCATAAGCCAATGATACCAATATTATTCATTATAATAAGACCCATCCACTCATTTTCATTTTTAACAGACACGGAGTATAAAGAAAGATAATAGCCATTTCGTTTTATACATGACCTAAATTGGTAGACCTCTTGAGCACATAATTGAATTCTATATTATATAAGGGATTGAACACATGTGTGTGTTGCTGCAATTGGAATTCCATACCGCAGATGAGATTCAATAAATGAATAGTAGGCCGTTATTGAAGCTGACAGCCCAAGTTCACGGGATATTACATTGATGGCAAAATAACTTGAAAACGATTTCTTCTTTAGTGATGATATATGCGAGTCGAACTTCAAATTATTGTCAATGTGTACACCAAGGAATTTTGTTACGGGCTTGCATTCAATCAGTTGATCACCTACTGCTAATTGTTCGACGTTTAGCTTGAATGTGACAAGTTTGTTTTAGAAATATAAAAAGTCAGCATATTCACATCACACCAGATTTTCAGTTTACGGATATCATCTGGAACTGACTGTACTAAAGCAGTATGATCTTCATTGCGCCGAAGTATTGTGGTATCGTCCGCAATTGTCCAGAAATATCGAGGGTAGTAGTATTTATATGAAGCAAAAAAAAGCACCGGTCCCAGAACAGAGCCCTGAGGTACTCCACGTACAATTTTGCTCCTTTCAGAAGTATTTTCACATAATATTTTTTTTCATTTCTGTCAGTGAGATAAGATCTGAACTAGTGTAAGAATGTACCACGATATCCATAATGAAAGAGCTTATGCAACAGAATTTCATGACTTCACAGTCAAAAGCCTCTGAAAGAGAGGCTGCAGCAGCCTTTTTCACAAGCTTTTATCAAACTTCATATTTTGTATGTATGTTTAATTCAAATCTTGCAAGTGAATTTTGACCCACTTCTAGTTGTTCGATTAACTTGAAATTTTGCAGGTGTTCATAATTTCGGTGCAATGCATTATGGAATTTTGCTAGAGACAAACCAAACTGGCGGCTCCAATATGGCGGAAGAGTTTTATGATTGTGGTTCGATTCTAACAAAAATTAGTACGTGGCCGTTTTCGAAAACAAAGATCACGATTTTTTTCTCAAAATTTATAAATTAAAAATGGCGGCTCCAATTTGGCAACGAGTTTTGTGGTTATGACCCTATTCCAATAAACATTGTTATGTGGGGGTTTTCCGGGTCGTCGGAGATCATATTTTGTCAAAATCCACGAATTCAAGATGGCGACGAGTTAGTGATTATAACCTGATTCTATTCATAACACCAGCCGACATGATTTTCCTTGTTTCAAATACATATTATTAATTTTTTCTACCAATTTTGTGGTGTTGACGACGAGACCAGACCTCATTTTTTCCTACCACGTCAGGTTTTTAATAAAATTAATATATTGGCAATTTTATTTGTTCTAATAAAAATAAGTTAAATTATTAAGTTTTGGCGCTCTTTTTTCAAATTGTGCGACCTCTCGTGAGAAAATCTATTAGTTGCAACAGCGACACACCCAGTTATTAAGGCGTTACATGAGTATAAGCCGTTACAGTAACGTTGTTTAGAAAATTTATACTGAAATATTAGTGTTTATTTAAAAAAAGTGTTAGTGTTTTACTGTTGATATTTATTGAATCTTATCAATGGTTTGTGGCTGAACAACATTTACAAAACAAAATGTCTTCAAGAAAGTGTCAAAATACATTTTGTTACATTTGCAGAAATTTTATGATTTCATAGCAAAAACAAAATCAGCCATTTTTTGCAATTGCGGACGATACCACAATACTTTGGCGCAATAAAGATCATACTGCTTTAGTACGGTCAGTTACAGATGATATTCGTAAACTGAAAATCTGGTGTGATGTGAATATGCTGACTCTATATTTCTAAAACAAACTTGTCACATTCAAGCTGAACGTCGAACAATTAGCAGTACTGATTGAACTGATTGAATGCAAGCCCGTAACAAAATTCCTTGGTGTACACATTGACAATAATTTAAAGTTCGACTCGCATATATCATCACTGAAGAAGAAATCATCCTCAAGTTGTTTTGCCATCAATGTGATAGCCCGTGAACTTGGGCTGACAGCTTCAATAACGGCCTACTATTCATTTATTGAATCTCATCTGCGGTATGGAATTCCATTGCATGGAATTCCAATTGCAGCAACAGACATATGTGTAGTTCAATCCCTTGTATAATATAGAATTCAATTGTGCTCAAGAGGACTACCAATTTAGGTCATGAATAAAGCGAAATGGCTATTGTCTTTCTTTGTACTCCGTGGCTGTGAAAAATTAAAATGAGTGGATAGGTCATTTGGACATTGGTATTTATTATAATGAATAATATTGGTATCATTTGCTTATGAAAATATAAGAATATACCATATACCAATACCTCTCAGTAGGCATACAAAGTAATGCCAAAGAAGAACAAATACAATACTTCTAACATCCTCTTTGGGAAGTGCATATTGCGTTTCAAAAAAACATCCTCATGCCAACATTTTCAAAACATCCCAAAACCTCCCAGGGATGTTTATATGTAACGATTAATTCTTTTCAGTTTGAGAAAGATCCATCAAAGCATTGTCTGAAGATAGACAATGATCAAAGGTTGCTTTGTTTCAAATTTGCTGGTTCGTCTATTGGCTCATAGAAGGCGACAGTGATTCCATCGAAAGTGCATTTCGCTTCAATTTCACGGATGAACTGAAAACTTATTTCATTACGCAAATTGTGTTTGAAATTTGTGTTCAAATAGACAGACCTAGAAATTTTTATATTATGTTCTTCGCAAATAGTTCTGTCCAGTCATTTACATACTAAGTGTCACATTTAAAATATACTGAATATCTTCAAAATTTCGTGAAAAATACTCGGACAGTCTTCTTCAGGGAAACATTTTTTAAAACAAAAAAGTTTCCCTGTCCATAGTCCATATGCCCCCCGAGACCCCTTGTCATTTTTCTAATAGAATCATAGTAAATTCATATCATACATGGAAGATGTTACAACTGTGATTATAATAGAATTTTTAAAGGTACTTTCGAAATATCCCACTTCAAAGGTTCTAAAACCACTCCAATGTTTTTAACAAATTACTGAAAAATGACCTGAATAATTCTGAACTTTGACATTTTCAAGTTGATTTTAATGTTTTGAAAAAAATGGTTCCGCTCTAGTGTTCCCCCCTATTTCTCTAATTGATCCCTATATATCAATGAGACCTTATTTGAAAGCTATTTTGATTCTGAGTACACATTTTTGTATTTTTGGATAGGTTTATTAGTTTTTGAAATTTTATAATTTCAAAGCAAAAACAAAAAATTGCTGATTTTGTGCAAAATGCATATAATCTTTGGCTTTAAAATACAACTCAAATCGTGGGTATGATGAAACAATTTGTTGAAGCATTGAACAAAGACAGTGATGATGGTTTTAAATACCTGGGTCAAAAATTTCCAAGATTACCTAATGCAAAAATAAAAGAAGGGGTATTCGATGGACCAAAAATCAGATCTTTGATGAAAGACGGGGAATTTGATGCAGCAATGAATACTACTGAATTAGAAGCTTGGCTGGCGTTCGAAAACGTTGTGTCCTATAGTAATGATTGTACTTGATATTTTCTTCATAAATGTTTAAATATACGTAGGTATTTGTAACATAATCATTGATTTTTTCTTAAAATTTGAAAGTAAACCTTTTTTTCCTTTAATAGAAAAACCTGATGTGACAGAGCAAATATGGAGGTATTTCTGTGTTCAGAACACTCAAAATTAACGATATTCAACACTCAAATGAAAACGTTCCAAAAATTTCAATTTGTCGGTTGGTGATAATTGATGTGTGTGTGTGCGTTTTTGGGGTCGGACATCATGATGTTTTTATCAAAATTCATGAATTCAAGATGGCGACGTGTTTTGTTATTATGGCCCGAATCCATTTTATAATTTTTATTTCATTCAGGCTCATGTAGATATTCTCGAAAAATTTGAATATGGCGTCAGTGTTCAGAATAATTGTCCTCAATTACAATATGAATGAAAGTAATGAGGTTTGTTATTTTGGAGTATTTCCCAAACTGCTTGACTGCTGTGCATTAGTATCTTATTTTATAGAACAAAAATGGAATACAAATGGCGTATGTGAAATAAAAAAAGAAATCTTGATCATAAATATACATTTATTTCTTAATGCAAAATATTTTACAAAAACTATAAGTTACTGTACAATCTTAATAACTTTTACAGATATAACTTGAGCAATATGGTGTAAAAGGAGACTTCTACTTATCTAATGTTGAGGAACCGTTCATATCGAGGAATCAACACGAATCTAAATTACCTACTATTGCTAGATTCAATATCAGTCAAAATAGTTTGTTTTTATATAAATCAACTGACAATACAGTTTCACTCGTCTTACATATTCAATGTGTAGAGGTAGGTATCCATTTGTTGCATATGTACGTATCGTATCAACGTATCGTATTACCGTATCGTTTCATTTTGTTACGATACGCTTCAATCATTTAGTTCTTACCGCATCGCAATGAGTACACCTCAGCAAGCAGCAGCCGCGTACATTTCTATTCATTATTCTCTGCTGAAAAAACACGAATGGTGGCGTTTCTTTGTATCATATTTTGCACTTTGCAACGGCTTCCGTATCTACTGATACGCAACGATGATACGATACGCGAATTTGCAACAAATGGATACCCGCCTTAAGGTTTATTAATACATTTAATTCCATATCACTCTTAATTCAATGTGGAGCACCAGTATATAGTGATATAGTTAGAAATGTGTTTTCAAGAAAACAAAATCTGTATAGAATTGGCGCTTTCGCAAAAAATGTTCCAATTTTTTTATCTTGTTACAGAGTACCTCGATAATAGCGTAGACTGAAATTCAATATTGTTCATCTTGCTACCTGATACAAATAATAACGTCTATGTTTTCTCAACCCTTCTTCTCATTAATCATCATTCAGCATTATTTACCTCTGGAGCAAATGCTGATCTCTGAAAGATAAGATATTTCAAAACATCGTGGATCTTGTGACGATCCCAAGTCGACACATTTACATCATTAGACAGACAGAATACAATGTTCTGAAAAACTTTTTGATACTTTCTAAGGCACGGTTAATTACGAAAATGTCACCCGTACCGAATAAGTGGTGATCGTTTTTTCACTATTCAGGTACTTCACAAAATAATGAAAAAATATTGTACATAACAAAATATAATGTCTTAAAAACTAAACAAAATATATTATGAACACCATACGAATCAGATGCTTCGATTCGCAATGTCACTCACAACCACTCCTAGGGAAATCTGGATTCTTTCATGAATTTTGTATCCTTGATATACCTAGGATGGATTATGTTATTGTATGAATTCGATCTGCCGATGTTTTCTCTGTTTGATCGTGCTTGGTACCTTGATTCTGGAGGAGAGTATTTTTGATTTGGCTCGTATCTAGAACGTACTTGTTCCGGACGATATTCGAACATTCTAGGGTTTATCGTTTCCGGCATCTTCTGTCTCTGCCTGAAAAAAGTATGATGGTTGTAAATTTAACGTTTGCAAAAAAAACAATTCGGTATTGTAGGTGCATAATCAGGTTGCTGAACTTTATTGACAATTCAATATTTTTTTACATTCACCCAATTACTTCTAAGAAAACTGTTATACAAAAAAAGCATATCCTGTCATACCGGCTTTTGGTAATTTCCTGACTTGTTTTGATAAAACCCTGAGCAGAATCTACAAGTTGTAAAATTTTCCTGAGAAAACTTCACCCGGAAGAAAACTTCGTATCTTAATTAGAAGTAGTTCAATGTGTGTCTAACTAAACTGTCACTACAAGGAAAACGCATTTAATTTTCAACTTATAATTTAATGAAGTAGAAGATTTAATAATCTACCGAAACATGAGAATTGTCAACAGTAACCATTATTGTAGTTACAACATATCTGACATCTTCTGTCGTGATTAAATAATAATATGTCAGTGGACAATATTAATTGCCTGATATAATTACAACAATACCCTTATTTGTTATGGGAATTACTGCCATGTTGGGTTATGTCTGTCTCCAAAGATTTCTGCACACTTCGTCTTTTGATTCATTTCAATTCGAATTTTACGTTCTTATTCTAGTAGTGTTTTATTTATTCCACCTTCCTACATTCATTTCTAATTATCATTTTCGGTTGAACTGACGTTCGTTAAAACTTCCATTCAAATAGCCAACGTGTTTATTATAAAGAACTGATTTGATTAAAACTCAACCTCATTGACACCGATTTTCGTTATTGAATGACTGAATAATTGAATGATTTGAACGATTTGAACTCTTTCCACCCTATATGTTCAAATGATGTAAATAGCGCTTCTTTGATGCACTGTTGATTATTCAATTATTCTGGACTAACCCTAAGAACTTCATATCTCAAAGACTCTCGACAAAATCTTTCGCTTTACACGACGCCAGTGATCTGGTTGGGCCAAAAAAGGGCCAATAGTTTTTTTTTGTTAATATAGAAATTTTGAAAGAAACTGTTTTTGGTTTCGATAGGTATTGCCTAACTTTCAACAAATAATTCCTTTTCATATTCATACTGCACAAGCGCGAATAACTCATAGATGTTATATATTTTGAGAATAATTAAAGGAATTTCTCAATTGCTTATATTTTTGAAACCATAATTGGATTTTGATGATTTTTTTGTGCACGGAATACATGGAATTTTGGTTGATTGCGGAATTAAATGGAACTCTGGTATATTGTAGATCACGATCTGTCGGTAACACTTTAAATGGGCCATAAGCAAATCGTATGATTAGTTTTGGACAAACAGGGTGATTTCAAAAGTACTTACAAAAACAGAAAATAAAGGTAATTTTTCACCAATTGGGATTATTTCTTGTTTATTCTCGTGATTTGGGTAAAATATGTTATGCTTTTGGAAACGCAATACTATCATGATCCGAAACAGTATTCAGTTAACCGCGGTCAACACAAACGTACTCCTAAAAAAATATTTCGACGTTGCTAACTTCACTAATCATAATTGAGTTTTTTTATTTAATTTCGAAATTTGGCTGAGTAATGTTGACAGTTTGAAGAGCAATAATATGATGAAACAAACACAGTATTTTACCATAACGGGGTCATCAGAAAAGTACTAAAAATATCCTATTCCGAAATTATTTACTTCATACTTTTAATAGAAACCTTTAAGAACCATATGCTTTCAACTTCTAACGTTAATATGTGAAAACCTTAAGCCATAATATAAGCCAAACTTATGTTTTTATAATACAAAGGCCCATCAAAAAACTTTTTAACAAAAAATTAAACCGATGAAAAAATCAACTGAAAAGCAAAAAATAAAATAAACCTTCTTAGTCTAAATGATAATTGAGCTCCTAAACTAATGTAAGTAACTGATTTTGAGTCGGCGCCAAACAAACAATTATCGAAGATCATTATCTATGAAAGAAGTCATCAAAACGCAGCCGTGCATCTCGCTGCCATCATTTTATGCTAGTTTGTTTGGCGCCGACTCAAAATCAGTTACTTACATTAGTTTAGGAGCTCAATTATCATTTAGACTAAGGAGGTTTATTTTATTTTTTGCTTTTCAGTTGATTTTTTCGTCGGTTTAAGTTTTTGTTAAAAAGTTTTTATTTTTTACTTTTCAGTTCCGTATTTCGTCGGTTTAGTTTTTTGTTAAAAAGTTTTTATTTTTCAATTTTTTGTGGCTAAAATCTACCAATTACTACCTACTTGTTTTCTGATTACTTCCAAAATACTTACTTACCCACCTTACTTCAACTATTACCAGTTAAATAATATGATTATCTACTTTTACTATTTGTTGTAATATAAATTATTTTCGTTGTTCTGGTTAGTTTATTTCATTACTTCGTATATCATTCCATCCTCTCATAAAATATACTGATTTTGACGGATGTGAAACAAGAATAATGTCAGTAGCGATCTATCATTGTCAACTACGTATGTGTATGCCAATGTTCACTAGTAAAAAATAAATTATCCCCTATTTTTCCACCCGTATGGGTGGCTTTCGAAATCCAGATATAAGGTATACCCTATCTATTAAAAAAAGAATCATCCAAATCGAAGAACCCAGTACAAAGTTATGCCTGATAGAATCGGTTAACGGACCAGAATTCAGAGGGTGAGTGATCAATATCCTTCATTTCGCTACCCTTAGGGGTGGATTTCATCTTTTAAATTCAAATGGGACCAAATTTGAGGTAAACCCTATCCACTGAAAAAATAATTATCGGAATCGGACGCCTCAGTGAAAAGTTATGCGTGATCATACATAAAAAAATATGATGGAAAAAAAAAATATACGGGTCGAATAGAGAACCTCCTCCTTTTTGGTTTCGTCGGTTAAAAAAGTAACTCTACTATTTCAGGAAGCTTATTTTCTTCTTCTGTAACCTCACGAACAGCGACATCTTGAACGCATTCCAGTTGGAAATTTTATATTTTCTACCGCCCTGGCACCCGATCGACATGTGCAGTAATGTCCTGTCATTTCGTTTGCATCCATATCAAATCTCAAGAACAACTGACATTTAGTATTGTTTCTATGCCTGGACAATAATCTAACTATAATAAAACCATTTTCATTAAGTCTCGTACCTATATCAATGCAATGCCTTCCGTCCTGGTCCATATTATCCAGTATATATGATGCAGACAGCCGCAACTGGAAATCTCCAAAAGTTCTATTTTCAAGGTCTTCTAATTCAAGTCTGGGAAAATCAATCTGATGCCGAATCGGGTTCTGCCAAATCCCGCAACGTCTGATCAAATTGATTTGATCCACGTGGTTTTTAATGTGGTTTTCTTCCAAAGACTTTCGACGCATCTCGTTAGCTAACTCGACTGTGGCATCCTGATGGTTCGTGATACTTATTTATCATGGCACACACTACTTCAAAAATGTGTTTCAAGTGATGAATTTGAGTATTCGGGATAAAGTCTCTTGAAAAAATGTAAATGCTTTTTATGTGCTCATTCCTCGACTCAATTATCCATCTAGTCTTGGTGATAATACTGGAATGATTAGCATCTTCTGTTGACAGTTGTTCACTAGCTCCCAAATGGGCAGGAGGCTCAATTTTTTGCGAGATCTTTTAAAATTCGTATGCTATTTTTATACTGGATAGAGGTTTCCAGTATAAAAATATCGTTTTCATGGAAGTATTCCCGGAGATTGTCTATATCATTTTGGTATCCCTTCAATAAAATATCAGCATCATTGTTTGCCGAATCGCAAAAATATAACCCATTTGTAGATAGAATATTGTCAAGTATGAAAAATATTACCCGATATAAATATAGCAATCATTTGTTTTTCAAAATTCTGAATTAATTTATCAGACCTGAAGATAAAATTTAAACATAATTGAGCACAGAGTTGAAAATTCCATAGTTCATTTATTCATTAGTAATTCATCATTCAGTATCACATTCATTGAAATACAGTATTTCCTGCATATTCAAAGTTCATCGCCGTTCATTAACCAGGTATAGGATTTCAAGTCAATTCCTGAGTACTGAATGGCAAGAAAGCTGATTCTGCAATAGACAGCGCAATAAATCATGACTCAACTATATCTTTAATATAAATTGAGATGATTGTTTTTGCTCGGGTCTTTTTATTGTGACTGTTTATGCTGCCAGTCCATGATGACACATCTCCTTTCCTTGGTTTTTATTATAATGTAAGTGTTACTTTTATTTACTTCTTTTGGTCATTGTTCTCTTCACTATTCTGGTATCATGTTATGTTTTGCTCTTTAATAATTTTCAATAAACCATAATAGTTTTCACTTCACTTTTTTATTTCACTATACCAGGGTGGTCACAATCACAGAATTAAAATGTTTTAAACTCTCGCAAGCCAAGCAAGATAATTAGTGGGCACCCTAAACAGTTAGGGGGCCAGGGTTTCACAGGGTCTCCCAAAGTAGGGCGTGACAATATAAACGTCCGTGGCGACAGCCATGACCTCCTTATAACTCTGAATGTTCTTACTCTTCTGAACCTAAAATATGTTGCATCGATATAAACAATAGCTCTTGGGTTTTCAGGCTCAGTATTATAGAATTGGTTTGCGAATGCAGTCACTTGATTTTCCACGAGTTCTTCTCTATTCATATGCCCATATCCGAGAAAGCGTGGTACAAAATGCTGCTTCATCGAAATCAACACAGTGTAGATCACTAAGCTAGTTTTCTGTCAACTTGTGTAGCCAAATATTGCAGCAAGACGTTGATAAGTCCTGTTCGGCTATTGTGCGTAAACTGCCATATAACAGGGGCACAATAGTTAAAGATGTTAGTGCCCTTACTTCTTCATCGTAAAAGTATTCCTCATCATTCATTTTTAAAGTTGCAGAAGAAGAAAATGAGCTTCCTAAAATAGTATTATCACACGCACATCAAGTAGTCGGGTACACATGTAGAGTTATTTTTCGAAGGGCCCTTCTATTATAAAAACATAAGTTTGGCTTAAGGTTGCAGAAGAAGAAAATGAGCTTCCTGAAATAGTATTACATGCACATCAAGTAGTCGGGTACACATGTAGAGTTACTTTTTGTAGGGCCCTTGTATTATAAAAACATGAGTTTGGTTTTTACATATTATGAATTGATGGTTTTCACCTATTAACGTTAAAAGTTGAAAACATATGGTTCTTCAAGGTTTCTATTGAAAGAATGAAGTAAATAACTTCGGAATAGGATATGTTCAGTACCTTTCTGATGACCCCGATATGGTGAAATACTGTGTTTTTTTCCAAAAATTGCCAAATCTCGAAAATAAACTAACAAAAAATCTCAATTCTGATTAATGAAGTTAGCAACGTTGGGTACGTTTGTGATGGCCCCGGTAAACTAAATACTGTTATGGATCATAATAGTATTGCGTTTCCGAAGGCATAACATATTTTACCCAAATCACGAGAATAAACAAGAAATAATCCTAATTTGTGATAAATTACCTCTATTTTATGTTTTTGTAACTGCTTTTAAAATCACCCTGGTTTCCTCCCAAACTAATCATAGGATTTGATTATGGTCTATTTGGAGTGTTTCCGACAGATCGTGATCTTGAACATTGAATTCCGCATTCAACCAAAATCCCATGTATTCCGTGCGGGGTTCTTTATGACTATTTCAAACACAAGTTTTTTTTTCAATATTTAGAAACAATGTATTGGCGATGCGCTATGAACAAAAGTAATGCTTAAAAAATTGGCATCTCATTTTCATGACGAATAGCGGAATTACCAAGCGAGACCACCTAACTATGCCTCGAGATATCATACCTAATCAGCTTGCCGGACCAAGTTGGACCAAGATCTAGCTTATGCAACTTTCATATTCTGTCAGAATTTCTTTTAAAATATTTTTTCTGTAATAAGTGAAAGTACTGTCCCGACCCTACAAGCAGATGTTTTTGTTTCCGGCGTGCAGACAAGAAATCTTAAATTTTAGAAAAATATATCCTCGGGCAGGGATCGAACCCACGAGCTCATGATTACCAGTCATGTGCTCTCCCAACTGAGCTACCGAAGACGTACGTTCGCATCTGCGATCGAGATATCGCTTTCTAGAATTTAATGTTAGTGTGTTTAGGAAAGTTATGAGGTGAAAGGGACAGACACAAAATCCCCTTCAAATCCACACCCGACCCCTGCTGAAAATAGCAAATTGTCGACGACGCAAGGTGAAAGTTAAATTGGATCTTGATGATCTTTGATCGCGAATGAGTTCCCTTCCACCTCATAACTTTCCGAAAGACACTAACAATAAATTCTAGAACGCGATATCCCGATCGCGTCTTCGGTAACTCAGTTGGGAGAGCACATGACTGGTAATCATGAGGTCGTGGGTTCGATACCTGCCCGAGGATATATTTTTCTAGTATTTTAAAAATTCTTGTCTGCACGCCGCCAACTCTCTTTTAAATTATACATTATAGACACAAAATCCCCTTAGTTTTTGTTTCCTTCCACAAACGATTTTGGCCTTAGGTATAGCCAATCAATTGTTTCTCCTTTTTTCCAGACGTATGGTGCTTACGCTCCAGAATTTTGCCTCTGTAACTTAAAAAAAAATAAACTTATGAACTAACATTAGGTGATGGAGAGGTTGTCGGATTAGGACCAATAAATATTCTCTAATTTTCAGCCAACGTTTCGTTTATTAAGTATAAACTTCTTCAGGGCCTATGAATAAATATAAAATTCAGATAAAATAATAAATGTGAACGCGACAAGAGATTAACGGTAAACTTATGGAGTCATATGAACAAATGAGGGAGAAAAGGTATGGTATTTAATGAGCTACATAGAAAAATGTTTGGTTGGGAAGCTTGGTTGACAGCAGAATGACCACCTCCACCACCTGATATTATTAAAGGACGCAATTTCAAGTGAAAATTATGAACTAACTTTTAGTGCGGCGTGTCCTTGGGGTCATTTATAGATTTAATGAGCATGACGATATGAGAATGTCGAATTTAACCACTAAAGACCGCTTTTTGACCAAGCCATATCACTGTGCGACGCGTTGAAATAACTGCGATCTAAATTTTATATTATATTTTCTTGCTATGAAAAATCATTTCCATATTGTGAAAGGTAAAAAACCCGAAAAACCATTAGAATCCTATTAGACACATTTGTTTCGAAGACAGATGAGGCATTATTACCTGAAATATTCTGCATCTGTATCGTTTCCGAAGATGTCCAGGACTTGTGATGTACGGAACTGATTTATGGCAGCTTCAGAATTCCGACGCCAAGCATCGCGGTACTTTTTCTCCAAAGCGTCTTCTGGCGAAAGTTTCCTCTGGGAGTTTGCTGAGGATTCGCTGGAGTTTTCCTCGGATGTTCCCAGACCTAAATCTTTCTCCACGTCAGGATAGACCTTGAAGGGTTTTTTTGCATACCTATGGAGAAATCGTTACTGAATTATGCATTGAGTTCAAGACACACTAGTCATAAAAAATGATCATTGCTGCTCTATGAAAATAATGAAACTTTGATTTAACTACTGACAACTTATGCTACTCTTTCACAGATGGCGTTCGGGTCTATTTGAACTTGTTTGAAAGTAATTGTGGTATTTTAGTGATATAAGTGGTATAATATATTCTCCATAGATTTATAAGTCATTGATAT
This sequence comes from Gonioctena quinquepunctata, assembly GCA_018342105.1. Taxonomy (NCBI): domain Eukaryota; kingdom Metazoa; phylum Arthropoda; class Insecta; order Coleoptera; family Chrysomelidae; genus Gonioctena; species Gonioctena quinquepunctata. Next base: position 29,705 of record JAFIRS010000116.1, on the reverse strand, counting down.
ATTGTGTTTGATTCGTAATAGAGAAAATTACTAGTCTAGATCATCTTATTCTGATATTGAAATTATTATCAATATTCCAAGACAACATATTTCAATACAACATTGAAAATTGAAAAAAATTAATATATCTTTTGAAAATAATAATAACGTTCATTCATCACAAGAAACATGCATGTTTATGGAAGGAATGATAAAGTAAAAATAGTTGTCAAATAGCAATGAAAAAATTTGTAGCAGTTGAATCTCTATAGAGCGATAAATATAAAATGTATTTTTACATGATATTAATCATAAAGCGATAGTTGACGAAATATTTTTGTTCAGTAAATTTTTGAATTCTGTTTGATATTAATATTTTTTATTTTGCCGGTAAGCTATTATAATAAATCATTCCAAATTGTGTTTTTATTTGGAAAATTTTCAAAATTATTACATTGTCTAGTGTGATATTTACGGCAATCAGAATTAATACCAAATTGGAGTTTACAATGTTTATTTTTATTTTTTGTGAAATGGACAAAAATACTTATTTTCAATTTTGTTTGTTCCAGAAATGGTAATCTGAAGATACATTTAATTGTTTTATTTTGAATTTTTTTAAGGAATTTCAGTGGTTCCAACACATATTTCGTTATAGTACCACAAACTGAAATTAAATATTGGAATATTGAAATAAATATTTTTCAAATATTTAAGGGAAACGAGTGACCTTATCTTATATGAATTGCCAATAATAGGAGATTTTTTTCCTGAGAAATTGAATACAAATTTCGATATTTGATTCAAAAACTAACAGGTGTTAGTGGATCAATTTGTTTAACACAAATGTTTTTTTTTAGATGTACATAAATAAAAAATCTCTAAATTTAGTGTTAATTTATGGTCCGTAACCATAACATTATCAAACTTCCATTTGATTTTAAGTCTCTTCTTCATTGTTTCCATAATAAATCAAAGTAGTATCATCAGCAAATAATTTTAAATGTCCTAGCAAGTTCAAATTTTAAATATAGTTCTTATACGGGCTGTATTTTTTACTGGCATCTCGAAGTTGGTTAAATTAGACAAAAGTCTATTTCAGTAAACAATGAAACGATGTTTCCGAAATGGCCCGTTTTCTTTTATTTGCGCTAGCTCCTTCATTTTTAGGAATATGTTCAAAAAACTTTTTTCTCTGTTCCGCACTTGCTTCGATCTGCTGTGCTTTGATTTTCAAAACGATGTTTCGTTCTTCGAGTGCCACCCTCAACTCTATCTTTTCGAATACGGACCTGTGTTTTTTCGAATGTATTCAAGTAGATCGCTATGGTAAACCAAAAAATATGTTTCTCGTAGAATATTTCGAGTGTCCCATGTAAACAAATTGTTTTCTAACGAATAGTTTCTAACCCAAGAATACACAATTCCTCTTATGCCTATTTGTCTCATTATTTTGAAGGAGAATTTCAAAGTTAACCATATCGAATGCTTTTAGTGAATCCAGTGATAACAGGCCACTCTTGTAGTCTGCATCTGATTTCAACTGAATATTAGTAATAAGTATCGCACACTCTGTATCACTAAATTTTCGAGAGCCGGACTGGCCATAAAAAAAATTGCCAAGTGATCGCATAATCTTTTATGGATCACTTTTTCCAGAACCTTTGCAGCAGCGGTCTGTAATTGTTCATTAAATATTTGTATCCATTTTTGTATATTTTTATTCTTTTGTCACAACCAGGATGAATAACGCTTTTAGGATGATCCATCTTCCTGGTTCCCATTAAACTGACAAATCCTTTTATGGTGATATTCCCACAAATTAGTATTCTTCGAACAATGTTCATTTATCAAATTTTTGAATAAACTTTTGAAAACTTATGTTCACCTTTCAATACTTGGTATATTCGATCCTTTTAAAGCTCCTCCTAGATTGCTGCCATTGAGAGTGAACTGGGGATGGGGGATACAATACGGGGGAGGTAACGACTGTTCAATGTTAGATAATTTCACGTCTCCGTCTTCATCATCATCCAATTTTGAACACGATCCTGCAAGGGGAAAGAATTAAATTAATGAAGAATAAGTAGCAAGCGCGTATTTAAGGGGGGGAGGCATTGGGGGTAATTACCCCCCCCCCCCCTCCCTCCCCAAGAAACTGCAAAATGTTTAAATTCATGGAATGGCCACCATATCTCTACTCAAATCTAAAACGTCGTGGCCGCTATTGTCGCTAGGCATGTTCTCATTAGTCTAGTCGAAAAGTGATTTTCCTGCGGAAAATCGTTTTAAGTCTACTAAAATATGTCATTCTGAGAAAGATGTTATTTTCGATTATTCCGCCGACGACAATTTGCTATATTTTTTAAACAAAAACAAAAAAATATAAGGACGTTACCTGGTAGAAGCTCAAAAACAATTGATGACAGAGAAAAAATAACTGGTTCTTGAAGAGCAGGAAATTTTCCATGAAAAAGTTCCTACCCTTGGAATTGTATCGCAATTATTTATAATTTTAATTCAACGTTGAAAATAGGGCTCCGCGTGGGCGTTAATGCAGGAGTACAGCATCTCTCGAGAGAGCAATTTACATAAAATATTTTTGTGTAGTATTAAATATGATTAAAAAAAATTAAACACTTGAAACAATGTAATTTCGTTAGATTTTTTTTTATTGGATTTCAATAATGTGGGGGTATTGTTAATTTAATTAAAAACCGAATTGTTCACAGAACGACTCCATAATTTTTTTGCTTCCTGGAGCACATTTTACATATTTACTAGATAATATCACGCTATAAAATTGTTTAAAAGTTGATTATTATGTTAATTATAAATTTCTAAAGTTGACAAAAAATGAATAATCTTGTAAATATTGTCAATTTTTTTATTGATATATCACATTATTATCATTTTTATGTCAGACGAAGGCATTTCACAACGTTTAAAAAAATACGCTTTATGTTGATAATTTTTCAAAAATTGTTTTTTTGCATTAGGTTTTTGAGAGTTTATCATGATTACAAAAATATGTCAATAAAAGTTTGTTTATAACTAATTGTTGAGAAAATAAACAATAACATTATTAATAAAAACATCTTATTAGGTAGAGAATAACCAATTATTAATTTTAAATAAAAAAAAATCCTAATATGTTATTTAAATCAAAAAAAAAATTACAATTGAAAAAAAATAGGAAGTTTTTTTTTAATAATAAAAATTCCTAGCAACCTTATGCAAAAAAACGGAGTATTTTTATTTAAAACCTAAAATGTCTTTGTCAGTCATAAAACTGTTAATAATGTGAAATATCAATGAAAAAATGGTGACAATATTTACCCAATTTCTCATATTTTGTTAATTTTAGAAAATTATTATTACCAAAATAATCAATTTTGAAACAATTTTATAGCGTGATATTATTGAATACACATGACAAATGTGCTCCAGGAAGCAAAAAAAATTATTCTGTGAACAACTATTCGGGTTTGAATAAAATTGGCGGGTCCAAAAAAATTACTTGATTTACAAATTATCAAAATTCAATGAAAACATTACTTTCCAACGAAATTACATTCTTTTTAGTGTTTAGCTGATCTATCTTTTTTAAATATTTTAATTACTTTTCTTTTTAAATCTTGTGACGCTAACATATTGATAAAAAAGTGTCTTCATATTTTGAATACATTGCTAGTGTGGCATCCGCTGAAAGAAGTTTTTCTTCGTTGAAGAGATTGAAAACTTAGCTGCGATCAATGATGCAACAGGAGCGGTTGGTTGGATTAGCTCTACTTCATGTTCATAGAGATGTACAAATAGATGTTTTAAATGTTATTGAAATATTTACAAATAAGAAACACAGGATACTGGATTTCATTTTGTGATTTTTATTTTTATCTTAACGAAAGAAATCTTTGTTTTTGTACCTACTTATAGGTATATGTCTATATATATTTTTTTTATTACATTTTGCATTTTTGTTTGAATTTGAATGAAAAAAAACATGTACTACATTAACCCCCCCCCCAAGCAGAATTTCTAGATACGCCACTGATAAGTAGAAAGTATTAGTTTTAGCAGATTGAATGAAAAATATCTCCAGTTGGTGATACAGATAAGGACAAGTTACATCTTGTTTCATCCGGGCGAATTTTTCTCAATGTTGAATTAAGTCTGTACCACTAAAAGTAAAAGCAATTCTTAGGCGAGAAAGCTGATAATATGACTACATTTTGTAAGGATTTTATTTACCTGGTCCAAATAGAGATAACAGAACAGGAAGTAGGAATAATCCGTGCATTGCTCCAAAGAAGACAACCAAAAACACCATTTTGAAGAACACCGAGAATATATAGTTGTTGGCTAGGAGAAGAGCAATCATTCCCAAGATAGTGCTGATGGATCCTTGGAAAATGGGAAGTCCTAGAGCGTACAGGGACTCCCTCACTCTCTCGTCTGGTGTTTTAGCCTTCGATGACATATAAGCATAGCATATATGCGCAGTGAAGTCAACACTGAATCCTAGGAAACAAACATCATTGAACGATTTTGAATGTAACAATATTGAATTGATATTGAATGTTCATATTTTTAATCGAATTATTTAGAATATGAAATGAATACTTTTTAAATTGATAAACTTCATTTTTGCCAGAAGAAGTATGAAATGGCGATACATGAACCTTTTCTAATTCATACTTTTTAAATTGATAAACTTCATTTTTGCCAGAAGAAGTATGAAATGGCGATACATGAACCTTTTCTAATTCATACTTTTTAAATTGATAAACTTCATTTTTGCCAGAAGAAGTATGAAATGGCGATACATGAACCTTTTCTAATTCATACTTTTTAAATTGATAAACTTCATTTTTGCCAGAAGAAGTATGAAATGGCGATACATGAACCTTTTCTAATTCATCCTTTATAAATTGATGAACTTCATTTTTGCCAGAAGAAGTATGAAATGGCGATACATGAACCTTTTCTAATTCATACATTTTGAATTGATAAACTTCATTTTTGCCAGAAGAAGTATGAAATTGCGATACATGAACCTTTTCTTAATCATACTATCTTCGGCCCTATCCAGAATTTGGTAGAATTAAAAAATCAATCATCATATGGGTTTGAGGTGTCTATATGCTCATTTTCCAGAAAGGTGATTTCGTTGATTGTGCAATGCATTTGAATTGCTACAAAATTGACAGCCACTTCCATTCTACATATTTTTTTTACATCATAATATGACTCATTGAACTCACCAATACACATAATCAGATTGATCATAGAGATTGAATCCAAATTAACTTTCCACAGTGCCATATAACCCACTACTCCCGCTTCGATGGAGATTATACAGAGTGCTACCCATAAGGCACACAAAATGTTGGGAATGAAAATGAAAGACACCAACATCATTATTGCAGCTCCAATCACCATATTCTGTATGGATTGTGGCCTCACTAATTCAAACTAGAAACAAATACAGGTTTTTATCTAGCAGGTAGTTGATTAGTTCTTGATTACTCACCTGATCGAAGAAAACAAAATACGGGTGAAAAACAGTCACATTAAGTGGAGAATCCTTACAGATTTTTCTTATAGCTCTCACCATCTCTTTTTCGTGTTCAGTTCCTGAGATGTTCACAGCCTGGATGAGGAATCGCATGGCTATGATATTTTCTTCTGATTCGTCGAACTGGACGTCTAAAGAGAAGGAACTGCTCGGTGCTAACCAGTACTGAAAAATATAAATCGGTTGATCACTTGCTTCAGATTGTAGGTAAATAATTAATATAAAAGATGATATAGTGGGTGGCTATTTTGATACAATGAGTGAATATAACTTTACATCAATGATAAATGTGGACACCAGGAATTAGGAAAATTCGGCCTCTTGTATTGACCACATTTTCTTAAAAGCCGAACTTAGAATGGGATTCAAGGAACAATGTATATCTGCCATACTGAAATCATCAAAAACCTATCACTATAGTATAATAATAAGCATGCCCACAATTAAAACTAATTCCAGAACACCGGACTCACACCACCAAAATATAAATTACCGGACACTAGAACAAGGACTAGGTGGCTATGACTGGGCACAACTTATAACCTAAAGAACATTGAGTCAGCGACCACTTCTTTCATCAAAACATTCTGCGGAACCATTGATAAACACACATTGAAATATAAAACTAAGAGAAAAAACATAATGTGTTGGATAACTCAATCAATAAAAAAAAATAACTATATACAAAGTACAAGAATAATCCACCTGAATATAAAGATGAATATAAAAATTACTGGAATCGGTTAAATTACCTACTTAAATATGCAAAAATCAACTACTGCAAGTCAAAGATTGAATCCAACAAATCATCTTCAAAAAACTCATGGGACAAAGTGAAATCCATTGGAGGCATGGAGACTAAATGTAATATCAAACAGTTATCAACTGACAACAATATCATCATACGGGATGAAAATGAAATGGCAAATAGCTTTAACCAATATTATATTAATGTTGGAAAAAAATTGGCAAAAAATATAACAAAACCCGAGTTACCTCCTTCAGAAACAACTCAAAATCTGTACTCAATATTTTGGTCACCTGTAAGTGAAGATGAAGTTCAGGAGATTATTATTAATTTAAAAAGGAAAAAAGCTCCTGGGTATGACAACATCACATCAGAAACGCTCACGGAAATACATAAAGAAATACTCAAACCCTTAACGTATCTGCTCAATTAAAATTTGAAATGTGCTATATACCCTACTGAGTTCAAAGTGTCTGTTGTGAAACCGATATACCAGGTGACCCGGAACCAATTTACCCCCCTGTATCTTCGTTGTTATTTCATATGGATGTTTCAAATTATGTACTTCGATTTGATGTTATAAATGTACAATTTAATAAGTATCAAACCAAATATGACACTTCCGGTTTGACCGGAAGCGATTCCAATTTTTATAATACAAATGGAAAGTATATATTTTTTTTGAAAATTACGATTCGGTATAGAATTACCTTTCCAATGATATATCACAATCATACTTTCAACTTACAATCTGATGATATAATTGAAATTTTTTAAAAAATTACTTTTTGTTTTTCCCTCGTAACGGAACATTTTCATGGAAGTATGCTATGGGGATTGAACAATATCATGTAAGTAACAATAATTCATAGCCAAACTTTTTATGCAGACTAACTATTTTTACAATTTCAGTTTTTCAACATCAATACACTCATTTGTCAAAAATAGGATTGAACTGTTTACACTCTCCACTCCTCGATCTACAATAAATGCTCTATTGGAATAAGAAATGAGAAAACTCTCATTTCCATTTATTTATAATCAAATGAAATCTGTTCATTGCAAGCTTATTTCAAAATTCTAATCAAAATACATAATAAATAATATATATTTATACTCCTTTCTAGAAATATGTTCACACTTCCTTACCCAATTTTAGATATATTGTTACAACTTCCATATGTTAAGTTAATAATAAAAACACACAAGAAAATTCCCTCGTACAACCCCGTGTTTGTGATCATTCACTTTATTTCACTTACTAAAGTTTATTAGATATATTGGTACATCTTCCCTTACATGTATTAAGCTCATTAAGAACATACAAGAAAAGCCCACGTACAACCTCGTGTGTTTGTGGGTAAACCCTTGTTTATTTATCTGATTGAAACCGTCATGTCTTTGTGAAAAATAAACCTTATTATTATTATTATCATCTCACCTCCTTCAGTGCCTCTGTGAATCCTTGCTTGTTATCAACTGTCAGATTGAGATAATCCTTGTTCCTCTCAGTGTACTGGATGAAACTACGTAACCAGGATTCCGTATACAATGTGTTAGATATGTAAGATGTATTTTCGAAGGTTTGTGTGAGGTTCTCCACCTGCTGCTGGATTATCGGGTCCGAGTAATCGTATTGACCAGAAACTATAACTTGCACCCTGAAAATAGAATTGAATCAAGTCGATGTATTAACAATTATTCAAGGAATAAGTTATAGTATACCCCGAGGATTGCTGAGATATATCGATACTGGATTATTCGAGAAATATATGGAAGTATTAGGTATTCGACATTAACATTAACGTAAATATAACAGATTTTTTTCCTTTCAGCAATTGAGACAGATTAAGGAATTAATCTTACCGATTTCTTTTGAAATATGTACATACAGTGCTCGTCTAAAGCCCCCCCCCCTCCCTACTAATTTTTGAACCACCTGGTATATCGCAACGAAATTCAGAGGGCTGAAATAGGAGACAAAAAACTACTTTTTCATGAAAAAATCACAGCTAAAAGTTTCAAAATGGCGGCTGAGCGGATTTTTTTTTAAATAGAACACCTCGTATATTATTCCATTTTCGAAATCTGTTCATAATACCCTTTACTCCTAAATTCATTTGTTTTCGAAATATTAACGTTTGAAAAGTAACATTTTGGTCATTTCAAACATAACGAAAAACACTAATGTTGCTTTCAATCAAGTTTGCATTGGAAAAAATCGTTGTCGCGGTAACATCTTGTTTACTGTCAAACTGAACTGCTAACTGTCAAATAGTCCGTTGAGCGCCTACATCCTTTTATGAAAAGTGTGATCATGGCCCTTCTGAATAATTGTTGTTTTTTTTTACTTCAATCATAGAATTTTTGGAAGTATCGGCCTCATCTTGCCAAGGCCAAGTTGTATAATATTGAATCTTATAATGTCAAATCTTTACCTGTATGGAAATTCTCGATAATAATCATCCTCTCTGTCGAAGAATTCAATAGCGTACGAGTCGTTTTTTGCCACTTTTCTCCTCTCGAGTCCTTCTTCTATTTGAGTGATACCATATCCCGCTCCAACCAAATAAACCCCGAAAACGAGAATCACTAAGAATTTCACGAAGCCATTATTCAATACTGTTGCAAAATAGTCCCTGAAAAATATCATCATGCCATGCTCCTTGTTATCTTCCGGATTGTCGACATCTTTGGGATCCACTCCCCCACTACAGAACCAACGGTAGAGGAAGCATCTGTCACCTGAAAAAATTGAAGTGAAGTAATGCTACAAACTTTTTTTTTCCCAAACAGTTCTTAGATGATCAATCGAAACACCAATCTGTATGTTTTGCGACTTCTCCCCAGTGATATAACCTGGACATTAGTTCGAATCAGGAAGCAATATAGTTACTGCAATAAAGTCATTTTCAGGGCACTACAATCTGAAACGTGGGTTATAGAAATATGTGCTGACAAATTGGACAAGTGAGAGATACGCATGGAACCGCGTCTAGAAATTTGAGAATTCAGAAATTTTGGTTTTAATTTTGAAGCCATATTCACGAAGAATTAAATTTAATAGTTAAAAGGGAGTCAGTGATTTCATGCTGGAGCCTCAATCAAGTTCAGGATTATGACTCGACGCCGAAATCTTAATCTGCCTACTTCCCAGGTATCAACACTAGTTCTCTCTAAGATATCTTGAGAGAGAGAGAGAGAAAGCGGTGTCTCAAAGGACTGAGATCTCAGAGGGAACTATTGTCAAGACCTGAAGAATAGGCAGATTGAGATCTACAAGTCATTGACCTCACTGCTTGAAACCTGAATTCATTTCCTTTCTTCCTAATTGACTATCTGTGGGTAGTAGATATTTTGAAATTTCAGCGAGAAATAATATCCTATGCCAATCTCAATAGTTTATTTTTCCAGTTTGTTAACTACACAAGACGAAAAAAATCGATTAATCTAACATTATAGTACATAACCAATTCAAAACACATGTCAATTTCAATGAGTTTCCATAAACTATTGTGAATTTTACAACGTCTATGGGATGGGAAGATAGTAAATAGTTCTGGAATAGCTACAATAAATCATTTGTCTGGAACCAAATAAAATAACATGCTATTGATAGTAATTGAGTCGATTGTGAAGTTCGCAATTCTATAAACAAATTTCAGGTCATTTACCTATTGTATTTACTGATATGAGATGAAGTTTCCTTCTAATATTAGAGTTACGATCAGCTCATTAAATATTTGTTTTTGAAAGGCAATACGCCTACGGAAATCAAAGACGAGTTGGACGTGGGTACAGGGATTTTAAAAACTATATACAGTAAACCACTCAGATCCCCTAATGATAAACTACAGGAAGAATCAGGAATATTTTATCTCAGACAACTTTTCTGTGTAAACATATAAGTTAACATCAAGAAAAATAAAATTACCTCCTACCCTGTCACACACTCCTACAGCACAAGAAATAAAACCATCTCGTTAAGTGTACTGTGACAAAACCATAGGGCCAACGTCACTGTGATTTTCTTGCACCAAAACATTAAAGTTTAATGCCTATCTCAATCAGGAATACAAAAAGCATTAATTTATTCAAAGGAAATACAAAAAACTGGATTTTAGCTCATGGAAGGAGAAAACTACACGATTTTGTCATTCAAAAACTCAATTAATTACTTTAACATCAAATTTCATTCAACTGATGGTTCAGTAAATTATCTTATATTCTTAAATCAAAACAATGGATGGTCTACTTCTACTTTATTATTACTCATTCTAGTGAATTGATCTTGTATAAGTCTGGATGTGTCTATGTTTATACGTGTATACAGGGTGATTCAAAAGTACTTTGACAAACTTCAGGAGGTGATTCCTCACAATATTCTTATATGAAGGGTCCAAATAAATATATGTCCGGAAACGCTTCGTTTCCAAGATACAGGGTGTTAAAATTTTATTTTTATTTTCGTTTTTTTTAAATAACTTACGAAATACTGACCTTAATTAAACGAAAATTGGTATTGAGGAGTTTTTTGAGGTGTCAAATTCGAACCTAATGTTATTATTGCTCTTACTCGTAGGGGACGCCACCTAAACGTCTTTTTCTTTTTTGAAAATTCATAACTTTTTTAAGCGTACTCCTAGCACATTTTTCAGTAAAAAAATCAATTTCTCTATCATATCTACGTAAAAAAGCTACCCCTGTTACAAATCGCTAAAAGCAACCGTTTTCTAGATATTTGGACTTGAAAATTTCAAGTCGATTATTTGATAATCAATGCGTGTTGAAGTTATTACCATTATTTTGCATTTCTCACAAGAATGCTTAGGAAATGGATTCGACGTTTAAGTAAGTAGTTTTGGTAATTACATATTATGTTAAACGTTTTGTTGTTTTGTTGAAATTTCTGAAAGTTTTAAAACAGTAATTTTGAAAAAATGGATTATTTAAACAATAATGCTCATTTAGCCGATATGCATTTCGTATATGGCCTTGCAGATGGCAATGCGCACGAAGCAAGACGTATTTACCAGGAGCGATTTCCTAATCGAGTACTGCCTTCAGCTCCAGCTGATTTGAATAATCTCAGTCAAATTTATACATATTTACTGAAATTGAACAAAAATAATGATATATCACTCAGTATTAAAAAAATTTCCAACTTGAGTTATCAATACAATTGTCACTATCATAAGAAAAATATTTTATGTTCCTCATATGTAGTAAGTTTATTGATTCTCATGTTAGTAGTACCTGAATACTATATAATTTCATATTGTTATTCATTATAATTTTAGTCGTCCTGAGGAAGCAATGAACATAGCCGAAAGCTTGACGTATTTCAAAGAGTTTACTTGAAACAAAGCCCTTTAACCTGACTGCATCCCCATAGAAAATCTACTTCTATATTACCGCCTGTCACGAATACTTATTACTATATACAGTGCCTTCATTTCAAAACGTCCCACCCCTATTATTTCTTTTAGCAGGAAAAATTTCCTGTAGGGAAAAAACACGTAAATTGAGATTTGAAGGGGGAAGTTTAAAACCAGTACCAGTTGTATTTTAGGTTGAATCCTCCTACCCCTAGCTACCCCCACTTAATAATTTTAAATGGCACCCCCACAGTTGTAACACATCATTTTAAAGATCTTAAAAATCCTCACTCAACCCCGTTTAGAAAACTAAAATTGGTTGATCCGTTCTCGTAAAATAGGGCAAAAAGAAAATAAATGATAACAAAATGCAAAATAAATTAATGAATTTATGGAACCGCTACCACTGACTCAATAACGGTATGTGTATGTTTCTCTTTTACACAGAGTTTTTTGCGTTAGCTGAAAGTGAGATAAGGGCACGCAGTTTCTGCTTGGCTTCAGTTAAAATTAAATGGTGAAAACACGTATCAGACTTAGTTATTCCTGATTTTAAACTGTTTGTCAAGTGGTGTCAGTTGCACTGACAGTAATACAAATCGTAATAGTGTACACTTTACAAGAAAGAACTGAAATTATTTTTATTTATGGTGCTGAAAATAGGTCTGCTCGTATGACAGCCCGGGTTTTCAATGAAATTCATGCAGGCCAAAATGTGAGTCATCGATATGTTCTAGACCTTGTTCAAAAATTTGAAGAGACTGGTTCTGTGCAACAAAGCAGTAAAGCAGCCGAGAGTTCTGACTGAAGCCGCACAGATTGAGATTTTAGGCCAATTCGCCATTGAGCCGACTACGTCAATTTCGAAAGTCGCTAAGTTAGTAAATATTTCAGTTGGTTCTATACACAAAGTTTTAAAACTAAACAAGTTATTTCCTTACAAAATGAGTATTCATCAGCAACTCAGTGAGGATGACTATGATAGGAGAATTGAATTTTGTGAACTATGACTGCGAGAATTCAAAATGACCCGAATTTAATAAAAAATATTTGCTTCAGTGATGAATCAACTTTTTTTCCTAATGGCTTTGTAAATAAGCATAACTGTAGATACTGGGATAATGAAAATCCACACTTGTTTCGAGAGGATCATACGCAATATCCACAAAAAATAAACGTCTGGGCTGGAATTCTGGGAAACGAAATAATTGGCCCTATTTTTATTGAAGAAAATTTAACGGATCAATTGTATTTAAACTTATTGGAAAATGTAATCGATCCACTCATAACACAGTCCTTGGAAAGCCAAGTTGATGAAGGAGACAACCCGCTCTTGGATGAACAAAATTTACATTTTCAACAGGACGGCGCACCGCCACACTACGCATTGCATGTCCGACAGTGGCTCGATCAACGGTATCCTGACAAATGGATTGGCAGAAGAGGCGCTCTGGAATGGCCGGCGAGATCTCCGGATTTGACGCCATTGGATTTCTTTCTCTGGGGTTATTTGAAGACACTGGTATACAAAACTCCCCCGCAGGATATTCAGGATATAAGACACAGGATTAATGCCACATGCAGACAAATTACTAACGAAACATTTACAAACGTCCGACAGGAATTCGAGAATAGATTGTACTTTTGCTTAGCTACCAATGGTGCACATTTTGAACACCTAATAAAGTAAGGTACATTTATTTCATTGCAATAGCTATTATTTTATTTTATATTATAATTAATTTTCTTTTTGTCCTTTTTACGAGAACGGATCAACCAATTTCAGTTTTCAGAACGGGGTTGAGTGTGGATTTTTAAGATCTTCAAAATGATGTGTTACAAGATAGGGGGTGCCATTTAAAATTATTAGTGGGGGTAGCTAGGGGTAAGGGGGTTAAACCTAAAATACCACTGGCACTGGTTTTATACTTCCCCCTCGATATCTAAATTGACGTGTTTTTTGCCTACGGCAAATTCTCCTGCTAAAAGAAGTAATAGGGGTGGGAAGTTTTGAAATGAAGGCACTGTATATATATATATATATATATATATATATATATATATATATATATATATATATATATGAACAACAACAGAGATCCCACATTGGGTACCTGAAATGTTTATTGAGTAATCTGGTAGATATTCATATATATATATATATATATATATATATATATATATATATATATATATATATATAAATGCCAAGAATATATTAATCGAAAGATTTGAAGAGAACTCAGGAAGTTTCCAAATCAGGGATAGCATCCACCTACTAGCTTCCATTCTGTTTTCTAATACTCATGATTTCTAGTACTTGTAATAAGAGTGTGATAGCATTCTCCATGAATATTTATTTTTGCAGTAGTTTGGCTCATGGTGTTCGCGGTTTTGTATACATAAACATGAAACACTAACCCATTGACTGAATTAGCTGTCAAATTACATAACAAGATCACGTAAAATGCTAATTCTAACCTGATAGTTTACTTTCTCCTCTTATAAGCGTGACGCTATCGACATTTTTCAAATGTTTCTTCGAGATAATCTACCCGTGTTATTCGTTGGCGTAAAACCATGGAATTCATGATTGAAATCGGTGTTTAATTCCAAAATCAAAATACAAAATTTGCCTATGGATAAAAATACCAAAAAATGCTTTTTTGGATGATTAGTTTTATAGTTTCCAATACTTACATAAAAGACATGATTCGAACGTTTCGGTAACTTTGCTAGATTCTAACTGGTAGTTGAAATGTACCTATTTCAGTATACTGGCTGATTCAAAAGCTTGCCGCGAATATAAAATAGATATTCTTGCGCAGCAAAATTTTTAATCTGCTACTCACAGAATAACCTAGGTCAAACAATTAAATACATTATTTTTTCCATTTTAGTGCATTTGTATAAAATCTTGTCTTAATTTTTTTTTATAATTTTTATTTTAATGAATCTTTTAGCATCGTATCTAATGGTAAGGGTTGAGCCTCCAACCATGCACATGTATAACAAATACGCAAGGAATGTGCCTCATTGTCCATGGCACCGCAAACTATCATTAGCCGACCGAATCGACACACACACACACACCCATTTCAACAACCTGACATCTGCCTTTCTTTGTCCTTCTCGCGGTCTTCAGCCGCGGTGATATAACCTCGCAAGGACGGAAAAGAAGAAAGTTGGAAATTTCCGCAAACCGTTTCGCGTTCTTCGAAGTCGATGATCCTTTCAAGTGTGGGTTACGAGGACCGGTCGTTAATTATTCATGAATCGTAGATAACATGAAAGATATAAACTAGAAGAAATATCCCAATGCATTATTTGCATTATATTCCGATTCAAAAAATAAGTAGCAATTAATTCACATGAATAATAACTGAATATTCCAATTTCATTTCGAAATACAGTAGTAAAAATATGAAACATCAACCAAACTGCGTCATTTTTTGAAAATATTTGAGAAGCAATAATTTTTCAAGTGACAGTGCAAAGTTGTAATATTCAATGATGTTCAAAAATTCAAATCCATGTAAAATTTGGAACTAATTGTCCGTGATGTAATTTTATATTGGTGTTTCAGGAGTTTTTCCAATTTTGGTATGTAACTTTTCACAACAAAGCTAAAAATTATTTTAAATCCAGTATACGGCGACCCTATATTTGAATCTTGAGTTGGGGTAATTATCTATCGACATGTTTTTTATACGTTGTTCTTATCCTGAAGATTGTGCAAAAACGTCTATTTTTTAGTAAACCTGAAACATATGATTGGTTCACGGTTCTTTTCAATTAACGGCATTAACCAAGTGATAAATAATACTTTCCGTATTTACAAAAGTGTAGCAAATGAATAAATAAAACAAACTTTCGACATTACCCACCTTTTAGGTTATTATCCAACATATAAAAACCAATCAACACATGTCAAAGCATGAATCACAAAAATACTTACATACCAATTTCAAGTTTTTGTAATACAATAGAACAGTTTCGAATCGAATCATAAATTAAAAAACTAAATATTGTTCATTGTCCCTACTGACTGATTGGTCATTGATGCAGATGACGGTCAATATCTGATCATTGTAGATTTGAAACAATATAGCAGTAGCCAAGCATTGAATGTTCTGAAGGAAATAAATCATTATTATCAACTTCTCACAATGTTTATATAAGAAAAATATTTTAACTTTTTGATGAACCATCAACTGTTAGTTTCTGGTAGTGCAACAAGAAAATCTCTTATTGATTCAAACAACTTATCGTGGATAATGTCACGAAAATAGCCTGGTATATTTCTATTAAGTTCGATCAGTTAAATCGGTCGAGTAGATTCAAAATGGTAGAGTTCTGTTCATAGTTGAAAAAAGCATTGAATTTATATTACGTGTTCAAAATCGAAGAACTATTCGTTAGCTCCTAGAACCTTACAACTTTCACCCTAAGAGTTTTCTTCTATAATGTAGGAGGGACTTCTACTACGATACATTGTGAGACAATCTTTTTTTTTGTTTTTTAAGCTTTTATAAAACTATTATTTCTTTCTCACTTTTTTCATATACTTATAAGTTAGTATTCACATTCTATTAGTACTACATCTGGTGGTCAGATGTAGATTGAACTTTGAAATGATACAAAAAGTATATTTGTTGAACTCAAATCAACTATCCAGTGATCACATAAAATAAGTGAAGAAACATTATTAAAATGTCAAGTACATATTGCCATAGTGCGAAAATAGTTATTTACGTTATAAGTCCGGTAAATATATTTATACAGTACTAGTAAGATGTTTCCGGACGAGGCGATTAGCCGAGTCTGGAATTTCAAAACGAGTACTGGAAAAAAATTACCGGATGTGTGACGTACAACATTTTATTTCATACTTTTCACAAACAACAAAAATGTGAGTATTTATTATAAAGATTATTTTGTGTACGGCGAGTGTTTTTGGAATTCCAATTGAATACATGTCTAGCTGTGAGATTGTGACCAAAGAAACGTGAGCAATTTTTCGTATTTATTATTTTGACACTAACTGTAATGTTATTAATTGTAAAATGGATCAAAAAAATTTATTTATTCCTGAGGAAATCGTGCAGAAATCGCAAGAAGCCATGGGATACCCATTAAATCGTCATCTCGTTACATTAAGTTTTTTTGCAGTGGAAATTGGATAACAAGGTTGATATCGTGAATGAAGATGTGTTGATAGCTCACTTCTTAGATTTGGTGAGTAATTCTCTACAGTTTCTGTTGAGCAATCTCCTTCTGTAACTAATTATTTATACATTTTATTTTTCAGTCAAATAAATTCAAAAGTTCGTCTCTTTGGTCCAAATATTCTATGGTTAAGGCAATGATGATAGTCCACGAAAATTTGGATATATCTATCTTTCCTACACTGAAGGCTTTTCTTTAGAAACAATCAGTTGGTTATCAAGCGATTAAGTCGAAAACGGTGACGCGAGAGGAAGTGAGTCGATTCATGGCAGAAGCACCTGATAAGGAATACCTTTTGATGAAGCTAATATAGTGCAGGAAAAAATTTCGTTAGTCATAATAATATTGTGTTTTTTGGTTATAGTTCTACTTGGAATGACGGGTGTCGTCGAGAGGAACTTCACTCGATAACTCTTAAAGATATTGAGGATACTGGTACGCAGCTGGTGATTACAATACCAAACACAAAAACGAACCAAAGAGGAGTGTTGACCGTGGTAAAAGAAACTGAACGAAATTTCTTAGAGTTATTTAGGAATTATTCAGCATTGCGACCCAAGGATATATAGTATCAATTTCGTTTTAAGGGATATCGTCAAGGCAAGTGTATTGCGCAAAGAGTGGAAATCCATTCAATGGGAGATGATCCCAAAAAAATGGAACATTTCTGAGATTGCCCGATGCCGATAAATTCACGGAGCATTGTTTCCGAAGAACTTCTGACGCTTCACTGGCGTATGCTGGAGCCAATCTTTCGTGCTTAAAAGACATGAGGGATGGAAAAGTTCTTCTGTTGCAGAACAATATATTGAGAAATCAATAGAGAGAAAAAATGATTCAAAGTGGGAAAAATGTCATTGAAGTGCTATAACAAAGAAGTAAAAATGACTCATCGACTATAAGTAGTAACATAAATGAGTCATACAACAAAGTTCCACATATCAACGTTAATGACAATGAAAATTGCAGCATTACTATTGATGTTATTAATAAGATGTTTGTAATTATTGGATGAAATAATTTTTTTTGACTTTTTGAAAATGTTAATACGTTGCAAAAACCTGTTGGGTCCAGTATAACATTTTTACTGGACTACTTAGTACCGTGAAAATGTATTTTCCGCACTAAAATCAAGTAAGTAAAAGTGTGATGTACGATACATTATGAAATAAAAATATTCACGTGCGTGTGTGTCCATCAACCTCGATCTTACTCTTTCCATTTACTTTTCATTCCACGAATTGGAAGTTGTTTATATGAAGATTTCACTGTATTTTATATCATTTTGTTGATTTGTTGAAAATATAAACAGGATGTTCATAAAATCAGATGTGGAATCATCTGCGACTGAAAGATAAACTTTAGTCACTATCTTCCATCGTCAAGATAACCTCTTGTGGGGTATTCATGTTGAAAAGGGAAACATTCTCAATTGAATGTTTCCCTTTTCATCATTTTGTTGATTGATGATGAAGTTATATGATTGTTACGTGTTCACGTTTGAAAGATCAAATAAACTGGGTAAAATTTTAATTAGAAAATATAGATTTTGAACAACTCTCAACATGAAAGAAAAAAGTTGTAAATATAAAGAGTGCGTCAACTCAGAACGAGTGCAAGTCGACCGTTCATTGGTATTCTCTTTCTCTCACCACTCCGAGTCTAACTTTGTTTGAATTTTTCACCTTATATTTTCTGCGAAATCATTTGAAGGTTGTCGCAATATGTGATATGTTTGGGTGATTGTCAAATCCAGAATTGAAAGGAAAATTCCATGAATCAGATCGTAGCATCACTGCTGTTTATGAAACATTCGAAATTCAAAATCCTCACAACGATTTGCCATATTCCAAGAATTTCTGACGGTACCCCGTATCAGTTATATAATTTGCATCGAGGCTAGTGTGTCACATCAGTCCTTCGGCAAAGTGATCCAATATTTGGCGTGTGGAGATGAAATCATTTCCTGGACAACGGGATTTTTCAATAGTTCAATTTCAGGTGAAAAAGGTTACCGAATCAATGAACACTACGAAAAAACTTCGGAATAAGTCATGGTTTCATCGAACCAAAGAATCAATGGTAAGAAATCTCAAATTAGTAACAACGTGTTTCCAAATATGTATGTATATTTATGAGAATATTCAAATATTTTTCTTGGTGAAATATAAATTGTCATCTATACACTGCAATACTTCAGATTGTAAATTAGTTATAATTTGGAAAACAAAGCGTGGTATAGTTATTCGTCTGTTATCGTCATGAGTTCATTCTCTTCAGGAAACTGGTTGAGATTATTCAATTTTTTATATGCCGTAATTTGTTTCTCAGATTATAAATGACATCATTTTATGGATCTCAGGATGTGAACACAATCAGCTTTATAGTCGATAAAACTCGTGAAGGAGTATTAATATTTTTAACACAGTAATTGAGATTATTTCCGGTTATCAGTGTTAATCACACTTGGTATGGCATGAAGATATAATTAAAGAGCCTTTTCTATAGTTTGGTGATCAACACTATTTCCGGTTATCAGTGTTAATCACACTTGGTATGGTATGAAGATATAATTGAAGAGCCTTTTCTATAGTTTGGTGATCAACACTTACGTGATTTCGATACAGGTTGGACCTCAAAGCAGAATACCGAATGCAGGTTTTTCTGTTCGCAGTACCCGGAAATGGCCACGCATGCCGCGAAGAATGTCAAGTGCCAAATGAAGAGAAGACAAGTTGCAGCCCCTGAAAAAAATAAAGTTATTCAAATAATTTTATATTGAGCTCAGTTACATTTTCACGCGAAAAAGTCCAACCCAAATGACTCGGATCTTTCTAAATGTAATTATTTACACTGTCAGGTTAACCAAATAAACGGGTTCAGATCATCTGCATGTATGTCTCTTAAACTGGGCTCTTTTTGCACCTACTGGAAATTCGATTCAGGAGGTACCCCATGTACAAGTAGCACCTGCACCGAGACTCCCAGTGTTTCTGATGTAACTAGAGACTTATCAGTGTACTGATTAACCCTCCTCTTTGTTCAATATCAGAAAATCTTGGTCTACGCTGTGAAAAACGTTATAGAAAATCAATTGTCCCACATCATGAGACTCTCTAGATGCAGTCTGAAATCCATCACGATTTTTTTCATGGTTAACCAGGACACTAGTATAGTACTGTTACGCCACTGGCCTTTTTTTGAGGGACACCCGTCAAAGAAACACCGTGTTATGCTGGTCATATACAGGGGTTAGAATCAACACACACTCTTGCAACGCATTGTTAGCTGGGAATTGGGAACCTGAATGACCCCACAAAAGACCCATTTTCCTCCCATTATAGAGGGTAATCTCCATCAAAGAAAGACCAATGAACGCTAAGGAATTTTCAAATATTATGAATTAATCACTTTACTTGATCACTCCTTTGTTGTTAAGTTGAGTAATAAGAGCATCGACTGTCTGAGGATGGTCGAACCAAGATTATTTCTCGAGAGCGGCTTCAAGAAATAGGCCTTTCTCTTAATACAGGGAATGTGGGGCGTTTAGATAGAATCACGTACCGATCTCAGAAAGATTGTTAAATAATGCACTTGGAAAAGCATTAGAATATATATATATATATATATATATATATATATATATATTAGGGTGCTTCATTTTTGGGCAAAAATTTTTTCTTCAAGTCCCGCCTAGAAATTTTGTAATTTATAGAGAAACAAAATTCTTAAGCATATTGCGAACCCTCAATTCGAATTTTAACCCACTGCTAGAGAATTTTGAATTCTATCCATTAAAATAACATTAAAAAATTATTTTTTAAACGTTTTTCCTTCCGCTCACCCAGATTTTTTTTTTTTGGAATTTTGACTCATGGATTCTGTTGCCCATTGCGTCGAATTTGTAACTCCAACGGGTTTGACGAAAAATGTAATTTAAGCTGAATTTTCATAAAAATAGCAGTAAATCGGGTTTATTTGCTAAACTATTGAAGATAGAAAAAAAATGTAAATGACAAATTTGTAGGGGGGTTTATGCCCTACAATTCAAAAAAATAATTGCTGCCATAAAATTCCAAAAAATACAATGACAAACAAATTTTTCATTCAATTTTTCAACTTGGATTTCATAAATTAGTTGTTATTGAGAAAAATAGATTTTTTCGTTAATTTTATAAGTTTTAAGTAGCATTAACAGCTAAACCATGAGAGCTACGAAAAAATATCTCGAAGCAAAATTGTAGGGAATGAACCCCCCTACAAATTTGTATTTCTTTCTATCTTCAATAGTTTAGCAAATAAACGCGATTTACTGCTATTTTAATGAAAATTCAGCTTAAATGACATTTTTCGTCGAACCGTTTTTTCATCTCTTGATGAGTATTACCTGTGCTGGAAGTTTTTGAAACCTTTTTTGAAATATCCTATATCGATATATTCCATTTTCAATATATTAGTGAAAATGGTGCAATAAAAAAAATTGATTGATATGTTGCAGTGTTTTCAAAACAATATCCAAAAACTAATTAATGGAGTTACAGACTCGACGCAATGGCCTTTTTTCTAGGAAATTATACCTACAAGAATCCATGAGTCAAAATTCCTTAAAAAAATTTTTCTGGGTGAGCGGAAGCAAAAACGTATAAAAAATCATTTTTTAATGTTATTTTAATGGATAAAATTCAAAATTATCTAGCAGTGGGTTAAAATTCGAATTAAGGGTTGGCAATATGCTCAAAAATTTTGTTTTTTAAATTACAAGATTTTCAGGTGGGATTTGAAGAGAAAAATTTTTGCCCAAAAATGAAGCACCCTAATATATATATATATATATATATATATATATATATATATATATATATTTATTTATATATTAGGGTGCTTAATTTTTGGGCAACATTTTTTTTCTTCAAGTCCCGCTTGAAAATCTTGTAATTTATAGAAAAACAAAATTTTTGAGCATATTGCGAATCTTTAATTCGAATTTTAACTACTGTGAAATTGAATTTTATCCATTAACAATCTTAAAAAATGATTTTTATGTTTTCATCCGCTCACCCAAAAATTTTGAACTGACTCATGGATTTTTGTTATAGGTATAATTTCCTACAGAAAAGCTCATTGCGTCAAGTTTGTAACTCCAACGGTTTCGACGAAAAATGTCATTTAAGCTGAATTTTCATAAACAGCAGTAAATCGCGTTTATTTGCTAAACTATTGAAGATAGAAAGACTTAATAGCTAATTAGTAGTAATAGCTGTGAAATTACTGATTTAAAAAAAATTTGCCGCCATGAAATTTCAAAAATACAATGAAAAACAAATTTTTCATTCAATTTTTCAACTTCGATTTCATAAATTAGTTATTATTGAAAAAAATAGATTTTTTCGTTAATTTTAAGTTTTAAGTGGCTTTAACAGCTAAACCATGAGAGCTACGGAAAAATATCTCAAAGCAAAATTGTAGGGCATAAATCCCACTACAAATTTTTTTTTCTATCTTCAATAGTTTAGCAAATAAACGCGATTTACTGCTATTTCTATGAAAATTCAGCTTAAATGACATTTTTCGTCGAACCCGTTGGAGTTACAAACTCGACGCAACGGGCTTTTTTGTAGAAAAGTATACCTATAACAAAAATACATCAGTCAAATTTCCCAAAAAAAAATTTCTGGGTGAGCGGAAGGAAAAACGTATAAAAAATAATTTTTTAATGTTATTTTAATGGGTAAAATTCAAAATTCTCTAGCAATGGGTTAAAATTAGTAGGGTTCGCAATATGCTTCAAAAATTTGTTTTTCTATAAATTACAAGATTTTCAGGCGGGACTTGAAAAAAAAAATGTTGCCCAAAAATGAAGCACCCTAATATATATATATATATATATATATATATATATATATATATATATATATATATATAATATATATATATATATATATATATATATATATTTATTATAATATATATTATTATAAAGTTCCCGACTGTTAAATGTCCAATATTCAGATACTGAAACGCGCCCACGGTTGCAAATGAAGGGCGCGTTTTAAAATGTCTCTGACAACTGTAGCGTAGTAGCATATTCGCAGCTGCAGGCGTCTTATCAATCAGACATGAGATATGACGATAGGTATGTCGTCCTTCGGAGGGGACGTTAAGATGTTGAGCTCGTTAAAAGAAACCTCTGAAACAAAAGAGGATTAGGCAAAATTTCCGGTTGGGGGGAGTATTATCACCGGCGTCGGTGTTTAGCTCCGGTCGCAGAAACAGGCCGGCGTTAAATTAAGCAATAAAAAAGTCAATAACCAGTTGCTTCAATTTTTTATTATGAGTTTTATTTCTCTTTTCCAATTTGAGGTTGATATTCGCCTATGGAAAGCATTGCATTTTTCGAATTCTGCCACTTGTTAGTTTATCTGGTCACAAAATTAATATTCCTAGTTTGAAAATGATCAAACCCTTCAATGACAGTAGATAATAAGATTTGCCTGGGTAGTATAGTAATCCACAAAAACCATGATAAAAATGTACTTAATGACGATAAAGTGCCGATGTATACCACCTTGTTTACTTTAATCTCCATAGAACCATCAATATCTCATTAGCGATTTGGGGAACAGTAATAAATATAAAATAACCAATTAGAAACAATTTATCTAGTTTGGTTTACCTACTGATGATGTTAACTTAGTTATCGAAATACGCATGTATGTATGAAGTGCATAAGTATGGTGAAGGGGTTTCTTGTCCAATTTTTGAAATAAAATTTTTTAGCACCTCAGGGTACTTGACTTCTATATGAGATTCTATATTGTGGAGACCTTCCTGAAAGAATGATTGGGAGATCCCTGCATGATCTGGTGGAAATAACTAGTTCTAAAAAGCGACTCATTGGGTCGTTTTATTCGCGTCGATTAAGAGCACTATGGCATATGCTAGCCTATAAGTATGATAATCAATGAAAGAAAATTGTATTTCGTGCATAAAATAATTTATTAAATTCGTAGCAAAGCGCTTTCGACCGTTAGGTCATCATCAGTGCGTACCTGAAAGTAAGTACTATTGATAGAGAATAAATTACTGAAAAGTTTTTTGAGAAAGAAAATTGACATTAAAGGTTTTGGAAAACCAAAAACCAAAAAAAAATTTTTTATTTATACCATTTAAAATATTCAATTTTCTTCTCAAAACTTTCATAATTAGTCTCTATCAATAATTACTCAGTACACTGATTCTAACTCGAACGCTTTGCTAAACTAATAAATTATTGGAACAAGTTCCTTATCGCGCTTGCGAAAGGGGCTAGACGGAATAAATTAAGACCAAAAGTTGTAACGACACTTTCTGCTGTAGTTGTAAGCCGTGCGGCGTGCGCGTGTTTCTCTGTCTGTCTCTCTCTCTCTCTCTCTCTCATAGAAAGCAAGCCAGTTATTTTCGTTTCGTCTTTCTATTTCGCATTGAACAGTGTGGTGTCGCGACGATTATTTTTGTTGAGTGTATACAGGTTTTTTGTACATAATAAATAATAATAAAAAATAATAACATTAATGAATCCTGACAGTGTTTCTGCACAAGTTCCGGATATTGCTGATGGAGCTAGGTAAGTAGAGATTTTATACAGACAATAATAAATGCATATGTATTTTTAGCAAGTACGCATCATAACCTCTCTTTACTATTGTGCTAACCAAGTCATACGCGTTATAATCTCTCCATTATTGTGTGTTTAGCAAGTGTACGCGTCATAACTTTAATAAATTTAAAAGCAAATTATATTTTAATATTACAATATCAATGCGTATGTACTAAAATTGAGCCTACTGATTAAGTTTATATTACATTATATTTGTTCACTAATTAATTAATCGAAAGGAACTTCGTTCCATCCGGGTGTCCCTTGACACCTCTCAACTTTTTTTTTTATGCACGAAATACAATTTCCTTATATTGATACGTGCACACAGTCACACTTTTCATTTTATAAGTATAATAGCCATTGATTGATTTCTAATACTAGTCCGCTCTTCACAGACAATTCTATGTGGGAATAGGGAATATTTAAGAGCCTTTTTTCATTATTCCAGAAAACCATAAGTATTACAAAAAATGCGGAACATAACAAAAAAAATCAAGCCTACATACTCCTTCGAGGAAAATCTATGAGTGTTGCCCAGATACCAAGATCGAGCAAGTTATTTAGAATTGCCCCGAAACCTATCTATTGAGATTATTTTTTCTTGTTGACCCTCACCTGAATATATACAAAATATGGTGACAGATGGGAAAGGACTGAAAATACCGATCCAGAAACTGAAGAAGTCCGTGACGGATGTGATTGTAATTGACACCGCTGCCTCGCTCAACATTTGAGCCATTCTTTCCGGAACAGGTGTTTTTATGGAAGTTCTTCTCCAAGCTGCCAACATGACGAATGTGTCATCGATACCAATACCTGAAAATTAAAATTCCATTGAATCCAACCTATATTTTGTAAAAATAACCGAAGTGAGGAAAAGAGTTGTCGACTATTTTTTATCCTGAAGGGCAGAGTTAGGTTATCACCTTCGATTCAAGAACAAAAAGCTGAAGAAATTACATAATATATGAGGGTTCTTGGAATAATTTTGAAAGTGTCTCATGAAGTTGACACATAGTTTTAAGTAGGCAAGGAAGATTATTTTCTTGTTGGGAATGATATGTCATAAGCATGTGATATCAGAGTATGTGTCGTCTAGTACATGGGTATTACTCACCTATCATCAAAAAAGGTGCTGCCAAATTCAATCCTATAAAATCCACCCCTGCATACATACAAAATCCGAACGCAGCCAGTGTTGCCATAGCTGCACTCACATTTCCTAGTAGACCTAACCATGGTTTTGATCGTACCCAGTCACACATCATACAAGTCACTAAAAAAAGATTAGTGAAATATGTTTCCAAAAATTAAGAAGAAAAAAAACCATTACAAACGATTTCTGCGATATAATGAATCATTTTCCATACTGCATTTTTGCTATAATTATATCGAATTGTCGGATTTTTTTAAGGAATGGTAATTTATTGTTATTATACTCACCTATGGAGAAAACTGCCATAATTGCGAACGTTGATGTGAAGTATGGTACAACAGATTTCGAATTTTTTTCCAGTTCGTGATCTAGAGTCCTAGAAGCGAATCTAGCGATTCTTATGTGTTCGAAACGGTTTTCTTTATCTTGAATTCGTTCGATAAGATCCAAGAAAGCGTCTTCCCAAGCAGATCCTCTGTAAAAATGAAAACAAGATTTTTTTTCCATATGAGAATGTTGACCTCATTAGAACTGGTCGTCCATCTATATATATATATATATATATATATATATATATATATATATATATATATATATATATATATATTTATATATATATATTTATATATTATTCTACTGTGATAGTGTTGATGAATGTTCATGTCAGTTCGAAATTATGAAAGACTTTATGATGGAGTAATGTCTAATAGGAATTAATTATGAAATAGATGAATATATCAATTTCTATTTTCATACGCAATTCACTGTCACTACATGTGGATGTAAGTTGATTTCATTCATTACTTTACTTGAATGGCAAAGACGCCTGTTCAATTAAAACATCAAATCAAGAGGTTGATGCGAATTGAAGACATTATTGTTATTATAAGAACATTGAAGAAAAAAAAATCAGTGACATCGATTGTCTCACTGTTTTTAATTATTATATTTTCATAATTAATGACATGAGCGAAATGAACGAGTATTTTTAAAAGTTCTTTTGTATTATGCAATATGAAGAATTTGGGTTTTTCGATTTGTTATCACATATTGCCTATTTCTGAATTTTGATCCTTCAGCAAAAATGGCATGATTATTAATTATCTTGATTCAGTTCCAATGTTTGTAGTATCTTTCAGTTGAAACTCACTGCTCATTACCAGTAATATCGCAAAAATTCTTAGAATTGGAGAGCCTAGATCGAGGGTTCCACAGTGATTATTGACATAAACACATTTTTGTGACTCGAAATTCTGCAAAATCATATAACAAATATCTAGGGCAACTACATGATTTTGAATTAACAAACTTCATTCGAAGGAATTGTTTAATAAAGCAATAATGAAATCAACATCAAAACACAATATTTCCATGATCTATCACGAATGTTGGATACTCACAATTTCCTCAAATTTTTGATCGGCATTTCCAAAATAAACCAGCTGTACGGATGGTACGCTGATAATCAACCATCCTCACTGACTCGGTACCCAAAAAATACTGGGAAAGATGGGACCCCATGTTACTTGTTGAACATGAGGGGAAAAGTGAGGTTGATATTCTTGCTCTCGACCTGGAAAGAAAATTATGGGAGTGCAATATTGTGAGAAATTCTGTCAATAGAAGTTTTCACAACCATTCAAGTCAACCAGAATGCTATATATATATATATATATATATATATATATATATATATATATATAATTTATTTTTATAAAATATTAAAATATCTATATATATATATATATATATTTTATATATATATATTATAAAATAGGATATTGGGTAAGAGCAATGAAAAAGTAAACTATTTAAGTTTATGTTGGTGTTTTTTCGGGAGAAACAGATGAAAAACCAATAGTTAATATTGTGTACTTTCAATTTGAGGTTGGTTTCAGATGTTAAAATTTTCCGGATAAAAGGTGAAGACGGGGAAAAAAAGTTCGTTACAAACAATTGGGTTTTTTAAATTATTAATTGGGTATGTTTGACATGAATGAAGTTGGGAAATTAACCGCAAAAAATTTGTAATGACATTTGCGGTTTGTTGTTAATTGTTTCCAACTGTTAGATTAGGTCCAACATGAAACCGGGCGGTAATTTAAAAAACAATTTTTATACCTTGTTGTTGTTATAAAAAAAATGTTGTTTTAAATTACCGCCCGGAAATCGATGGTACGACTTAATTGGCAAAAATTAACTTTTCCCAAAGGGCACCCGTCGGTTGTCTTTGGGTTAAATATTTCGAGTTAATTTCCCAAACCTGCTCATTGCCAACAAATAAAGTTATATTATATAATTTTAAAAAAACGCTAATGTTTTGTAACTTTGAACTTTGTTTTATTCCTCGATCTACTTTTTTTCTTCTTTGTATCATTGAAGAATATGTTTAACATTTAAACCAATCAAAAAAGTTTAAACTTTGTTTCGCCGAAATATTTTTTTTTCATCTAAATTTTTCCCTATAAAAAAACATTTCCAAAGTTTTGGGAATTAGAGTTACTTTTCATTTGTTCCTAATATCCCTAATTTTTCCTTACTAGTACAAATATTCAAAAAAATATATATATATATATATATATATATATATATATAGGTATAAAGCCTCCGGCCTTGTTAATTTTGAGGTTCACTGAGACCCGATGTCACCAGCCCGATATACGGACGCCGGTAACCACCTTTTAAAATGTCGATACGAAGTAAATAGTAACAAACACTTTACCCAAAAAAATATGGAATCCAAGGTCTGATTTTTGATAGCCATTTAAAATTTAGTGCACCCCTCGCCGCCGAAGTGCGTTTATATACTTTGTTTTGTTATAGTGTTTGGAAACGTTACTTGAAAAGGGCACCTGGCTTCCCCCAATTTGGCAAAAGGGGATGACACAAATAACATTCATTTTAGATTGTCATCAAGAAACATGTATTCTTTCCCAGAACGAAATAAATTGGGAACTGCAATTTGTCCCAAATATTTTGAATGAGCCTGAAATACTTTTCCTTTTTTCCCAATTTTATATTACTGCGATTACGCAAAATTTATTCGGAGTCCCGAAATATTGGATATTTACCATTTAGAAAATTTCTTTTACAATGTTAACAAAAAACACTCAAACAAAATCATACAAAATTAAAAAAAGGAAAACCCAAATTCCCCTATCTTCAAGCAAAAAAATTAATTTTTTTATTTCATTGAAAGAAAACAACTTCATATAGAACCTTTTTTGAAATATTCTCGTGAGTTGGGTATTTTGGAACCTGGAAAAAGTTTTATTGTTTTCCCATATCAGAAAATCTATATTCTCGTAATGTGTCTTTTTTATCGTATTTTTGTTTTGGTTATTATAAAACCACGAAAGTTACTAATAGGTTGCTTAGAATGGATTATATTAACAAAAGGAATCTGGGGGTTCCAAACCCGATTAAAAACGAAAATTTTTTGGTAAACGACTCAAATGAATTCAATTTTAATAGAAATTATGTTAAGGGGACAAAAAGGTGGAATTTTGGGTGTGAAAAAGTTATTTATAAAATCAGTAGCCCATTTTTTAGAAATATCCAACAAAAAAAACAAAGAAAATATACATATAGACACTAATGAATTTAAAAATCATACAAAATAATGACTGCGATTCACAACCCCGACCAAATCTCAAAAAAAGAGTGAAATTTTATAGGTACCATATAAAAAATATATAACCCCCTTAAAATTTTTTTTTTAAAACCCCCCCAAAGGGGGTCAAACTACCGTTAGTTTGAAGTAAGAGCCTAAAACCTATTTTTTGGGCCTTTCTTAAATAACGAAACAGATTTTTTTAAATTTTAAATTCCCCCCTAAAAGGGGTAAAAGAGAAAAGGGGGTTAAAATTTTTTTGGGGCCCTTTTTTTTCGACTTGGGTTCAAAAAAGGTATTTGCAGTCTTTGTTACAGTAAAAAATATGTATTTAAAAGTCTTCCAAAAACAAACCTAAAGGGCAAATGGGGGGGGAAACATTTTA